>JAAAKM020006971.1:114400439-114444025 GCA_010016025.2 Alatinidae sp. Z8VKAUB7J3
TAATGATTGATCCTTAAGAATAATACATTCTGAAAGAAAAAAGCTGAGTGTTAATGTCGACTTTCTTGTTTTTACATTAGAACAGTGTTGTGTATTGCGCCGTTTCAGTCGGATATCATTGTTTATATTAAAGCTATCAGGGATCCTTGTTAGGATTGTCTTAACCCCGAATTTGGATAAGACTCATGTTAAGTAATGTCCCATCAAGTTATGTGTAAGCAGCTCTAGATTCGGATACAAAAACGGTTCAATCCCATCTTAAGTAAAGGAAATTCAGAATGTCCGAATTGCTTTTGCGTTGTTTAAGGAGCGCTGTAAAGGAAATGGAGCACCTTGTTATGGGTCGAGGTCGGGTCCACGTTGAGAATCTTGAGCTGGCACGTGCATTTTGCTTTGTAAATGTACTAAAATTACACATAGAAATTTCAAGCTGCTTACTATACTAAAATCGCAGATTTAGAGCTGTTTAAGTCTCTAGTTTTGAGTTTAATAGTTTCTTATAAAAATCGTGTACTGTGCACTAAACACGGTCACCGTCAATTACTTTTGCGCACACTCCCGTCAAGAGCTTCTTTTATAAGTAACTAATCTGAAAGTTGGAGGAATTAGCAAATGATTCAAGGGTTTGTCCAGTGAGCACTTGTGAATTTTGCTTTGTTGGCATTTTTGTTAGTAAGATGCTCCGCTAAAGTCTCTCGCAAATAAGAAAAGCTTTTACGACCCCTCGTTGGCATAAAGCTCGACACTGACATGCAAAACCAACATGCTGGTACGAACACTAAGTACCCAATAGTGTAACTTGGGTAGTTTCCAGCTCGCAAATTAAGCAACTCAACGTCGGATTGTAAACCTCAGTTGCTTACAAAAATCGTGTGGTGCAGTAACCTCGGTCTCCGGTTTACAGAATTATATATACTAGGAAACTCTCTTCCTTTTTCGATTTTCGGTGAAGCCATATGTAAAAGTTTCAAAATGAATTACAAAACTTTACTAAAACTCCCCAAGCCTATGCGCAGGCTCTATAAAAATCAAGAAGGAAAAATGTATTTGCATGTGAAAATCTAATTAAAGCATTCTCTTATAATTTTCTGTAAAAAACTATGCCCTTACTCAGGTTGTTCCGATCTTTCACATTTTGGAAAGCCCTTTTTTATTTGCCCTAACGACTTTTTACTCGTGGTTTTCGCAATTTGTTTCTTCTTCGTATATCTACAAACGGCGTAATATCAAAGCTGTAAATACAAGGTTTGTTTAAATATTTCAACACATGCAGGCACCTGATATCTTCTTTAACCAAGAGTATTTTATGTGACACATCTTTACGATGATAGAAAATGACTATAGACTAATCCATCAATTAACCAGATTGGATTGTATCCCGATAATATCGCCAACAGTTTAAATATACAAAATGTAGTATATACAGGCAACAGCGGCTATGTCAATGTACGTGTGGAGCACAACTATATACTACTAAAATGTTCTTTCATAGAAATTTATGTGGGAGAAAAGATAGGCTCTCTCCGATAGTTAAGGGTCCACTCCCGTCCCTCGCCTGTGTTCTTTTATTCACTAGCTATTGTGATCATAGACACAATTCTAGAATTAAGTTCTGTTATAACGTATAAATTGCCTATTTTGTGACGAATAAATATATTTTTAACCAGTAGTCAATCTTTTTCCATCAATCCTTGCAGTGACGTATAACCTTAGAACTTGAAGAAATCCTAAATAAATGATAGCAATCGCTGTGATGAATGACATCAACCTACAAGTATTCCAAGGCACCCATATCCTGTTGAGAAGTAAAGCCTTTAGATACAGTAAATTAACAAAAACGTATGATGTTACAAACTCAAAGAGTTATTCTGAATAGCTGCTCAATCTTTTATCATCAACCTCTTTTGTGAAATCTAGATATTGAAAAAGTATCAGTTGATGCCAACAAGGACCAAAAAAGGAAAGCACATTAGACAACAAACTGCAAATAAAGGGTGGGAAACAACGTGCTCTGTAAGATATTTACATTTCTTGCACTGTATTATTACATGTGTTTAATACACAGAGGTACTATCATATATTTAATCCATACAATCCAGAATTTATTCTAAATATTTACATTGACATAAAGTCATTTAACTCCTCCAATAACTCATCAGCATCGCACATTTCTTCATTTTCTTCTTTGATGCTTTTCAAAGGCATCTTTACAATTCTACCTCTGTGATCCACAAATACGTACTTGCTTTTCTGTTTCCAAGGATGGCTGAGTACTGTTCTTGGTTCTGGTTTCTTTGCACTTTTCTGTCAAAATAAGGACGTGCACAGTTATGCTATAGCAATATGTATGTTAAGAAATTAATAGCAAAAGCTTTCAGTAACGATAACACAGCTGAGAGGATACTTCTTCATTTTTAATTGGTGCCAACAGTTATGCATGAGACGACATCCATATCGCATGAAATTAGTTTACTTATCGACGTGTAGGTTGTGTGAGAAGACGGTATATACTGCTTCAAAGGTGCACTTTTTAAGTAATTGAATATTTTGATAGTAAGTAAGGTATGTTACGCGTCCATCTCCTAGAGTTTTCTGCAAATTTGACTGCTTTCTTAGAGTTTCACTTGCTCCGAGAATGACCTTAAACTCCATGAGTCTGTTTAACTTTTATCAATGAGTATCTTGGGTTGAAAAATGATGTAGTGTTTATTCTTTTTATAGAGATATCTCATGTAATATCACCGTTTTCAATATATTATGCTTGAAAATTTAATACGACTGTCTGTGCAAACAAATACCCTTCTTACAGACAAATCATCAAAGACAATGGTCAGGTATTGCTGGCGTTACTGGGAAACTTTTAATGTAGATATCAATTCTGCAGGAATTCCCCCAAGCCGACGGATTTAAATTTGATACAATGGAATAGACAACACCCATACAATGAAAGTGGCCACAGTATATTCAAAGTAACCACAAAAATTTATTAGATTCACATTTTAAAATCGTTTCGCAGAATACCCCCTGATAAATGTCAGTCATACACGACTTCTCACTTTATTTTTGTACAAGAGAATTAAGACCATGTCATTTTACCTTGGCCGTTAGAAATCGATCCAGTTCGTCATCAGGTTCATCTTCTGAATCAGTTGGCAATGATTCGATTTCAAAGTCAGAGGCATATTCAGAGCCAAACCTAAAGAAAAAACAAGATAGATTGTAATACCTACTTTAAAATAAAAACACATTGATAATATCAGAGGTACAGATGAGAAAGTTTTGCAGTCTTCAATATGTTTTAATCTTTATGCAATAACACACAAATGCAATATTCACAACGGATATTTCTTTTCGCCTCACAATAACAATAGTATGATTATGAAAAGATCTAAACTTTTTCTTGCTTTGGCTTACATGGTGCATAATAAAAACAAAACAACATTGCAAACGATAAAGAAAACAAATATTGTTATACTTACTCTTCATCCTCGTCTCGACATGCCTTGGCATCATCGGCACTTTGTTCATTCTCTTTAGATTCTCCAACCTTCTCTTCATCGTGCTCCTCTCTTTTACCTTGTTCAACGGATAACAATTCACTCATCGATGCTTGTATTTTGGTCCCCCTTCCAGGAAAGCAGATAAATTTCTCCTCATCAGCTTTCTGATATTTAGTAAATAAGGCTGTACAATTCTTCTCTTGTATATAGCATGATTTCATATCCTGACAGCCTTTGGTCGACAAATGTAAAACATCGGTATAACTAGAACATTTTAATCCACATGGCGGATTTTTATCGATTACAGGTCCATTTGCATCCCTATTCTTCTTACGGGTTTCAATATCTCCACTCTTGAACTTTCCAAGGTCTTTCTTTGGAATAATGACTGTATCGCTCAGCCCAGTGTCAGTTCCTGTTCCACCTTGCTCACCCTCCTTTTCCACTTTTTCTAACTTCTTAGATTCCTGAATTCTTTCACCAAAACAGGCAAAACCCCCAGTCCCCTTTCTGCTATTAACATCAGACAAACGACCACTTCCCTTGGTATCATAGTTTTTCTCTCCTATTCTGGCAAGATCAATTATATATGCTTTTGCATTCTCCAAGAGTTTTGTACCTATTCCTTCAGGATCATTTGCCCCTTGTTCTTCAATATCTGTAAATCCAACATCGTTCAATGCGCCGGTGGCAATTTTGTGTTCTATAGTATACATGGCACTGGATTCCTTCAAATTCTTCCCTGTCTCCGGATACCTCTCTTGCAAAACGTTTTCTTCTGCGCAGCCAGTAATTGCACTGCTGATATCATCTCGGCCAAGCTGTTGCTGCTCTGCAATGCCTACCTCTACGTACTTACAAAACCTGACCTTTTTTATTTCCTTACCAACTGTCAACTGACTTTCCTTACATTTGCTGCTTGTTATATTCAACCTGCTATAACTGGCATGTTCATTATCCTTTGAGTTACCTGAACAATCCAAAATCTCCTTTTGCTGGATGTAAGAAACGTTGGTTGAGCAGATTTGTGTTGCATCTTTGTTTGGACTTCTCCTTCTTTGTAAATTGGCAAAGCTTGAATCCATGACGGCATTCATTTCCGCTGCAAGCAACCTGTTTACCTTTGCATTGACTTTACTCTTTCCCTCTGCAAGACGCACATAGTTCTTAGCTGCAGCACAGATATCGGCAGATCTTTTGAATATGTCAGGCAACGGAACAGAGTCTGGCTGGCAAAGTCTCTGATCTTCCAGGCTTTTACCTGCTTTAAACGCCTCTTTCTTATTGTGGGGATCCAGAAAACAATTTGGCATGACCTCATGGACAACACCGTCATAATTATTAGGCGGGATATTATCTATTCCATTTGCCATCATAACTGCATCTTGCATCTCTTCCTTCGCCAATCTCACATTGCATTCATTTCTTGGTGATACCACTTTTTCTAATTGATCAGATCCTTCAAGTCGCTCATCAACACTTATATCATCGTAATGACCCATTGCTTTATCAAGATCAGACAGCCAACTTTGGATTCTTTCATCCATGCTTGTCTTTCCATTTGCTTCCAGACTCATCCTGAATGCTATTGCACTTTCTGTGTCTTGAGCAGCATTCTCTGTCACTTCCGTTGCTCTGGCATTCTGCTGAGATATTGAATCAAAGTTTTCAATTGTTTCTGTGTCATTGCTTGAAATAGGATCTGTACTGATCTGGCAGTCTTTAAGGCCACTCACTTCTGCATCATCTTCTTGTTGTTGTAAACAATCTCCAGAAACAGCTACTTGATTGTCATCTACTATCATGTGAACCTTTTTGCATACGTCAACTTGTTCTGAAATGCTGAAAACTGACGACCCCTGATCTTGTTGAGTTTCCTCTTTCTCTATGATACTGTCAACTTTCTCAAAACCAAATGCTTCATCTTTGCTACTGCAATTTCTCATGTCGTCATCACACACGGCTCCAATGTCTGCACCTATACATAATGGTGTTTGCACGTTTTGCACAGCTTTCTTTACTCTGTCCTTCGCAATGGTTGTTTCTACAGTTGCTTTTTGTTGCTTCAGTTCATCGATTTCTGAATAAAGCCTCTGATTAGTACGTTCAAGCTCATCAATCGTATTCTGGTACACTTCCATTCTGTTGACATGCTGTTGCATTGTAATGTCCTGAGTAGCTAACTCGCTTTGGTACTGAAAGACCAAACCTTCCATTTCGTCCCTCAATTCTCTATTTTCCGTCATCAACTCCTTTTCAATCTCTTGCAAATTACTGATTGTTGCTTTTGCATCCTCCAGTTCATCACAAACTTTGGAATGAAGATGTTTGATAGAAGTGACATCAGGAAATAAATTTGTTCCATCATTGTCATGTTGATAATTTGTCTTGGCAGTGGATGATATCAAAGCACTTCCACTTTGTTGTGTCTTGTTGGTCTGCTGTATTCCATAATCACAGAATTTACGGTCATCTCTTATTACATCGGATGATTTCTCTTCTCTTTGGTAAATCAGTATCTCTTCCATCAATGTGTTGTTTTTCTGCGATAGAATGCGATTCTGTTCCTCAGCTTCGGACCTGATTCTCTGTTCCTCACTTAAGTACGCCCTATATTGTGTTAGGACATTTTCCAGTTTCCCTGTGTATGTCTTCAGCTGTTCATTTTCTGCTAAAATTTGATGTCGTTCCATTCGATATTCATTTTCAAGACGTAAGTGCTTCTTTTCTGCGCGTCGAAGTTCCTTTGTGCGACCTTGCATAATAGAGTAATGACTTTTTAAGTTTGTCAATATATTGAAGGTCTTATCTGTGATGTAATAGGTGTTCTTCGAGGGTTCCGTATATGTAATAGCTCCATTTATAGAGCGTATGTAGCTTTTCGCCTTTTCGACATCGGCATAAGATTCGCTGCGTTCTAGAGGCATGATGTCGTTATTAGCTGCCAGTATTCAAAGGCAATTGCCAGTTCATAGAATACCGCTGTTGGTAAAATGCTGATTTTTACCCATTCCTAAACTATGAAATTGCTTCTCGATCTCCTATTTCTTGAACTATTCCTGCATTTTAAATATTTTTGTTTTAATTGCCTTACATCTCTGCTTACGCATCTGCAAAACAGCCACGAAGCAATTTCTACCCAAGTGAGAAAAGTTTTTTTCGTCGCTACATTAATTACAGAAATGTCTTTATATTTGACGTCATCATTACCATAAAAGTTGCCAACCAATGCTTCTGTGACGTATGGATTGAGAAAAAAATAATGACGTCAAATAGAAAGAAATGCTCTGGAAGTCGAATGTTAATGGAGGAAAAACTAGTAGCAAATAATTTTTATACCTTCCTATTTCTTGATTGTAGACAAGGTAATTTATGGTGCACTTCCTTGAAAGCTTAACGTTTTCATAGTTTAGTGACTAATCCTTTTTATATTTTGTTTGTAGTATGTATTTACAGAATCTTCGAATTTATAAATATAATATAAAGGACTCCTGAAAAACGCAGCACCTCAAACTTTCAAAGTTACATTAATACTGCCGCGGTTAAAGAAGGCAATGGACAGTGACAATAGCGAGTCTATCAGGTGTAGGAGGGTGCCTTGCTCGGGGATGAAAGAGCGGTGAGAGACTGTGAGCAAAATTTAAAAAGACGAATATTAGAGCTTCGAATTTATGACGTGTAGCATTGGGACCAATTAAATTAGCTTTCATTGGTATTTGGAAACAACAATTTCTAGACATTAAAATTTCTGAAGAAATCATTTTGACAGAATGTATTGCTTCCAGGCATATTTTGGATAAATTTATGACCTTATTTAACATTTCAGACGTTTTCTTGACGATTCAACACGTTTTTGATCTCTTAAAAGGTTACAGAACACTTACTAATAAATATTTCGAATGGACTACTCTCCTAAAGTGAACATGTCCCAAATACTTTTGGTACTTGAAAGAAAGAGCGATGAAGAAGTGTGACAGATATTAAAGATGCCGAATGCTAGAGCTATCAAGCTGTAACGTGTAGTAGAAAACGGGGATACGTGAAAAAAATTGGCTTTTAATAACCCATTAATGTGCAAACAACTTAGGCACGTTTCATTGCATTCTCATTAGTTGCTTTGCACACATAACCATTCTGGAATAAAAGAAGAGCTCATCTTGAGTCACAATTGCGTGTATATTGTCATTGGGACTTTAAAAAGATTAAAATTTGTGACCGTAAGGCAAAGTAAAGTCTCAGTAATAGCATTTAAACAGGTTTGAAAGATAAAGGACATTTACAGTGCCATTTGAAGACCATATTTATATTTATATATATATACATATATATTTATATATATATACATAGCCTCGATGGCTCAATGGTTAAGGCGTTGGTTTAGTAATCATGAGGTCGCGGTTCGAATCCGGACGTGTATTTGGTGGCAGGGTTAACACTGTGACATGATTATAATTGCGATTTCTCGAGAAAAGTTTTTTGTGACGTCATCACTTTAGTACTCTATCGACATTTCTTCTAGATGACAATTCAACATATAAAACAATTCAAAACGTACTGACGCAGCTGAGACATCCCAGCTACTCAACAAGCCAATAAGCAATACTACGTTTGGTTTCATGAGGGAAAATGAAGACAATAATTCGACAAGAGTATCATCAAATTCTCGTTTTCAGAGTGACTCTTCTGTGAACGTTTTGACTGTCAAGATTGCGGAGCTTGGTGTGTGTTTTGTGAGGTTACTATGCAAGGTTCCAGTTACCTACACACCGTCGAAAGATGCTCGTACTTGATCTGGCTCAAGCGTGATGATAACACAAGGCTTGAAAACTAATAACGAAACAACAAATCACAATTATTCTTCCTCGAAGGAAAGGACCCTACTGTAGTTGAACATCAAGCTGTAGGATGATTTAAGGGTCAAAACTGCTGCTTGAGGACATCCCTGATGACCAGAAGAATTGTGGAAACGAAAGTGGCAGTTTGTTTTGAAGCATTACGCAGGTGGTGTTTTAAACTCTCTCCTATATTTTTTTAGGTTTTCCTTAACCACTAACCATGGTGGCGCCTCACAAAGACACGAAAACGAAAACTTTTTCGCGTATTTTTAAAAAGTTGATAGATCTGCTTCCACGTTATGGGCCGTTGTAAATCATTTAAAGAATCCTCTTGTTTTGGTAACCCTTAAGCTTATAGTGTACTAGATAATTGCTTCTGAGTAAGGCTATGTAATAATTCGTTTGTAGTGCATTGATCCATGACTTACGAAGACAGTAAAAAGATCCTAGTTAGTTTATCATGTATTAGTTGCTCTGCACAGGTCAGAGTATATTTAATTCTTCTCTAACTCATTGATACACAGAATCTAATTTTATATGCAGTTTAGAACAATGGAATTATGTCATAATTGCAAATAGATAGAGGGGAAAAATCACTATTGCACATTGGTTACATCTATGTAACTATAGATGATGCAAGAGTCACCACAAGCTCACTTCGTATACAACTCCAAGTAGAGGCTACATTGTTGTTCCAAACTGTTCTTGCACAGTTTGATGTACTGAACATAATTGGTAACTCCCTAAACTTAGCCTACCTACAAGCTATTGCATCTTGAAGCTCAAACCAGTCTTCATTCCAACCTACCGTGGCGTGCGCAGAAAAGATCAAGATGAAAATCTAAGGTCACACGACACGAATCAAAACATCGTTGACAGAACCTCCGAGCTGCATCGATTGCGGCCAATTGATACCATATTTATTTTGAAATAGAAATAACCAGTGAACAATTTTGATTGGTTGAGTAGCTGGAAGTTGTTTGCATGGCTCCGAAAACGCGCGTTATTAAGTTTATTTAAGAGCAGTACATGTTTTACACAACATTTTAGAGTTTCCTGCAATTATATTTTGATAATCGAGAAGAGAGGATTTGAGATGTTAGCTTTGAAAAGAGCACAGTGAAATAGAAAAAAAGAGACTAGAGAATAGAATATGTTAACATCGGATATCACTTTGCTCAGTTGGTAGAGCACACGCCTCCATAGCGAGGGTCACTGGTTTGATCCCCGATTTTGATGTATTTCCTAATGCTCTAGTATTCTTTTCAAAATGTTATTTTGCTACATTGCTACCATGTAGCCTCTTGTGCTATGACTTTCGGTTGCCAACCAATTGCATCTCATAGAATTTAAGGGTACATTCCAAAATATTATTTCGAGTTAAACTCCAGCAATTAGCCTAATTGACATTAGCTACAGCAAAAATCCTACCATTCAAATGTTTGTTAGTTCACCTTGGCCTAACTATTTTTAAGCTATTTAAGTGAAAAGGAAGACCCAATTAAATTGGAAAAGTTACGCTGTCACAATGCAATCATTATTTAGAATGCTATAAAGGACCTATAAAACTAAGGTATTGGTATAAGGTATAACGTATGTCAACTTTTTTATGTTCTATATACTGACTTTGATGGGACAGACTGATTAGTCGTGTTCACATCAACATCGGTTACCGAAACGGTTTTACCTTTAAAGGTTTTGAAACCGGCTTCACTGCAACGGTTTTTAGATCGTTTCATACAGGATGCATCGTAATTTCAGTTCATGATGGCGGACGATAGCTGCGATAGGAACTAGCTCTTCCTAGTTGCAGTAACATAAAAAGAAAAAAAGGTTCTCCAAAGCCGCAATATAGCTTAGTTTTTATTTGGAAGGCTACCATGAAGTCAAAAAAATGTTTATAGCAACTTCAGGACAACTCCTGTTCGTCAATGAATCCTATAATTTGTGGAAGTCACTGAATCAGTGGTTTGATTCAATAAGCAAGGAGCCCAAACCAGTCATTACTACTTGGTTCCAATATGAACTTGTTATTGTAGGGGCGGTATATATGTTACCATAAGTATTCAAGAATGGTACTTTCCTATAAATTATAATGGAAAGAAGAAATGATAAATGAAGATGCTTTACTTGAGGCCGAAGTGAAAAGACAGCTATGAAATTCTATTGGGAAAAGGCAATAGGGATTCATTGGGCATGAATTACGAGAAGGAGGAATAGAAAAGAAGCTTAGTAAAGAAGAAATGAAAGGGAAAGGAGCAAGAGGAAGACAACGACAAAACATTTTAGACTGGATGAAGATTAGGTTGAATGTCAAGGAGGAAAAGCAACTGGGAAAGATTGCAGTTGATAAGAAATAACAGAAAAAATGCACCACCATGATTCGTAAACGGCATTCGATGCCAAAACACCAAAAGAAGAAGATTGTGCTTCATTCTGATGTGTTTCAGTGCAAACTAGAGTTTAACTTGCCGTTATAAAACATAAAGCAAGTACAGTTCTAATAAGATTACTTAAGACAGAAAATGTAGAATAAAATAGAGATTATGGGACTGTAATAGGGCTTTGCATGGGACTTGAATTCCACAGTTATTCGTGATATCGTTTGACACCGTACAGAGCTCATATATTCTTAAATACGCTATGAATCCTACAGCCTCTGGGTCACAACCGTTAAGCAAGCTTAGTGTATTAAAGTAGACAGCCTATGCACTAAACTGTAGCTAGTAGAAATCTAAATTAAAGAGATCACGGGTAAAATATGCTAAGGATACAATGCAGATTGTTGTCAGACTAAATCCCTTCATTGTAACAAAATCCTTGCTCAAGTATTAAGCGATTCTGTCATCTAAACAGTAGAGCCATAGACATGCAACTGAATTATGTCATTTGCTGGGATACGTTTCCATAGGCCCAGAAATTAGCAGTATTTAAGGCCTTTATGAAGATGACAGCAATTAACGACATATCTGAGTTTTGTAGTATGAGTCGAGAACTATAGAAAAGACATACAAATCCTATTAGCAAGGTAACATTAAAATTGAACTAATCTTTCATTCGATCTTCTCCTTTTGAAAGACTACATAGAATGAAGTACCGTAAAAAACTGAGTATAAGCTCTGGGGTTATAAAGCTCCAAAGGCCAATTTGGTGGGCTTATATTCGGGGAGGGCTTATATTCGGACGGATTCTTGGGGTAAAAGGGCGTCTTAATGCCAAAAATTCTCGACATTCCTTTCAAAACTGAGCATCATGAGCAGAGAAAAAGATAAAAACATTAAACTACATAAAAAAACCTTTCATGTTTAAAGCATAGGCTTAGTGTAACACAGAGAACAAAGGTTGCATGTCCTTCATTTATTGATTATCGTTTGACTCATCGCGGTCACTTTCCTCGTCCATGCCTCCTTCGTCTTCTTCATCGGAATACTCGAAGTAAATCCCGAATGTAAGCCCTGGACTTATATACGATGGCGCTTATATTTGGGAGTTTGTTTGCGTTAGCAAAACGAGGAGCTTATATTTAGAGGGGCTTATATTCTGGGGGGGCTTATACTCAGGCTTTTACGGTATACTAGTAGATTTAGGCAGGACATAAAAGACATTTTGCTCTCTAGGACCTTTAGCTATTTTTAATTATAAAATTATATTGTCGAAAGTATACAAGTATGATTGTGAGTGTAACAAAAGGAAAGTCGAAAATAGTAGATTTAAAGCAAGAAGGTATAGTATGAGGTTAAGAGGAGCTAATGTTGCCGAAGTTTTCTTTAGTTACTATATCAATGGTAAACAAAGAAAGGGATCGAAATTTATAACATACTTGAAAGCTAATTATGAGATTGGTTACAAACATGAAAGGGAACGTGCAACAGCGGAAATTTAAATATTTAAGTAGCGTTGTCTTTTAGGGACGGGGGAACAGGGAGCAGAGGGGGCCATGCCCCCAAGATTTGCCGAATCTCAATTCTTTCCGTGACCACTTTTCAGTTTTATCAAAATTGAAATTGATTGCAACAGTATTGTGTCACATTCACAGCAAGATATGCATATCGACACGAAACATCCCTTTCCATACAATGACCAAAGGCACCTTAGTGAAATGTGACAGAATAAATTTGAATCCAGCCTACAAGTTAACCCTTTTCTGCTTGAGAGTAGGTTGGATCCCCAAGAGGAAAATTTTGCCTGCCATCACTCGCTCTTATGTTTTTGAGACCTGAAACTTTGTGATATTGACTCTTTATATTTGTCCACGCAAAATAATATTTTCATAATACGAACTGTATCAACATGCTTGGAAATCAAGTAAAACGCAAACCTGCGTCTGACATACGTCTCTTGGTTTGGTACAAAGCTGTGTATATTAACACACCGAAAGACATTTCAAGTATAAAAAGCCACTAGAGAAATAGAAAATATGTCACCACCGGGGATCGAAACCGTTCCCACACTCTCGCGGCGTGCGCTCTATCAACTGAGCTAGGTGACGTCCAATTTTAACATGTTCTCTTTCTCTAGTCTCCACATTATCTCCAAGATATCCACCGCTGGGCATCGACATCCAGCTTCTTCGTAATTGGAGACTGGCTTTTCTGCGCCACGTCACTTGACCACGGCTTGTCAATTTGTCCTAAGCCCATTGAAAGTCAGTCTCGATAAAACTTTTTAACCAAATCTGTTTCGCAGAATATCCTTAATAACAGCCGCTCTCCGCGTAATAAATACAGTTAATATTAACAGGTTACAGATCCCATATCGTATGTTTTGTAAAGTTTATTAAGCTCGGAAAATTGTATCCAACATTGTTAGTTATAACACTGACAAGGTTTTATAAACATAGTATCGCAAAGATGACCGTTTTGAAAGAATGTCAATAAAGCTAGAAATTAAATTACATTTTTGTGTGAAAATAATTGGTAAAGGAATCAGTGCATTTCAAACTCTTCTTATTGAAATAGTTTTGGTATTAAAAATGTCACTCGAAATGTCATTGACGGAGGGGCGGTCAAGGCATATTAAAAATACACAATTTGTCCACAAAATTGCATGTTTATTAGCTATTAAACAAACAAACAGGTACTTCATAAAGGAACTAAAATGTCAAAAACAACAATATTACATGTCGGTTTTTCTATTTCAATATCAATGTGAATGCTACTTTCACGGAGTTGACAATAAAATGATCTGCTGAAAAAATATATACTTTTTATAGTCATTGAGGAGTTTTCCGTCAAAGGAATATATGGTTTTTCGGGTTACACAAAGAATACGCAACAATGTAATGACGTTTTGCTAGCTTTTCCCTTTTTCAATTATACTGTCATGAAAACTACAATGGGCAGGTGGGGTACAAGCTGTTCGTTGACTATAAATTGAGGTTAGAAGCAGAGCTTTCTGACGTTTCACCAACTTCGAAGCTGTTCGCTACTCGCTGATCATTGAAGAAGGGGGAATTTGACACCATCGCAATGACTGTCAACAAGACATTGGTGAGTTTATGGCACTTTACGATGGTATAGTTGTTGTGTTATGAATATGTGAAAATCGGAATGTCACCTAGCTCTGATGGTAGAGCACACGCCGCGAAAGCGTAGGTCACGGGTTCGATTGCTGGTAATGGCATATTTTCAAGTTTTCTAGTGTCTTTTCAATATTGACGTTCAAGTCCTCTCCTGTCGATGACTCTCACTGACTTTCGGTGGGCTTTTGACAGATAGACGGACTGGATGACAGTTCTTCCTTGGCACATGGTGCAGAGAGGCTGACCTCCATTTGCGAAGAAGGTGGATGTCGATGTCCACCGATGTACGACTGGGAGCTAACTTGGCGACTTGAGAATAGAGTATGTTAACATTAGAGGTCACGTAGCTCAGTTGGTAGAGCGCACGCCGCGAAAGCGTGGGTCACGGGTTCGATTCCCGTTTATGACAAATATTCTATTTCTCTAGTGTCTCTTTAGTATGATGTTTTGGTAATGTATATATGAAAAGAACTAAAGCAAAAATGTCGCAATGTCCCTTTTTCGAGGAATCCCTATTATGATGACATCAAAGTGGTTTCTCTGCCACTAAATACACGTATAAAAAGAGTATCTTTTAAATCTCATATTAACTGTGAGAAACGACTGTTTGTATTTTCCATAACGAAACACTGTAAATTTTACACACTTTTACACACACAATAAAAAGTGTGAATTGCTGCTTTTGGATGTTGCATGTACACAAGATTTTAACTTTTACTGCTATCAATTCCACCACTGTTACCTTCATGCACACTTTACAGATTGGTAAGATAAGATCAACTTTGTCTTTGTGTGTTCCATTAAAACATAATTGGATTTTGAGGCAAGTTCAACATTATTAAGATTTAAGATTTTGGTGGGTCCTGTTCAAAGATGATAAACCTTATCAATTGATACCCTTGATGCAGCTTTGAAAGTGTGGGCCCTACTCACCCGATAAAAAAATTGAAATGAATCATCTTTACGTGGAGAGAAGTCAGTTTTAAAAAGCCTGTTGTTACAAGGGATGTTCATATAACTTATGTGTCTTTAAAATAAAATGTACATTACCATGTGAAACAAATATTCCACAATTGTAGGTAGTAAAAGTTTAATTTCTGATACAAGTAATAGAGGCACAAACAAATAATAAAAAACTTAAATTTACATGCTAAACTTCGGACACTAGAGAAGGTCAACCCATCAGGTACTACCTGTGCACGGGGCATCTCCTACCGAGTTAACGTGTTGTGCCATTGACCATATCTTTATTACTTTTTACTTTAACAATTAGTGATGGGCCGATTGGAACAGCAATGATATTGTCAGCTTTCACAATAGTGGTCTTTTGGCCTTAATGACGGATTGCTGATGACACCGACTGATACATTGTTAGGTCTAATGGGCTGTATCTGACACCAACAACTACTTCATATATTTAAAGGCCACACAATAGGTATATAGTTTCGTGACCCTGGTAGAACAAATTTTTCTTGTAGCAATAAGTTTCAGAATAATCCTTTTAGCTGTAAACTTGTGTGCCTGCGGATATGAGTGATTACTATTCTAAGAGGAACAATAAAAAGGATCAACAACCCTAGAATCAGCATATCCCTTAAAGATAACCGAACCAAACGTCAACATTCAGAAATTGCGAAAGGAATCTAGGCCTTTCGGGGCATATGACAATCGGCATGGCCGTATATTAGGCTCAGAAACGTGTGGGTATTCCAAAAGTTCCATCCTTGACAGTGTTGTGTAGGCCTATCATTTGAGTTAAAATCCTTTCGAGTGCAGTATAAATTAGAGGTTCAGCTCTCATAACCAATGGAGCGAAACAGACATAGTTGCCGTCCAGCATAGAAATTTCAAATATCCATAATACTTGCTAAAGCTATTCCGTTATTGTACAGCTTTCAGGTGTAACTTTATTCGAAAACAGTAGCTTAAGTTATACCTGCTATAGGTTACCATCTCTCCTTTGATACCCATGTCTACTGCTTCGGATTTTCTTCTCTTACGGTGTCAATGTCAGGCATAGACTAAACAAACGTACAACTTCTTTCTAAGGACTTACCTTTTCAATTTCCCTGTCTCCAGTTTTTTTCTTCTCTGACTGTTTTAATCTTGACCTCAGAACATAATTGAAGTTGTAAGGTCTTTTAGGTCAGTTCGAAGAACACTTTTCGGTTGTTCGGGAGCCAGTACGAATGTGAGAGAAAATTAGAAAACGATTATAAACCCCCAATCTTGTGAAGCTCACCAAGGAAGATGCTCTGTGATCATTAATCCGTGTCTCTTCTATTTCCAAGTGACAGCAGCATGACCAAAATTAGAGGTGAAGATTCAAGTAGAAAGATACGTTTGTGACCTACCAGCCTTTAAGTATGTATATCACAGCAACGTAATTGACATCGTAGAAACATCTGCTGAGATTCACGCTAATCACGATCGAGGTCAACACCAAAAAGAGGTAAACAGATTTTCAAAAGAACACAGCAGAAGCAAGAAGCTTTACGTTTGTACAGTTCCCATGGAGACGTTGTCCCTGTTGCTTTACCTGTTGATGACAAACACAATCATTGAAATCCGACAGGAGCAAAAGAAACTGTATATTACTTCTTATTCTCGTGAATGTAGCCCAAACACTGATTCAGATCTAAATGAAAGTAATTTTTTCTTGTTTCTAGTTCCACTAGTTCGTTTGCTGTCTGAGCCCTGAAGCTATTCAGTCTCACAACTATTGGATAATTTTATGTTGCGTTTAGAAAGTAAATTGAAAACACTGTCTTGGAGACCGATGCTTTGTTTATAAAAGTCTGTGAATAATTCATGTGTCGAAACCGATTTACTCTCACATTAGTCTCCGTTTTCAGAATTGTTTATTCTGACGACCTCAATCTCAGCTTTACAAAAATAAAGGTATTGTCGGTAGATTTATTACAACTTCACACGAACAAAGACAAACTAATACCCCAGATATTTGTGTGTGCAGTCTTAAAAAATTTTATTCTTGTGTAATGTTTGCATTTTATGAAATTGCAAAGAACTGAACTGTTTTGGCCTGTGCCATACGAAAAGAAAAGAACTAACGACTTGAAGAAGCGCTTGAAAGTCCTCTAACTTCGAACATTAGCAACAAGTGCAACACTTTTCACTTTAACCCTAATTAAAAGGGTTTAGAAGATTTAATTATACTCCAAACCACCTAATATTTATAGAGAGCATCAGATTGAGGCCCAGTAATTTATTCTCAAGATTTCAATACTCAAACAGTTAGGCAATGAACATCTCATGATAGACACCTTTAGATGATGAGTGATGCAGTGGGCGAAGAAGACTCAAGTAAACTAGGTAAACTCCGAATAGAGAGGCCAAAATTTGCCGGAGAGCATAATAATTAAATGATATTAGGGGACATTGTGATTCAGTCAGTCTCTGTTGTTAAGTTGTTCTTCATGCTTCAGGCTTTGGACATAAGTTTCCTGGTTCCCAGGATTTTACAATGTATGGGAACTATAATTTGTCTATAGAAGCAAGACTGTTGGATTTTGCAAGTCAATCACTTGATACAATTTTTACCATGAGTTTGTTTGAGAACTTTTCACGGGGACAAACGACGATCTCACCCCCATAGCCAAAACTTATGGCTGCAAATGCTCCCTTTGCACCATGGATCCTGCATCACTCCAACTTTACTGCATATTAACTTTCAACCCTGAGAGGTATTAGCGTTGATAATCATATGTTCTGACTGATATTATGATAAGTACACAAAAAGCTGTCTTTAGAGTCTGTTGAATAGAGACTCAAGATATATCGAACGCTAGCAAATGGCTGTTCAATACAAAAGAAGATGTTCCTGAAGAACAGGACCAACTAAAATTTTTCACAATAAGAACTTTAAAACACTAAGAAGAGTGCTTATTTTGGCAAGCGAGCCCTTAAGGAGTCCGTAAGTAAAATATGACAATGGCTGCAGCATACTCAAGAAAGGGGGGGATGCAAAACGAAATTAATGAAATAGAACTTCTTTCAGAGAGAACACAGTCGCTTCTTCGTTTAATTCTTCTATAGAATGTTCTATTGTAACACAGATCACACATGTATTAATAACCCATCTGTCGAGTTATTGTATGAAAGCACATCGTGATGAGCACATTACTGCACATATATGAACGCAACCCAGCAGATGACACCGTTAACAAATTACCAACATAAAACCCCTTCAAAAGGAACCAAGCAAAGCACATTCAGCATTGCCATTTTCTTAGCTTTTGCAAGTAAGCAGAACTTATGACGTCTTTCTATTTAATTCGAAGTCTTCAGTGTTGTTCAAAATGACGCTTTTCGATAATAACTTTATTGATCGGGCAAGTAATCTTAAATCTAGCTTAAGTACCCATTTGGGATGCAATTGTTAAGTGCCCAGTAAATAATACCTTATGATCAGCGAGGGAGCCTTATTAACGTGTTAATACCATAAGACATTTTCAGAAACCAAATTTCAAATGCATGGAGTAAACATTTTCCAAGGAATTAACTACATATCTAGAGAGATTTTCCCTAAAGCAAAATTATCGCTGCACAAAATGCGTATACACTTTTTCAGCTTCCAGAACACTTCAGTTCCATCAGACCAGCCTTTACATCATAAGCAAGGATGTTAAGCAATTTACTTTAAGAAGTTATAGTGGCATGTGTGAGATAGCACATTAATTTTGATCTTTAAAAGCCAAGTGGGGAATACCAAGGGACACATCTCATAAGGAAACCCTCTTTAGCTAACATTTAGACCTTAATCAAAACACTTATAAGGTCTAACTAGTGGAAAGAACTAATTTAATGAAAGAATTTTAAAGACAGACGCAAGCGAACTCCCAACAAATACTCATGTTCCTTCATTTAACCTCATCATCATCATCGGATCGACGTCGGTCGGATTGCCGTGACACAATCTCTACACTGTTCCCTGTCATCCATGGCCGCGGCGAGGTTCTCCTTTGGGATGTTGGAGTCTTCCGACAATTGATCTATGTATGTCTTGGAAGGTCTGCCCCTTGGTCTGTTTCCGTGCGAGGGTTCCCAGAGAAGAAGCTTGTGGACTACCTCCTCTTTGTTTCACCAACAGTGCCCGCTGAACTTTGTTCTTTGTTCCTTGATGACATCAGTTATTTTTGGAAGGTCACCGTATAACTGTGCATTTGTCATGTGTTGGTGCCAGGATACACCCTTGACCACTCTTAGCATTTTTATGTAAAAACAATATTCTATTGGTATAACTAGGAAAAGTATTTGACGAATTTACAATAGTAAAAAGGAGTCTATCTATTTGTCCCAAACTGGCATCCACAGCTTTAAGTCTACTACAGCGGTTTGTCACTTTTTTGTGCATGGCTGTACTGTTATAATAATCGTACCCAAGTTTGGTGTAAAGAGTTATCAGGACATTTAGCATATTTTTCCACATATTGAGCCGATTATGTATACGCAAAACATCGAGCAATCAGGATAATCCTTGCATGAGAGACTTTTAATCAAGAAAGAGCCTAAAATACAGCTCTTGCTAAAAGCAAATCTTCACGGTGTGGCGACTTTCATGGCAAGAACTCAGATACTTGGTAATCCATTTAGAGCCTTGTCCAAACCGACTCAACTTAACTCGACAAATGTTAGAATTGCTAATCAAAGAAGAGCTCCAGATGTACACATGGAATTGACGTGTGGAAATCAAACCAATCGCATTTTTTATCTCTCTCCTACATTCCAAGATGTTGTTTACTCTGAAACGCAAAAATTATAAACCATAAGAGTCGATTCGTAATAAGAATAATACTTTTACTGACTTTCTTAATTATGATGGAGACATTTTGGCCAGACATTGTCCCAGAAAAGGGTTCATTGAGAATGCATGTGCTGTGCTTTGTAAAGCGGGTTTTCTTAACGTGTTCGGTAAGACTTAGAACAATAGGTGTATGTAGTAAACGAAACAGAACATTGTTACAGTCACACAGGCTTCCTATTTTATCATACGACCTGTTTGAATAGACTGGAATTGGAAATGTCAAGACAAGAATTGGGGCCATTTGTTAATACCTTAATTCGAAATATAGACCATATTGCTGACGTCAGCGGGACAATGAATAAGCCCAGAGCGCATTAAAGCAATACCACGAGCACGACCTGCCATGTAACACTAAATATATAGTATCAATTACTCCCTATATGTTTACTAGCAGGATACAGTGTCTCATTTGAAGAACATAATTTTGAATCCAACACACCCCTGCCCCCTTTACCTGCATTAAACATTACTCCTTGAAGATTTGATTATTTTCATCTCAAATGAACGACTATTTACGGCAATCATCACTGCTAGATTCAATGCAGCGCATCTCTAGTTCTGCTGACTATTGATAGACTGACTGACTAATACAATCAGATGAGTAATATTGTGAGCAAGGCACAAATATAATTAAAATATATTGTGTGGTTTGGTAACCTAATGTTGTTAATCAAATTACTGTAATAGCCTTGAAGCTGTCTCTGTTGCTACAACTTACCAACAAAGAAACTTCCCTTTTCTTTTCCTCTTAGCTAATAGCTTAGGCGCCGTGATTTGATTTTGTGAGCAAAAGAGAAAAACATTTGTTGTTTGGAGAATATTTAATTAACTTCCACTGACTGAAGTGTTGATCCAAGTTATTTCGCATAGGACTCCCTTCCCGTTTACATACAAGTTGGGAAAGTTAATTGTCTGCTGGTGGAACCGGAGAATCGATTTCGACAGAGTTTTAAGTGATATTCCACATGTAACAGAAAGACAGACCTGACTAATAACGAAAGAGACCATTCAACTTTATTTTTCATTAACGAAGTTCCCCACTTTGATACAGTGAAGAAGTACAGTCTGTGTAGTTGCGATATATTCAACTTACCTCGGTGGATTGACTTTAAAGCACTAGGTATCGATATTGTAGCTTCGTAGTTTTGCCGTTTAAGCGCGTTGGTAATCTTGTCAGTGGTAAATATCGTTGTACCGTATCTCAGCATTCAGCTGAGTCATCGTTATCTGCTGCAGAAACGTAGTTTTCTCATTCATCACACCACTCGGCTTCAATCATGGCTTGGCCATGACACTGGAAATTTGTCCATTGATGCTCGAATGAGGTAATATTACTTCACTGCTGTCTCCATTTGCTTATTCCAAGAGCTCTTCCCTATCACTACTACTATTACTACTACTACTACTACTACTACTACTACTACTACTAATACAAGGCTAGATTCCTTCTCCTTTTTGCCTCTTGACATTTAGATAGTTTATATTTATTAAAATGGTTTAGCGCAAAATGATTTGATAGTCCTACAAAGGTGAGGGTTAGGTATCTTTTCTTATGATGATTTTTTTTACAAGTTCCTATATCAACCTACATATGTGCTACGTTTTGTGATCCAAAACGTCTTCAAACATGTTCTAAGCAGGGGGGTAGTCTTAACCCCCTCTGGTGATATCACGGCTCATCAGACCTTGATGGGAATAGGGTTAAGGCATATAGCGACATAATCTAATAGTGTCAACAACGAAAGGAAAGTAGACTTATTGCGTCATTGATCTGATTATCATCTGATTACGTTGGTCATTACGTCTTGCGTTTGTGTTTTTCCTCTTCTATTATACTTGATGCTTTTGCGTTTTTCTAGTGAAAACTTTTTTTGTTTTATGGTCGTTGCTGGATTGCCCCAAAAGGAAACAATCATCTTCGTAACGGCAGTATACTGGCTTTGTGTTGCTCTCGTGTTTGTATGCCATCAGTATAATGTAAAGAATGAAAAAGCTTTCACACGCATATGCACCCGTAGTGGGATTCTAACCGCGAAATTAATCTCCATAGAAAGCCAAGTAACCGTAGAAATATGTTGTTTAAAATTTCTAGTTTGTCCTCCTGCAATAATTTCTTGAAAGGGCTTGCTGGTCACCCTATCGTGTAAGAACAGTCTAAAATATTTAAATAATAATAGCAATGCGCTGTGAACAAGTAATAGAAGTGGGAAAACAATTGCTCCCATACACTGATAAAGAGCCATGAAGCAAGAGAAAAGCATCTCCATTCTACATAAAGATCAGGAAGATAATAAAATGTCTTTCTTAAAAAGATAACATCGTTCCGGTTTACGACCAATAACAGCACTTTTGTTCTACCTCGTATCACAAACAACAGGCACATTGAATCATAGCATAATTGCGTTTGTCGTATGGGAATCGCTTTTTAGATTCGTTGACTTCAGCTATTGATATTTGTTTGATCAAGGAACACTCTATGGTATATCACATAAATAAATCATGGATTCTTGGTTTAAATTGCGTTCAAGAGCACAGAAGATCATCCTTATTCAATTTTTCTTTATTGGCGTGGAGTTTTCGATGATCGATCCCAGTCTTCCTTTTTATCTGAAGGAACTAAATACTCCTAATTTATCCATAATCTATGGAGTTACATTTGCTGCATACTTTCTATCGAGTATGGTCAGTGCATTGATCATTGGTAGAATTGCAGATACAACTCTGAGATTTCGAAGAGCGGTCTTGTTTATTATTTCTTTAACAGTTGTAGGAAATGCACTCTACATGACTGCAACCAATAGTACTATGATAGTTCTCGGTCGATTCCTTGGAGGTAGCGTAGACGCATTGTTCCCAATAGTTTATGGAGAATATGGAAGATGCTATTCCAAAGACGAATTGAAGAAACAAGGTAGTTACTTAATGGCAATGCATACGTTGGGATTTTGTATTGGACCAGGATTTAACCTATTACCTACTTCGTATATCATACATCTCGGAAACTTTAAGATACGATACACGAATGCTCCTGGAGTGTTATTGTTTATTGTTTACGCAACGTTCTTCATAGTTTACTTCTTTGGTCTTTCTGACTTATCTTTAGAAAAACAGAAACTTATTGTTTCCGGCAAATGGACTGATGAAAAGGAAAAGCATCTGCAGTTAAGCCAAAGCATTCATGAACAAACACAATCAAACGGAGAGGACGAGGAAGCAAACTTTGTTGGTGAAGAAAATCAAGAAATGTTGTTAGAGAATGATAAAGTGAGAAGGACACAAAAACCTTGGTGGAGAGTTATGTTCGAGTTTGTTACCCGTCCTGACATTTTGATATTATTGTATGGTGAAATGGTTTGGGCTACTGCCTTTATATCCGGTTTTGTGCTGGTACCTCTTGTTGCGGTAGAAACTCTGCATCTGAGCTCACACACTATACCATTTATTTATATTTCGTCCGGGGTGTTGATGGCCATCATACTGTCAACTGGTTCAAGATTTTCAACTCGTTTTAGTTCTATAACTGTATCAATATCAGCATTTATTATCAGCTTTATAGCTTTCTCATGCCTGCAGTTGACACTCCTTTCAACTGAGGTTGCATTTGCAGTAACAGTAACACTGTTTTGCATATTCTCTATTTTAATGTATGTGGGGTTTTGGATGAATTCAGTAGCCTTGAAAGCAATCTTATCTTCACGAGTGACAGCAGAAACACAGAGCTTTAGTCAAGGAATGTTCAGCACCGTAGAGTACACAACATCAATTGTGGTAGGAGTAAGTGTTGGAGTTCTATTCGATGTTCTTTCTTACTTTTGCTATTGGACGATGCTGATAATTTTAATAGCAATAATCCTGTTTGTTGTATGTTATGACACTTTGGAAGCTCCAGTAGCCAAGGAAGATATAACGTAAATTGTTTTGAAATTTTGATTAGATTACGGCGGAAACTTATGAAATTTATTTGTTGTGCTTGTCTATTGTACGTATCTTATTGCAGGTGGTGCCCAAATACTAGCAGTTTTTATTGATAATTTTCCACAGAATGAGAATGTCCACTGTTTCTGATGTTTTCTTTTCTAGAATCATGGCTCGTTTCTTTCCACGTAAACTTAGAAACATCAGGCAACTATTCACGTCAATTGTCAGGAAGAGGTCCAAGTTTCCTACTCTATGAGCAATTAGCATTATACATGAAAGACACGGGTATTGAACCTGTATGTTTTTTAGTATCTTTAATTTGGGAAGCAAATATAAAGTTATAATTCGAACGATTTCTAATGGCCGCATCTTTTACGCTAAGCTTAAATAATGTTTTAAACATCTTTCAGATACAAAATTGAAAACCGGCCTGTAGAGGCCGACACATATTCACACACAAATTAGATATTGAGGTTTTTCGTTTAGGTTTTTCTAAAGGCTTACGGCACCTTTAAATGTAAAACTTGGAAGCACTCCATGTCAGAAACTTAGAAAAGTATTTAAATCACCCAAGATTAGTTGCATATAGACCAGTGGTGCGCAACCTGTTGCTATCGGGCACCTTGCCTGTTTTCAGATATTTTTTGCAAACGCGTTTGTGAATTTTGTAATAATGTGCATTTTTTCTTGCAGGCTTTTACGTAAGATTTAATATCAGGAATGTGAATGGCGCCTTTAAACTATTTTTTGACACGTGGCCTAGCAGCTTAGAACTCTGATTTAATTATGTCCAGTCCGTAACGGGCTGCAGATCCCTTGAAATTTTTGCGGACCCTTGATTGCGGGCCACTGTCATAGAGAACCAAATTGTTTGCATATTTATAGTTTGGTCGTGTTGGTTGGTTGGTGTTGTTTTTGGTGTTGGGGCAGATATTTATCAAGGGAGACGAAGGGTCAATGTAAGTTTTAAAGCTCGTGCATGTCCTTATGGTTGTATGTTTGGGATTTACTCTTGTTTTGACTCTCACATGTCAATGATTCACCTTCGTCTTCGTAGTGTGACCACCCAGTTTCAGCACGTTTACCTGATCCTTTGGCCTTTTTTTTAGCCTGCTCCCTTGAACAAAAAAACAAACTTGATACTATGACCTTTGCCTTTGTTTTATATTCATCATTATTATTATTATCATTACATTTCGACCGAATTTCAATTCTTAATATTTGAAGTAACAATGAGAATTTTTTAAAATACCTACCAACCTATTTGACAATGCAAGAAACAGGCAACATGCTAAGCAAATAAAGGGAAGAGGATAACTGCATGCTTGCCACTTCTCTGTAGAAAGTATACTAATAGTATTAGGATAAGAATAATAGATGAATTTTTAATGTAATTTCGTTTTAATGACCAATTGTTTCTGTGGGCAAAAGCTGGTACTTGTTTTGTTGTGACTAATCTTTGAAGTAGCGATGCGCCCGGGGTGTCATGTGCGCTCTGACTTGTTGCGCACAACTAGTTGGACGGGTTGATTGATCCTTCCTGCCAGTTGCAAAGAGGTTCTACCCACGTAAGTCGCGTCTGCCTTTACGTTTGTGCACAACATACTATCTTCTTAAAATCATTTCAAATTTTATTGGAAACAATTTACTCCTGTTAGTCCTATTAGGTGCGTTTTTTGAAAGGCTGGAAGGTCTAACCAAAGTTTGGAGAGCAATAACAAATTACTGAAAGTGATTGCATAAAACAACACTGCTTGTGGAATATTTAAGTTGTTGTCCTCAAGGAGGATCCAGGAATCCGAAGCATTGTTTGGAATAAGAGGTGCATTGGATATGGCTAGAGATCAATACGAATAAAGATGCTTCGTCCACAGCATGATCAAAAATCGAAAATGATTTGGAAGATTTTGACTAAATGTAAAGATTTTGAGCAGCGCAATGAGGTCCAAAGTAGAGCAGCGATCGGAAAATAACTTTTCTTTATGTTCTTTAAGATTTACTAAAACCGAGAACAATATCTATCGAGAGAATATTAGATCTGGACACGCTCAGTGCTGCAACTTCATACTAACTATCGATTGAGGAGAAAAGTGGAACTTCAATGCAAGCTACTAGTTGGGTTGCGACACTGTACTGCAATGATAAGTACAATTCAACTTATTACCGGGAATGTATGATATTTACCACCTTCAAAAATCAAGTAATTACTTATTAGAAGGTTTACTTACCATGCAAATCATTTGCCTAACTAGTTTACGATCATAAGACAGTCCAGTCAGACGTAGACCTGAGTATGCCATAAAAGTTAAGCAATTGTCATACTGTACACGCTGTCGTAGAACAGAGTGGAATGTGAGTAGTTTCTAACATCGGCTAATGTAATCTACTACTTAGGTCATCATACTGCAAAAGGCAATTAGAATAGGTGAAAATTAGGGTAGAACATTATGAAAAGTCCTTGTCACGGAAATGTGACTCGGCTACGTTCACCCCTTTCTTTACTTGAAATATCATTGTACAAGCTAAATATTACAAACGAATAGTTGTACGTGGGTCATGAAACCTATTACGAGTTTTGCCTGTGGTACTTCATTTGGATTTACGTAATGGAACAGTCCTAGACGAAAATTAAATGACGGCTGCTTTACTACTTTCCATGTCTACAGCTGGGTTGGATGTGAGAAATGAGAATCCTGACGAGCTACTTACTGTGATGGAATTGGCCGTTATTCAGTACGTTTGACTATGCGAGATCCCCCTTCTCCATAAGCAGGTTAAGAAATAAACATTTGGTTTTCCCAAAGTTTGAGGAAGAGATGCGGCCCCACTGCTTATCAGGGGGCTAAACTGAGAGACTGGAAGAGATGCGGCTCATCCATCCAGCAGTCTTGAATTGTGTTTCACGAAATGGAACCGCATTCTCTGCTGATGACCCCATGAGCCTATTTGCGCACCGGCATGCAAAATCATCTGCTGGTAGCACTAGCATGGGTTGTTTCTTCTTATTTATCGTCCAGTGAATGGGGGTTTTCTATAAATAAGTGAAAAAACTGGGCCTATCCTTTTAAACATGAAAAGGTAAGGATTTGTTCACTTCTTTTTCATACGTAAACCCAAGAGCAGGATGAAAGTCGTTAAGTTTTCTGAAAAATTGCTCACATGGCTGCTCATTTTGGAAAACACAAAAGGTATCATAGACGTGACGAAAATAGACAAGTGGACGCCTAGTTTTCCAAAAAGTTTGTTTTCATGGAAGCCGACAAAATTATTAGCTAAAGTTGGTCCGAGAGCAACTCTGTCCACCTGTCTGAATATTATGTCATTATAACTACATACCACTGACTCAGTAGTGGCGTTCATCATTTCAATGACCACCTCCTTGGGAATAGGAGGGCTTTGAACTTCTCCACTGTACAACGTGTTTGCACAAATTTCAATAATTTCAGACAAAGGAACGTTGGTAAATAAGCTGCTGATGTCAAATGAGCACACGAACGAAATTTGCTGGTCGATTCTTAGATTTTGCATAGTTTTGGCAAACGTAAACGAATCCTTGAGGCAGCTTTTCGAAAAATGTTTCTGTGCCGGTTCTAAAATTTCTAAATAATCAGTTGGCTAGTTCGTGCTGTTGGAAGCTAATCTTTGACAAAATAAGCCCAAGTGGTGTACCCTCCTTATATGTTTTGGGCAACCCATACATGCAAGGTCGTTGAGAGCCTGTAGGTCCGATTCAATCACAAATTTCACGTGGTAAAGTTGGGTTTTTTTACCAGGTCTAATAAATGTTTACGCAATTACCCTCGTTTTTGTCTTATTGTCGTTCTTGGAAACCTCACTAATTTTTGTAAACTTGGTAACGTCACCTAAAATGTTGTCCATTTTAGCAAGATCACGGGGTTAATTTAGTATAACTACCACTAACCCTTCATCAGGTTTGGTAATGACAATGTCAACGTTGTTTTAAAGTGATTTTATGGCATGGAAATGTTCTCTGTGCATAAAGAAAACAGTAAGATCGTTAGATGTACCGGAAAAATTACCCCACCGCTCAATCTTTGTAAAGCTTCTCAAAAACTATGTCAGATATCATCCTGAAGCTTTTTCATTTTCACTTTATTTCTATTTTACATATTTCTGTGAATTTTCAGCTCACAAAGATGGTTATTTTTGGATTGCCGAATTCCTACAAAGATGGTCTGATCATGTCAGGACGGATACAAAGCTGCCATTTCCGACGGCCGAGAGGTACCCAAGGGACAGATCAAAATGGGTGGAGTTCTGCAGAAGAGGAGCAAGGGGTCGCTAGACCTATGCAACTAAGTCAAGACACCATGCAAAGGTCCCACAAATAATTTCTACAAAAGGTGCTTTCGTTTCGGATCATACAGGCACTTCGTTTTCGCGCGCATTTTAAAACTACCCCACCTCCTATAGGACGTGCAGTCTTAAGCAAACTCTCCCTTTTTGAAATCTTAACCGCTACCTCAAATTGTTTTCGGTAGTTTCTCATTCAAAGGCTCATGGTCAGTAGTGGTCCAGTTATTGCAGTCACCCTATATTTACAGTAAAACTACTTATCAGTTTGCGCAGCAACAGGCGATGTTCCCAAATTTGGGCTTCCAGTTTGCTTCCCGCGATGTCCCAACCAAAGATCCCCGATGAGCAGTGGGCCCGATATTGAAACTACCCACACTATTACTAATAGGTAAGGTGACCAATAGGACACAGTAGTAAGGCAATCAATTATACACATTGACCCCTCATAACCAATCTTGCACCTCCGATGAGCAGTGGGCTTGATATTAAAACTTCATTAAATAAACAGTAAAACCACCAAACAAGCTAACGTATAAATATAAGGCAGCTAGGCACCCAAGGACGACGTCCCTCCGTCTAGGATTCCGGGCTAAGAAGCAAGCCATCCGGCAGCCTCACCAGCCTAGAAGGACCGCCTTTCACCTGCTATAGAAAAAATCTGCACTCAGTGAGCCCAGATGCCACAGCCTTTCCTTGCTTAAAGTTTCAGAAGCAATTGTTTCCCGGTACCCCTCCCACATTTGCAGTACATACCTTTGCGAGTAGTACCAGCATCACTCCTAAGCAATGAGAGATCTTACGCTTCGCGCGGCAGGGGTGCGGAGATCAGAGACTAGACTAAGAAGAACATACTGCATGTTCAATAAGAATGTCTACTCTACTATGGTTGACGCTTGTACACAGTGATACACTACGGCCATCTAAGCTAGAAATAGAATACCTTTGCGAGCAGTACCGGCAGCACTCCTAAGCAATGAGAGATCTTACCCTTCGCGCAGCATGGGTGCGGAGATAGGAGATCAGACGAAGAAGAACACACTGCATGGCCAATAAGAATGTCTACTCCACTATGGTTGACGCTTGTACACAGTGCAATACTACGGCCATCTAAACTAGAAATAGAATACCTTTAAAAACAACGAAAAGGTCGTTGAAGTACTACGTCTCTGCTTTTAAGCCTTACTCATACCAGTTCAACAGTTCAGTACAATCTATAGTGTTCATATGGCGAGACTAATAATGAGGCAATATGACAGACCATGGCTGCCTGTTATATCATCCACCACCCCCCTCCTTCAACTAAAAATACGCTAGAAAGTTCAGGTTGAATAGTCAAGTTGCACTCGGATATACAGAGAATTGGGAAGAATAGTACCCGGCTCGGTGGCCCAATGGCTCCTTCAACTCAAATACGCTAGAAAGTTCAGGGTGAATAGTAAAGTTGCACTCGAATACACAGGGAATTGGGAAGAATACTACCTGGCTCGGTGGGCCAATGGCTCCTTCAACTCAAATACGCTAAAAAGTTCAGGATGAATAGTAAAGTTGCACTCGGATATACAGAGAATTGGGAAGAATAGTACCCGGCTCAGTGGACCAATAGTTGTTGTTTAATTTACAGCTGCTGTTTACCTACTAGCTGTCGTTGAATAGTAAAGTACCAAATGTATCAATAAGAAAGTTATAAGAACAAATCCTAGCATCCGGCTCGGTGGCCACTACATATCAAAAAGAAAGTTGGAAGAACAAAACCTAGTATTCAGCTCGGTTGACCAACGGTGTAATTTCTTATACGGCAGCTTCTGATAGAGCCTGTTCATTGTCAATAGCAGGTCTGTAGCAGGCTTCACTACTGCCAGTTGTTTTCCTGCTTCCCATCTCCCAAGTCCAATAAACCTAACTGTATACATTCTTAATGCAAGCCGAACAGAATTCAGCACACAAAACGGCCATGTCAAAAATCTGTCAATTGGTATCCGGCTCGGTGGGCCATTCGGAAATTCTTATACGGCCTGTTCATTGTCAGTAGTAGGTTTGTAGCAGGCTTCATAACCGCTAGTTGTTTTCCTGCTTCCCAATCTCCGCATTCCAATAAACCTAATTGAAACATTCTCAATACAAGCCGAATTGAATTTAACACACAAAATAAATAAGCCATCGAAGAACTCCGCCCACTAGTACCCCACTTCGTGGACACTAGTAGTTTAATATCCCCGTTATCTTCATGGGTACCACTTGGTAACAGCTACGAAATTACGACGCCCCTCTTAAAGTTGCACGTATGTTACGTGGCATATGACAATGTACATCTACAGCATGTCACTTGCGACCTACACACATGCACTTAGTTTCTCTAACTCCTTGATAGGATCAACTATTGTAGGATTGAGGTACACTTACATGCTTTTTAAAAACTTTTGTACTCATAGGTGCTGAATAGACGGTGGGATGAAAACGAGAGAAGACAGGAAACGTATGGTACATTAAATATCCAGGGGTCACCGGCATAAACGGGGTAGGTGGGGAAGCGTTAAAATATACTGATATAGCACTCAGTAGATTAAAGATGCACGCCGTGAGTTGTGAGAAACGTATAACTCAGTCGGTGGAACTGTTGCAGTTTCACTTGTTGTTAGGCGATAGATTTGGTAGGTGAAGCTAACAAGACGGAAGTGGTATTAATCACTATCAAAAGAGGATTCTAGGGGTCATAATATGTCATAATAACTACACTTTGAAACTTCTGATAAAGACCAAAATGCTATCTAACGGCGACCATAGGATTCGGAATTTGCATCATTCTTTATCCTCCCAATGCTGGGCCTATTAGTGGTCAATGATGATTACCCGGAGAGAAAACCTTGCTTTCCATTCACACAATTCCTACCTTTTCCATTCATAAAGCCCCCCTTCCCCATTCACACAATTCCCAATTTTCTCCAGTTCACACAACCGCTTTTTGGCCTGGCCATTCACACGATTCCCACTATTTTTTTACATTCACACGATTCCCACTTTTTCCATTCACACTTTTCCCATCTATTCCATTCACACTAATCCCACTTTCCCCCATTAGTCAGAACTCCCTAGGTAACTAGAATGCAACATACAAACCCACGCTTCGATAACTTAACTAGACTGCCACATGAACACAAGGTTTTCATCGAGGTTTTAAGAGGAAAATCTTGTTTCTCGGGGATTTTAAATAAGTATATAAAACGAAAACTAATAACTGGACTTCCGCCAATATAAATTTCATCAAGCAAAGCCTTTTTTTAAGACACCACAAAAAGTCCCCTCTTCTACAACGTAAGTTTACGCTTCAGAGTAACACCAACTGAAACCCAGCAAAATCGGTTCTATTTAAATTTAAAGCACCCAGCATTTTTCTTTTTTACTACGGAAGACTAGTGATTGCCTAATATGTTAGTAAAATGTAGCTTTAATTGAACGCAGTATATGTTAATGTTTACATTGCGTGACGGTTGACAACGACTGCCTTTTAACGAGGTATGACCGTTAACAACCGCCTGCCAACAAGGTACAGTGGTTAGCCCGTGGCATTAAACTCTTTATTCGAACGTCATGGATAGCGAGGAACATAATATTAACAAAAAATATCAACATGCACAACATCGACGCCGTCCGCAAATGTCGGAGAGGCGACGCGACCTTTCCGGGAAAGTATATCACACAAAGTATGTCAAAAGCTATAAAAAGTTACCTAGGTAGGTGTGCAACGATCTTATACGTTGCTACAATCATATGATCTCTTTTCACCTACTCGGAAAAGAATGACAAACTCTGGAGCAATCAAATGGCTTTTGGGCTTTTTCTCAGGCACTTCAGAAAATAATAAATTCTCTGCAAATTAAACTACAGAAACAAAACGAAAAATAAATAAGTAAAATCTGACCGGGGGCGAAGAGGAGGTGGGTGACGTCAAGTTGGCGCACTTAAGGTCAGATCTGGCACCACGTTACCTAAGCAGTAGTAAAAAGGGCCTGGGGGCGTGTCATGGGGGGGGGAGCAGGCAAAGTAGTGGCACTGTGAACTTAAGGAAAAATATCAATACCCCTCAAGGTACAATAGAACTAATATAATTCGAACATTCATGGCCTGAAGACAAACTTCGAATTTTACCAGGTATGCATCAAAGAATGTGGTCATGAATAATTAAACCTGTTCCAATTCGGGAAGGTTCGAATTACGGTAAGTTCGAATTGAGGAAAGTTCAAATTGGGGAAAGTTCGAATTAAGGGAAGTTCGAATTGAGGAAAGTTCGAATTTTTGCGTTCAACGGTAAGTAGGCTTATCAGCGGTGTCAAAGAGAACTGGATCGAGAAACATGTCATTAAAACTCCTCATATTTGAAGCCTTCAAGTGTGCCATATTAGAAGGTCCTACTCACTTCTAAAAAACATTGCCTACGATGGGTTTTTTTCATCTAGCAACCAATCGGTGGATTGCTTATATCAGATGAAAACGGAAACAGTACCCGCGTTACGTCACTTAAGTTCTGTATTCCACACCAGGCCATCATATCAGCCATTTGCTGACGTGAGGAGAGAATCTAAAATTAGCAATTAAATATATCAACAAATAGAGTACTAAAGTGATGACGTCACAAAAATTTTTCTCGAGGAATCGCAATTGTAACTACATCACATTGTTAACCCTGCCACCAAATGCCCATATACTAAATATCGCGTTCAAATCTCATATCAGCTGCGAGAAACGGCTGTTTGAATTTGGACAAGGCCTTAAGGAAACACGTTTAATTTTGCTTAGTTCATAAAATTATGAACTGGATTCATTTAACAAGGTTTTGATAGGCACGATTTAAAGTGTATCTCATCGATTGCTTAAGGTAGGGTTCTTAAATTGGGTAACGGTGTCTATCTCAACAAGAAGAAAGCAACGAGTCCAAAAAATTAGCAAATTACTGATATTCATTAAATCGTGACGTCACACTTTAGCACTCTATAGAATTTATGTAAAAATTTGAATGGTGTGTACTTCACGCTTATTGCTGCGAACTCATATCCCTGATGCAAGCTAATCAGACCACGCATGTTCTGCATAGAACAAGTCAACGAGTCGCTTTAGCTGTTTCTCGACCCAGTGCTCTTGATAGTCAAGGTTTACGATATCCCAGCCCCGTTTTCACTACGAGTATTTGACACCTTCTTCGAACCAGAGCTTCGTAACTATACAATGTTCAGTTCACACTACTATCAGTTCGTAGAACGGTCCATTATCCTTCATAGTCTAACTGTCCTCAATGCAGTTTGTTAATCCATCGACAACTTGTCCAAGCCCATCAATACGAGATTCCACACCACGCTCTATAGCGTAACCCCAGCTTCTCGTTTGTCAGCCCCCTGTGATGTCCAGCTTCTCAGTTCGCAAAGTAGAGCCAGTTGGATAACTCCGTTCAATCCTCTACGAAGACAAACCTTAACCACCTAGTATAATTTAAGGAACGGAAATCCAACGACGCAGCCAATGCACTGTTCGCTATATTATTCGTCGACCAACAGGGTTACGTGATTCACTGTATGTATAGCATATCTGTCGAATACCCAAACCAAGTATGTCAGTCCGGATTATATACTTCACATTCTAAGGAATATCCCACCCAACCACTGTTTCCTAAAACACGGACCATGTACCTTTGGACAATACATAAATATATAACAAGAATTTTTCTGTCCTCCGGTGGTCCGGGTTTTCTCTTTGTATTCATCAATCCGTTTCTTTTTGCATCTCACAAGCCCATGTAAAAATAACACAAATTCTTTGATGTTGTTGTTGTTGCTACCGTTACCAACCCATGAGTAGTAGCTTTGATCCCATGATCGTTGTCTCGGTCTGAGAACAGTATATTTTTCACTACGAGGTAGGTTTCTTTCTTTGCCGCTAATGAGAGAGGACTGGTGAATCTGTAAGGAAGGCGCTTGTGGCGTCGAGCCCTTCGGGGTAACCTAGAGGAATAAAGATAAAAAGATAAAAAAATAAAGATAAGAGATAAAAATATCAAACCGCTTTTTCTTATGCATGAAGTACGTAAATTCCTGTTGTTACTACGATGGGATGGGATACGTTTGGGTGGGACCCGGTGGATATGATGTTTAAGTACGACTCCACGAAGGAAACTACAATTTAGACAACGTTTCGCCTTTTCTTCAAGACTTCATCACGTCTTTGTAGACTGGAAACCACAACGCTAATGGCGCATATCCAATGTACAAAGACCTGATGGTGTGTTGGAGAAAAGTCGAAACGTTGTCCAACTTGTAGCTTCCTTCTTGATGTCTTACCTAACTTCTGTCATTGTTTTCAACATAAAAGTTATAAAAAGGGATAAGATAGGGTGGAATGGGGTGGAATGGGATGGAATGGGGTGGAATGGGATGGAATGGGGTGGAATGGGATGGAATAGGATGGAATGGGGTGGAATGGGATGGAATGGTTACCCCTTATTCAGAAATGGGAAATCAACAGAGTAAGGATACCTAGCGGTGTTTGGCATGATTTTAGTTGTAGTGAAATCAAAACATCGTGTGACTTAGGTTCTTACAATGATCAAGGATTAAAGGTTCCTTTGTGTTGTCTATGGTGGACATCACAACTTTTGGAGGATTTCGTGAAGTTTTCCAACAGATACAACATTCATTTCGAAATTGATACAGGTAAGATAGAATTATTGTTGGTATCACTGAGTCTTCAGGAAAATCCATTTCGACATACACAAGAATATTTGCATGTCTGTGGATTTGGATAACTTTGCGCAAACCTCCTCTCATTCCTTCTGGTCGCATTTTTTTATAATTATCTGAAGGTACATCATCTTTTATTTACCTTTTTATCTAACAGGGTATGTTATGGTAAAGACATAAAAATGTGTCACATGATATTCAATAGTTTCTCCTCTTGCTATGAGGACACAGAAGTCCAAGAAAATAACGGCGCTACTGCAGTTTCGTACCACCCCCTCCCCCTCCCCCACCAAAATTATCGATAATGTATTCGTATTTAAATAAAGTTTATAAGATATGTAGTTTATTCTATCGGTAATTTAATGAAGCCTAATTGTCACGTAGTTGTCGCGTACGTTTAACTCAAGATACAGAGGTTCATTGTGTTCAGTGTACAGACGGGGGTTCAATTTTACACTTCGTACGGCTCATTCTCAATACATACTTGGTCAATAAAGCCGTCTGCTTAAATCTATTAGCCCCCGTCCGTATGCTTGTTATCAACCCTCATCAGGGTGAACAGCACTATCACATTGGGAGGATAAACATAAAATCGGTCACGCTCGTGTTTGAGTCGGTAAGTGCAACAACGGTACTTATAAACCTCTGTATCTTGAGTTGAACGTACGTGACAGCTACGAATTAGGCTTCGTTAAATTACCGATAGAATAAACTATATATCTTTTAAATTTTATTGAAATACGAATACATTATCGATGATTTTGGGGGAGGAGGGGGTACGAAACTGCAGTAGCGCCGAAAATAACTGCAGTTCTGTTTACTATCCTTGTTCTACTTATCTGCTTATTGAAACAAAAGAGCTTGAGAAGACAGGAATGGAAAAACAGGCCTTACTTAGTAAAGCAAAGGCTGGTATATTTTGAATGGGCATTTATACCATCTGGAACGCTCTACTGAGCGACAGATTAAAACAATTGTGTCGTATTGTGTAATGTATCTTTTTTATTTTCTGCCATTTTTCAATTTGATTACAAAGCGTTCAGTTTCCCCTTAAACACCCTTCATAAAAATTGTGATCGATTATTGTGTTCGGAAACTTAGAGCACAACGTTCCTTTGATTAATTATTAAGGTGATGTATTTTCTATTGAGTTATTGGGTTGGATTATGGCTAGACCAAAAGCGAAACTAGAGAACACAGTAAATTGTTATCTCCAAACAGTCCAGCAGTTGTTCTGTAATGATAGTGATCACTTAACGGTGAAAAAATTCTCGTCATCTTGTGATATACGTGTACCTGTAAAGCATCTGGCACGGGTGCAAGCAGTGTCTGAAAGTGACAATATTTTCCGAGAAATTGCTGTAACCAATAGCAGTTACAGTATACTCACGAAGGAGTCATTTCACAGTAGGCTTACAGTTTTATTTACATAATGTAATATCAGCAACCAAATTCTCCCAGCAGTTGAAATAGATGCATTGCACAATTTGTTTGAAACACTTTTATTATGGAATGATTTGTTTAACGTGTATTTTGAGAGCGAGAGAGTACATTTTATGGGCCAAAATGTATGTCCAAGTTCTGACGCTATGGGATGATTCCTTTTATTGGAAACAAAATACCAATTTTCTATTCATTTTCTATAGGCATGCTTACTGAAAACTAAAGTGGTGTAAACTATGCAAGGAATTTTGTATTCGGGGGTCGATAATGAACTAACAGTGTAATAAGTCCCCAAGTAAATATTCTCAGCAATAGTTCTTCTCAATTACAGTTATAACTATATCAAATGACGTTAGTATAGAATTTGCAATATCTTTATTTATCTTTTGGCTTCGATAAATCGCAAACAGAATAACAAATTATCTCAACTTCATTGCTTTCTGATGGTTACCTTGTGAGTCGTATGTATTTACATCTTACTTTAACCTGTTCCATCTACAATAATTAAAGAAAGAAAACCTACGATCACCTGCCAGTAAAGCAAATTGGACATACTCATCCCTTGGGGTTCGGGACGATTTCAATTTCGGGAACAGATAGGTCATTCTTGTTTCCCCCCAATTTTAGACATTGGTTAAAGTGTCATCAGTACCAGCAAAACAGGGTACTCGTCCGTCCCGAATAGACGTAGTGTTGGGAATAAGAATAGTATTTGAAAATTCAAGGTAGCTTAAATTTGCATGCTGCCTGGAATTAGGGTGGTGGTCGGAAAGACGGGCGACTATTAATAGGCGAGATGGTTGGAATAAGCGTGGTGGCTAAAGATACCAAAAAAAGTAGGTAGTGGACATAATAGTTTAAAAATTATGCGGCGCGACCCATCTACCAGATAGGATAGTATTAAATTCTTTGGTGAAAAATATAATCCAAACGAATGAAATTGCGAGCGTTGATCTGCGTTTGTCTTGAGATGCATTTTTGGTCGATCACAAGCCTGGTAAACCTGCGCGCCGCGGTAGTACTTTGCTTTTAACGTCTCCTGCCATGGCCATGGCCAGATTTTGTCTTGCCATCGTTTTCTTCCAAATACCCCTGCTTATGTTTTTTAAGCAATTCAGCTAGCTCAAGTGTCTCTGCATTAGAATAGCTACTTTTCTCGTCACGTCCAAAGCAAAAGGAAGAAAACATGACCGACAATAATAAATCAACAATACACAAGCGCACAAACCAGTGGTTTCGTTTTCAATCCTGTGTCGCTGACTCACAGAGTCGTGATAAGCAGGTACGACCTTAGGAATCATTCACGAGATCCAAAAGTTAACATTGCGTAATCCCTTGTCAATCAAAAGGAAAATTCTATTGTGCTAAAAACAGAACGCAGGAAAAACAAGTGTGTGGTCTGACGAAGAGGGTGATTTTCGTCGTTTTGATTAGCGATGGAGTGTTTGGTTATCGGAAGAACGCTTTGGCGAGTGGAATTAAAACCGTCATGGGGCTTGAACAGGTGTGATGGTGAGATATGCCAGTCATGATAAATTAAATGGCTGGAATAACAGACTTGTTGGTGGAAAATTATCAAAATTACCCGTGGCTGCATGTTTATTGGGGACGTAAGAGTACAACTTATCTATACAACGCTTCTTATCACTAACTTGCGATTTCACCGTTGATCCTTCATCTTAACCTAATCCTTATCGTTATAATTTGCGATAGGTAAGTGGAAAATAAAAAAAAATCAAGTCGGGGCATGTGTAAATGCCTGACAGATGAGAGGCCAAGGTTTTAAGGTGATCCACAGTTTGGATTGGCCCTGGTTTCTTTAAACGACGGTGGTCATATGAATGCCACTTGACACTGATTAGGGTCAAACATTTCACAAAACTGGATTTCTTCATGAGAACCTATGTTGTATTCCTTTTTCTAATTATAATGTCTTTTTGTATTTCACAAAAGGTGCACGGGTGCGGATACCCCTTTGTCACGATATTTAGAAATTATAGATTAGGCAAAAGTAGTTGCATGGAAAAAAAAAGAGATGAAAAACGATGAGGTCGAAAAAGGTTCAGAAAAGTGGTTCGTTTGCATCTACTGCTAAACAAGAGATGGCCACCGAAGAGCACACATGTGAAGAACAGAGATAGGAATTTCAGTTGTGGTACACAAGAAGTACACCCTATACAATGCTATATATCCTTTCATATGCAACACGGTTAATAGTAAATAGACTAGCAAAAAGTTTTGCTATTATTTTGTTGTATCAATATATCATAGTCCACTAAGATGCGTAGTCACTATTATGTATCCTAGTGAAGAGACTAAAATTTGGACAAAAAATAAAGTCCAAAACATGTTTTTCTGTTTACTATTGCCTCAAAAGTAAACTTGTTGAGTCGGGTATGATGATGAAAATGATGAAGATGAAGAAAGCCACACAAAAGTAGTGTTACTAACATCAAATCAAATGTTGATGAACAGTTATTTACCAGTGCAGTCTTATGAGGTGGTGGAAAATATTTCGACATCTGATTTTAGTAATAAACTTGCTTTTTGAGGAATGAACATTAAATTATTGTCGATCACTCCTGGGTCATTCCATGTCAAAGTAGGCCACTTTTGAACAATTTGTAACCCACCGCCACCAAATTCCATGAAACTTTCCAAATAGTAAGGTACCATGGTGATGAGAAAAATTCCAAAATTTCAGCTTCTTATGATAAGCCGTTGCTTAAATATTGAGCATTGAAAATTGGACCCTAACACCTAATTTTGAAGTTATGACGGCCATTTTTAAATTGGCGGGTATCAATTATTTAACAATATCTTGGGTTCTACAGGTGTAATATGCCTGAAAATTGGCATCTAACTGAACTTGGAGATTGAAAAGCCAAAAATTATGGTTAAAATTGCATACATGCAGCTTCTGATCCATTATTTTGAAAAGAAAATAATGGATAATGAATTTGATACCTATGAAATAGCCAGCAAACAAACCTCATTATCTCAAGTTGCCCAACGTTGTTTAAAAAATAATTGATGTTAGATGAAAGCCATATAGTAGTGCTTGATGCAAATAAAAAATCAATTTGGTTTCTTAATATCTCTTTGAGATAAGGTAACTTAAATACTACCCACTTTCGAAACAACAATTAGACAGAATGGCAAAAGTACCAGAAATGGGATAAAGGTTGGGATGCTCAACAAGTATCTGTTCTACTGCAAAAGGTTCTTAACTTGGAAAGCTGAGGCTTCACTATGCTTCAAAAATGGCATTAAGCAAACAAGTGCTTTCTAAGTATGGGAATATGCTTACTTACAATTCACTGGAAATTTGCTTCCTCCAGCGATATAAAACACTGAATTATGACTGTGCATTACGTAGATAATCTGCACTCTATTAATATTCCTGGTGATTGACCACCTGTGCTGTATTTCTTTTCATTTTTTTTACTTTTATTTATTTACTTAGTTTATATATTATTAGGTTTCCAACACCTCTTTTATTTTATTAGAATATTTAAATCAAATGTGTCTGTCAAAAAGGAATTTGTTTGCATTGTAGCAAAGGAAGTTGTAGAAGCACCTGGTACATATTTTGCTCCATCCTGAGATGAAACAGTAGCTAGTGGCTACATATATTTGGTAAAAATCGTGGAAGAAAAAATCACAACAGAAGAAAGCCCTATAAAAAAAAATCCCTATGGAAAAAGTCCCTAATTGAAAAAAGTATGTAGGAAAATATCCCAAAAGAAAAAATCGTCAGAAAGAAATCCCTAAAGAAGAAATCCATCACGAAAAAATCCCTAAAAAAATATTCCCCAGGAATAAAATTCACAGAAAAAAAATCCATCCTGGAAAAAAACCAACGTAAAATCAAGTCATGGTCACCAGGTAAAAGTCGTCCACAACATACACATTTTTGTAAGGCACAAAAAGCTTTCATTTGTATGCATACTAAATGCCATTTGCTGCAATATAATAAATACCTTTAGGGGTACTAAGTTAGGAATAACTGCCAAGATTGTTTATATGATATGCTCCTTCTCTCATGTGGGCTTGGTCCCTAATAAGTAGTGAACCCAGTCCCAAGGGGGGCTACCATCCAATAGGAAAACAAGTTAGACGTACTTTACTAAGGCAGGTGTAATCACTAAGGGGGGGCATGCAATTTTGGTGGCACTGCTGTATCAAAACAAATAAAGGGAACCCAACAAATCATCAATATCCCACAACAGGAAATTGCATATTATCTATATAAGTCAACTTATTCAATGGATTTTTATCCACCATGCATTTTTACCAAACAACCAGGGGGTGGAATTTTGCTCCAGGGTTTCACACTTTCTTTTTGAGTATTTTCTTAGCTGACTTTTTCCATTAGGGATATTTTCCATTGGGATTTTTTCCCATATGAGAATTTTACATACATTTGATTGTATCCAATATGGACAAAAGTTTGTATTGTAAAATTGCAGAAGAGGAATGTCACAAATTGACATATATGAAGGCCTCTCAACATGTATTCATGATTTAAAAGGAGACTATCATGACTGTCAATGACAAATGTTAATGCCAAAATTTGCAACCACCACGAGTATGTGTTACTGAAACACTATGAAAAAGTGCAGAAGAAATGCTGTGATCCATCCAGAAAACACAAGGATGTAAAGGATCTGCAACTTTTGTTTTAGAAGAGACATGCATTGTTCCAAGCACATTGAATTAAAACTCATTAGTCACTTTGTAGTTGTTAAATAATGGCCCAAAATATTTTCTGGATCATTTACATGTAGTTATAGGGCCTTAAAATTTGGATTTTGGGTGTGGCCCCATATTATGGAGTAACCCTTATGATTGCCTACAAAACCTGAACTTTGATTTTCATTGTATAAATATTAATTTGGGCATATAAATTTTACAGTGCTCTTACTATTGACTCATTTGGAGTAGCAGCAGTTTCAACTGCTTCCGGTTACCACCATATTTGGATGGATTTTTATAATCACCATCATCATCATCATCATCATCATCAACAACATAATCATCATCAGCATCATCATCATCAGCATCATCATAGTCAACAACATCATCATCATCATCAACAACATAATCATCATCAGCATCATCATCATCAGCATCATCATAATCAACAACATCATCATCATCATCACCATCATCATCATCATCATCATCAACATCATCTTCATCATCATCATCATCATCATCATTAACAACATCATCTTCATCATCAGCAGCAGCAACATCATCGTCATCATCATCTTCATCACCATCATCATCATCATCATCATCATCATCATCATCATCATCATTATCATCATTATCATCATCATCATCACCACCACCATCATCATCATCATCATCATGATATGTGTCTATTGTCCATTTTCCATGATTACACAGGTTGGATATTTCCTTATGCATAACTTTCAAGCTACTCTGTCATGGGCTAACTCTGTATTCAATCTTTTTTCTTTAAGATCTCTCTTTACCACTTCACATTCCAGGTAATCTTTGGCCTTCTGTTTCCTACATTTCCATTTATTATTATGTTCCTGCGTTCATTTTGCCAAGCTGTTTCTCTAGTTCTTTCTATGTGGCCATACCATTCTAATCTTTTACCATGTCTAGATTTTCGTATATTCCTCAATTTCAGTCTAATTTTCTCAGTCCAAAACTTGGGATCTGCTGACTCAAATTAACTCCTATATACTGTTGTACTATATAAATGCTAAATAGTTGGTCTATCCATTTATTGACTTTCTTCTTACAAAAGGAAATGCTCATGCCATACAGTATTATTAGATAAACCAATTGTTATCTCTCAATTACTGTTATCATTGCAATTTTCTCCCAAAAGCTGGTTGGCTCTGCTGCTTTCAGCCGAAATTGGGGCACTGTCTGCATGATCCACATTTTAAAATTGGGCAGTTTAGACATACCTTACCTGCCCCTTATCTTAACTTGAAGTTATTACCTGCATCAATCATTTTTCTTGCTGGTGGATGTTTTAGGTGCAGAACATAGGCAGTTGTTGGTAGCAAAACTCCAACAACCGATTTTTCTGCCATTGCTTTGATGCCAGCATCACTAAGCTCTTCCAAATGGCTGATGGCTCTAGCTCCCACCTCTGCACCTAGCTGGGAAATATTTGAAAACCTTACTTTTATAAATGTGACAGTTGTTGCTACTCAGTAGAAATAAACCATATAAGTAAACAATTAGATTGTAAGTAAGTAAACAATTAGAATGAAATGAAAAGGTCAGAAAAAAACAAGCTAGAGTATTTGTGCTGTAGGAGATCCTTGAAAACTCTTGCCAGCTTACACAAAGAACATAAAGAAGGGAACAACAAATAATGACCCAAGATTCTGAAATAAACAAAAAATATAGTAATCCTTAATTAATACCTAACAGAAAGCACAAGCTCCACCAAAAATTACTAAGGATGAAGTTATGGTTTGTAGCAAACAAACAAATGAAAGTGTTAAAACATCATGCTAAAATGTTTTCTTAAATGTACACAATAATTGAAAATTTGTGAAGTTACAAGAGGGCAAAGATGCTTACAAAAAACTTAGAACAACTTCAACTTGTAGTGGATGCTCATCAACCATTTTCCTTAGTCCCACTTCTAACGTCACTCACTCTGTGACATCAGTCAAGTGACAACTTAAAAGGACACATTGAGGCCCATAATTATATCTCAATTATGGGAAAGGTTTTTTCTTTAATTTGTTGTAATCCAAAAATCAGCATGATATCTTACACATTCTATTTTCTCCTATTTCTGTAATATGTAACAACTGTTTTCCTTTTAGACAACACCATAAGCATCTCATACAAACAATAGTTCATACATATCTCCTTATAGTGACCAATTTTTTGAGGCCGTTGCCTAGACCAGAAAGTTCTCTAGGATAAAGGCCCTCCAATTTTTCCTCAATGTAGTGAATGTGGTTTATAATCATTTGTCATCAAGAGGCAGCCATTCCTTTCATCACAACGAAAAATTGTGAAGGTATGTTCCAAAGTGGTGTATTATTTCCAAAGAGAAACGAGTTGTATCTGAACATGAAAGCAGCACACTACTGTGTTTTCACCATCTTGTCAATATATTATTGACAAAAATGCCAAACACACAGTAGCTAATCCATAGGATTTGGATTGGGAGTGACCCACTCTGCAAAGGAGCATAGTATAAATACATAAATAAGTACATGTATAAGTACACTCTGTACTTCAGATGCCAGATTCAGACATTAAATACTATATACTTGTACATCCCTGAAAATCAATAATGACTCTTACTTGACCAGATTCCAATGGGTGTAGTTCATCTCCATGAAAATTGATTGCTAAACCAGCTTCTTTCCCAGCTTGCAAGATCCTTCTTGTGGCATCAACCTCAAAAACACCTTTCTCACAAAAGACATCAATATTATCCACATGTAGTTTTCCTTCATCCATTAACTTTTTTACTGCAGGTAA
>JAAAKM020006971.1:114444125-114509443 GCA_010016025.2 Alatinidae sp. Z8VKAUB7J3
TCGAATAACTCACAGGATGAATGCAAAGTAACCAATAGTAAGATATGATGTTGAATACTCTGTGCCCTTGGTTCTCAATGTGAGTGGTACTACCCCTTGTGGGTTTTGGAAACACTCAAAGGGGTACTATATGAAAATGGGCTAATGGACATCATTTCAAGAAGAGGAGTAAATCTTTGCCTTGATAGTTCAATCTAAATTGTAAGGTATATACTTTTGCTTGTAGTGTTACATTTTGTACCGTCTTTCACTTGCACCTCACATATACCTGGCTCAAGTTGTACTAAAGTTTCATCTTAATATCAGGGGGCACTTAAGATGTATCTTGGAAGCTGGGGGGTGGGGGGATCATCGCATTAAAAAGTTGAGAACAACTACTTTAAATTGCTACTTACCTTGGAATAGAGTGGGCACCACAAAAAGTACTTGAAATGTCAATGAAGTTTAATGATTGCTGTGCCTTTTCAATCACCATAAGCATTTTAATCTCTGATTCTGCTTCAAGACCATAGCCACTCTTAGCCTCTAGAAAAGTTGTACCTGCTCTTTTCATGGCTTCCAGCCTTTCAACAAATGATGAATATAAGTCATCAAAGTGAGACTTTCGTACCCAGTCTACTGTAAATTGAATGCCTCCTCCTGCAGCATGAATGTCCATGTAGGATGCTCCAGCTATCTTATAAAGGAAGGCAATGGTTAGGACATGGTCAATACATGAATATGGTAGTCATAATTTTGAGTGTAATTATGAAGGATATCAAAGGCAGATAATCAATTGAAAATTATAATAAAAATGACAAAAATATTACTTCCATTATTTTATTGAAATTAAAATCAAATTAATGAAATTGATTAATAACATCAATATATATTCATAAGTGATTAAAAATACCACTTTGTAATTGATATTTATTCAAATGTATGCAGTGCCTTGGAAAAAAGCTTTCAGTTTTTAATGATAAAGGTTATGAGGTATGTTTATGTCAGACTTAGGCCAAAGATATAGAATATGACACCTGTAAGAGTAACATGTAAAGTAAAGCCTTTGAACAGTGCCTCTGTATAGTACTTAGCCAATGCTCTGACGAATACCTGCATTTACACATACAACAAAGCATACAACTCTGTGTAGAATGTACACAGGTGTCGTCCATTTACAAATAATATTAAATATTTTAATGGGCATATTGTGTGCAGTGCTTCATTTTTCCTTTACATATATTTTTAATCCTTCAATTAGAAATCTTGTTTCTGTAAAGCTTTAGCATGGCGTATCAAGGTCCCTTTCTCTATCAACATGTTCCAAACTGAAAACTTAAATTATTTTAAAAGATCTGCTTGAGTGGTTACCTTATCTTCTTTGAAAAATAATTTGTCATATTTAAATTAGTATATAAAGGCCATTTTCACTAGCTGCCCATTTGTGGAGGCACATACCAAATAAAAATTGTGTACACCCAGAATTTCAGTCCAGTGAAAATTTATGCCAGTGGGTCATAATCTGGGTATTGCAGCACATGGGGGGTCTAAGTGGACTAACTGTGTTTGGATGATTGTCAGTCGCATAGTCATTTTCAGCTCCACTTCCTCCTGACTCACTACCTTAAGTATCACCAATATTTCATTCTTAGAAGACACAAGGGACTTTTCCTATGAAAGACAGAGGAATATGATAAATCTCTCAGTAAAAGCTTTAAATGTTATAGAAACATCTATTTCTGATGCCATGAAATGTGAGACCATAGGCTATTATACACTTACTTTCATCTTGAACTCATGAACTCTGTCGCCTGTCCAAACTGGATGGGTGTGTCCATCAATTAGTCCTGTTGCAACAAGTAACACAAACAGTACAAGGATAACAATGAAAGTGTACAGCATACTCAATTATTGTTAACAATTATCATTGCATGCTGTGTAAAACAAATAACAAAGTTTGCTGCCATAGTCAAGTGGCTTGTTCACCATCATCATCATTGTTGTCATTTTGTCATGATCATCATCATCATTGTCCCCATCATCAAAGTTTGTACAGCAAATGACATAGCAATCACTATGCATATTTAGCAAATAATCTAAAGCTGTCAGCAGTACTGGAAATAAGGAAAATACATTGAGAGCAATTTTTAGAAAGAAAAAAGTATAATTTCTTGTAAACATTTGTTGCCCCTTAAGATTGCAGTGATTAAATAAATAAATGAAAGACACTATGAAACAGACAGAACTGTTTCTACTTTTCAAGCCTGGTTTTCCTAGGTTTTCATATTGTCAAATCATATTGTAGAAACCCTCATCTACATTTATGTAGCAGGGAAATGTGTAACTTTTCCAGGGATAGGCTTACATGTAAATTTCAAATGACAAGTTTTTACATGGTTAAAGTAAAAGTAGATTGTGTCATCCTGAATAAAAATTCATGCCTCAAAAATGAAGTTCTCTATCCATCTGACTTAATAGCACACAGAAAATTCACAGCTCACAGGGTAATCACTCACAAATGACATCTGATAAATGATAGTAAATGTTAGGGTACTACAAACTTCTGTTAACATTTTCACGTCCAAAATTAACATGTACGTAGCCCTGCTATTTGAAGGCCTTGCCTGCTACAATCTCATGTAAATTATTGCTCATGGCAATTTGTGTAAAAAGTGGGCGTGGCTTTTATTTTTTCAAGGTCATATCTCAGCAAACTTTTAGAGTCAAGTTCTACAACTTAGTATGCCATCATTAAATATGTACCAGGGCAGAGGCTAATTTGAGTTGAGAGACTAGGGGAGGTTGACAGGTTAACAGGAGTAGGGGAAACAATGAATGTTGTAGGGGAGAGCTTGGCATGGCCCTTTGCTAGCAACACCGACTTGTTTATCATAGGCAAGCTAAGCCCAGTAGGGATCTGGGGCCTCCCTCTGAAAAATATGAAAATCCTTGTGTTCCTGCATATCTTTGCTAGCATTTTCAAGTGTTACATAACTAGTTACACATTTAGCTATTTAATACGGGTACATCGTGGAATATTGACGAATAAATTTACTAACAATGATTGTTGAGGGTTAGACCCCTTGAAGCAGGGGGACCAGACCACCAGACCAGACCAGACCACATGCGCCATGACCTACATAGTGTGTGGTACGCACACACTATGTAGGCCATGGCGCATGCATGGCATAGGTCTATATAATGTGAGTACTATACTGTACCCTCTACACATAAATTACCTGGGACCACGCACATTCCAGTAGCATCAATGACTTTCTCTGCTGCATTGTCATCAAACTTGTTTTGTAGCTCCTCGTCTGTGCCTATCGAATTAATAATTCCATCTTTGTCAACAACTACCGTAAAACTGCTTTTGCTCGTGGCAGGATCCTCGCCCAGCACGCTAATATTGTTCATGGCGGGGCCAGATAGCATTCTTTGCCCCTCTGTACATACTGTAACAATTTGCTTGGCATGACGGATGATCAGCTTGTATAATTTTGTCATGATTTATGGGCACAATATACGAGAAAGATAGTATCTTGCGGTGCAAACTACGCTGCCGTTAGTGAATAAACAAGAGCTAAACTGACCGCCTTTGACACATAACACGTGGCTCACACCCACTTTGCTGTCAGCGTTTTTGTTCGCTGGAACTGATAAGTAAGACCTATTTTGCCCCAAATACAGGAAATAGAATCGACTCCCTTAATTTTTACGGAGTTATTTATAGAGAGACATAAAGAGACACAAATTGAAAATTTTACTTTTCTTTCAACTTCACGAAGGCAAACATTTCCTAGGGAACTGAAAGTGCCCAAGCTGCTCTGTTCTGTGTCTATTATTTTTTACTTACAATATATGAAACATGTTAGGTTTAGACGTAACATAAACAATAGAATACATTAACAACTAACAAGAGACATACTAGAAGAGGGAGAGGGGAATTGAACTTTTGTAGAAAATATACCAATGTCTTCTAATTCACTACTCGGAGTTTCATCATGAGGCACGTTATTCAGCGATATGTACAAATATGTATATAAATGCCTATACTGATATGGCCATTATTATCTTCTTATGTGTTCAAGTATTATATCAAACCCATAAAGATACACACTTTCATTTACGTCTCTATATTATCTTTTTAACAAAGATAAGGTGTTGAACACAGAAAGGAGAATAGTAGTTGCACCTTAAGTCTCATATTTCAGATCATTAGGCAACTCTGGACAATATGTATATGTATAAATATGTATGTATGCTCATATGCACTTGTATGTGTGCATAAATGTCTTTATATAAGGCCAAATGGTTTCGAAGCCTTTAAGAAATGTGTGATTTTCATATGTGTATAGATGTGACTTCTTCAAAGTATAGATAAGAAAATTTATGGGAGGTATTGTGATCCATACAAATAATGAAGAGAAATCAACAACGTAGTTTACAAGGCGTTGTCGAGACATTTGTTACCAGTCTACGTTTTGCATTCGGAAGAACATCAAATAAAATGATTGAGTTGTCTGTCAATACATCTGCTAAACCTGCCATAAAAGACTCATTTTACGGCTCAGATTTTTTCATTTATATTGTCATGCGTATATAGATGCACACCAAAAGTCTCGCAAGGGGGATGTTCAGCGAAGATCTAACTGCAAACTTTGGCACGTTAATCGGGTAATAAAGACAGGAAAGCGGCATATCATACACTACAAGGGACTATTACTCTTTCATCATTGCAGGTTTGAACAGCTTAATCAAAAACAAAGTACAAAAACAAGTACACCGACAAACTATAGGGAGAACGCAAAGAAGGAAACTACAATTGTGACAACGTTTCGTCTTTTCTTAAAGACTTCGTCAGGTCCTTGTACATTGGAGGTATTAACGTGATTCACTTCTTGGCGTTCTCCCTATAACGTGAAATGTAATCTGTTAAACATGGAAAAGTAGTATTACAAATGGAAATATCGTAGTTTCAGCAAAACCGAGAAACTGCAATAAGTAATGAGTACTAATTACGCACGGTAAATCATAAGCTAATTAATTGTTGTATACAAACAGGGTAACAAGATCAAAAGACGTTGAATCATGATCCACTGGGACCTTGCAATGATCTCAATTTCTCACCTTATTAAATTTAGAATCAAGCAAACTTTTGTTCGGGAAATAGACTCTTAAGAAAAATGAACCATCGGTTCAACATTTTAGTTATCATCAAGTCTCACGTAATGTGAATTTGAGCAAATGTTTAAAAATTACGAAATATGTCTGTAGTGACACGATTATTGTATGGTATGGAAAAAGGGAGGGGAGTGTGTTCTTGGCAAGGGCGATTATAAACACGATTAATAGGATGATGTGATTATGATGAAGAAAATTCCGATCGTTGGAAAGTTGATCATGATGGTGATGATCATGAATGGTGATAATGACATTATCTATGATGATAATGATGATTAAGATGACTAAGATGATCGTTAAGTTAATAATGATTCTCTCTGAAGTATTTCTCTAATTACAGAAAGCGCACAATCTTGCATAATGGTATTTGGGAGCGCTATTTACAAGCAAGACCTTGCCCGTCCAAATAAAGTGCTACAACTGTGGTAGACATCTTCAGGTTACAGTAATCTCATTTTATTTCCCTCCTTTCATCATACCACAAAGAAAGTAGGGTTTGTTTTTCGCTTAAATTGGCTTCCCGCTAACACCAAATAGACTATATAATAACTAAAGTCCAACGGCTCTCTTTATCTTATTCTCAAAACAAGGCTTTAAGAAAATTGAAAATCGACAGTTTGTCTAAAGGCATGATGATGTCCATCATCTTGCTAATGGATATGATGATGGTGGTAGAGTTAGTAACAATAAATGCTTGTAATGAGTATTACAATAAAATGTTTATTGTGATGTCAGTTTCGGCGTACTGAACTTTTCTTCAAATGTTAAAAAGCAAAGATTAAGGAAGTTCGTACTAAGCCCACATCAACACTGCCAGCTTTTCATTAAATCAAAGCAAATATTTTGTGATTGAGAACACGTTCAACTGGCAGAGTTTCTTGCCTTTCAGATTTGTTTGTCATTGCCACCTGCCTGAAGTCAAGGCGATGGTTGCCATCTTTCGTCATCACCCTTTTACAATGAAGTGTACAGGAATTCGTTGCTTTTCTGTTTGCATTTTTAAAGTTATTGTTGGCACTTTTCATAAACATCAAATGTGTTCTCTTTGTATTGGAGAGACAGGCACATCAAAGCTAAAATTTATTCTTAGACGCATACTCAAAGTCAAATTGTGGTCATACCTGATTTTCCCATGTTGAGTTGTGAAGGAAATTCTTTAAAGTCCAAAACTGGTGTATAGCTATGCGCATATCCAGAAACGCCTGGGTTGTATTTCTTGATTAGATTTGGAAGAGTGGCAGCTTGTTCAAATTCACCAAATCCACCTCCACTAAATGATATATCCCGATATTCCACGTACAGATTCCTTAAGTTAGTTGCCCTTGCTCCGAACCCAGTAGTGATCGAGTCTCCTAAGGCTGCCACAACACCAATATCTGCTGGGGTTACCCGGTGTACACTAGTCGCAAGTTGAGGCATCAGAAGTGGCTTGCAAGTAAAATTTCCTCCATAAGGCTCCGGCAAAAGATCTGGATTAAACCGTTTTTTAATCCACGAGTCGTAATCAAGATGAAAAACATTTCTCAATATCTTTTTCTCCCAGAATTTAAAGAAGCTTTCTCCTGGATCTGGTCCTTTAAGTCTCGTACTGAAAGGTAGCCTTGTTTCTTTCCATCCGAGCGAAAAGGAAAGGCACGTGAGAAAAACAAGTGCAAAAATCATTCTCAAGATCTAAGATCCTGATATCTGCTTTCAATCCGCTGATTGAAATCGGGACTACCAGACTAAAATTTTTCGAAATTTCAAGCGATAGAAGTTTCCGTCTCTACCTCGTATTCTCTTATCTTAAAAGTAGTACATCTAATTGCTCTGATTGACCCATATCTAATTTGATCTTTCGAGAACATACAAATCTTGGGTCATTCTAAAGCCGAATAGCAGTCTTCCGGCCGAGATGTGATGTTGGCATCGCCAAAGACGCAGTGCTGACCCAACTTGACGAGATCAAAATTGTCTCCAGTGATACTCAAAAACACGTACCAAAAACATAACTCAGTGCAATTATTTTAAAGTTTAGCTTCTACTCGTATAAGAGAGCTATCAAGAATATCAGGAAATAAATGCTTCCCTATCCTACAAGCAAGAGGCATACCTCGTTTACTGCCAAGGCAACTGAAGTTTCTATAACAGCCACATTAGTAGGTCAAGCTCTGTTCCAACTGACTCCAACGAATCGGTCATGTCCCGGAGTGTGAATCAAGGCTTCCAGCTCCATAAGCTTCGGCTGTGGAAGAAAGGAAATTGATTATGACATATCGAAGTAGAGTATCTTTCCTTCATCTCTATAAATCACAAGGTCATTTGCCCTTCGTAGGAGTCGGCAGACCTTTTCTTTGACAAACCGTATAAAACAACAGTACGTTGCTGGATCGACGTCGTAAAATATTAATCGAACAATCTCTTAAGCATCGTGTTTTACAGAGACAGATGTCTGCGTGATAGAAATAAAACTAAAATCTGCGCCTTTTTAATATTTTCAGTTCTCGTGGCAAAAGCATCAAACTCCGATCGTGCGAAATGAGGATGATTGTGACCGCATATCGTAGCGTTTTATATCAAATAATGCCCGGTTGTTTTATAAAAATCTCTTATTCCAAGCAACTGAATATTAACTCAGAAGTGTATTTTGTAGGCCATTAGTTCTTTGCATGCGTGTGCTCGATTGGGTAAGAGTGTTGCGTTTCACACATTTACAACAATAAAAATGTAAAATTGTTCTGCTGTCATACATTTCAACCTAAATTTCAATAAGACAGATGGATACACTGATTTGTATGGCTGCCACTTTAAAACGTATTCTTTTGATTGTACAGTCATTGTAAACAACTCCTAATAGAATAATTAGCTTACCTGGCCGATAAAATTGTTATCAGTAGACTGTAGACTAGTTATAAAGAGGTATGTGAGCGAATGAAATGTCTTTCGATGTAGTTGAGTTGTTATTGTTTGCACTCGACAAACAGCAATCACACATGCTACAAATGATAACAAATCAAATCACAAGTTTACATAAACACAAACTGGAAAGACATTCGATCACAATTTACAACGAATTCTTTATATTTGTACGGGAATTGCAGATTTTTAAAACCTAGAGCGTTACATAAATATGCACAAGATAAAACCAGTTTAATGAAGTGTAAGCCAAAGGATGTCGAGTCTTTTTTTGCAGTGGTTATATTTTTCAGACTTCCAAAATGGCTCTTCCGATTTATTTCAGAGTATCTTGCCGTTGACAGCTGCCAATTTCAGACGGCTTCTTATCTTTTGCTTAACATATCAACAATATTGCTTTATAACTTTGCTCATTTAAATTGTGTTTATGTAATCGTTTAATTGTCTTACTACTGACCTGCTCGTCAGCATAAATTTCTTTTCCATTTCTCAAATTTTACTCTGTTAGTAAATTAAAGCACAATTCTTGATTTATCTTTTCAATAAACAAGTAGTTTGAGATTCCTCGCTGAGGCGGCGTCAGTAAGGGGTACAACAGACTATAACCGCCTTGTCAGGAGCGCCCAGCTTCCTCGGAGAATAAAGAAAACTTTGCCATGAATATCAAATATAGATTAATAAATTCATCATCCTATATCATATTAATACAAAATGGAAACGAGGTTATTGTATTGAGTGCTACCGTACGGTAGCAATGGAAAGAAATGAACCGAATCTAAAAGTTGAAACGGAGCGACAAACATACGTCATACCCCTTGCTAACCAATCACTCTACTCTTTCTTTTCTGATCTGTGCGCCTATAGGTTCTGGCCACTTGTTAAATAGTACTAGGTAATGACGAGTATATGGACTTGAGTGGCAGACCTCTCAGATCGATAAAACCTAACTGAAACGTCAACAATAGGTTGTAGGAATATAATAAAGGGTGACAGTGTCACCACGCGATCGTCACAAGGTCCCCACGATCTGCCGTATGAAATCAGGGCGTCTATAACAGTGCTTCTGTTTTGAATTAAGCTGCAACAGACCGTTTTACTTCGGGTCGTCAAAATACTTCGGGTTCCGGACACCGCTTTTTAAGGTTCTTTGGTTCCGAACACCGATTGTTAAAGTTTCGATTCGGAACACCAATTTTTAAAGTTTGGGGTTCCAAGCACCGATTTTATGGTTTCTGTTCCGAACACTAATTTTTAAGGTTTTGGTCTCGAACACCAAATTTCAGGTTTGGGCTCCGAACACCAATTTTTATGGTTTCGGTTCCGGAGAACAATTTTTATGGTTTCTCTTCCGAAGAACAATTTTTATGGTTTCGGTTTCGAGCACCAATTTTTATGGTTTCGGTTCTGTATAACAATTTTTATGGTTTTCGGGCTCCTAACACCGATTTTAAAGGTTTCGGGCTCCAACCATTTTTAGTAAGAAGCCAATTTACTTTTAACAAAAAATTAATACGATTTATAAAACGGAGCCATTTAAACCTAGATATATCAAATTATGACTCGTATTACTAAAGTTTAAACATGCCAAAATTGAAAAATATCTACATTATCCTTACGAAAATCACTCCTTTTTTCGAAATTATTTTGAATTTTAAAATATCTTATCACATTTTTACGCTCCCAAAGCATGGATGTTTTGTGCTCAAATAATTTTATGCTTTGAAAACTCATGGCCCAGCCTGTAGTCACTGTAAAGTAGGCGTTGGGCTACCAATCCCCTCCTAGACTGTATGGCTATCGTGTTATCTCTTATATTTGATTGCATCTTGAAATCAATGTGTATTAAATCTCAGTTAATATTTTTGAGCTCGATTTGCAATCACTCTATCTTTACTATCTAAAGACTTGGCGATACCGTGGTAATTTTCAAGAACACCTGGGAAGTTTCTAACTGACATTGCTTACGTGACTCTAAAAAGAGCGCATTTCAAAATGGTTAACTGCTTTTTACTTCTAGGGGTGCTTGTGCCAGTAACCCATTACCCTATTCCTAGGGGAAGGGGGTTAAACCTATCTTACCCTAATTTTTTTGTCAAATTTTTAACCTGGGGTCCTGGGGTTTACGACTTCCAACACTAATCCATTACACACTTTCTGTGTAAAATTCACGTTTTATTGCACTTGGTTACTGAGTTTATTGTACTTGTCTTGATGCTGATTAGAAAAGTTCTAAGCATTTTTGACTTCAGGACATCCTTATCGCACCGATAAAAGCCCATCAGAGACATAAGTGCAGGGACGGGGGAACAGAGAGAAGAAGGGGCCTTACCCCCTAAAGATTTGCCAATTCTAATCTTTTTTTCATGACTACTTTTCATCTTTATCAAAATTGAAATTGATTGTTACTGATATTGTGTCACATTCACAGCAAGATATGCATATCTACACAAAACACGCCTTTCCACACAATGTCTAAATGCACCTTAGTGGAAAGTTAAATGTCATTCACAGGGCAACAATTTTTGTGTTTTGTTTATCGACGTTAGTGTAATTAAGAGTACTGTTGCTTTAGCATTCAGATATGTGAACCAAGGCTAAGCTCAAAACTCATTCCACAGTTTTAATTAATTGTCTTATGAGGTACCAAGTAAAATTATTTCATAATGAGAGTAACAATGGCTTGGTTGCTATGGCGATTGCTCTGAGCACCTTCGACAAGAAGACGAAACACGAACGTTAGATATCTTTAAAAGTATGCTATCGAGATTTAAAATTTACTTACGATGCTTTATTTTTAGCTTACATGCTTACTTCCATTCATGCGATTTCAATTTATTCGATCGACGTCCACAACTTAAGGCATGCGCACATTTGTCAATCCTGTCATCATCCTCCTCCTTCCTTCCTTCGAACCCTGAGTATAATCTGTTCAGAGACAACCGTTTGCGGAATCTCCCTTTTCGGCTTTCTCTTATCGGCAACTTCAGTTTTCTCATGCTTATCCTAATAGCCTCTTGTTCTTTTTTTTCTATTCTAAATTATTACTATTTGCAACACTTGTCATCTTTTCCTTAGCTTTTATTGTTTTATCTTCTACAAAAGAATAAGGCAAGTTCTGCTTCGTCCTGAGTAAAAAAAAACCCAACAACAAGCACTTTGCGAATGACCTATTCTCCATTTTCTTCTACAGGAATATTGTCGGTATTCTTCTTCTCGTGCAGTTTCTTCGTCGCATGTTTGACGATTGATGCCAAAAGGTAAAATCTTGCGTTTTTTACTGTAGTATAAATTTACTAGTGCTTATCAAACTTTATTTGTCGAATGTCATTTACCATTTTAGTAAAGGCAAATATCTTGAATTGCTACAGATTGATCAATTTTAATGAGTCTATCAGTGCCGTTGAAAATTTGGAGAGCGACAGGGGAGCATTGACCCTCCATGTTTCAGCTAAGAAACCAAATTGTTTCTGCAAAGTCCAAACTCATGTTAGTGGTGGCCTGAATTTTTAACTTGCTCTATTGCAGATGCCATGTTGCCTACTTGTGAATCCTGTAGCATTGAAGACAATGTTTCATTATTCTATGCCATGTTATCAAGTGATATGGACTTAACATGGTATTTGAAAATAGGCTATCTTGTCTTTTAGAATAAACAAAGGAAGGGACGCTTGCTGTTGCTGTTTGGTTTCTGAGGAGAAACGTGAACCAACGGGATGCACCAAGAACAGTTACCTGAATCTGTTTTTCGAGAAGATATTTTCAAAATACCTGCTTAAGTTGCCGACGAAGGTAATAGAACACGTTTAGTTGCATTTCTTCTTTCGATTACTTTGAGGAGAGATATGAGGAAGTTATCTATGATAAGAAGGTAGAGTAGAAGGAAAAGGATACTGCATCAAGCGGTGATGGCAATAGCTACTTTACTGGACTTCACTTTACCTTTACTGGAGCTAAGGGGTAACATCCATTGTGCGAGAGGTGATCCCTTAGTAATTAGACTATCAAAATCTTAGATAAGCCCGTAGCCAGGGTTAGAAATTTACTAAGGTTTTTTCTAAACTTGGGGATGGAAAATACTTTGCATATGACGCGTCCTCAATTTTGACGGTCCAGTTATCACTTGCTATCCTACAATGCTACGATATAATCCTTCAACCAATCCGTTCAACAGTTGTATACAGTTAGCGCCACAGTCTTTGCAACTTTGTATATATAAAAAAAACTTCTTGCTTTAGACAGTTTTTCACGTAAGCGCACATAGCTCTTAATTTTAGGTGTGCGCTGATTCGAATGCTTACGTCTCTCTGTATTAGCCCATAACGACGAACGCTTATTCGAATGTGTGTGCTTATTTAAGCGAGTGTGCTAGATTGCCAAAATACTGTTTCTAGTTGCCACGTTTGCTTACAAAGCGTAGTGTCTGTTGTGTTTTGTATTGTTACGTATTTATTTTGGACTTCCAACGATCCTCCTTCCTCAGAGGGTCGTATTTGATAGTAAGGAAAAGGACGTCTGCATTTCTTTGAACACAATGCTCCTAAAATATAGGAATGAGCCTGTTTCTAAGCAAATTGTGACAATAACTTATTTGTTAAACACGATGTTCACGATATTCATTTCTTTTTTATTTGACTTTTCAGATCGTCGTCATCATCATCACTTTAACCTTTCTTGGTGTGAGTATTTATGGAAGTTTAAAGTTAGAGCAAAGATTTGATCCAAACTGGTTCCTTCCTGGAGATTCAGATGCTATCAAATACCAAAACACGCTAGATAAGGTATCTTAAACATTACCGTAGACATTTTTGCTGTTTTATGACGATTCGAATGGGGTATTTGATACAAGTTGGGTATGCAGGCGTTCTTCGTCTTGTTGGGTGCTCCCTTGTTCCAGTGCGCTCGCTTCGGTCTTCCTTTTTAGCTGTCTCTGTTGACATCATTATCTTGTGCTCCCATGGCCTCTAAGTCAGATGTCACACGGTTCAGCTTCCTCACTGTCGGCCTTCCTTTCCTTTGCTTTCCTGCTCAAAGCATCTCAAGCTTCTGTATGCCAATGTAATACGCGTCGCCGACCAACTTCGACGATCTTCTACGCTTGTCTCTGATGTTGCTCCAAAGGTACTCTTGAAAAGTTATAGTTATAAACTAAACGTTGTTAGGAAGGCATTCTCACAATATCAGTAAGTGTAGACTACGTTAGCGAATTTTTCTGTTTACCTTTACCTCTACGTAGTCCTTGTTAGTTGGTGAATGGCTGATCTTCAATGACAGTGTATAATTCCCATGACAGCCATTGTCATATGATTGCAGGCTTTGTAGTGAAGTGTAAAGTGAAGAATCGTTAGTTTGGTTTGACTATCGTTAGAGCGTGTTTTAGTAAAAACCGTTTCTGGTCTTCCCTTGATTTATCAGTTGGCATCAGACTACCATTTCAGGAGATAATTTTGTCACAGTTTTACCACACAGTTTATACTGTTTTTCCTCACCCTTTTCTCTTGACACTGATCACGGATGTACGCGATTTATAAATTTTGAATACTTGGGTCTAAAGTTATAGGCGTTCAAAGGAACTTCAATTACTTTTCATAAAGTGGATGTGTACCATGTTTTGTTCTTATTTGGAAATAGGAATTGGCTGTCAGGGCACGCTATTGTATACAATGCGATATTGTCCTTCAGTTACATGATGTTCACTTTGAAATGGTTTGAATATCTGTCCGTACAAATTTCTATTCCTTGCGAAGTTCCTCTTTTCGTGGAAATAAACAAAGGTGATGCAACTGCTGTATCGCTACTTGTTATAAGAAAACGTATAGGTTATTCCACTCTGATTTAAAGCTCGATTATTTATCTTTCAGTTTTTCCCAAACGAGGGATTCGAGTCGGCTGTGTACGTAGGTAAGTAACAGCCGTTGTATCGTATATATGAATTCTAGGGGTCGTAGCCAGGGTTTTCTTACAACAAAAATGTAACTTTCAATTCGCAAGCATAACAACAAGTAACTGGAAGTGACGGTTCTGGATAGCTTTGTTGTGGATCGGAAGGCTTTAGTACTAGGAGAACCTTTTACATCAACAGTAGCAACAGTATCCGATACACACCTGTAACCCATGTAGGGCACAAATTGCGCTACTGGTGAAAGTGGTTAAGGAACAGATCATTTACGTTAACCCAGTTATCTAACATTTTGAGGTGGATTTGTTGACTTCTATTCACATTTAAAGTCCACAGCCAAAACAACTAACAATTGATACATGATGTAGGAGATTTTATAACTTGATTCTTGGCTTTAAAGATGAGGTAGAACTAGAACACAGATGTCTTTAAGAGTTTGTGGCGTCAACGCCTGTTAACTTATGTCGTTAATGCGATAACTCAGAGCCCTTGGTCACTGGCTCAAGAAAGATGACATTGTCAGTTCTTTTGTATTCTACTAATGAAACGTAAGAGGGAAGAGACGCGGACGCCGAAGAACGTCGTACAGACAACATATTGAAACAATCTTTTGGATGACAACCACCGAGCTACAGGTGTTGGCTGGGAATCGGGACGAGTGGAGGAGAACTGAGAACGAAAGATTCGACAAACGATCTCCTTATTATGTATAGCCAAGAAAGTTTTGCAAAGAGTTTGATTTGAGTATTTATAAATTTATACTATCCAGGGCAAGGGCAACGGTTACAGCGGGCCATCGCTATCACTTTTAGCAAAACAGTATACCTACATAAAAACAAATTACATTATCCTTTAGAGAGCGGGTAGTGAACGGATGCTTCTTGATAAGATCAGAGCTAATAAATTTAGTGTTTTTGGCCACTGTATAAGGAAAGGAGGGGCTGGAAAGTTTTTTCGTTGCAGAGAAAGTAAGGGGTGAAAGAGACAGATAGCATCAAAGGCTAGCGTATCTCTAGAACACTGCGGCTTTGTCTGGCATACTACTACCACACTTAAAGAGGATGACAAAGAATGAAAAAGATCGCCATTACATGGTTGCTTACACCACTGAATAAGACAATTTAAGAGAGAGATACATATATGCACATATTAAACTATGTTGTACTACCAAAATACATTGAAGCCTTTGTTAATCTGCACTACAAGAAACCGTCTCTACAACAAACATACCTTACCCGATGGTGTTCACTTTAATGGGTTAACGTCTTATCAAAGAGATTTCTCCCCAATTTCTGACCATCCTTCTTCGGCTACTGACGATTAGTTAGAAATATCCAACTACGAGTTGTCTATTTATTTTTCAAAATGTTTCCGTAAAGTGTACATAAATTGAGCCTGAATAGATGCCTTACTGTGCCGTTATATGTCCATTGATTGAAGAAATCATTTTAGTAATTCAAGCACCTACTTTCATACTTGCTTGTATTTAGGCAAAGTGGATTATTTCAAATACCAAAACGACCTCGTCTCCCTGCGTGATAAGATTTACGCCAACAAATACGTCATCAAAACATCTGTTACGTCATGGTATTATGGCTTCAAGGATTGGTTGAAGACGACAAAGTCATCTCACGCACACGTGGATGCAAGTAAGTGACGTAAACAGCTAAGAGTCAATTTGCGGCAGCAACAGTGAACTTTTGAAAAGAACACTAGAGAAATAGAAAATATGTAACCACCGGATCGAACTTGCGACCCACGCTTTCGCGGCGTGTGCTCTACCGACTGAACTAGGTGACTTCCGATGTTAACATACTCTATGTCCCTAGTCGCCACATTAGCTCTCAATCATGCGATGGTGGACATCGACATCCAGCTGAACGTAATTGGAGACCAGCCTCTCTGCGACATGTAACCTGAACAAGTAAGAACTGCTGTCCGTCTATCCACTGCGAACGCGTGGGTCGCGGGTTAGATCCCCCAGTGGTGATATATTTTCTGTTTCTCTTGTGTTCTTTTTGAAACTGACATTTCAAATCCTCTCTTCTTGATGATACTTTCCAGCTGTGTATTACGTGTCTTGATTAAAAATAAAAACGAGTAATTCCGTTGTAACTTTATATGTTTTAAAGAATCATACTTTATCGTTAGAAGTAATAAAACGTTTTCTTTCATTACATCTTATCCTCGTGAGCCACGTGTTTTTATACTTGCATTGATTTTTGATGGATAAACTTCTCTTGTAGGATAATATTTTCTCTCTTTCATGAGGTACTTTGCTTTTGATTTTGACATAAGTGCTCTTCATGTAACTAAGAAAAAGTATAACCCTTTGAGTTGATATTGCGTTGAGTAAAAGACGATTTACTGTTCTAGCGTCTAGCATTAAGCATGTTTGTTCTTGTTAAAATTACGTCCATTGGTAAAAGCGTGACCAGTACACAATTTTGCATGTTGTTTTTTTTCTGTTATCGTTACAGATGGACGTGTCACTAACGAAACAACATTCTACAATTTTCTGAAAACATACCTTTTAACAAGTGGTGCGTCTTATAGGAAAGATATACAGTTTTCAAATAACTCTTTGCTCACAGAAATCAAGGTAAGAATCCACTTAGCGCAAAAAATTTGTTTCACGAACTTTGAGTCGATGTTCAAATACATAAAAATAACGCAGTCTTATTTGAACGCTATAAATCTTGTTTGCTTTCCTTTTAAATAAAGAATATTTACTTGATAGAAATCTCGATGATGAAAGCTCGTAGGGAAACGGGGAGTCGAACCCCGAACTTCGTTATCACGAGGCAGACATTGTACAGTTACACCATGGTTCTTGGGCGCGAAACATGGGCCATCATATTTATCTATTGACGCCACTACACGTTGCACACAAGGACGAGAGAAAGTTTCAATATCATGTGTACGACTGTACGTATATGTGTTGGGGCGGGAAGGCAATTTTGGACTTACATTGAGGACTTTTGACGAGTTTTGTGCTACTCAAACAGGCGACTTCTAAAAAGACTTAAAGGAAGCTGTCAAAACCGTAGTTGCTATACTCAAGACCAACTTTAGCATATTGGCGTTGCAGGGACGGGGGAACAGGAGGGCAGAGGGGGCCATGCCCCCCAAAGATTTTCCAAATCTCAATTTTTTCCGAAACCACTTTTCAGCTTTATCGAAATTGATATTGGTTGCGACGGATATTGTGTCACATTCACACAGATATAATTAAGCATTTCCTTTACAGGTCTTTAAACATAGAATAAAAAACAATGCAGTTACTTTCTTTTCCCAGTGTATGACACAAGCAAATAATTTTTATCGTGCTGCTAAAAGAAGATATGATTAATGTCAACGCAAAATAAAAATATTTACAGACATTTTACTGAAACTCCATGTTAAGCTATTGGCTTGTACATGAAGTGCCTTACCCACTGATGGTTGAGTGGGAGTAGATATAAAGAGAAAGGTTCTATACGTGTTGCACAATTCGAGAAAGATTTCGAGCATCTATGTGAACAGGTGGAATAGAGAAAGAAATGTTAAAACCGTTTATACTATGCGTTATTGAAACGTTACGTTTGACGTGTAACCAAGTAAATGTGATGTGATAAATGAGGATATTTGATGAGTTGAGAAGAGGGAAGGGGCTTTTTATGAATTTGATAGGAGTTAATATTATAGTGTGCTGTTGCGTTTATCATCTATTGCAAGAGAATACTGTCCAGGAAACGCGGGAAGAAGGATAACACGGCTGAAGCTTTACAAATATTTTTTCAAATTTATTTTACAGTGTGAGTCATGAATATCATAATCTTTCAGCAGCAACTAAAGCAATAGAAGAGAAAAAATTGTTGTTAAGCCAAGCGAAAAGCACCACAGATAAAACACGTATTTTGGTAGAAAGAATGGGGTGCTGATTTAGAACGAGGCTTCTATCAATAACATTCCCTCCAACTGAAGATATTTCGTAAGGCGTCCTTGCGAATGTTATTGTAATTTTCGTGTTGCATGCATAGCTGTCTTACTTGCTAGACGCACCTGGTTTAAACGTAAGTCAACACGTTACGTATGGAAAGAGCGGTCTCTGTTATTTTACTTGAGCTTTCTGTACCTTACTCACCTAACATTTTGCACACCATTTATTTTCGCTCCCATTACTTTTCGCCCCATTAATTTTCGCGCAGCTATTGTGTGTCGCTTCCCATTAAATTTCGCGCAGGACCAATCAACATTTTTTTCTTCCCGTTTCTCTTTTATAATTGTAGCATAATGCTATCTGCAAAAGTCTTATTTAGTTAAAAATACATTCACTCGAAACTCTCCAGCACCGATTGAAACAGACAAAATGCTCAATACACCCAAGGGTGTAACCTGACGGGAGTATGTTAACCCAGGAACACTACCCTTTCTGATTACCCTTTACTAAAGGGGGAGGGGGATTGGGGTAGTACCAACCACCACTGTATCTCGAAATCTGTATGGTCTTTCAAACTGAAATTTTAGCCACATGTTTAGATTCATGAGGAACCACGAAACATGCAATTTCATGTTCATACCTTCGGGGGTCTTAAAACCGCCAAAATTTCTTGAAAATAGCTAAAATGTTGAAAATCCGGACCAGACATCAGAACTTAACTAAACATAGAGAATATAACGAGTATGATAATTAAAAAGTGTTTGCCGAGTTTCAATTAACTAGAAACAAAAATAAAAACTAGAAAACATTTTATTAGGAAAACGCCAATATTTTTTGAGAGAAAAGACAAAACTCACTCCCATTAATTTCCACGCACCCCCAAACGACCTATTTTTCGCTCCCATGAATTTTCGCGCATATGTCCGCGAAAATCTATGGGACGCAAAATTTAAGGTGAGTAAGGTAGCTTACTTCCTCAAAAATCCCAAACTGCTTTGCGTTTTCAAATTAGATAGGGATATGGTGATCAATGAGCACGTGTTGCTACCTGAAAAGACGTAAAACCTGTGCTCATACAACCACACATTAGATTATATGATCTAACAGATAGATATTCGTTAAGTATTATAAACATTGGAATTCCAGGATCAAAGTATTATGGTAGTAAATTCAGCTGTGACATGCCGTTAAGCCTACTACTGAATAAGAAAAGTTATAAAATTCTCAATTTTGCCAATCAGGGTCAACCGAGAAATTCTCCTACAACCTTGATAGAACATTAAAAAGATGCAGCCTGTCAACAGTATGATGGCAGCAAATATTTAAATGTTAACCTAACACACGTAAAAGCATTTGTCTTGTGCTGATGCAACTATTATACCTAAAATAGGAAGACCATAAAAGAGGATTATGAAGCACGTTAAAAAGACCAAAGATGCCTGAGGTCACCAAATTAGAATCCCAGATAGATATTCGTTAAGTACTATAAACATTAGAATTCCAGAATCAAAGTATTATGATAGTAAATTGTAGTTGTGACATGCCTTTAGGCCTAATACTGAATAAGAAAAGTTATAAAATTCTCAATTGTGCCAATCAGGGTCAAGTAAGAAATTCTCTTACAACGTTGATAGAACTTTGAAAACGTGCAGCCTGTCAACAGATGGCAGAAAATCTTTGAATGTTAACCCACCATTTGAGAACACACGTGCAAGCATTGGTCTTGTGTTGATGTAACAATATTACCTAAAATAGGAAGGCTAAAAAAGAGGATTTTGAGGCACGTTAAGAAAATCAAAGGTGACAGAGGTCATCAAATTAGAGTTCCAAGTTTTAAGTGTTACAGAGAAAGAATATATGTAATGAAAACTCCTAGTTGCTAGGAACAGCTGCAAAGAAAGAAATAGCAGATTCATTAAACTTAAATTACAAGACACGTACATACATACACGTGACTGTCATTCCAATTTCTGTACCTTATCAGATCTTGGAAACACTGGATTCTTGGATACAGTAAAAAAAATATGCCAAATGATTTTTATTATTGTAATCTATCTAATGATGTGCTTGTTGCTGAGTAAAACAAGACGTTGTCAAGAGTAACTAGATTTTAACATAGCAATTGCAAACAGATAGATCTACTCAAAGTAAGAATTTAAGCTTCAGATTCTGTACCACTTATTAAACACGTTTATAGTTATAAAAATGTACTTATTGAAAAACCTTCGTAAAATAAATCATGTATAAGACTTTTAAGCTGAAATCGTTATTAGTTTGTTGCATGATCAATGCTCCCATACGTGTTGCTTGGCAAGTGATTGATCGCACGAATATGTTTAGTTTAGTGCCACTCATCAAAATGTACCTTTGGGCCAGTAGAAAATTAAACTGGAACTGATCTAATCATAATGCCTTTTCCTCTGTGTAAGAAGACAAACTTATGATATGGAAATATAAAAGAAACATGATAGAGACTAGCAGTATTACAGCTTAGAAACCTGTGATATGTTCTCCCGATAAAGATGTATCTCTGATATTTACACCCTAGCAAGTAAGCTACTAATATGCCTACCATTAGTATATTTGCGACTACGGTGGATTAGGAATGTTTCCTTGAGTTTTGACGAAAGAATAAAAACGGCCGTGACCAACAGTTCTCCTACGGTACAACCACGTGTTGTCTATTCCACTCCAAAGCTGCTGCCTGTTGCCCTAAAAGACGTACTAGCTGTCACACATAAAAGTTTATTAGTTTGTAAATTCACGTGTCGCTGTGAGAGCGAATATATAGGTCGTACGTCACAGAGGTTACATGACAGAACAGCTCAACATGTGACGGCCTTCATTAGTAAACGCAGTAAAATTTCCAAATTTTTAACAAATCGCGTAAACAAAGCCACGTCAACAGATCCCAAAACAGAATCGTCAATAGAGCAGCATTTGATTGAAAACCCATCATTTGCTGACAACTATCAATAGGATTCGTTTAGGATATTAGCCAAAGCCCGATCTCCTTTTCATCTTACCGCTTTTGAAGCCGCATTTATCAAAACAAAGAAGCCACAACTCTTTTGAAAAAAAGAATTTGTTTACAATTTACGTCTTTTTCAATATCACAAGGGGGAGAAATGGTTCGCTCTCGTGACTGTTATTTTCTACTTCCTATACATCGATCATAAAGCTTTCTAACTTCACTCCATACGATTGCTGTAATCAGTGTATGGCGAAAACGTTTAGCCGAATGAATCCATCACTCATTGCAATATTCGAATTTTGTACCACTAATCAACTTTTCTAATATGACGTTATTAATATTTTTTGGCAGCCTTGACGGACCACATACCAAAAGAACACATTTCCTTTCTCTGGTCATAATCATTTTCAATTCTCTCCTCTCAAAAGTGATTGGTTAATGATCGAATAACTGCAATTCACAAGCAATGAAGCAATGGAATAAAACAGTGTCAAAGAGACGAAAATCATGTTTAGACCATCTTTTAAGTCTGCAAGTCATCGATAAAAGAACTCTACAAACGATTAAAAAATACGTAGTAGTCACATCGAAAACAACAGAGATCTTCACAGAAACAAATTAGCCGAAGCAAGTAAGGTTACGTCTTGTCTTAGAAAAGGATTTAAAAGTTGCAGCAAACAAAGAATCGTGCGTGCTATGTATAAAAACTCTATCTTTCATCAAAGCCAGTAAAGATGGTTTTGAAACAAAGTCAATGGAAGGCCACCTTGAGGTTGTCGTGTATCCCTGTGCGCGTAAAGAAAGGAACAATTGTGCCCTAAACTGACATCTATTGCTGCGATTGCTGCACCATTCTTCACTCCTTGGACATTTAAACATCAATGGACTCTTAGCACATTTCAACGCCAATCGGACTTGTTTTACTACGGGGGAAATATGAAGAAATCGAAGAAGGACACTGATTCAGTATCGGAAAATATTTCCACTTTCAAAAAGTCGATGACCCTTAATTCGCAATGGGATGATAAGGTAAATTTATAAGCGCTTATGTTTTTACTGTTACTATGGTCAACCATGAAACATGAATCATCAAAGAGAATATCATTACTTTTGAAGACAAAAATGCCTTTCTACACCAAGGCGTAGATCTATTGGTTCTAACACATACAGTTGTTCAGTAATCCGTTCGTTAGGCCTATGCTATGAATGCTAAAAATTAACGATAAGCTAGCCAATACCCAGATTCCTGTAAGCTACATAAGCGCGAGGAGAAGTTGTCAAAGCTTAGTATAGTACAATACTCTTACCAGGCCAATTCCAAGGTATCAGCTTAATCAGTAGCTTGCGCTACGGTAATTGCATACAGTACCAGAAGTACAAATTGAGTATTCTGTACAAACAGCTCATTTTGTTTTAGCATCGGGATCGTAGCTGAATCTGTATCCGACGTGAAAACATTGAGTAGGATAAGTGTAAGGGTAGGCCTACTAGTGTTGTGGCCTGTGGAGGCCAGCTGTATCTAACTTGAAAAGTTTACAATTATTAGTGCCATGAAGTAATAGCCTCACTCTCTAGAACGTATTATTAGTCAAAGAGCTTTCCCTGGTAAGGAAGATGATCTATGGTGTTATAATTGCAATTAAAATTTAAGTATGTAAGTCTATGTAAGTTTTAAAATTTATCACATTTTTATGTATTGGTATATTTAAATTATGTATGGATTAGGATGCATACATTTAAGACGAATTAAAATAGATTTCGAACTTTAGAAAAGAGGGGAGATTCTGATTTTAACAGAATCAAAGGGGTACATCAAGATGAAAAGTATAAGTGTGAAACATGTTGCATAAACTATTTAGAGTTCACAGAAACAGTGTAACATATTTCACCGTCTACATAAAAACATTTATAATGTAATTGTAGTAACAGGAAAATTAATGAGAAAAGAGTTAGGTAATAAAATGCTGGATGGAATTTGTAAGTCCAAAAACAAAACATGATTTAATACAGGATAGAATTGAGGATTCTAAAATCATAATTACAACTCCCACTTGATTTAAACTTCCAGTTTCCTTTCTTACTTATTAATACATATAAAAAGCTTAATGCCTAACATGTCATGAAATGGAATAAACGGTGACTCAGGCAGTCCCTTTGTCATGATGTCTACTTACACATTTTTGTATGGGACAATACAGAACTTAGGTTTCATTAGACATAACATCCCAAGTTATAAAACTGTATCAAATATAAAAGCAGGGGTTCTTTGATGATTTGATGGCTCCTTCATTGCCCTGAAATAAAGTAATGTAGCACCATTCTTTGAGAATCCTAGACAAGGAAACAAATATTTAAGCCGTATTACCTCCTGGCTTCCTTGACTTAAAGGAAGATACTGTGTTTACCAAGAAAACTTAAGAACATTGTTCTGGGGGTTCCTTGCTAGAACTGCTGATAGTGAATCCAGCAAATGTGAAGATGTATTCAGGAGTGAATCTTCTAGTACTAAGATCTTCACTACAATTGGCACCAGAGTACCAAACTAAGCAAGGATGATTATAATGGCAAGAAAGTACAAGACCATAATTATCAGCACCTTTCAGGTATCTAAGGTATATGTTTGATACTGTGCCAGTGATTCTTGCTAGGGTTGGAATTAAGCACAACAAAATCCCAATTCCCACTGCCATGTCTAGTTGCATTGCAGTCCAAAGATAAATTTGACTTCTTACATTGTTTGATATATATACGGTTTTATCTAGAGCATCCTTTTCATTGAGAAGGTTTTCAAAGGCGTTGCAATTTGATTAAAATTTTCAATACCAAATTTTTTACAATTCTCTTGACATCATTTTGTTGATCAATTCATAGCAAATTATTGTCTCTGTCACAACGGATTCTGTGTTCCTCATATATATATCTATTTAATTTGCAAGCTATTGTGGGTAAGTAAGTAAGTAAGTAAGTAAGTAAGTAAGTAAGTAAGTAAGTAAGTAAGTAAGTAAGTAAGTAAGTAAGTAAAAAAATATAGGTGTGAAGCTATCTTGATAATTCAAGTTTGAGTAACTGTGGAGTAATGAACTTGTTTAATCTATGTCCCATAATTTGTCACTACTGTGTAGTTATTTCAATGTTAATCCCTTTGAAAGGTGGCAAAGACATGAACTAAAGCCTATTGATGCCTTCTCAATGCTTTCCTCTTGCTTAAAGTGTGCTATCATCTTTGAGGAACAATTAGGTAACAATCCCTCCAGCCTAATTCTTCCATGTTTCTCACCTAAAATCACATGACTTACTTAATTACTCGTCATCAATTGGGTTAAGGTCAGGTTTTGGAATGTACATCATGCATGGGACAGTACCCGATTTAAAAAGTGAGCTCAATAGTTCCTTTCCAACCAATAACTTCTGAAAAGAAAAAAGTGAAGTGAGAAGATACTCTCACAAGGGGTGATTTACAACATAATCAACTAGAAAATTTCTACAGCAACATAATCCAACCCGCTCATAAATAAATTACCCCACTTATATTGACAACCCTGACAAGAGTTCTCACATTTCCCAAACCACCACAATTGGTTTGGAAAATGCCTCAGCCCCCCAGGTGGTAGGGGGTTCACATTATGTATTATAATTATGTATTATAATACATTATGTATTATATATAAGAAGAAACTTTTTCTGGCATAGAATAGCAAACCAATTACCTTTACAATAATCTTCAGCAATATTATAGACAAGCTCAATGGACTATCTAACACACCAATGATCTAGTATTAAACTTTTATGTGTCTTACATGACTTTAAAAGCTATTGTAACTATATACTGACCTGTCAGCTCTTGTTTCCCAGCACTGAGTGCTTCTGATAGCCATCCCTTTAAGTTCAAATATGACTTTCGATTGCTCAAGTCATGAACCAGAATAATACCTGAAAAGAAAAAATGAATAAAACAGAAAATATTAAAACTTGAACATTATAGAAGTCACTCTTTAACATTTGAAATACACTTAATAAATATGTGTCTAACCCAAAGACCAGAGACAGCATATTTTATTATCAATAACTCTGTGTAATAGAAAATAAGCTTATGGTTTATTGAATCTGTTGCCAATTCATGCCTTCTACTATAAATAGCAATTATAATCTTACAACTTACAAACCTTAAAAGTACTACTTTTGGTAGTAGCTATGAAAGAAACAACCTACTACCAGTGTTTCCCATATCATCCTCCCCTCTCCCCCAGGAAGTTGGGGGGGGGGGGATAAAATTTTCAGCTCAGGAGGGACCACAAATTTGGAGCTGAGATGGTGAGGGGAAAGACAGATGGAGGGGGTATGCATTTATTCAATAAATGGGGGGGGGGGCATCTTCTGACAATCTAGAACTGCCAACTTTCAAATTTTTGCCTGCAGCACCAACCATGGTGATGTCTCATTCAAACACTGAATTGAGAAATGCTTAACACAGTTTGGTTTTGAAAGTTGTTTTCCATATAAGTGATTTTTTTAGTGCATTTCCTTTAGTATTTTGCATGTTAGATATTTGTAATCAACATCCCTCAACTTCTTAATCTCAAAAAAGCAAAAATTAGCATTTCATCACTTTAGGATCAACAATTAAGGTACACTGGGGTATACTGGGGTTTCTCTCAGTAAATTCTATATTTTTGCTCTCTAAACATGCTTATCTATATGCATCAACTATCCTAACTCTATTTTTGTGTACGTTTCTTTACAGCCTTCTAAAATTTCTGTACCTGAGTTGGCTTATCTTTCTCAATGCTGATCTCTCATGTAGCTCTATTTTAAGTGCAAATTTCTATTGCTCCTACTGCTATGATATCTTGCTAATTATGCTTTGAACTACCCAAACACTGGCCTTCTCTATCACTCTGATAGTCCCTTTCTATTGATTTTTGTTTCAAATGGTCATTAGGGCCTTGGCTTTGTGGGAAGGGTGTACCAGCAAGGTACAATCCTACAATAAAGTAGGCAACCGACGCCACAAGGGTCACCCTGCATGACAAGAGATGATCGGCCATTACCCCAGTTCTACCAAACAGCCGTCTTGAGGATCGATACCCTGTCCCCAATAGTTGGAAGCTAACACCATATCCTCATAATTAAAGTTAATTTATATCATTGGTACCTCACTTTCGTTTAAGCCTTCTGGTTTGAAAGTGTCCAATTTGTGTTACGAAAATGATTCCTTTTGCCTCAGTATAGTTTCTGTGTCCGCGTTGTCGACGAGTAAAATTCCCAGTCTGATATACCCTGGTGACTGGATTGTATAAAATGTTCAAACAGCCCACTCTGGGATACACATTTTCTTTCCCTGTCTTGACATTTAAGAAAACTACAAAACTGTGATTTATGATTGTTAAAGTGTGTATGAAACTGAGTGGTTGTGCTACCCACATATAAAATATTACACACTTTGCAACATAGAATGTATACCAAATATTTTGAACTTACAGTTTAGGGGGCCACAACTGAATTGAAATTACGGTCATTTTTTTTGGCTCGAAGAAGTGGTGCTTGTTTCAATGAAATTGCAAACATCGCATGGACATTCTCTTTCTGCATGGACAACAACCCTTACTCTTTGGACCTCCAACTCTCAGTAGTTTTGCATGCACTAGTTTATCTTATTAATCGTTCCATTAAGTGCTGGATGATATGACAAGGTTAACACATCCCTACAAAGTTTTTGTTCCGACCTTTCATTCGAATCCCTGGGAGTGAGAGTTCCTGGCGATCTACTTCTTTTGCCTGTGTTCACTGTGTAATAATTAACTTTTTATTATATCCGCGAGTCAACAACCATCCCTCGAGGTCCTTACATCTTTTGTCATAAAGATCAATCTCCGAACAAATTCGCCTGATGCGAAGTGCCTGGCTGTAAGGAATTGCTTTTTTTTGTATGGAATGAATGGCATGATTTAAAGTGTAAGTACTGGTGCGTGTCTGTGGGTTTGACATAAAGTCAGTAGTTAATCTATCATTTTCACGAGGTAACTTGACATCGAGAAATTCTATACTTGTTGTAGAATAGTAATGCGTAACTTTAATGGTTGGATGAATATCATTAAGGTATGACTTAAATCGAGCGAGCTTTGCCTCCCTGTGATTCCAAATCATAAAAATGTCGTCAATATACTGAAGCCATGTACTTGTTTTTTCCGCAAAGCCCTCTATTGCTCGTTTTTCTAGATCTGCCAAAAAAATAATGGCATAAGACAGTGCAAATTTTGTCCCTATAGCAGTACCTCTAATTTTTCAATAAAACCTATCATGGTCGGAAAATAGTTATTTTGAAGTACAAACTCAGCTAAGGAAATAAGTGTGTTTGTTGGAACGATCTTATTTTCCCTTGCTTCCAATGCCTTCTTAAGGGCTGCAAGACCCCCTTCATGGGGTATGCTAGGATAAAGGCCCACCACATCTATTTTGCACAATATTGTACTATCTTCTATCCTAGGCATTTCTTTAATCTTTTGTAGAAAGTCAGTAGCATCTTTAATGGAAAGAAAACTAGTTTCCCGAAAGCTTGCGAGAGCTAAAGTTTGATGTTTTTATTGTATATATATATGTTTTTAACTTTTATGGTTTAGGAATCTGTTTTTAGTTGTCTGTGTATATATATATATATATATATATATATATATATATTTCTAGTTTGATGATATAAAGAAATAGCATATTTTTATATAGTAACCCAACCATTGATGCCATACCATTGATGCCATTGTAAAATATGCTTCGACTATTCTTGTGGCTGGTGGATCCTCCAACATCTAGTAGTTCAACACACACAGGTTGCTGCTGATTCTTATGATCATGTAACTGTGTAAATTTGAATAAAAGGAAAAAGAACAGCATTTAGACAAGTTACCAATTTAATCCTGGAATAAACTAGCAATAATTACCAAAAGCAAAAACATTTTGCAATAAATGTGCTCTTTTTGCAATGCAGGCCTCTTTCTACAATTATAATGGCCGACCAGTCAACTATTTCTACACTTCGGAAACATGATGATTGCAATCTCCCTACCTATCAATGTTAGATCATGTGATACATGGTTATAATAACTGACACTCCTGGTCAGAAAATACCATATCTTTGTTTGACTAGACTTGCATATTGAAAAGGCTCTTTAATCCAGCATCTGTTTCACATGCCCATATGCAGAAGTGACACTCACATGATTTCCCAACTGAAATTTATAAGTGTGCTCAATTCCTATGCAGGCCTAACTGTAATGTGTTTTACAGGGACTAGCTGAGTTACACAACATGTTACTTGAAGGATATGTGTGCTGTTCGGGATGTGGTAGTAAGAGCATTCCAAGATCTGATTTGTTACCTCCTGGCTCATGTGAAATTATTATGATTGACCGGTTCAGCTTTTGACAAATGTATACACCAACAAACAACATAATTAGTCTTTTCATTGACATCTGATGGTAAAGCAAGTATATTTTGCTTTCTTTTGAGGAGTCTGACACGATGACTGTACATAGGTTCTTTAAAGTGGAAAACCCCCTAATCAATTCCTCAGATAACCAAAAATTGGCTTCTGTCACTGTTTTATTGATGCCTAGTGGATACATCCTGAGTTAATTAAGGCTTTGTTTCAATCTTGCATCTACTTATTATTGTACATGATGCAGTCTTCTCATAAGAAAGAAAGGAATATCTAAGATATTTTGCTATAATCTACCCTGAAGGGGTGTCTTTATATAGCTAAAGTATATGACTTGGACTGATTACCACAACTTCCACTGAGCAACCAATGGTCCAAGATGATGCCCGTAGTACTTCTGAGTGTGCAAGGCCATAAACCAAAGATGTTTTCCCAACTCCTATAAGCAAAACGTAAAAGTAAAGTTCTTAAGTTGGCAAATTAGGCCAATATATCGGTAAATATTCTTGCAGTTTTCGATTACTGCTGTTCATTACTGGTTAGTAATTTTCAATATGAATCTAAATACATTACAATTTTTGGCAATTGACAGTCTCATCTGATCAACGGAGGTCTTCAAATATTAGTTTTTCCTTACATGTTTTATCCACTCGACATTCATTATATATCATTTTTCTTTCATGTATAGGCCTACCTAACGTAAATTGAAAAGTTGATTGAGCTGAGGTTGTAGCCTCATATCAGATGATGGTTACGCCTATAATTAGTTCATCCTAAGGTGAACTTACTTTTAAATTCTTAGGCCGCACCTGTTTATAAAATTGTGTAAATTTGTACTTGTGATATAAACTGACGTGACCAGTACAGCCTCCTTCAATTCTAATTCCTCCTTTTTCCTTTTTGAAAGCAAGACAGATTAAGTTAAGTACTTTAGCCGAAGAGTCAGTGCAGTCCTATGCTGCCGTAAGGAAAACACTTTGCACTGCATATTTGCTTTTCACAATTATAGACTTACCATCATGTAACAAATTTTTCGACTTTAATTATTTGTACTATGGTATGGTAGCACAGGTACCGTACGGTACTTACCCGAGTCTCCCACCAATAGTATCCTCACCTTGTCGACGTAAGTCGACATGACTTGGAATTATGTCCTTTGTAGCAGCAATTCACTTCACTCAATAGTCAAGGTCATACTTTCACTGTTTCTTAGTATAAAGTATTGTAATTAAATCTTACAACTGCTTACTTTATGCTGTGAAAGTATAAACGATGTGCGAAACAAATTCCTACTGTTGCGGGCGCCATATTGCTGTGCAACTTTGTTTGGAATCCTCAGCATCAGAAAGAGGTATGTTTTCCGCCTCTCTTGATTAGATGTCTGAAAAGTGGAAAGCATGGTTAGATTTTGTTTTCTCTGTTTTGGAACTTATTATTATTTTGGTCGACTTCTCCTGAGCTAAAAAAGTCGTTTACTTGTCAAGGTATAGGAGAAAATCCCCGATTAGTACACAGTATTTTAGATAAAGGAAGGGAAAGGAATAATGGGGCTTAAGAAAACATACAAAAGGTACGAGTTACTTTCGTCCTTCGGAGTGATCGGCAGTTCAAGATCGAACGTTGTTTTCATGCCGGCATCGGCAAGTAAGCGAAGTGGATTTTCCTATTCAAACGTGGTAGTTGGAGCGTTAGAAGATACAGTCGTCTGGGATACAAGAAAAGGTGATAAGGTAAGATCCTATAGCTCATTTGGTTTCTGTAGGCTATTTGTATCTGTATGAATACGTTAATTATTGGCATTTAATCAACGGCAAGAGAGCGCACTGATGTTTAGTCACATGGTGTTGCTGGGTGTATTTACACTTCTGAGTCAGCAGAGAAATATCTGTGTCTCCAGATGTCGCTTCTCGGCCTTTTGGCAAGGAATGGATGTAGTATCTGTTCTCTGTAATCGTCTACGTATTAGTCCTTGTAAGTAAAATGATTAGGCCTAACATTTGATTTAAATTTTTCAAATCTGTAAAGATATTGATTCAATAGATGATTGAAATTGGAATGGATTAATCTCCCTCCGGGGAGTCCTCATCCTCTGCTAACCAGGGGTGAGGTTTCAGAAATATCCCAGTATCTGTTCTTATCTATCTATCTATCTATCTATCTATCTATCTATCTATCTATCTATCTATCTATCTATCTGTCTATCTATCTATATGTCGAGCTTGCTCGGATTTGTTTGACTTTTGAGTGGCGTAAAGATATATACTGCAATGCTGCATATAGATTAACGGGGCTTCTTAGTTGTACCCCAATGGAGAATGGAGAGTTATGGGTGCGCCATGGCTCTGCTGGTAGAGAAACATGATGCTAAAGTGTGGGTGCGGGTCATAAAATAATACGATCAATTTGTTTGGATCTCCAACCGGCTATGATGGCGTACAACCACTTTGCATCGTGAAAGATTCAGTGGCCATCCTACACTAGTTCTTTTAGTCCCTCAAATGTTTCTGACTTTAAAGGAAGCTAGCAATTTTAATTTGGCAAATTATGATCTCTTCCTTCAGCAAGGTAGCCTCTATCTCTAATTCAGACATTTAAACAACGATCTAAGTATAGGTCAATAGCTTCCTTTGGATTAGGCCCTTAAACAAATTCTACTGAATTAGAATTGCAAGTTTAAAAGACTTATCAGTAGTGAAGTAACCTCTAAGAATCAGTTGGCAGTGAAGTATTCACATAAGTTATCTGCAGTTTATAAATCCTAGTAGACAAAAACTAAGTACATTAACTAATACACAAAATTAACGTTGAACATTAATTAACGTTTTGAAATTGAAAAACGTTAATTAAATCCACATTAAATAGATGCTGACGTTAATTTTTAAAACGTCAATTTTAACGTAACGCTAATTTTTGAAACAATGATTTGTGTCCAAATTTTATACAAAAATGGGAACATGTAAAACTGTCCTTGGCGGCAATATCTTGAAATCTCAAAAGGAAATATTTTATTATTTCTCAGCGTCTGTAGATTTTGTTTATAAACTTGAGCATCTTTGTTTTACAAGTATATCATGATACCATATCATTATGTGACTCGCTATTGACAGGATTAGAGGAATTTGAAATTTGGAGGGAAACGGCAACTAAGGATACATGTCGTGTTACCATTTACTTTTAATACCGAAGTCAAATATCAGGGTGCTTTACCTAAGGTCTTCAACATGATGGTGTCATTTTTGGTACTCACTTTTCTAACTGAATATTTGGTAATGTTGCCCTTTAAGCCACTTTTATGTAAGCATCAAGTAAATTTTAGGGAAAGAGAAAACGCTTCGGCAAAAAATAAGTTTTTATGATACTGGATTTTTGTCATTTATTAACACACTCATCAATTAACGGTGGTACTAATTAACGTTTGATTGTTTGAAAAGTTAATTAATGTCGTTCAAACATGAAATTGCTGATAAAACGTTAATTAATGTGCATCAAAATGTATTTTTAGTCTAAAAAAACGTTAATTAGATTAACGTTAATAAAAGTTAATTTGTGTACACGTTAATTTTGTGTATTAAGGTAACCAAAAAAAGTCCATGACAATGGAATTGGCATTGGCAGTAATCTGTGACAAGGCATCGAGAATATCTGTATGAACATTTCTTATAATTTATGGGTGCAAATAAAGGATTTGCAAGTTGGTTATAATTTAGTTTTTTAACTAAGTGTTCCTCTTTACCATGTGAAATGAAAATCACTTCTCACACTGAGTAAAAAGCATATTTTAAGTTTATCCCAAGCCACCGAACGATCCGGTTTGAATTCTTCATCACAGGTCAAGTGGGTAGTGTTTGTATCAAGTTAAACGAGCCAAAAGTAATTCTCATCAACAAACATAATAGAATATAGACCAATTCCTTTAAGTTGATACCAGGATCTGATTATTCTTTATTTCATGGTTAAACGCAGGTGAGATCACGGTTATGAAAATAGAGCAACTTACTTACGAGAAGAAATTATAGATTGGTTTATCCCAAGACAGGAAATACAAAACTTTTATATAGCACAGCAATGAAAGAAGTATATAAAGCAAACCCTTAAACGAAGAAAACCTCAGAAATGTCACCGAAATATTTGAGGAGAGGTATTATTGTAGCCTCCAAGCTAACTTTTGCCGGCTAGTTCCTCATTACTTTTTATGAGTTAAGACGTTTTGACTTTGACTGAGTACTGTCTGGTATCATATAGTTATGTTTTGGTAATAAATATAACACTATATCTGCTCTAAATATGCTTCGAAACATGGTGGTATGGTCAAAAATCAAGCCAAACGAGACTTCAAACGGCCTTTTTCAAGGTCAAATTAAGTAATTAAGCTCAAGTCTTTTGAATATAGAAACCCTATAGCACTATAGTCATACTGTTTATGAAATACTTTAAGCAGGAAAATGAATCGTTCTACTTCATGAAATAGCTTAATCGTCAAAATTATACTCACACAAGTATCATGTTGCCCTATGACCCTTACAGACATATAGAGGCCAATACCTTAAAAACTTGTATATATTTCAAGTAAGACTTTTGGTGTCATCGTATTACTTCAGGCTAGTTCTATAAGCGTGGCCAGTCAACGGCTGGGCAATGAATTTGTGAAGTTAAACGGGGTGGGGTGGGGGGTGAGGGCCTCACAAGTCACCTACCAAGGAGAATTGTAGAAGAAAAAGCCAAACAGACAAGAATTAATGATGAGGAAAATGTTATACAAGATCATAAAAATTGTGAGAAGTATATAGTTAAGGTGTCTCCTCTTTTGTAAAGAACCAAAACTACCTAATTGTAGTTTTGAATACACGAAATAAAAAAGGCAATGATGGATATAAAGGGGGCTTATTGCATGTCTTTCTACTGTCTACACAAATAATAGTAAATCGTTTTTATTAGAATTAGAAACTTAAATCAGATTGCAAAATTTTTCATCGACTGGAAATTACGATGAAAACCTTTCGGTAAACTTTACCTTAAGAAGAAGAGAGTAAGAATAAGATTCAAAGTTGTCCAACTGCCCTCGTTTGTAAACAAAGCAAAACAAGAACCGGATATTTAAGGTTAAATTCGCCTCCACCCACTTGCAGAATGAGGTTGTTTTTTATCAGTCATTCTTCCAATCGTCCTAAACGTGCTGCATTTATTTAATTATCTCAGCCTTGTTGATAACTCCCCTTGCACACTCATGTTTACTTACCTAACAAAGATATTCTCAGAGGTTATAGATTACTTCCCACAGAATTGCTTACTATACGTGATAATTCTCTCCTCTTCGGCTGAATCTATTGACTAACTTCCACACTTTTACTATCCGTGACAATGACCTTCTTCAGAGTAAAAGACACGCAAACGACATATTTTTTCAACCCCGGTCAAGCAATGTAAAATGTTTTATAAATATGTCAGAAACTTACCAATTATGATATAATATCCTTCAATATACCTACTCTGGACAGCGGAGGTCACCTAGCTCAGTTGGTAGAGCACACGCCACGAAAGCGTGGGTCACGGGTTCGATCCCCGGTGGTGACATACTTTTCTATTTCTCTAGTGTTCTATTCAAAACCAGCGTTTCAAATCCTCTCTTCTCGATGCTACTCTGGACTGTAATACAAAATTCATCCATCAAATTTGTTGAGAACTGATCTAGGTGCCTTCAAATTTATTTAGATGATATTTATTACGATTTTGTCGCATTTGTTTGTGATAGGACAGGTGTTGTGTATTTGAACATAATGTAATTACCAACCTAGATTGTTCAATGAATCTACAGTGTCGAATCTTTTGTTGTTTATTTCTATGTCTCCTGTAATTATCAAAAGAGATTGGCAAACTTAAGATCTCGTTAATCTGGGATTAATAAACCATGACCATGTTGTCCAACTCTTGTTATGTAAATGCTGTTATTTGCACTATGTTTTCTATATTTATCAACAATATGTCATTTCCCAGGTCACATCTTCTTATCTGCAGTTCCGCACACAATTAGCAACAGTACCGACTATTAAAAAGTCTAATCTAGTTGTTGCCGCATTGAAAGAGGGGAGATAATCGACGCTGCATTTAACATTAAAGAGCACGTAGAGGTTAAACAAGTACAAATTTTTTTGTATAAGCAACTCGATTTTCAGGGTCAGGGCTAAGGTTGCTAAGGGTATGATACACAGGCAGGGCTAAAGTTGCTTAACAGGTTGCTAAGGTTATATTTTCTCTCTGATACCGCATCATATGAATATATGCAATATATAGTTTATCTTCTGTCTACTTACAGTGAGTTACACATATAAATAATTCTTTATGTTTTTGCTTCTAATCAAAAAAGAATTCATATGCTTTTATTTTTAAGAAAATTTGTAAATTTATTCTGTGAAAAAAAGTTGCTAGCTGTCAGGGCTGAGAGTTGCTAAGCAAGTTACTTATTTTTTAGGCTAATTTGAGGGGTGCAGACTTAGCAACTGGGCTGCTTATATATAATAAAATGTGTAGATGATAGCGTCCCAGTCTTCTTTCATAATGATATGGCACTCCTAAACCCTAGTCAAACGACTCTGCTCAAGTAATCTCCATTAGAAAATCAATCTTTGGTTTTATAACATGTCAAATTTACCACATGTTGCGCTTTGTATTAAAATTTCTATTGTAAATGCTAGAACAACTTTCTATCAATAAACCATGATGATTATTTTTTCGAAAGTATCATCGATTCTATCATCGTTTCTTTTTCAACAAAATTACGACTCCTGTTTACTAAAATACTAGTACAGACGTCTTTTTATGTCCCATTTTGAGCCTGGAGCTCCTACACCCTTTGCAGTTATGGACTTCTTTGTCGATTGTACAAATTTAATACATTAAATACTACAGTTTAAGGCTATCTTCAACATTTTTCTTGATGCAAAATTTTGTGTACTTATAATATCCATTAGTTTATTCAATATTTTTTAGACGGTTTTCTTATGTTCTTTTCCTCTCTGACCAAAAGAATATTTTGACTCGCCAATATAGGTCACTGGACAATCGTTATACTTTATCTTATATACGATGTTGCTGGTTTGGGTGCTTGGCAGGATCTTTGGGTTTTGACAGAGTCTTGCGTAAGGTGGACGATGTAAAGACTGTGCATCGGATACTGTGTTGTTAGGGTATTTCCTTGGTGGTTTTGCTTGGTGTCTTTTACTTACAAAAGGCCTATATGTTTCAGAGGCTCTGCATCCTTTTCCTGTGGGCGTGTAAAAACCAACAACGTCATGTGTAAGATAAAGTGTAAAGGCAGTCAGCAACTTACATTAGCGAGTCTAAATGTTTCTTGGGTCAGAGGATAAAAAGAACACAAGAAAGTAGTCGGAAAGTTAGATATTAAGTGTAACGAGATTGCTGAATAGTGTTGGAAGGAAAGACATACCTGTGATTGGGAAAACTACCAAATTATAGACAAAGAGGTCAGTACAGCCACCAGAAAAATCAAAGAAACTATTCGCTCCCTACATCACGACAACCACATCAACAACATATCTCACCAACTTCCAAACATGTGGCATCCAGCACTCAGGAAGGAAACACAACAATCACAAAATCGGCATGGCGACACCACACAGACTAATTTGATCCCAGATCCCTCGTGGGTCCACAACCCAGTCTCATAAAGCGACACATTCCAATTCCAGTAGCCTGCGTATGGGAGAAATTTCTCTGGAAATGTAGATCGCAAAAAGACATGAGACTCAAAGACATGATAAACAGTGCCATCTAGGGCAATGACTCAAAAAGTGTTAGAGTAGTTAAAACTAAGAAATATTTTGTCTTTGTCCTTTTTATTGTATTGTTTTTGGAATTTTCGTATAGTAGCGTTTTCTATGACAAGTAAACAATAAGATCGATAGTAGAGATAGAGATCCGGTCCCAATATCGCTTCTTGCGTTGCTAACATTGTAGACAGAAATTATATTTTTACTGAAACACTTATTATAACTGACTTCTGCTACATGCTTCGTAAGGCAGGTTTCCTCAACGGACCTAGTAGCAGGCTTTTCTTTAGAGTTGCCGTCATAAAATGTTTGGCTAGCGTTTTTGAGCAGACTATTGTTTGGCGTAACGCCTTTCAACACACCCTGTACATTCGCTTTGAAAGAAAATGTGCTGCTACCTTGGTGCCTTATTAGAAATTTTGTTAAAAGGATCATTAAAACTGTGGAAACTGAAGTTGGTAGACCGGACAAGGAATTATGATCACCCGCAGCAATAATATCTTAAGCTACTCCCAAGCTTTCTAACTCTTACAGGACATTCGTTTAGGCAAGACAACTTGAAGCAAATGACATGCCCATACAATATACCACGCTACGTCAATTGTATGAATGGACTAAAAATCTATGCATGTATTCATTTATTTGATTACTTTTGAAATAGCAAGGTTGATCCTCCTGTATCTTAAGAGTAGAACGGGGCTACCTTACAGCAATATGCCGTGTTTAAAATATCCATATCTTGCATGACATTGTTTTACAGATTAATATACAAGCATGAAACATTCAAGGCTACCAGAGCGAGAGAGAAAAACCAGTCATTTACACTAAAGCTTTGAGACTTACTCACATTAGATACATTCTTTCTCGTAAGAAGCGTGTAAGCCCCATTTAAGCATGATAAATCATTCCTTTTTATAAAAGTATTCAAAGTTGTCCCAGCCTTAGGATTGAGGCTAAACAGATATTCTTAGAGCCGGAGATCGTGCTGGCGGTCAATAGCCGCGGCGACATCGTCGGCGCCAGCCTGGGCAACGACCTCAACCTCCGCGATTTCGAGGGTCGCAGCGCTCTGCTGCTGGGCAAGGCCAAGGACAACAACGCGTCCTGCGCGATCGGCCCCTTCATCCGCCTATTCGATCGGGGCTTTACCCTTGATCACGCGCGCGGCGAGGATGTCCGGCTCGAGGTCCGCGGCGAGGACGGCTACCGCCTGGAAGACGTCAGCTCCATGGCCATGATCAGCCGCGACCCGGCCGACCTGGTGGCCGAGACGATCGGCCCGTACCACCAGTATCCCGACGGCTTCGTGCTGTTTCTCGGGACCATGTTCGCGCCCACCGACGACCGCGGCGGCCCGGGACAGGGCTTCACCCACAAGCCCGGCGATCTGGTGACGGTCCACAGCGAGCGCTTGGGCGCTCTCACCAACCGGGTCGAGCTCTGCGACCGGCTGCCGCCCTGGACCTTCGGCGCCGGCGCCCTGATGGCCAACCTGGCGGGGCGAGACTTGCTTTAGATAGAACACCATGTCCCGGGTCCGCCTGCGCAACCTCCTCCTCGGATTGACCTGCGCTCTCTGCCTGGCATTCACGGCCTTTGTCGCCTACAGCCTGATCGCCCGGCCGGATTTTCGCGCGGTGCCGATCGGCGGGCCTTTCGCGCTGACCGACCAGGCGGGACGGAGCGTCACCGATCGCGACCTCCAGGGCCGCCACGTCCTGCTCTACTTCGGCTACACCAGCTGCCCGGACGTCTGCCCCACCAACCTCATCGAGATGACCGACGGGCTGGCGATCTTCGAGAAGCGCGCACCGGAGCGCGGCCGGCAGGTGGTGCCGCTGTTCATCACGGTGGATCCAGCGCGCGATACCCGCGACGCGCTCGAGGATTACATGGCGCATTTTCATGAACGATTTCTGGGACTCACCGGGACCGATGCGGAGATTGCGGCGGTGGCGAAGGCCTATCGGGTGTCCTACCGCGAGGTGGTGAGCGAAGACGGCGGCCCCTACCTGATGGACCACACCTCCTACGTCTATCTCATGGGTCCGGACGGCCGCTACCTGACCCACTTCACCGCCAAGGCCGACGCCACACAGATCGCCGAGGGCCTGGAGCGCTACGTCCGCTAGCTCAAAAGCAGAACTTGATCACATCCTGGGCCATGGTGAGCACGACGCCCCACTTGGCCCATAACAGCACGGCCAACGAAAGCAGGGCGAGGCCCACACTCCCCATGGTGCTCCGCACCAGCCAGACGGGCGCCGATTCGACGTTCGATTGCATACGACCAATCTAGGCGGCCAGCCGCCCTCGACTCAAGCCGCCAACGGCTTGTTGTCCGTACCGAACAAGGTTTAGGCTGCGGCGCAGTCAGACGCTTGCCAGAGGCCGCCCATGGAAATCGCCACAGCCGAAACCTGGTACCAGACCGAGCGCCTCGACGACGGCGTGACTTTCATCGGCGAGCCGCACATCAAGGCTTTCTACCGCTGCAACATCTGGCACGTGGGCGGCCGTGACCGGGACATGCTGGTGGACAGCGGCATGGGCGTGGTGGCCTTGCGCACCGCGATCCCGGAGATCACCGACAAGCAGTGCCTGGCGGTCGCGAGCCACACCCACTTCGATCATATCGGCGCCCACTGGGAGTTCGAGGACCGCCTGGTGCACCCGGCGGAGGCGGCGATCATGGCCGACCCCAGCCGGGAGGCGACCCTCGCCGACCCCTACGTTACCGACGAGATCTTCACCCGGATGCCGCCCGCGCCCTACAGCTCCGCGCGCTACAATGTCGAGCCCGCGCCCGCGACCCGGCTGATCGAAGCCGGCGACGTGATCGACCTGGGCGACCGCCGCTTCGACGTGATCCACACGCCCGGCCACTCGCCCGGCGGCATCATGCTCTTCGAAGCGGCCAGCGGAATCCTCTTCTCCGGCGACACGGTCTACGACGGGCCGCTGATCGACGATGCCTACCATTCCGACATCGCCGCCTATGTCGCGACCATGAAGCGCATCCACGACCTGCCGGTCCGCGTGGTCCACGGCGGTCACTTTCCGAGCTTCGACGGCGCGCGCTACCGCGCGCTGATCAGGCTCTACCTGGAGGAAAAGGGCGCCTGAGGCGCATCCGTCGCCGCCTCTTGGTACGCAGCACAATGAAGGAGAAGCAGAATGTCCACGGAGCTTACCATGCTGGCCTTGACCGCCGGCATCACCATCTTGATGTGGCTGCCCTACATCGCGGCCCACATCCTCAACGTCGGCTTGATCCCGGCGCTCAACTACCAAGCCGACGGGACACCCCTACCGGGCTGGGCGGCGCGGGCCCGGAAGGCGCACTACAACGCCATCGAGAACCTGATTCCCTTCGCGGCCCTGATCATCGTGGCCCACCTCTCGGGCGCCACCGGTCCCGCCACTGCGGCGGCCGCGACGGCCTACTTCTGGGCGCGCCTTGCCCACTATCCGCTCTACGCCGCGGGCGTGCCCTTCGGCCGCACCTTGGCCTTCGCCGTCAGCTGGTTGGCAAACGCCTGCATCTTCTACCAGATCGTCACAGCTGGACCGTGAGGCTCGGCCTCAATCCATCAAGCTCGGCAGCCAGGTGATGATGCCCGGGAAGGCCAAGAGAACGCCGACCGTGACCACGTCGGCGACGAAGAACGGGCCGATGCCGCGGAACACATCCTGCAGGGGGATCTCGAGCGAGTTGCCCTCTTCGTCGCGCAGGTCGCGCGAGACCCCGGCGACCACGAAGCAGTTGAGGCCGATCGGCGGCGTGATCAGGCAGATCTCCGCCATCTTGACCACGATGATGCCGAACCAGATCGGATCGAAGCCGAGCGCGATCACCGCCGGATAGACCACCGGCAGTGTCAGAATCAGCATGCCGATCGCGTCCATGAACATGCCCAGCACCGCGTAGGCCAGCAAGATCGCGATCATGATCACGATGGGCGGCAGGTCGAGGGTCACCACCCAGGCGGAAAAGGCCGCCGGCAAGCCGGCGAAGCCGAGAAACCGCACGAAGAGGAAGACGCCCCAGATCAGCGTGAAGATGATCGCGGTCAGCTTCGCCGTCTCGATCAAGGCCTCTTTCAGGCGGCCGCGCATCTGGGCCACCTCGTTTTCCCGGATGGCCCTATAGCAGTAGATCAAAAACACCACCATGGCGCCCAGCGCGCCGGCCTCGGTCGGGGTCGCTTTGCCGGAATAGATCGCACCGAAGATGATGGCCACCACGAGGAAGATCGGCAGGGTGCCGGGGACGCTCTGAACGCGTTGCAGCCAGGTGTAGCCGGTGATCGGCTTGGCAAGTCCGGGGTTCAGGACACACATGCCGATGATCAGGGCGACATAGATGAAGGCCGAGACCAGACCGGGCAGAAAGCCGGCCAGCAGCAGCTTGCCGACCGACTGCTCGACGATAATGGCGTAGATCACCAGGATCGCCGAGGGCGGGATCAGCGAGGCCAGAGTGCCGCCGGCCGCCACCACGCCGGCGGCCAGCCTGCGGTCGTAGCCGTTCTTCAGCATGTCCGGAATGGCGACCCGCGAGAAGACCGCCGCCGTGGCGGTGGAGGCGCCCGAGACCGCGGCGAAGCCCGCGGTCGCGATCACGGTGGCCACCGCCAGGCCGCCAGGCACCCAGCCCATCCAGCGGCGCGCCGCCTCGAAGAGCTTGCCCGTCAGGCCGGCATAGAAGGCGAGAAAGCCGATCAGAATGAACAGCGGCAGCACCGAGAGCGGATAGGTGACCGACTTGGAATGGGGGATGGTGCCGGAGATGGCCGCCGCCACGTTCCAGTTCTTCAGCGCCAGCAGTCCGAGAAAACCTGTGATGGCCGCCGCAACAAAGACCCGGACGCCCATCAACACCAGAGCGATCAGGAGCAAAACGCCCAAGATCCCGATGGTCGTGTTGTCGAGCTCCGGCATCAGCGGGCGCCCTCGATCTCTTCCTCGGCCTGTTCGGCCACGGACTTGATGCTGGGAACCGCGACCGGCTCCGCATCGGGGTGACGCAGCAGACGCAGGTAACCGGCCAGTTGTATGGCCAGCCTGATCAGCAGCAGGGCCAGCGCGATCGGCACCAACAGCTTGCCCGGCCAGGTCGGCAGCTCGATATCGATGGTGCTGTCGCCGAAGTTCCAGGACCGCAGGAAGTGACTGTAGGAATAGGGAATCAGGATTGCGACGATCACCATGCCGACGGCCACCCCCAGGGCTTCGGCGAGCCACAGCGCCCGGCCCCTGAGGCGCCCGACCAGAAGCTCCATGCGGACATGGCCACCGAGGCGCTGCACGTAGGACACGGAGAGCAGCGCGAAGGCCACCATGGAGAACTCGACGATGTCGATGTAGCCGAAGATCGGCGCGCGGAAGACCGTGCGCAGGATGATCTGCACCATGCCGAGGAACATCAGCGCGAAGATCAGCAGACCCGCGGCCAGGTTCAGGGCATTCTCCAGAGGCACGAGCAGCCGGTCGGCCTTGCCCAACAGGCGGCCGAGACGGTCCATTCTATCGTCCGGCAAGGTCTCCTCTCCCCCCTTGTTGGCGGAGCGATCGAGGCCGGCGGACCAGGCCCGCCGGCCTCCTCATCGCTCCCCCGAGGAGCCTACTCGTAGGTCTTTCCGACCGTGGCGTAGATCAGCTCGACCAGCCCGCGGGCATCGAAGCTGCCTTCGTTCTCCTTGATCCAATCCTCGATCACCGGCTTGCCGGCCGCAGCGCGGAAGGTGGCAAGCTGCTCGTCGCTGTAGACCACTTTCTTCAGCTTCTCTTCAAGCATCGGCAGGTTGACCTTGTCGATCTCGATGTAGGCCTGGATCTGGGTGTCGATGACCTCTTCGCGGACGTCGTCCAGCAGCTTCTTGTATTGGTCCGGCAGCGCCTCATAGGCGTTGATGGAGAAGACCATGGGGCAATCCGAGGTGCCCGGCGAGAGGTTGGCGGTGAACCACTCGGTCACCTCGTGGATCTTGTAGGCGACGTGCGAGTAGGTGAAGGGAAAGGAGGCGGCGTCCATGGTGCCCTGCTGCACGCCGGTATAGACCTCGGTCGCGGTCGAAGAGGTCGGGGTTGCACCCAGCACCTGCATGGCCTTGCCGAGACCACCGCCGGCGCGCACGGTCATGCCTTTCCAATCGTCCAGCGCCATGGGCGGCTCGCCCTTGCCGAGGAACTCGTACTGCGGCAGGAACGAGGAGACGTAGATCCGCGCGTTCCACTGGGCCAGCTCCTTGGCGACCGCCTCGTGCGCGTAGACCGCCTCGCGGATCTTGCGGTTGTCCTCCCAACTCGCCATCGGCAGGAACGGCATGGTCAGCACCATCAGGGCGGGATTCTTCTTGGGGTGATAGAAGTTGCAGAACATCGCCGCTTCGAAGGCATCGACCGAGATCCCGTCCAGGTTCTCGCGCGACTTGGAGAGTGCGGCGCCATAGTGCAGTTCCAGGGTCCACTTGCCCCCGGTCTTGGCGCTGATCAGTTCGGACAGCTTCTCGGCCCCGGCCGTGAAGGCGCGCTTCTTACCCCACAGCGACAGGTTCCACTTGAGCTCCGGGCCGTCGACCTCGGCCGCCTGCAGTGCCGTGGCACCGTACGCGAGGGTGACCGCCACGAGCGTGGCGGAGGTCAGCAAGCTCTTGAATTTCATAAATTCCTCCCTGGTTTCAACGACCGTCTCGTGTGACGACAGCGCGGACCGTCCATTTCTCTCGACGATGGCTTGGATCCGTCTCCGGGCCAAACTAAACATGGCGTCCGGACTTTGGAACGAATTTCTTTGGCACCCGGCCGCATCACCTGGCAACGGCATCGAGCAGGGCCATGGCGATCGCGATCACGCCGTAGGCGGCGAGGGAGAAGATCCCGTTCCAGCGCCAAGACAGGGTGGTGCCCGACAGGCCGGTGATGCGGGACAGAATCAGCGACGTGGCCCCGAAGGGAGACCCGGTCAAGTTGAGCGCCCAGCCGAGAATCAGCGCCAAGGCCAGCAGCGTCGGATCCAGGTGGCCGTTGGGCAAGGCGGAATAGAGCGATCCGACAAAGGTCACGGTCAGCATCGGCGGCGCCGCCAAACAGGACAACAGGGGAACCAGGGCCGCCGCGGCGAGATAGACGCTCAGCGGCGGGATCTCCCGGAAACCGATGGCCTCGGCGACCGCTGCCGCATCGGTCAACCCGGCCGCCATCACCCCGATATAGCCGGCTACCGCCAGGGTGAGCGCCTCCGGAGAGCCTTGGGGCACCGAGCGCAGGCCGATCTCCTTGGCCCGGGCCAGAGTGGCCGCCACCCGGTTTCCGGATCCTGAGGATTGCTGCCAGATCCACAATCCGGTCACCAACGGGGCGGCGAGCATCAGGGCCGGGACCACCGCGACCTGGGCGGATTCGATGGCAACCGCCGAGATGGCGGCGAGCGTCAAGCAGACCGCCAGAAATCGCTGCAACGCACCACGCGGTAGTGGCTCGACCCGCGCCGACCGGTCCGGCAGCGCGCCCCATGTGCAATCATAAAATAGTCTAATATCTTCATTTTTCCAACATACGTAGCTATTACCCTCGAAAACTAAAACTCTCGCGGATTATGGAAAGCACCTGTCATCAATGAGAACAGATACTACATCCATTCCTTGCCAAAAGGCCGAGAAGCCCCTAGTGGCGCCTCCCTTGATAATGTCTAAATGCACATGCTTCAATGATTATGTTGAAAGGAGCCAGAACCAGACCCTGACCTCCCGACAGATGAGCTAATCATTAGTAAAGAAGTTAAAAAGATACAGCCTTTCTGCATCTGCAAAACACGGGATCGCCTGGTCTTACATAATGAAGCCAGGATGTCAAATGTAAATTATTGACATGAATTTTCAACACCTCGACAATTTTGGAATCGACATTTTGGCCTTTAAGAAGTAACATCTTCATGTAGTAGAAGTAGAAGTAACATGTATATAAAGTTTATCAGCGGTGACTGCTTTTCAGTAGAGAATGTCACGATAAAATTTGTCGAAATATCTAGTGCAAAATAGTTTCTTTCTTTTGTTATATGTTGCAACACAGGAACATGTTTAATTTCATACTTAATAAAAATAATGATATACAGGAGCTTCGTGAAAGTGTCAGACAAATAACTGTTAAAAAACACTGTGGTTCATTACGAAGTCTTGGAAGCCTTACTTTTAATGTGATGTTACCGAATTTACGGCCTCTATCCTTATTTGCTCGGGTTTATGGATACAACCTTGGCACTCAGGTTCTGCCTAACAAGTACTACCTGGCAGGCAAGGTGAAACTTGTCTCGCGGTAGTGACAAAGTGCCGTTTTCATTACCAATCATTATCATCGCGAAGAGAAGATTCAAATGTCAGATTTGGAACGACACTGAAGAATAAAAAGTATGTCACCATCAGCGCTCGAACCTACGACCGATATTTTCCTACGTATTTTCTGCCATTCTTTACCATTTTTCAATTCATCACCATGCTCTGGAGATGCTTGGCGGACTTGCGCGCCAGGCATCCCACACAGCGATCAAACAGGCTTTGAACAAACCCTAACTGCTCTGTAGGATATGGGAAACTATTTAATTAGCATCAGCAGTAGTAACGATAGTAGTATCAGCAGTTATAGTTGTAGTAGTACTGTAATTTTAGAGTACAATAATTTACAAACCAACCAACAACCGACGAGTGTGATCACACTCAATAGTCTGTCAGCAGAAGATGAAATGTTCACTGCTTGTTTGTCATCAGAAACTACTTTACTTTCTCAAAGTAGCTATACTTTAAACCATGATTTACTCAGCACGATAAGCAGCCTTGTTAACGAGCGTCAATTTTACAGTAGGTTAGCAAAATACCGCCGGAAAACATGACTATTCAAAAACAATGACATCTATCTCTAAGATTCTCTACGCACCACAGAGAGTAATTCGGCCATCTGAAAATGGCCTGCATAATTCAATTCCAATGAACTTGTCGAGCAAAAACTGTATTCGAACTACAGCAAATGTTCCTTCAGTACAACGTCAACACCATTGGTGGGTAATGCCTCCACGACAAAGAACTCTGATTAGCACTGAGCCTGATATTGAAACTACCCTAAATAAGAACTACAACCACCAACTTATAAATAAAGAATGGTTGCTGTATCCTAGGGCAATACTATTGCTGCGAGTGGTCCCCTCTGACACTTTGCGTCTCCCTTGTCCTATCAGGAGTCATAAATCTCAGACAGTAACAACGGGCACTTGGAATAGTTATCACCCAAGTAGCCGTTAACTCTTGCAACGAACTGAAATCCACATGGAAAGCCGCAGTTACAGCTTTCAGAGCCCTATGTCCCTCCTACATGACAATAACTACTTGATCAATATCCAACACGGAGGAGAGCTTTTATGGTTAAAAAATGTCCCAAGAATACGAGAGATGGACTTCCTCCTTTTCGTGGAGATCAGTACGGATCAGGAGCTACTGCAATTAAATTGCTAAGTCTTCATTTCATTCTGCTTTTGTTCAATTCAATGGTCCCACCTTTCATATACCTTGTATAATTAGCCAGTTGTTTAAGTGGAAATTATCAGATAAACACACCTGATTCACGCTTATATGACTGACCATCTTACCTCCTACATTATCACTAAGAAACTGAAAGGAATCTTTCCTGTGCTAATATTTTGAGATAGTCTTTATCATTGACGCATGCGCACATAATTGACCGTACATCATGCAACTCATCGACCTGATGCTTCTTATTCTAAGACCATAATGGAAAACTTCCGGACCAAAGACATGAAGGTTAAATATTAATTTAACCTGTGCCGCTAAACCATGACTGTGGAGAAGCACTGCTAATGTACTAACACTTAAAGCGGCCCGTAGACGCTCGATAATATTGATAAAACTTTATAGAGCCTATTATTGATCGTCTGTTGGCAATGATTGAAAAATAGCACAACATACTGACGAAAGCGACTTTGATGCTCTAGATCTTTCTTTAGCCCGTCTCGATCGTTATTACTTTGTTTTCGTTTTGTTGCAACAGGGAAAGGAGTATGCCTGCACTAGTAAATTGAGCCAGTATTTTCAATAAAACTGAATTGTCAGAGAGGGGCACGAAATTTCGTCAATACAAGTAAATATTATTGAGCATCTAAGGGTCGCTAAAGTCTTTACAGGGGTTAAAACATGCTTACCACCTAGGGCACTTAATATCAGGGCCTCTCTAACAATAGCTGCGGTCATACTGCCACTTTTGATCACAGCGAAACAGCGGGTTTTGATTAGGGAAACGTCTTTTTGTGTCTGACAGCAAATCCCACTTCAGATCTGAGTGAGTAGTGTGTTCCGAACCCCAGATGTAATTAACCAATCGTGTAAAAGCCTTTGACAGATTGTTGCAAGGTTCTGGGTAAACTCAAACTCAAAATAAATTTCCCCGCCATATACAAACATGTTCAGAGACATCGCACCGGGAAAACAATGCAAAAAAGTCACGATCTGACCTGGGCGTTTAGATCCTGCTGTGAGTCAATTTTGCAGTCTAACCACAAGCCCTGGGGTAACTGAAATACCAAGACAGATTTGACATCTGGGGTTCCGAACCGGAAAATCCGTTCCACTCTTGTGTGTGTGACCGAAGCTAATGTTTGTCATGGGTTTTTGCAGATTCTGTTGTACGAGACCGACGTGTAAAGAGCAGAATGATAAAAAACGTAGCCTTACATTAACAGTTTCCCAACCTTAACTGGTGTAGTACCCATCATCATGCTTCCGAAACAATGCTTTTCATATCCACAACAACGACTCTAGGTTTAGGTGTGACGCCTGCAATGTTAGTAAAGTTTTTTACAAACAGAGGGCTTTGTCCCGAACACCCGTACCCATGTCTTGATTTAAACCCTATGATTGAAATACGAAGCCCGTTAATGAGTTGTCTATCAACTATTTGCATTGAGGATACGACGCACTACTTCACAAAGTTTCCGGAGCTCTGTGATCGGTGTACGAACAGCATTCTCAATCTTTCAATGATGTTGTCATGTCATTTAGTTCTCAGTTAAATCTGTTCACAAAGTTATGTAAAGGCATTCAGCTGATGGGAGTTTACAAAAAGAACAAGCTCAACACTGGGATGGTGTCGAGTAGAGGACCCACTGTGGTTAGTTTTAGTTGCTGGGTTGGGTTACGTAAGATAGAAGGCAACGGCCTCAGTTTTCAATAACGGGAATTTGTTTGTGCGATTTTTCTACGGAAGATAACAAACTGAGGTATCATGCAGCCCCACGCAGTTCCTTTGCGATAAAAAGCAGACACGTTCTAGAACTGGAAAGTTAGCGCATGAGAATTCAAAAATTTCAGGACGAAGGGTACTATTAGAAACGTATACATAAAAGTAAAGTCAGACTACATTTGACTGGAAGTACGATCCAACTTCCCTAAATGTTATGCCCATAAATCTTGGATAGGACAGAAAGTAAAAAATATACAATGTATGTTATCCTAAAACAATCTTCGCCTTTTTGTAACCAAGAATATTACACAGCAAGGGGAGGGGACGACTACTTAAACGAAAAGTAAAAGTCCGTGGTAGGTAACAACTTCTATAGTACACTCATTATGTACAGGAAGTACCTTATCATGGCTTAATTTACTGCTGATTCTTACACACAGTGTGACCATAAGTGTTCATACTTTTCAAGGGCGTCTTCTTCACAACCCTTCTGTTTGGGTAAAAAAGCCAGTAATGACACTGTTAGACGTCGACATGGCAACGACTCCACGAATTTGAGAACCACTGGAACACACAAGCTGACGTTGCACGGTAGACGTGTGTTATATATTCCCAACAATACATAAATGAGACCATTCGACCAGTCCATCTTTTCCTTAGTACCATATTTGGATCTTCGTATTTAGAAGAAATCTGCATCATCAGGTGCGTCAAGGTCCTTATAATTGATAATAGATCGAGGATCACGTATTATCCCACCCCTAAAAACATTATAAAGTAAAGTCAGATTGTTACTTCAATAGCGAGAGCCATCAACATAAAACAAGATACATTTTATCATTTGCAATACATGGGAGTTGAGATAACGTGTGGACGACAGCAACAATGCCTAGTACTTTGTAAATGTTTACTATAGGTGAGTGTTACCCTTACAGTCGAGGTTGTATGCCATTTTTTGCTGCAGTATCGCTGGAATTCGTCAACAGTTGCACAATTCTTATCCTTTGACACTTTTCCTCGAAATTCTTGTATTTCGGCGGTAATAGTGATACTAATAGAAATAAACATTGGTGCAAATCTCTAGGCTGCTCTATTGTTTGGGTCATCGTCATCATACCCCATATTAGAAGTCGATAATTACGTCAATTCTTGACAAAATTGACTGAACTAAAGGAAACTTACCTGCGAGGCTTCGGCGGGTATGTATGTCCACCCCGTGAATGCATATCAGGTCCTCCCCGAAATCCGCCGTACGTTGGCGGTGTAAAATGTCCACGGGGCCCTACAAATCAAGAAAAATTAAGTTGCTTAAAATCAAGTGAGGCAAGTATTTTGCTGCCTTATCTAAATCTGCAGACACCTTCGTCGTTTCGATTTACACATGATGACAGTTCGCTGAAATATGGTGACTTACGTCACGGAATGTTTGAGGCCCCTAAAAGGAAGTGCTTTTTAAAGTACACTAACCATTGTCTCGGCAACAAAGAAACTAAAAGATAAGCATTTTAACGCGGATACTAATAACTCAGCAACAAGCCCCACATAAAGATTTAACCATGTACGAAGCTTTTGAGAAACTAGGTGAAAACACCGTAAATGGGACAACTCCTACCGTAGATGGAAGGAGTAAACAAATTTCAAGCACTCCATAGTTGAATTGATGTCACTTCTGTTGTGCCTTGCGAAAACGAAGACTGTCATATTTCCATATATCTAATAAATGGGTGACCCCAGATGGTGACACGAGTCATGAAGTACGAATTGATAGGAGCAGGTGTCCACTGTTGTCGCTGAAAATTTTACCCTTGTTATTTTCGTGAGGAACTGTGGGATTGAAATCCTCCCACATACACTTTGACAACTCTGGACGGAAATTACTACACAAATATTAAACAGTTGCTACACTAAAAATGCACGCTCAGATATTTTGTTTTTCAGTAGCAAAAACTTTTTGGGCACCTGCAGCAGTCACGTGTCCTTTAACTTCAGAGTTATCACCGTCCAACAAAATACGGACAGCTAAATGAAATGTCCCCCAGGGCACAATGTAATTAAGAAGTAAATATTGTTGCCATCTTGTTCAAATTGTACTGTTTGTGTGAAAAGTATACTAATTTAATGACCCTAGTCGCCTCCTGATCGCCATAGACAGTTACGTCTCTGAAAGTACGAATTACGCTAATCTTCAGATATTTGATAAGCTAATATGGTGAGGATTTTTTATCGCCAGTACCTATGCATATTTGAACCATTTAGAGAAGCTTCGATTAACGCTGTGTTTACTAGCCAGTTCACTCAGAAGCTTGTCCAAGATCCGCTCTTCCACCAACTGTTATAATGCTTGCGTAACACTGCAACAAGTAATCCCTTATAGCTCCAGTGACTTCCTAGTAATGCCAACTTTTGCTTGTCCCGTTTGTAAACGGTTAAATCGTACTCATGATCAGTAACGAAAATGGTACCCGGTGGGTTTTCGATCGTTTCCCTCATACAATATTTCTCCTGTTCCACCAATTACCACTCCTCGTCATAGAAAAATGATATAATTTTTCTATCTTATTCGAGGAATATCGCAGGTCCTACATTTCCCTTTTGACGTGGCACAAAGAGACCACATTTCAATATAAAGTGGTATATACTGTTTTGCAGTGGGTGAGTCAACTGAAAACCACTGTAAGTATCACATCCTCAACAAACGTTGCGTACATCTGGGAAACAATAAAGTACCTACCATACATCATATGGGGTGCCCTGGGATTCCAGTTCATTTGATACATGGATTGCTGGGGAGTATACTGGTTAGGGTTTCCTGATGATGTTGAGTTCGCCGGTGTGGCATCTCTTCCAGAACCCTGTTCTGGAAAGTGAGGTCTCTTGGGATCGTAAAGGTAGCAATTAAAAAACTCGACCTACAAAGAACAAATACAAATGCGAGTGAAGAAACGTGAAGTGGTGAAACATTTACTTTTGTTGTATCAACTTTGAGTCAAAAGGTCTACTAGTCTACATGAAGAAGACAAAAATCCACGACTGTGAACATGGTTCCAATGAACGTCAAAAGAATGTAAAATGGCCATCTGGGGGTTGTCACAGAGGTGTTGGCAACAATTCTATATACTGCCCCACAAGAGGACACTGGCATCACAACTGCTGCTGTGGCATCAAGTGCAGACTAAGAGCTGCTAGACTCATTAGAAATGACAACTCCATGGTATATTGGATTTGCTCATAAAAGCTTTAGGATGAAACCCATATGGTAGACCTGAGAGCTCATCTTGGAGTGGCTTCCCTGGAAGGTATTCTAACATAGAGCAGGGTTATATGGTATGGGCATGTTAGAAGGTTGGAGGAGGATTTCTGGCAACAGAAGATGTTAACATATGAGATTGCAGGCAGATACCCTGGTTGACCTAAGAAGAAATGGAATGACAATGCGAAAGCTGACCTGTGCTCCCTGCAAATCACAAAAGACCTAGCTACAGATCGTGAAGCATGGAGAACAGCAATCAAGAGTGTTACTTATGTGACAAAAAGGTATGATACCCCAGAAGCTTGGAAAAGAGGATCTTCAATCGTGCAGTACGTACGTAAGGGAGGAATGAAGGAAGCCCCTTTGGCTTTCATAAGGGATTATGTTTACAGTGTATAGGAAAATATGTATAAGTAGTGAATAAGTATGTCTCCATTGAAATGGAGGAGTATGTAGTGAGATGCAATCACTTGCGTTGTAAACAGTTTAAAAACAAAATAAACTTTTTGTGTTCTTAATGTATTTACTTACCTGTAACTTGAAAGGACTTGGCCGTTTTAAGCTAATCAAGGATAAGTTTTATAAGGTCTTTAGAATATATGAGCACTGAGAAAAGGAAGGTGAATAGTTGTAGTGACCTGATAAGCTGTGACTAAATAAAAATTACTTGCCATGTTGTTCCAACATCGGCTATTCAGCCACTTCTAACCATTATACGAAATCACTTCTTTAATTTCCTTTTTTGTTTAACTGATGAGTGCCTGCTTTGACATTGCGCTCTGAAAGGCTTTCCAAGTTATTGTAACCCACGTAACGTGCATATTTAGTACGTGCATGTATCTCTGTAATAGTTTAATGCAGCTTATATTCATCCTTCACATTGGACACTATTCTTTGAATTGGAGAACGTAAGTATATGGCAATGTACCACAAACACAATTTCCATCTATATTGCAGTTGTACGTTGACACTGTTGGTGATGCCAAAAGTTATCAGGATAAACTGAGTGCCATCTTTCCTGACATTGAGGTAACTGTGACTCCAAAGGCTGATTCAAAATTTGCAATTGTGAGTGCAGCAAGTATATGTGCTAAGGTATGATTCTAACAGTGATTTTGTTACTTAATTCTTGCTTTTAATTACCCAGCGTAGGTATTTTATTACCAAATAAAACTTGTTTCTTTTAGCGTCACTTTCAAAAGCATGTTGTGGACCTCTGTGCCCCTTCACACAAATAATAAAGTATTGTTTAATTAAGACTAGAAAAGAATTAGTGACTTTGAGGTTTTTATTACTACAAAACAGTCAGCATGGTTCACTACTTTACTTTGCTAAACATCAGTAAGATAATGTACAGAATGTAAGGTGTTGTATATGTAAGATGTAGGGTGCCTCAAGGCAGTAACTTTGGTTCTCTACTGTTTCCCTTCTTTATTAATGATTAAATTATACACGTCTCCTCATAAAGGATTGCTTTATATGCTTAATTGGCAGCTTCGAGGCGTGTCACCTTCGTTTCTTGATAAAATCATTATTCTACGTAGCTATAAACATGAGCCACTATGTACGCCCTCCTGGAAATCTAGTTAAGTTTTCTGTTTTCGTGGTGATGATAAAATTTCTTCATGCAGGTGTTTGTAGGTAGATGATAATAATGTTCATATTCATATCTAGCAGTGTTGATGTTCTTCACCCATTTCGTGGACTAACATTCTGCACGATCTCCCTAACCATTATGCAAAATAGTGTTGTAGTATGCAAGTGTAACGAATATAGTTTACTGTAAGCAGTGGCGCTTTTAGGAGTGGGCAAATGGAGCTAGTGCCCGAGACCCTGTACTGATGGGGAGCCCAGCTCCTACTACCACGAAGTTTCACAAGACAATTTCAAAAAAAGTGTAGGATCAGCCTCAGAATGGGTTTCAAAGAGCCGTTTTTAAAACTTTTTGGGAGGGCTTTGCCCCGCGCTCACAAGTTTTCAAAAACTCACAAGATCTGGTAAAATCTGTCGTTATTAGGGCTCCACAGACTAAAATTTCCCAATGGCACACAACCTAAAGCCGCCACTGACTTTAAGAACTAGTTTTTGAACGTTCTCGTGATCGAAGTCCTAGATCATGATTACCATCATGGCAGTCTTTCCCCTGCTCGCTCTAAGTTCGAATAACCACAAGATGGCAATATTTGTCACCTCCTTGTTCTATTTTTTTATGTAAGAGTACCGTTTCTTATCTCCACATCTCATTTCCAGTATCTTTATACCTGTTTAACTTCACCCATCTTTTATGCCCGTACATTTGTATCTCGAAATTAACTACAAAAGCCCCTTTTCCATTTAAAACTGTGCAAGTCTGGCTTGCTAATGCCTTCCTTGCATTTCTTGCCATGACTAATGCTTCCCTTCTCATCCTTTTTTGTTCTTTTGATCATATTCTTGCTCTTCAATGAACCTGTATGGATTCACCGATATGCCCTGCCCTGGACTCTTCAGAACAGTACCCACTGTTATGAATACACAATATTCCGTGTCGTACTACGGTTACGCCAGCGTCACGTTTGCTATCACATTTATATTAAGGGCTTTCGAAGCTTGCACGTAATATTTGTAGTAAGAGACAATGCCATAAATTTCTCTCGAATTTTGCCGGGTGATATAATTATATTATTTTTCAATTTGAAATTGGTCAGTTCAATAAAAAGTCTTTGATTTCTTAGAATTTTCTCTTTTTTTTGCTGCATTTGCGGGCTAAACTAAACATTGTCTTTAGTTTTCGTGCGTATGTTTCTGCAGGTAGCACGAGATCAAATTATCAAGTCTTGGAAATTTACTGAGGGAGAATTTCCCCGTGAATATGGCTCAGGGTATCCAAGCGGTAAGACAACTTCCTATCAACACTTTTTGTTACCTCTGTACGAAAGCAATCTGTTCCTGTATAGTCATGTGTATATAAGTGAAACCTCTGGCTTTTAAGACAGCTATCAATTTATATTGTTAGTTTTTATTGTTGCAACTTCATTGGCTAGTTCACTGACGTTTCTGGAAAATATATTCCCAGAAATGTTTGCTAGTAATTGCGTCATGGGCTCTTTGAAGGCTGAAGTTGACGGAACTGTTCTATATCTGAGTTCCTAACTGTATGCACACACACAAAATATATAAAATCTGATGTCTGTAGTTATGATCAGGTGGCAATATACTTTATGAATAGATGCTGTTGGGTACGCCTATGTAATAAGTGGCCCGCGGGCCATATATGACCCAGAAGCAATACTCAAGTTGTGTTTCAGCCAAAACAGAAGAGAGACACATTTCACGAGACTGAATTTATTACTCCCTTCGATTAACATCCATTTGTTGACTTCTTTCCTAATATAAGCTTGTCTATAATTTCTTCTGTTCGCTTGAAATTTATCCTTACCTTCCCTTATAGACCGCCAACAATGTGGAGCCCGGCGCAAAGTCTCAGTTTTCAAATGCGGTCCAACCGAGTTCTTGATTGAATAGCCTAGCTGTAGGACATAGCGTTTTTCAAGCATTAGTAGTCAAAGTGTGAGGTACCCAGCCCCCCCCCCAAAAAATGGCTAGTAATTTTTCATGATAATAAATATCAGCAAATTCCAATTTGTGTTGCTTATTTTTGTAAGAGTCCAGATCTAAGATGGAGAAGGGCGGCAATGCTTGCAAATATGTTGTATGGCTTGAAGAACATAATTGCCTCTGTTTGGTACCGCGGTTATTAAAGGTCTGTATTGTGAATACGACGTACTTGAACATTTGCGGTGTTTTTACAAACAAATTGTGCATGCAGGAAGTGTCGATCATATATGGATAGATTTAGTTAAAGGCTCAGGACTTACTGTCTTAATAAAGGGCCAGACACCTTTAATCTCTAGATATGTCGGCTAAGTTTCCTCCCTCAAAACATAACTTGTAAGTAAGCTGTAAGGACTCAAGTCACTACAAAGGTTGACATAGTCCAACGTGACCGAACACGAAGCACTAGATCAACCTCAGATTTGTCAATGACCAGCGCAAGAGACAACTGCGTTGTAGCAGCCTATTTGATCAAATACTGCCAGATTTAAAAGTATTAGATTTAAAATCTGGGAACGGGCAAGAGAACAATATTTATACATATATAAAGAGTGAAATAAGCCCTCAATTTTACTTCACTGAAGTTAGCACAGGAAGTTCATTGCTGTCTTACTTTCTTCAGATCCTGAGGTTAAACGATGGCTACGTGAGGTAATGGACCCAGTTTTCGGTTATCCGCAGTTTGTTCGCTTCAGTTGGTCAACTGCAAGCAAAATACTTGAGGATCAGGCCAAAGCAGTTTCGTGGTAAGTATTTTTTTAAATAAGCAGCCCAGTTGCTTAGGCTTCAGCCCTCAAATTAGCCAAAGAATTAAGCAACTTGCTTAGCAACCCTCAGCCCTGACAATTAGTTAGCAACATTTATTCACAGAACGAAATTACAAATTTTCTCAAAAATAGAGACAGAAGAATTCTTTTTTGATTTGAAACAAATACATATCGAACTATTTACATGTATAACTTACTATAAGTAGACAGAAGAAAAACTTGTATACAAATATGTCCGAGGCTGCAAGTTGTGTTCATTGATCGTTGAATACGTCAAAGATGCAGTGATCTTGGCTGATTTCGTTATCATCCATGATTTATGTGTCATCAATTTCATTTTCACCTTCAAAATCATCAATTATATCTTCTTCAGTTTTGGCAATGTGTGGACGCTAATTTGTGTTTGCGAAGCCATTTTTTAGGATACTGAAGTTAATCATTTTGGGATCCTTTTGGCATATTGGTTAGGGGGATATGAATTCAGTGTTTATACTTTCACTAATTTTTTACCGTCGTATACACTACAAAGGATAAAACATTATCCGAACTATGCAAGAAGCTTCATTGTGTTTTCTTTTCGTCTAATTTTCCGCTGTACATGTGGTAGGCAGCTGGTTCACAGTGGAATTATCGAGTCTACTCGTCATGTTTCTTCCCTCCCCGGCCCGCACCCATAAAGCACAAAAATTTCATGCATTGCTACAGCAATGCAATCTGAAGGTAGTGCAGTGCATGCATTTTACTCAAAGTTAACCGAGCATTGCGCAGTCGAATCGTTGCTGTGTGTTACTTTTGTTAATGGTAAAAACCAAAAAAACAATACCAAGAAAACCAAACGGGAAGTTGGAAATAAAAAGTGTAATATGCAAACAAATTAAGCTGTTATTCCCTGAAAACGTCATGTATAGCCACTCTTACACTATCTTTTGACAGGGACGATGACGAAGAAATTGATGAAGCAGCCAAGGGAACAGCACCTATTACGTCTTTCTTTAAAGGAAAATCTGATCCTCTAAAAATTGAAAGACACCAGTTTTTGAAAGATCGACATATAGAACAAGTCATGGAGTTATGATATGTTAATAAACTTGCCACTGCAAGGGATAATAGAAAAGGATAAGCTTGATATGAGTCCGAATAAACTCAATGTACAGCACTTGCTTCTGGAAGGTGTATTCGAAAACGGCAATCTCAATGTGAATCCGGAGAAACTTGATGGACAAAACTTGCTTCTGCAAGGTATAATTCGAAACATACAAGCTTGATGTTAAGAAGCTTGATGTATTGCGCACTCGTTATACTCCGACGTTAGAGTTTAGCAACAAATCGGCTCTTACCGGAGTTACACCTTTCAAGAGATACTGTTACGCCTGGTACGTGGTTTCATCTCGTATGTGGTTTCGTTCTACGGATCGAACTACATGAATGTCCACAGAGTAATATCCGAACCAGCTAACTAATTCTACTCGGTGCAACGGTTATGTCACTGTCCATGATGATCAAGTCTGCAAAAACAAAGTTAGACTACGCGTGTGAAGTACACCATACTTTTTTTATCCAGAGGGGCTACAATGGGATCGCATGTTCCGTAATACTTGGTAGTGAAGGGACACGGGTCAAGGGACTGTAGGCGACCAACGAAGGCAATGAACGAGTTAATTACTCGAACTGTTGGACCATGTATTATTTTGCAGGGAAATTGTGCAGTATAAACAAGACCATAAATAGAGGTGTACAGTTTATTCGATAAAAAATACAGGCAGCCCTGAACCAAATGACTTTTTTTGTGAACTTTTCTCCATTTGATGTGGCATTAAAATGTAAGACTACTCTACGCCAACCAAGTACTGAGTAGGATCAACTATGAACTGTGTAAGACCGATGAGTGACCCTTGCTTAGCCCACTTCAGAACCAGCGCTAAGTTGCACTCCTGCGTCAATTGATGATTCCCTTTTAATCATATCAGAAATTAGTTTTAGGCTCCACAAACCTAACTTTACCAAAAGTTTAAATTTTGTCGCTAATGGCAAGCCTTTGAAGAAAACATCTTTGGACCGTCAGGGTAACCTTGCTGAAATATATTTTGCGGTCAATTGGGCAAAAAAGGTTTGTCACCGCTTTACTTTACAGTTGTCACAATTAAACGATTAGACGTCGTTAGACTTCTAACGAAACTCAGGGACTCTCAGAGAGTATAGTTTAGTATAGTAGTAGAGTTTGCCATCTCGATAATCAATGTAAAATTTTATCGAGTGGGAAAAAATCTGGGGGGGGGGGAGGGGGGGCATTCTTAAACTTTGGGGGGGCTTTGCCCCTGAATGCCCCCCTGTAGCTATGGGCCCGGTGTGAACGCATCTGGGCCCCGTACTGATTTGTTGGCTTTACTCACACAACAGAAAGTCGTGTTTAGCGCTAATCATTGACTTCTGTGATTTTTGATGTTTGGAGGGACACAGTAATGCGGTGGCCACTATTGCAATTGGCGTTTGACGTTGAAACTTTCAGAGTGCATTGACGGCGGGTTTAGGTCATCCACATTGAAAAAGCGGTCAACGCAAAACCCTTTAATCAATGATAAATGACATCAAATCCGTGTTTATGAAGTAATTCCATTCCTGATTTTCAGATAATTTTAAACATGTAAAAATTTGAAATATCATAAGTGGAGCCCACTAAAGGACTAGGTGATTGTCTAGGAGCAGGTAGTAGGGTAGAGCAATGTGCGTTATCATAAGAGAAATTGTAGATACTATTTTGTGACAATATACCAAGTACGAAAATTGGGGACGATTAAATTTTCGGACAACTTTCCACCTGACATGCACTTTGTCATGTCTCTGGTCGATCTTCGTAAGTCCTAAAATGCTTTTCCTCATCCGAAGAACTGACTGAAGTTATGGCACAAATTTGCTTAACTTACTTAAAATTGTACGACTTCATCGGCCGATACTGTTCGGAAATATAATGGCTGAAAGTATGGAACACAAGCTCTTCCCTAAATTATGCAATTAGTACAGACGATAAGTTTCTGCTGGTCACTAAAAATCTCCTCCCTTAAACCAAAAAATCCTAAAAACTCTAACTTTCAAGCTTTCGCCATTTAAGCCTACTCAGACAAAACTCCACATAAGGAAACTTTATTGACAACGTTTCGTCTTCTTTAAGACTCAGGCAGGTTACCTTTAAATTGTTACTGAAAACTGGCCAAACTTTAACTAAACGGCACAAAATTTAGCAACTTTTCAATAACAATCTGTAGGTGACCTGAAGAGTGTTTAAGAAGACGCAACGTAGACAATAACGGTTCCTTGTTTGGAGTTTTATCTACTACAATTTGTCAGTGGATTATCCGCTTTTTATTCACGAGCCTACTCAATGCAGAGTGCTACACGTGTAATTACGTATGAAAAACAACAAATATCTCTTTTCATTAACACACTCTACAATTATATGTGTTTACTTGCTTATCAAAGTACAGTTGAGATTGCACAGAGTTGAATTTTGTAATTATTTCTAATACTTCGAAACTGCCATTTCTTGTAGGCGCAGCCATCATAAAAATATCTTCTACGTTTAAAAGTATTACAAAAAAGCATATATGCAAGTCATAAAAACGGTCACTTGGTGCTAAGCGTTTTATGAAATTTAGGAAATGCGACAAATTGATGGCGAGAGTTCATTGGCGGATGGAGAGTACTGGTGTCTATCAGTTACCAACGCCACAACATATCAATGTAAGTAAATTTTATCATACCTTTAAAGTCGATTTCACCATTTCCATCGGTATCAAATATTTCGATGACTCGTTGGACTAATGGATTCTGTTGTAACTCAGGTAAAGACATAAATTCGTCTACAGATAATGTTCCTGAATTATCCAAATCTAACTTTCTAAACCTTTTCCCAAGCCTTCGAATTTCGTCGGCGTCGACTAAACAAAAGAGAGAAGAAGCACAGATTAAAAGAGTGTCACACTGAAATTCGTAACACTTCCAAGTTGTACGTCTGTCTCCAGAGGACTATGAAATCTGAAAATCTTGTTGCCCTAAAAAGAGAAGACTGTATTGCTAGACGTCAGGTCAAATTATCCCAGGGCGTATTCACTATCGTTATACCCAGAGATGTAACACTTAACTTGCTGTTAAAAGAATGAAGTGTACGCATAGGTGCAGTACTTCAGAAACTAGAAGCTAATTTTCTGACCCAACGAAGAAACTTATAAATTCATTAAAAGGATGCTTACATAGTAAATGTGAAAAGTGAAATCTGATGTAATTAATAATAAAATAACTTCGTGCCTGCAGAACTACGGTTGTTACATCTTGAGTAAGATGGCCCCGATTTAAAAACCAAACGTATGTAAGGAATCAGCCACCTTGATCATTTTCGGTGAGGCCAAGACTGAAAAGGATGATACCGATTGTTTCTTACAGCTGAGTCCTAGAAACTCTTCCTGTATGAGGAGGTCGGTTGGAGCTGCAAAACAAGATCACTTCCTACACTGAAGGGAGAATAACCTGAGATGAACTTTACTTCCATTTAAAACCAGGAGAAATTATAGAGCACTGAGGGCAGCTTTCCTTTTCGGAGAAACTTTTGAAGTTCTGAGCTGATGTGGCAACCCCTTCCTTTCTTCAGGAAAGGCTATCACTTAGCTACTATCGAACAACTTCTATTATTTGATTCCCGCAAAGGGCAATGAGGGTACGACCTGCCTTGTCCTACAGTCCCGACAAAAGTGTGTTGCTTTGTTCGTAAAAAAACTGTAAGTAATACTATTTGCTTAGATTTGCCCATGAAGATCGCTTACGAGAAGTTCTCAGTTTTGGCTATGTACTGGAAAGAAACCTTGAATCATGCTTTCAGGAGCCAAAATGACAAGAGAACATCATAGATCATGTGTCCCGGGCTCTTATACATACATGCAAAATATATGTGCACAAAGGTAACTTTGGTATTCGAAAGTCTTCTGCTCGATCGATCGTGGCTTAGTCCCACCTTTTCAAACTCGTATTTCCCATGTACGATTTACTTCGAGGTGCTTGTGTGGCCTGGAAAATTGGTATTTCATATACTTAAGTATGGAATAAGTTGATTACCAAAGTTAAGAAACTTAAATGGATTACAAAGTGTCGGTAAGAGTACTATTTTCAGTACAATTTCCAACTTAATATTGTGATTATGTGTGTTTCATGTTAGTATGCGGTGGATGATAGTTAAACCATCATTCCTCCTCTGAAAACGCGTATGACCCCACATATTACTTCATATAGGGCTAGTACTGCTCGTCGGCTGCACAACTACGCATGTATGTATAATATTATACATTATCTATATGCGGACAGTCATTCAAAAATCCGTCATCATAATCGCACTAAAAACGATGATCCAGAAACTAGCGGGTGTCGAGGCATGTGCTTACTCGGTAACTATCGTATAAATATATGTCCTCTGCATGTAACACGCATCATGATTATGACACGATAACGACTAACCTTTGTCTGATATATGTTTTGCTACCTACAAAAGATTTACCACATTTCCTCGAAAGCATAAAAGTTACCATGGTAAGCACTCCATATAAATCACCAGTATCGTTTAATATCCACACCCCATTGTACAAGTTAACACTGGCAGAGAATCACAACAGCATCAGCTCTCAACATATCTTAAGTTAAGCCCTGAAAACTTATTACAGCTGTGAGGTTACCGCCTTTCGTTGTGAGCTTAGCTTCTGGTCTGCCACTATTAAGAAAACCACAAAGTTAATTTTAACTGTACCAAAATAGAATATGCATATTAGCTACGCTTCTTCCATTCTACTTTTTCAAGAAACAATTTCGACATACAATGGCGATCTTTGTTCCTTTAGCGCAACTGGCAAGCTTATCCATACCGTTCAGCAACACGGTCTCTCTTGGAAGAACTGACAAAGAACACAGTACGATCCATGTCCGATCGAAAGCAACAAACAGCAACAATACTACAAAGTACCTCAGCACTGATTTACACTAAATTAATAAAAGTACACTGTGTTCATCTACAGCAGGGCTAAAGACCTGTTAACATCGGAGATATCCTATAATTCTTTTCCGATCTCATCATGAATTACGGGCATATAGAAATAGAAGTTGTGGACACAACTATTGTGATTTAAGTGACATCCTCACCTACGTTAAGAGATTTGTTGCCCCTAGAGTTGCGACAGTTCAAATCCTTGATTGTCTAACGATGCAGCCTTATCTGACAGAGTTCCTTGATATTATACAGTGTGTTATAACAGTAACTTTTAAAATGTCGCTGCAGCATGTTTCCATGTTTCTAAGAACAGTCTTCATTCTCAGTGCTGAGTTTTTACAAATCCTGCCCTATCATTTATGCGGATATCAACATTAATATATTTACATGGGTAGCTTTTAAAGTGCCTTTTAACATGCAACGTTATGAAGGAACCTGGTTAAGATACAGAGTAATTGAATATCGTGTTATGGAATCTATGAGTACGTTTGATGGAAACGTACTTGAGTCATACTACTTCTTCGTGCTACATTCTAGAGTGTACATGGAACACGCAGCACGCTGTAGCAAGAGTGGAGGGGCGGTGACCTTCCTGGCCCCCTTGCAGCACGACCGCTGGTCAGAATCGTGATTCACCAGGAACAATGCAAAAGTAAAGGCGATTATCAATAACCTTCAACTTAAAGTTTAACGACGCTGCAACTTGAAAGATCCTAATGATGCCTCGCCACGTTTTGCATCAGCCACATTGACATAGGAAACTGCATAAATTTTGCAGTCAGTTGAAGCAACAACGTAGCATACACTGACACCATGTATACAATAGAGGCGTGGCAAGGTCATATTTCATTTCGGCGACTCTGGGGGCTATCAGATGTATTTCCTTAGTACAGGACAAGCTATCAGCGGGATTGGAAGAATGACATACGAAACCTGAAATCAACTTCGAATTATGAGTGCAGTGACATCTGTACTTCCATTCTAAATTTGGTAATATTAATAAGCGATACAACGAATTTACGTTTGTATGTCTAAGTAAGGCCCAATCTTGCTTGTGTTTGTAACGGGTCATTAAAGTAATATCCTGAAAGTGCAAAGAAGCCCTAACATGGTGTTCGGCAGTACAGAACGCTATCCATGAGATTAGCAACTTAAGACTCTAAACTTTCAAGTTTTCTATTCCGCATTTACCTACTAATGAAAGATACAAATATCTTTAAGCAACAGTTTCCGCATTTAAGACCTCAATGCATAATTTATGATACTTAGCGACCAAGAGCATCAGCTGAGCTGCAGCAGCTTGCAGTCACATGACACGCTATCAATAAGAATTTGAGAACGGTTTTTGGTAAATGATAAAAGTAAATTTTCTTTATTTCGGTCCATCGTGCACCTTTATTTCGGTCCAGCGTGCACCGTGCGTCCAGAGTGCACCTTTTCTTTACAAAATTGAAAAGTGCTCCTACTCAACTTATTAATTAGGTATCCCATGAACAAAAATAAATGACCGGTCTGTCTTTAGAATGTAACATGCGTTTCCATACAAAGACTAAAAGTAATTTCATTAATTGCCAATAGAATCAACTCAATGTAAACAAAAAAACTCAGGAAAGAACTGCCAAAGAGACCGCCCCTTTCTACGGATTTCATCAGATTAGTACTCGTCTTTTCCAGCTAAAAATCATGCGCACATTGTTAGCAGAAGAGCTTTCATTGTTCTCGAGTTAGTAGCTCGTTTTCCCATCTAACCATACGTTGAAATACGTACTGCTAAAAAAGCCTCAACGGGTAACTCAACGATCAACGCTCTGCATTTTAAGTATGTACTTGATATGTTTAGGGAATATATCTTTCACCGCTGAATTCTATTCAACAGTCTTTCTTAGAATACCCTTTCCGATAAATATGTTCAGTATTCTATTTACAAGAACTGAAAGAGCAGAGTATCGTCTCATGCTAAGAATACCTGAAAGGCTTACCGCTTGCCACATGAATTGACATTAACCACTCCTGCCGCTCATGTAACTTTGCAGGAGTTCTAGTGACAAACTGACTGCTCTAATTCTACGTCAGCTGTCATCAAAATGCAATTATCTGCATGATTTCAGCCAGTACGTTTCAACATGTCAACAGGCCTTACCCCTCCCTCGGATACACTTTAGTTGAGCAACTAAACATAAAGCTATGCCCTTCTTAAGATTCCAACAAAAATCAACGAAACAATGATATTTAAATATATTGTTTGTGGTTCAGAATCGAAAGATTGCTCTAAAAAGACGACTGATCGTTATTCAGCTCTAAAGCTTTTGCGTATGACTAATATCATGTTAAATCCTGAATGCAGTAATGCGTTTAACGATGTTTTTTTTCAGGTATTTACTAAGGTAGATCGGTTGTTCATTTAAGGGTATTGGAGACCCTTGCACCAAACACTGTGTCTGTGCTTGGCCGTCGAAAAGATTTTATGACAGTTCTTTCTTTAAGTAGCGTCGTCCTTGATCATTCGTAGTTGCTCGTTCTATTCAAAGATTGTTTGTTATAAATCACATACCTAGCTTCAAATATTTTAGTAATAGCATCTAGATGCTATTATTTAAAATCTGTTATGTTAAAGGCATCAACAGAATACAGAATTCTGTTTGGCTGGATAACCGCAAATTGGCACATATAAGAAGGCAGTGGTTTCATTACTAGAAATGGTAGGGATTTCATTGATATCTGTGAAGTAGGACCTATAGACGTCGTGAAAGTTCATGGATCAACTAGGCTGCGAATCCTACACGAAGTGACAAAAACATTTACGTAGCATCAGTCAGTACGCTGAGTAGCTGGCACCATGCGCATTTAATCGTTAACAGCCGCTAGCGACTCTGGTAACCAATTTATCTTTATTTTTATGTGGATTCCAATCTCTGAATTATAACAAACTTAGCTTTCGTGAAACGTTTCAGTACCAACAAATTCCACACGCTCCTGTCCTGCAATATGCTAAACACATTTGTATCATTGCTGCTTTGGAAACAGGACGTTTAGGAAATCTTAGTACTGAGTATTATTAATGAATTTAGTAATGGTTACCCTAATCCATATGGAGAAGAGCGACGTAAGATAGCAGGTGTGATAGCCCTAGTTGATCTGGACAACAGTATGTAAAGTTTATCAGATCAAACCTCGACCTGTACATTGTTTCCTTTTTAAACTTGTGTAAACTTCAGTCTCTCAGCCACTGTGTTTGTTAGATTCCTTCCTGATTTTAGCCTGTAAGTGTAGACCAGCGATGATGTTTTGTGGAAAGTGTTTCGACACCTATCAATTCCACGCCCTCGTTTCATAAATATGCGAAAGATTGTCAATTGCTATTGTGGAGCCATGACGTATCGGAGGTATTAACGTTAAAGATAATGAATGAATAAAGCGATAACCGCCCACATTTGCATAGAGAAAAAGGAATTAGTTAACAGGTGTGACAGCCTTCAGTTGATATCTAGTATAAGAATTTTAAGTTTCATGTGACTTATTCCTGAGACTCAGACGATCGAAATAATTCCCTCGCAGACATTTGTAAACACGAGTTACATTCTTAGCTTGTTTGCCTTTTGTTGTGTGGGGGCCTGGGTTTGATCGACCCCATTTTGAAGATTTACCATCTGGTTATTTGAAAGCATTGAGATGCTGACAAATTCCGTGCTCTGTGTTGTTGAAACGCGAATTCTATTGTTGAAACGTGACATTTTAATAGCATAGATAACTTGACGAGAGTAGGAAAAGTGAACGGGGTGTGGAGGCTTCTCGACAATTTAACTGAATCAATAGATAGGATCTGCTCGTCAAGTCTGCGTGCATGACCCGCGAGAGACGTATTGGGACGGCTAAGCGAATATGAACACTAGCTTTTACCACCTGGGAGTAACTTTTCAAGGGTTACTCCATGCAGATGTCCCAACTTCTCTGAATCTCGTGATTAGACAGATAGCTTACTTTCTTTTGATCAAGGACTTATTGTTTATTAGGGGCCCTTGTTTTGTTTATTTCTTTTCAGGATGACTATAAAACTGGGTTTAATGGTTTGCGCAATTACAGTAGCTTTTGCGAGGTGTTAAAAACGTTGTTTGATAATTTAAGGATAGCTTTTTCAACGTGACCTGTTATCTTGATAGGTTTCGTCTGCCCCTTGCATTAAATATATTTGCAACTTTGTTGGTAAGTAGGCCTATACTAGCAAGCTTTTTAATCTTGAAAGTTAGTCTATAAATGTCGAAAAGAATTGTGAATCAGCTAAATTTCGTGACATGTTTCCACGGCGCGAGCTCGGATACTTTCTACAACTTAAGTAAGGACAGCTATTTCTTAGTTTTGTATGTTCCGTTAAGTTGTATTGGTT
>JAAAKM020006971.1:114509543-114549177 GCA_010016025.2 Alatinidae sp. Z8VKAUB7J3
AAAGATTCACATTGTAGTAAGCAATAAGTTTTTACATAAAATCTATTCACACAACCAGAAATGTACGGTCATAAATTAAATCAAAGTGCGAAAGTTCTGAACTGTTTGGTCATAAAATTACAGCATTGACCTATGGTTACAATTCAGTGTAAATAACTTTATGTATAGTAAACGATGGTCTGCAGCGGAGACATCTTTTGAATGGAGTGCCCTGCGTTTAGTTGGAGGAGATATACTTTAAAGCTTATCTGGGTCACAGCCATAGGTACCGACCTGCATCGGATAGCGTCAAACAAACCCTCGCAAACATATTCATGTAGAAGCTTTTCCCGCCAGTTAAATTTACAGCGCAGGTGATAAACAGGTAACTCTTAATTCGTAGTCCTCTTGGGTATTATTGCTGCACTGAAAGACCATAGTTTGATGGTTTAGTTTTATACCCTCTCGTTCCGAAAGAGAGGTTCCTGAACAACATATATATGAGGTAGTTTTGATCTAAGTAGTTATATACTGCCCAAAGTGAAGTGAGGTGAGGCTTACGGCTAGGAGCGAGTCCTTTACAGAATAGATGGCACAATGGTTATTGAATAGTGTTAATAACAAGTGTTAGCTTTGTGATATGTCCATTTCAAACGCCATCCGCTACTTTATCATAGAGGCGGTAATAAATTTTGCAATTCGAATGGAAAACTGATTTCGCCAACACTTTCCAGCTTTTTCTAACAGAAATGTATTGATAACATGTCAATTTTATTGTTTACAGGCATCTACTGATGTTGAAAAATGAGCAACGGAGGCCCCAATATCACGTCCATTTCTCCTACGCCTTCCCCGACGCCGACGCCGACGCCATCAGCGAGTCCGTCCACGACTTATGGGTACACCACAGTTCTCACTCAGACGTTTTTGGCGTCGACAACGCAGAATCTCTTTACAGCCACGTCCATCAACTCAACAGGAAGGACGAACGTGGCAACAACAGTACCAGGACCAAATGTAAGCTCTGTCATGACTCCTTGTCAGACTTTCGAGTACGATTTTCATAATGACATTGGGCTGTCCGTGGTATGTGGTCTGTGCTTCTTCATTGGTCTTGTGTTAGCATTCACGGGTAAGTAGCGATAAGGACATTAATATTTCATTATTTTTTGATAAATGGTTTGCAAATATCTGCTGAAGGGATCACACCTTTTCACCGATAGTTAAGAAGTTCATTAGGGCGTGCAACATGCGGTGCGGGCACTGTCCACCACCTATTACCAAGCCAGCTGCGGTTTTTGAAACTGACCATAGTTGTTTAGAGATGAAGCAAATTATGTGAATATGCATTTGATTTTAAAACCCTGGTTTATAAATAGTTTATTTGTGACGTATGTAAGAAGTCAACATAGTGTTTGTTTGCATGAAAATATCGTTTGCTTGCGTTTTGGTCCGCTGTTGCTTTTAAATTCCAGTGGATGTGTTATGTCTGTTTCTGATCACCATATCCACGACTTAAGAGGCTCATTAGTCTCCTGCGGTTCTGTATCATCGAATTGCTCATGGCGTGACAAGCGTCGTTTGTACTTGGGATTCCACGTTTATGATCAACGTGGAAATGTCACTGCCTTTTCTTTCCCTTATATACTCTCCTTGATACTCTTCTCTTCTCCTTATTCTTCTTGTTTTTGCGCGTTCTGTCCGTGCTCTCCAGCTTCTTCATGTTCTGCACCTAGTTATCGTCCCGCCTTCCACTTCCTCTTCTTTTAGTTCTTCGCTTTTATCTTCTTTTACTCTTACGTTTCCACTCTCGTTCGTGAGAACCAGTGATATTCTCCATGGTGTTTTATTTATATATCACGTGATGTATTCATGACGTGTACATCTATCACACTAGACCTAAATTTGAGCACATATGTAGAGAGCTTTGAAGTCTTTCCACTCTTATGCAATGATTAAGAACTTGGATGGTTTTTGTCGTTATTTGTTCATCCATATACTGCAAAGATTTCGTCATGTGATACGGAACTCAAGCAATTTATCACAGGGATTCCTCTGATTAACCATATCAAAACTAACTTGTTTAAAGTATTCGCGTTACATTATTCCATCGCTGTCAAATAGATAAAAGATGTTCCACGAACCATTATTTTCACAACACTGCTTCTGTTGTATTTAAATTAAGCATTTTTGTACAAGCAATAAGCAACCAGTTAAGCAACTCCAGTTCTCTTTCCAGCTTGAAAATTAAGCAACCAAACATCAGACCTAAAGGTTAAAGTTTCTTAAAGAAAAGCGCCGCGTATAGAGTCCTCCGATATCAACAAAGTGCTGCCAGAATAATTACGGGAATGAATTCTATGAATCATGTACAGTGCATCGTCGATTATCCGAAAATCGATAATCCGGAATTCGATTATCCGGACGTCGTAAAATTTTAAATGTTTGCTTGCGCGTCAGCAAATTTACAAAGATTGGTGAGGAGCGGTGCTGCAATATTGTCAAAGTCCACTGTTCAAAACAAATGCTTTCGATCATACATCCACAGTGACCACAGCGAAACAGAAGTCACCCCGTTGAGTATGAGCGCTTAGTTAAATCCTCTTTCATTCAAAGCCGTATCACGCAATATTTGAAACTTAACGAGGACTCCTTTTCTTTTATATTTTATTTGTGAACTGACCAATCCACGTCGAAAAAAGTACTGAATTACCTATGAGTTGTATTATTTTCGTTTATCCGGATTTTTCAATTTTTCCGGAAAAATTTTGGGTGTTTGGTTTTGACTTTCCGGAGAATCGACGATGCACTGTACAAGGGACGCGAAATTTAGAAACAGGATAGAAGGGGACAATGTAGATTGAGACGATTTAGATTGATTAGTATTCTTCACTTGAGCAATTTTATCCAGTGTTGAAATTAAAGATATGTGGATCTGTGAATGTGGTGTTGACGTCGATGCAGTCGACGTTTGTAAGGTTGTGATGGTTGAGTTAGAGTTGGGCGAGGCAAGCATGTAACAGAGAATCTGGAGAGAGAAGGGAGAATTTGCGTCACAAAGTTGTGCAGATGCTTCAGTAATGTGATGCAGGAAAGACTTGCTCGTGGTATTATGATGCTAATATAACGTAAGAGAAATTAGTTACGCCAAATGTTTTTAAAACTTTTAAAGTTAGATATAATCCATAAATTTGATAAAGAGATGCTCTGTATATTCTGTCCCTACCCACTGCCCCCCCTCCCCCCTACTAAATGGATGTAAATGAAAGCTTTTGTTGAGGATCAGTTTTCTTTCATGTTGCGAGTTGTGACTGTAGTATGTGCTCCTAGTGGGTTTCCAAGAAAACATTAATTCAATGTTTAAAGTTTTGACTAAAATGAGTGATTGCTCCCTTGCCCACGCTTTCCCTTTCATCAAATTGCGTGATGTTGCTTAACTCTCCGTCCCTACTGTTGCCAACACAATTCAAAGGCTTCATTCGTACTCATAATGTAATTCTTACTAGTAGCAACTAAGCTGACACACTTTGAAATAGATTTACGTGTCCTCTCTTCAGAGGCGCTTTCGTTTCAGCTTAAGCCACTCTGTTGGTTTTTCCTTTACTTCTGCTCAGTTTCGCAGTCGAAGCAGCAAAATCGTCTTTCGCATTTCTTTTTGTTCCCCAATTCAGTCGTGAAAGGAATTAGAACGATTATACTACTGTGTTAATAATAAAACATGTTTGTTGTTTTCATTAAGCAACGGATTACTGTGACGCAGAGTTTGTGTTTTAAGACACGTACAAAGAAAGCTTAGGTTAAAATCTGTTTTTTATCCGGTTTTTGTAATCATACGTAATAGGCAATAAAAATTGGGTAAGCCCCACTGAAGATATGCATTATCGGATACCTTTTCTAATGGATATTAATTAACAGGTGGCCATCTTAATTGCACTGTACCGGATCTATCCAATATTTTGGCTACCCCGCCCCGGATGATCCTCCGTATTTGTGACTGAGTGTCACCATCTAGGCCTCCCCCCCAACCCCCTTCTCACTATATCAAGGTTTTCCCCGATCTGAACCAAATTATGCGCTAACCACCTACATACGTATATTTATATGTACTGATAAGCAATGATTATGAAAGGGGAAGCAAGTTATCGCAGTTACCTTATGTTGCACGCTCTGGGACATCCTTCAAAAAGTCTGGTAAGATGTGACCAGTAGGAAGTTTGTGTGGCGAGATACCGTAAGCAGTAGAAGACGGGGAACTTTCCAGCTAAAACAGTGCTCCTCTGGAGATCCGCAATAAGGATGAGGAGAGGACCTTGTGTAACAATATTTGTAGATAATGTAAAATCACGCGAAAACAGAAAAGAGAACTAACTTATACTCTTCGAAGAAGCTGTTAATGAGCAGGAAAGTGAAATTGACAGAGAGATTAATGCACATAAAACCGAATCTGTACATGAGACCAAAAGATAAATTAAAGCGGATTACAAATGCCTGAGTTTTCCAATAAAGTAAGTCCTAGTAGTATAGGTAAAACAGCTACATTTTGACAGAATACATGTCAATCTCAAATGAAAAGTCTCAATTGAAAAATAGCATAAGTTAGTTCTGATAAGATTGACAATCCGTCATGGGCTGCAAATTTAAGGCCATAAATAATTCTTTTATCCGTCCGATTGTGCTTCGATTCGAAATAGTGTCATGCAATTAGCAGATCGGCAGTCGAAGCTATGCTGATCATGAATATTAAGACGATGACGATGATGATGATACAGATGATGATAATGATGATGATGATAATGATAATAATGAGGATAATGATGATAATGATGACAAGGAGGAGGAGGAAGAGGAGGAGGAGAATGAAGAACACGCAGCTTAGAATGCTGTTGATGATGATAATAACCAAGTCGATGATAAATTGTGTCGATTGTCATGGATACTTGGTAAATATTGAAAATTACTGTAAATTCACTCTTTTTCACGGAAATGATAATTTAATACCTATTTCTTAGAAAATGTTCATGGTCTCAGTTTAGTTGAGAAACTTTATATACATCACACTTCTATCAAGTTACACAAAATATTACCTTTGGCTAGCAGAGATTGAAATTGTTTTTGCATGCTGAAGTTCCCTCAAAATGACCCTAGGAAAGCAGTAACTGTGGAATAAACTAAACTCTGTTTTGCAGTTAAGAAGACGTTTCGTAGCATTCAATCCATGTACAGAGTATTTAAGTCTTTGTACTTTGTCAATTATAGGTAGTGTGCCATGCCGAAATATTTTCCAAACTGAAGCCATTATGTACATATAATGTTGTACTAGCTCTGGTCAAAGGATGGCCTACAAATAAGAAGAGGCCATAGTTTACTAGGTTGCGGTAAAGACCATGAAAATTAGTAATACAGATGTACTCTTGTTTTAATGCCACTGCACATCATGATGATTATTACGATAATAATGGTGATAATAACGATTATGACGATGATTATGATGATGATGATCATGATTATCATGATGGTGATGATGGCGACGATGATGATGATGATGATGATGATGATGATGATGATGATGGCGACGATGATGATGATGATGATGATGATGATGATGACGATGATGATGATGATGATGATGATGACGATGATGATGATGATGATGATGATGATGATGATGATGATGACGATGATAATGAATATTACGACGATGACTATGATGATGATACAGATGATGATAATGATGATGATGATAATAATAATAATGATGATGATGATCACACGGAGGAGGATGAGGATGAAGAACACGAAGCTTAGAATGCTGTTGATGATGATAATAACCAAGTCGATGATAATAACCAAGTCGATGATAATAACCAAGTCGATGATAAATTGTGTCGATTGTCATGGATGCTTGGTAAATATTTATCATTTTTATAATATTTATTTAGTATTTATCATCATGTATTTCGGAAGTAATTCATTCTTTAAGCAGAACTCGTTGAAATCAATATCGCTGCAATTTGGTTCTAATTGTCTAATTGTCGTCGAAGAGTTTCTAAAACCAGAAATGAGAGCCAGCATATGGAATAATACTCTATTAGATTAGTAAAAGACGTTTCAGTAGTCTCAGTTCTTTAAACTTTGTATTATCGATAAGAAGAGAATTCAGTTTTCACAGATACATGATTTTAGCTAAGATAAAGGTATTTTCATCTTTTCCACCTTTGTCAGTTTTTTATGTGATAATACGCTTGTTGTATAGCCTGCCATTTGCGGTTCGAGAATTTATTGGAGATAAAATCAAGTTTTCCTGAGAGACTTAAATGGCTCGTTGTCGACAATGTGGACCTTGTTCTGCTCCTTTAGTTTAAGAAACATGTTGTAGAATTTCTCCATCTCTACCTTTTGGCAAAGGGTAGCATCCGCTTATATCACGTGCCAGTTGAGTCCTTTACTTAGTACCAACAGATTACTAAAGTGATGACGTCACAAAAACTAAATTTCGAGGAATCCAAATTAAAACTACATAAAAGTGTTAACCATTGCACCAAATGCCGGTACATGAAATTTAGCATTCAAACCTCATGTAAACTGCGAGAAACGGCTGTTTGAATTTGCAAAAGTCCTCATAAAGTTATGAAGTGAGTTCATATAACAAAGTTGTTATAGGTGCAATTCAACTTTGAAAGGGTATATCTCGACGATTAAAAGACCGTTCTCAAGTTAGGACGGGTGATCTATGTAAATTAACAAAATGCAAGGATTGCAGATATATGACCAAATTTTATGAAATTCATTAAATGATGATGTCACACTTAAGTACTCTATTCTTCGTCACGGCTTAGCTCATAACATGATCGGTTTAACAGTGTATCCCTATTATGAAGTTTGATTAACTTTTTTCGTTGCTCGACAAAACTATTGGCACGTATATTTTAAACGTCGGATGCCAGTGGATGAGAAAGGCGCAGAATCAAGGGGCGTGGAGGAGGTTGTGGAGGCCATTTGCAAGCGGTGGCATGATCGGCTGAGAAGAAGAAGAAGAAGAAGAAGAAGAAGAAGAAGAAGAAGAAGAAGAAGAAGAAGAAGAAGAAGAAGAAGAAGAAGACGAAATAGATAACACAAGGGTCATAAACGTGATGCTCAGTGTTCAGTGAGTGCAAAGCAAAGTACCGTATCTCACTCGCAACGTAGATTCATTTTCGTTTAATTTATCGATTTCTTTATCTCTCAGTCTGTTCCTAAACTTAAATTCCTAAACAACAGAAAGGTTACCCAGAATAGAGGGGCAATTAACGAGCTGATTCGGAGACGCATTGGTCGGACTCTAAGATGGCAACATCATTGAACAGAGGAGTACTAAGGTGCAGGAAGTCCCTAAAGTACAATTAGAGCTTAAGCTGTCCATAGACGCCCAATAATATTGCACTTGATCGATATTATGTCCAGCATTTCAGTCTAACCTTGAATTTCCGACAAAAAACAAGCCAACTGAAGAAGATTTAAGTGGTATACATGTTTGACTTCCTATGCACTCAAAAATATAAAGTAAATAATTCGAGTTCTAGTTAGGTTTAAGAGGCACGAAGAAATTAAATACCATGCAAACCGACTTTCGGAAGGACGTTAACAAGTTGAAAGATTCAGTCACACCGAGTGCTGTAACTGACCAAGTATACAAACCAAATGTACAATGCTTCGATGCTTTTAACTTTTCTTTGACCCATTTAGTACTCCTCGCGTCTTATTACGTCTTCTTGGTATTGTTGCAACAGATTAAGGGAGGAAAGCTGCTCCGTCCGTGACCAAGGGTACTAGTAAAATGAGCCAATACTGTCAATAAAAGTGAATCGTCAGTGGGGAACACGAGATTTCATCAATAAACGTTCGTCAATAATATTTTCAATATTTATAGAGCGTCTGTGGGTCACTTTAGTGTCTTTCGGAAGAAATCCACTGCCTTAGCAGAATTCCTTAAAAATCATATCACGGTGCAATTTGGTTAACGTGATCGCAACTCGCTCTAAAAGGGCGCTTGTCACCTAACAGTTTTAAAACTTAGCTACTTCGTTCCCTGAAGCCATAGTTACACAGACCAATTTTCCGGCTAATAGAGAAGAAAAGAGGCAACGAGGACTACAGCATCTCGCAAGTGAAATTTAAAGATGGGCGACAAAATACAAATCGCGTTAGTGGAAATCGTGTAAGGATTTCTAATAAAATGTGATCACAACGAAACATAAAACTATGAACTAAAATGGGATGGACTCACCCAATAAAACGCAATGAAGATCTTGTGGCTGAACCACGATGAAGAACATTCTGCTAAGTTATACGGAAGTTACCATATCGAATGTTACACTGATAAAACAAGCAAAGAGCAACTATCCTTTACGTGAGTATCTGACAACTAACAGCCATCTTGTAAGTTCGTGAGTTTTATCGAAACTAAACCGGAAATGTCCGCTATTTGACTTGATGCAATATGTATCCACTATAACTGACTGAGCCATATTTATTTAAGGATACTACATCCGCTTTTTAATTGAGGATTCAGTTCAGGGAGCTAAAATGGTCGCACAGATGGGTATGTGAATGAATACATGCCTTGACGGAAGAACATTGATGGATGTTTGCATAGCTAAATGTTATTAACACTATCCGACTAATCATGGGTGACAAAGTTTGAAGTCAAAATACACTGCCGTTTATTGTTAAATTAGGGCTATTTGACAAAAAGCATCATAATAAGGAGGTGCACAAAAAATTTTAGGAGGCGGTATAGATGATGCCCCCAAGGGCCCCACCCACCCGACAAAGGGGACTATTTATGAAATAGCAATTTGATGAAGCAGACAATAAGCGTGACTTATATTACTTTTGCAAAATATTCTGATGTACTAATTATTACATTATCATCATAATATTGTAGTGCAAATGCAGTATACTTTACGATAGTAGAACATCCAATAAAATACTACTATATATTGCATATAGTGAGGACTGTACACAAAAATCAAGGGGTTACCAGTAAAATTTAAAGCACCGCTCTACAGAGCTCATTAACTATTTCTTAAAATTAACAAACATTCGATACACTAAACTGAGAGAGATGTTAACTAATTAGAAAGCATGCCTGCTAACAATTGCTAAACTGTACTAGCCGTAGCAAAAGAGTACACAAAATAAACATTTAAAAGATAAATAATTGTGCAGGAAGCAACAGAATGACATTAAGATGACTACATTTGTGAATCTGCCCTTATTAAGGGTGCTTCGGATCAGTAATCAAGGTTAAGGTAGCTATGCAGGTAATAGATAAAATCTACACGCCATACGCAAGTCTTGGTCAGTCTACAAATAAGCCTTTCTCTGGTCAAGTATATGTGACCTTGTCACTTTACACAGTATGTTACCCCCATTACCCTCATGTTACTCCTTATGACCCAGCACTAGCTACTCTAGAATTTTGTGTATTGTATACCTATCCTATTCACGTCACACTACCATTTGTTATTGCTATCCAGTTTGTCTTGTGTCTTGAGTTAAGCATCATTCTGCGTCTACACATACTACTGCAAGTAACTAGTTTACTAGTAATTCTATGACCCTCGTTGATGTATCATTTACAACTTTAGCCACTAATGGCATAGTATTATAAGTACCTTAATCTAATATTGTATTTATTGTGATTTGGTATGTATAAGTGTGTTTTGCTTAGATCCAGTTAGTTGAATACGCTGATTATCATTAGATACATTGCTTTGCCTTATGTACAATTCACCATTATTCTTTTTGTCACTGTTGGCTGAAATAAATTTGTGCTCCGGACACATGTGAACAAAGTGCGATTCATCAATTCAAGTCTATGTAGAGCGCCCCTACTGCAAGCCATCCCTTACAATTGGTGTCCGAAGTCTTAGATTCTCAGAAGGTGGTGATCAAAATAGAACATATACCTCAAGTAATTGAACTCAAGATTCTTAACATCATGAACCGAATATTACATGCACGCAGTAAATAAAACAATATGAGGAACTTGCTTCTTATTAACATAAAAACACAGGGAGTCAAGCTCTTATTACTACTTCAACAAGAAGTACACATAGCATGTTCATAATATACGTGTATAGTAGTTACATACGTTTGAAGTCTGCAACCTGACTCTTCCGGTGGACACTCTCATTGATAAATATTATATAATACTATTGAGTATGGATTCCTTAGCAAATTGAAGTTTGTCAAATGCACACATGTCTAAAATATGCATTTTTAAGGGTGCAATTATGAATCTTGCCCTTATGAAATAAGGCAGTTCAACTGCTTTTGTAGCTTTCCATTTAGAAATAATATGCTAGATGTCCAAATACCAATATCTAGTCTCTTCTTTAATAGGTTATGGACCCATAAATTATCAATTGAAGATGCCTAAGGGGCTGCTTTACTGTGTTCCAATCATGAGAAGCCTTCTTTCTATTCTATGACCCCAAATCATGGGGGTTGTGACAGTAGCCTCTGTACGATAAATTTCGAACATCCATAAATAATTAGGCAGCTCAAAACCAGGAGTTCCAGAAAGAATTAACTATCATCAAGAAGAGCAGATTTGAAATGTTAGTTAGAAAAGAACACTAGAGAAATAGAAAAGCATGTCACCACCGGGGATTGAACCCATACTTTCATGGCATGTGCTCTACCAACTGAGCTAGGTGAGCTCCAATGTTAACACACTTCTATTTATCTAGTCGCCACATTAGCTCCCAATCATCCACTGGTGGACATCGACATCCAGCTCAATGCAATTGGGGACCAGCCTCTCTGTGCCATGTGACTTGATCAAGAAAGAACTTGTTATGTACTGACCAGGAGAAACGCATAGCACCAGAGAATCCTGCTAGTAGAGACGACACTTGGGTTGCTTTTTGGGTTACTGCGTAACCTTCACTTATCTAGTCCTGAAATCAACTAAAACTCTATCTTACAATCATGTATACTTATTTACAAGAGGACACGACATATTATGATCTTCGGTTACTTTCACAGTTCTGTGGGAGTACATCCGTTTCAGCAGTAACGATGCTGACTCGGACTGAAAAGCACGTATAGCTTGTATCCCATGATATGGCTAATACATAAAATTCCTCCCTCCTAGATACAACGTAGATATTATTAAAATAGAATCATATTACATTCAAATTCGTTTACAAGTAAAATCACAAATTCAATCTATCAGGTGCTCTTACTGCTCTACCTGATCTAGTTCTAAGCAGACCTGCATTTGGCAAACTGTCATCTAAACTAATGTCTGCGTTTGAACTTGAATTCTGCTCTACATTACTATCTGTAGAATTGTGTTATTAGAGACTCCCTCAGATCTCCGTGGATATCAAAAAAAGTAAACTGATATGTAAATGCAGCTTATGATTGTGACGTCTATGCACATATCATTGTGCTTCATATTATTGTGATCTCTATAGGGTGCTGGAATCCTTGAGAGAAAACACTGACAAGAAAACGTAACTTTGACAACGCTTCGTGTTCTTAGAGACTCCTTCAGATCCCCTTGGATACTGGCTAAATTAAACTGTTACGTAAAGGAAGTATATCATAGTGACTTCCGTGTGCTTTGATTACCTGTAATGCTAAACAAGGAGTCTGGTATTTTTGCTTACTAAACTCAATACAGACAGTTTTCTATGTAGTAGGAAAGTTTGTCTGTATAGTTTACAAGACTGTGCGTATGTATTTAGAAATAAATAAGAACATATGATTTAAAAAAAGACGAGAGGACAAAAATCCAATTCTTGGAAGTATCTTGTGTGTTTCCACGTATTGGTAACCTTCGGTAAAAAAGGTTGCTGAAATGTTAAACGTAGAAGGCACCTGAGTCAACACACCTTTGTTAATACCGAAGTGAGGGTTAGAAATAAAATTACCAATACATCCTTAAGCCAAATTATCAAGAGCAAATAGGTCAAAGAACTGCTGGAGGAGACGACGACAACAAGGCCAGCAACGAGCAAAATAGATTATAGTTACTAAATAAGTAACTGACGATAAAATTGGTAGTATAATCAATGATGAAACAATGATGTAATTATAAGTTAGGTCTCTTAAATTAATTTAAATTCGGCTGTAACCCCTTTTTGCAGGAAAGTTAAACAAAGCTGATACATATTGGGTTTTTTAAGTTTATAAACAAAATCCCTACAATTTTTGGCAGGAAAGTTTGAGAAACGTTTTGCTTCTGGACAAGTTGTAATTGTGGATAGACGTTTCACGGGTCAGTTGTAATATTCCACAAAAATTTGAAGCACTCCATTAGCTTGGGCCGAAAATTTTTGCTCAAATTGTAATTTTTGACAACACGTTTGAACAGCTTATTATTTGAGGCCAGAATTTCTGAGTTAAGTTTTGAAGTCGGAGGGAAATTTCATAAAAGATTTTAATTTTGGACTGAACGGTTTGACCTCGCTGATAACACAAACTCTCCTCTTCCCGTGAAATGCTCTTGTAAATAACGTGTTTAGTATGAAATACCGTATTTATATATGCGTGTCTCGAGTACAAGCTCTGCTTTCAAACATGACCTAAAAGGTGCCTTGGAAGCTGATGTACTCGGTTGCTAAGAGACGATTTCTGTTCAGGCAAACCCGCTCATTGATGGTTGAACATATGCCTTATCGCATGGTTAACGAAGATGGTCTACATGTGGCACTATAGAAAATCATAGTGCAGATCAGGTAGCTGGAAGGAAGTCAGTTTTGTTTAGATACTAAAAGGACAGCGGCAATGAAGGAGATGAAACTTAGATGAGGTAGGAAGGAAGGTAATGTAAATACAAACTTCATTATAATTATTCTATGGATATTCTCTTGAAATATTTACCTGCAGAATCAGATAGTTAGCAATAACTTGGAAGGGTCAAAGAGCATTTGATTAGCAGTGATAAACTCCGCGATTTTTAATCATGTCTAATTTTGACAGTTCGATCTTTAGAAAAATACCTTATCGATTTATCTTGAAATTTACCTATTTTTCTTAAGTTTGATTTAGTTCCACCAATACTTCTTGGAGAGTAACAGATTTGAAGAATGTTTAAAGGGCTCTCGGAATTAAAAGCCAGTTAATATTAGCAGAACAACACGGAGGCCTTGGGTTTCTCTTGCTCTTGTTTACATCTCTCTCTTCCAAGACATATCCAATTATAATAAATATCAAAACAACATTGTCTAAGAAATTTAGGAATTTCGTTACCATTATATGACTTATGTTGAATTACTCTGCTCCAAATTAATCGGTTTCTAATTACTTGTTTATATTCCAGTAAATAAGTTATAATTCTTCCAGAATAACGTTCCTTGAAATTAAGTTGTTAACACCAAACTGGTGAATCATGCTAAACTTCAATAAGAGACTGATCAGATGGACGTTATAGCCAATATATTAAAACCTTTTAAGGGAACGTCCAGCACCACAAAAATTCTAAGTTAAAACCTGCAAAAGTTGTTAAAGGTCTGTCATATAACATGCCTTCTTATTTTGCAAAGTACCTTACCAGTTTTCATTAAAAATTTGATAGTTTTGTAAGGCGTTATAAGCTCTTAATGGATCTGGTAGTTTTGTTGATACACTTTGTAACAGTTACTTTAAGAAATTCCTATAGTTTATTAGAAAACCCGGAGAAACATTCATCAACAAGCTGGTCCTACCTGTTAAGTTGCAAAACAGTTGAGGCATTAGAATAAGAAAAATAAACTTTGTTCAAAGCAATATAGAAAATCTTTTGTTGGAAAGAATAAAATTTCGAAAAAGTGACATTCGAATTAGCGGATATATACTGTAATATTGATACAGTATGTCATTCATTAACACCACTCGCCTTGTGTGTAAAGTTTGTTATTCACGCATGTGCAAAGAGAACGTATTTATTACAGAAGAGTCAAGGGTCGCTATTCTCTCTATTCTGTAAAATGTTTGTAAAAAAGCTAAGGGTAGTTCCATACTCTATTCAGAGCGTAGGGGATGTAATATGTTAGATAATCAGATGTCCTGAGCCACGGCGTTATGAGGTAGGGTTGCCAGTTCCTTTCCTCGTCGCCTTTTAAAAAGCAACCTTAGCCATAACATATATATATAAGGCATAGTATACATGAGGCAATAGTCGTTACTAGCCTGATCTAGGACAATATTCGGAAGAGCATGGGAAATATTTAATCTATTATGAACAGAAAGGAATTCCTTTCAATCACTGCCTAGTCCTTCACCCTTCAAACCAGGTATAAGGGCTACTAGCCACAAAATTAGAGCCTATAAAATTTGCCTCTACATTGTACATTATATATTATATAAGCTTATATATCTGATATGTCTATATATGATCATTAGCATTTGTGTCATCTCCTAGGAATATATCTCTTATTTTAGGCATACGTATTTCAATGATAATCTCCCAAATTTAAAAATCTCTCAGAGAAATCTGATAGCAACTTACGTTTTGGTTGTTTAAGTCCCCAAACTCTTCAGCACGTTGTATCTTGTTGTCTCTACCATCTCAAACAAGGACGTTATAAGTTGAGGCCCATTTAAGAAAGATAAAGTGTCATTGAGATGTATCTAGATGACACTTTCTAACTTTCAATGGGCTTTGGACAGACGGACGTACCCAATGGCAGTTCTTTCTTAGTCACGTCACATGGCGCAGAGAAGCTGCTCTCCAATTGCGAGGAAGTTAGATGTGGATATCCACCGGTTGATGACTGGGAGCTAACGTAGTGTCTATAGAAATCGAATATGTTGATATAGGAGGTCAAATTGTTCAGTTGGTAGAGCACACGCCACGCAAAAGCGTGGGTCACGGATTTGATCCCCGGAGGTGACAAGTTTTCTATTTCTCTAGTGTTCTTTTCAAAACGTGATGGTCGAGGCTGATTTTTAGTTGCTACATGTTTATGATTGAAATACTACTGAAGCTGCTTAACTGGCTACTTGTTGTTTGTACTAGCGTATTGGTCTTGAATATAAAACATGAAGCGTTGTGGCAAGCAGCTATAATGGTACATGTAGTGATCTTGCTGTTTTATTCTGAAAGATGAAGTATCAATTTGATAATTTTTGACACCTGTACTGATGAACTTAACCTATCCACAGCATACCCTAATGTTAGTTTGAAGAATTATAACAACCTTCTTCTAATAAACACAAAAGTCTATGAGAAATACCCAATGAGAGAGGGTTAAGATAAGAATCTAGAGAGAGGCAATGAACGATGGAAAATATAGAACAAAACTTCTATTACCACCCCCAGTGTTCGGTTTACTATTTTGCAAGACTATTAAATTTGACATTCCACTTAAAGCATTCTCATTGGAAAATGTGTTTTTTTCATTCATTGAACTTCAATTAGTCTTTACCCGACATGAGAAACCTATTTCTTTTATATCTGTTCGTCAGGCGTTTTATCACAGAGCAAGTTTTTATATTTTTGAACTGGATAGAGATGGAACCTGCTCGTCACACAAGTGTGTTTCAATTGTAGACATATTGATCGTTATATTTGCTCAACTTACTAGCTTGAAGTGATCCACTTACAATACTTCAAGATATACAGACTATATGTGTGAAATAAATAGATATATCATCATCACGCAATGTGAGCTCCTAGAAGTTAGACAAAAGTAAACAAGGGATGATGTGGCAGTGTAAATCCAGTTATCATAGCAGGAGAATTTTACCATAAACAATGATGACACGATGTTTAAGATATTCTTTGACCTCTGGCCTAGGTCATGTTTATAGAAATCTAAGGAGAATACGATTCCTGTGAGAAATAATGATGTGATGTGAAAATTCAGAGAGGGGGGCGGGGGGGAGACCAACCTGTTCTATCTGCTAAAATTGGAATTGGGGAAGTTGTTCTTCTTTAAACAGACGATATTCAATAAAAAGTTCTGTCAAAGGTGTTATTAAATTAAATAATAATAACAATAACATTTAACTACGGAAAATGTAAAGATGTAATGAGTTTCAATCGGTTTGTAAGTGTAACTGGCTTTGAGCCCATCATCATCACTTTATGGACAATTTGTCAAAGAGCAGCCGTGCCACTTTTACAAAACATTTCGTAACGTCTCTGCTTTATACCAAACTGGTCCCTTCAACTAAGTTCATCTCTTTAAACGTTCACTCAGTCTCCCTTTCTTTCTTTTAACGGATTTTGGTTATAATAAAATTAAATCATAGTTAAGTAGAAGACGGTATTTTCTTCACCTTATATTAGTTTTCTTGTCAGCTCCTACAATTAACATCAAATGGAAGTGAGTGGATTCAATTCCACAAAGGATCCTACAAAACAAACGAAATTTTATTAGAACGCCTGTTTCAGGTCGCACCGAAAGAAATTGAAGAAGATCATAAGAAGAACCGAATCTAAACGCACCCTGTCTCTTTTTATAAGGGTCTTTAAGGAATATAGTTTCCAAATTGGTTGGCATGTAGACAAGCCTGAGCCATTTGGATCCTCGTAACGGCTTTGATTCATTATTGTGCAGTACAAGCTTCACTAAAGAGGGATAGTGCAAACACACACAGTAGGGTAGATAATGAATGAGGAGTAGGATATACTGCCTCTTACTGTCCGTTTTCATTGCCTTATTATAAATCCAAAATCTGATCCCAAGTTGTGTTTAAGACCCTCTTTATACCAGGATAGATTTTTAAAAAGAGCGCCAGTAAGACAGTCAGACATTTTTTGATTAACTTAAAAACCTATCAGGGCTGAAGTCTTGTCACTTCCAACATTTAACGTCAAGTAGAATAGAGTGGATTTAATTACACCAAAGAATCCTACACACTAACAACCATTAGAAAAAGATAATACTTTGTAGGCATAATTGTAGATGATTTAAACCAAGTTTTGATGTCTTCAATACCTTATTTACTTTCTTCTTCGTCTTTCATTGTTGAAATACCAAATAGGTTTTAAGATAATCTAATCAAATACCAATTTTTCCTTCTTTTTAGAGAGTGACACGGCATATAAGCCATTACCCAACCACCATGTCTCAACATCCAATTCACGCCTTACAAATTGCGTACAGTTCTTCCACAAGCAGAGTAATGTCCAAAGGATCTACGACAATACACCAACAAGCTCTGCTGGTATTCTGGTGCTCTGCTACCTGTTTATGGCTATTTAGAAGAGGATGTAAAATCCTATTACCAAAGATATACCTAGGTAAGGAAACAACGAGGCATAAATTTTAAAGATTTTCAATAACTTTTATTTTTTAACTAACATTTCAAATCCTCCCTTCTGGATGACACTTTCTAACTTTAATGGGCTTTGAATTGATGACGGGCCGGATGGCAGTTCTTCCGTGGTCAAGTCACATGGCGCAGAGAGGCTGGTCTATAATTGCGTTGAGCTGGATGTCGATGTCCACCGGTGGATGATTGGTAGCTAATGTGTCAAGTAGAGAAATTGAATTATGTTAACATCTGTTAACAAGAGGCTGCGAAAGCGTGGGTCACGGGCTCGATCCCCGGTGGTGACATATTTTCTAGTGTTCCTTTCAAAACTAACTTTTTTCTATTTCTTCGGTATATTGCTTTGAGTTATACGTATATACATGTAGTGTATTTCTTTCCTTACTCAAATGTATATCTGAGAATTTATTTTGCTAGAAATAGCCTTGTGCCCGATGAAACGAAGTAGAACGCATTACAACACGTGTTGTACGTTATCCTTCATTAGCCATAAAGGTACATTATGTTGCATTATGTTTGATCATGTTATGCTGTCCTATGTTGTATTATGCTTGCTATATAAATTCATCTTATGCTATATCTGACTTACATAATGTTATGATATGTTTTGAGATGTATGCTACGTAAACGTGTCTTGTGATATGTATGACTTAAAGAATTTTGTTATTTAATAAGATGTTATGCTATGCTATGTTGTATTAATGTCGTATTGTGTAAAGTTTTAAATTTTGCCCTAGCTACACAAGCAGCAAGCAATAAAAACATTAACGTGAATTTTTATCTTTCTCACGGTAGAATCCCTATAACTGCATTTATTACAAGGAATGTTTTCTCAGTCATATCACTCCTCCCAAAAGCCAGGAATAACGATTTGGAAGAGGAAACACTACAGAAAATGTAAATCTTTCACATCCTTTCCTCTCGATACTAGTGTGTAATTTACAGTGGGCTATAGACAGATTAGTGGGCGTACAATACGTCACATAGAGAGGTTGGACTCCCAGTTTTAGCAGAGTTGGATCTTAATGTCCACTGGTGGAGGTTTGGGAGCTGAGGTAGTGACTAGAGAAATAAGGTGATTGGATTATCGGACTTAACCATAACTCAGTTAGTAAAGCACGTATTGCAAATGGCCTTGCTCCAGGATCAAAGCTTGATGGTGACATTATTCCAATTCCTCTAGAATCTTTCCAAGTCTTATCATTTCAAATCTTTTCCTCTCGAAAATGAAAGGCTGCGCTAGAATGCTAACGTCACAATTCCGATTCGTGTCCAGGACACTTACTATCGCGGCGTGTTCTCTGCCATCTGAGTTTCTTCTAAAATAAAGTACTTTATAGCCCACTTATTATTGCACCATGTTAGTGCTTGAGGCTCACTTTACTCCTTGAGTTAGGTAACAATTTAGTTATTCACTACGCAAAGGTGTTTAAATAATACGTTAGGGAGCTGAGAAGAACAAGGAATGCTGATAGGGGGTGTACGAGCCATGGGATCTAATATTTGTAAACGAGGAAAACAGTTGTTTAGGTGATTCATTCAATGCTGTTGTTTTTTGAAACATATTGGTTGCTTTACAGAGCTAATACTGTTTGTCATCCAATTAAATACAAATCAACCTGCGATTGTTTAATTTTCTTATTTTATAGCTATCCCACAACGCTCATTTAAGAACACCCGTTCCATCTGTTGCTTGTTTGCTGAGTTATTTTTAAACGTCACTACAGGGCCTCCTTCTAAGCTCCGAAAATAATTATATTACAGTTAAAATGGACTGGGCTGAGCTGTAGAATTTTGGTTTCAAAATTAACATTAAAGTAGAACCAGTGCCAACATTAAGGAGAAGTTGTCAGCACTAAATATCCTGTTAAATACACTTTTTGATTGGATGAAGACAAAACTAAGGAACGTGCTACCATACTTAATGACTAGTACATCGGCTTTGTACAGTTGACTTTTTCGTGTACAGGCTAAAGAAAAAACACCCACCTGATGCAATGTGCATGTACAATAATCATGATTTTGCAAATTAGGAATGATTGAAACTATTTCTTAAATCAAGTACAAGGTTGGAAATAGCTCCTCCTCCCCAATCTATAAAATCCATAATTTTCATGTGCGTGCATTGAGAAGGATCATACGTTGAATGACATTTAATTAACTAACTTAATTAAGTTACTTTATTTAATTTATTTAGTTCAGTTTCTTAGTATAACTGTATGCAAGCATATTCTTTGAAAACTGATTGAGGTGGAAGAGTTTTAATAAGGGAAGTTTTGACGCTAAAATGTTTCCTCCGATTTGCATAATCCTGCATACGCTACTATGTTAGTTGAATTAGTAAGTTTAATTTTCTTTGCTTGTTAGTAATTCATTTCGGTTAAATTGTTAGTTATTTAGTAAGTTTACCTAGAACGTTTAGTTAGTTTGCTGGTTTAATTTTTAATCCTAGGTCTTACTTGATCTCTTCTGACTTGCTGAAGATGAGCTTTTCCTTTATTACAGCACTATAAGCCCGTCAACGATCGGAAGAAAAACGTTTTTCTTGTATTGAGTTCGACTTTCTTTTACTGATATGAAAATAAAATGATCATGATCAAACGTGCATATCAGAGATTATTTTATCCTTAGGTGTGCTTTAATACACTTTAATCTTGATACCAAAGCAAAATAAGCGAAAGATGACTTTACTTTCAGCGGACTATTGCGTAATCAAAATCCGAAAAAGAAACATTGATAGTATTTCAGAATTATTCATAAATACAAAATTACTTTCGTGACATGATATGTAACCTAACGCCTCCCCGAAAAAAATTAGTGGAGGGGTGTGGGGTAATTTACTAACCCCCCCTTAATTGCAATACAGAAATTGGGATGGGGTCATTATTTTAGTCATATCATGCCATCAATCTCTCTTGAATGAGAATGCTGGTCAGTAGGAAAAGCATCTTCACAGCTACAGCGCAAAATTACGGGGAGTTTTATTGAAGTTTGAAAGCTGCAGAGGGTCACGGCGACCTGATTGTGAGAACCTGTCCCACGCTCGTTTGGAGTAAGGTAGATTAATCATATTGCTGGGAAAGACATTGTGAATTATTTTCCCGAAAAAAATACTTCTTACCCGAAATTTATTGGGACATGAATCGACAAAAAGCATTTAATTTTTATTTCTTATTAAGGGATTATTAAAGGGCCAGAAAAAAATTTTGCCCGAAAAATGTAACATTTTACTGGGGGAGGGCTACAGCCCCCCTCAGCCCCTTTGGCCGTGCGCCTGTGCCTCGAGGTGTTGCTACTCTCCTTTTGCTGGTTAAATTTATAACGCCTTCTGAAGATTTCATTTCAATGCAAATAGAAGATTTTAATTTCCATTTGTTTGATTTCAGATTATCTTGTATCCTCCATGATAAGGATCAAAACAAATTCTGCCCCTTGAGCAAAAATATTTTGTCTGGTCTCATAACAGCTGTTAAAACATAATTATTTTATTGCTTTTCTTAGAGTTTATAAACTCACTGTCATGAGACGTTTACAAGGCATTCAAACAATCATGTGTAAGGATATTAACTACCATACTGTTGTGCCTTAAACAGTATTAAAATGTCCACCAATGATCAGAACCCATTGCTACGTCCTTTGATTGTAGATTTGCTATTTTAAATCTGTTTTCGAGGTATAATGTTCAGGACAGTGACAAATTCTACCACCTAACTGATTTAGACACGAGTAGATGGGATGCTAACTGTTAAAGGCAGAAAATAAAGCGCTTTTCTCGAAGAAACCTTGTCTCACATTTTACCTAAATTGAAATTTAATAAATCTATAGACGTTTTATGTACTGCAAACATAGCTGTAGTTAATCAAAGCGGTGCTGTAGCCAGACTATCTCAGTAGGGCATGCTTATTACCTATGAGCATATGTTAGGGCATGCTTCATAAATTTAAGGAGTACGGGCCAGCCAGTTCACTAATTAACATACTGTTTGTGTAGCCCCCTCTGGAAAATCGATGAACCCTTTTTAAAAGCGGGGCAGGGGTGGGGGAGCGAAAAAATTGGGGGACTCAACCCATATTTTAGCCATTAAACATTGAAATTTCTCATCATTTTAACAAAAATCCCAACATTTTCAAAATATTGGAGGGGGGTTGAAGCCCCTTAGCCCCCTGCTCCGCCGACGTTGCGGGGTGATCCCGAGAAGCGCTCTGTGGTCTCTTCAGCTTTTAATTAAAACCATTCTCAGAAATTTTAATCCAAGATTTTATTGCTTTTAGCTTTAATTGATCCAAAAATGGACTTGTACATTTCTATTTCTGCAATTAAGATTTCTCGACTAGTAATAACAAAAGCATTCAAGACTTAACGTAATAAATGATCAATGCAGTAGAAGGTATAAAATAGACTGTTTCATAAGCTTGGCCGTTGTCAGAAGACAATGAAAAGTAGTTCAGAAAGGATATGTCCTGAAAAGTTATTTCAGAAATTTTGCTCCACTCAACCAAAAACTCCTCAAGCTACACTCTCTAGAAGGTGACTGAGACTAAATTTTTAAATTTAGATGTGCAGATTTGATATCTTGGAAAAGATATATGGAGCAGGGTATTCAATATGTCTGATAAATGCTCTGACACATGTCAAAAATCTAAGACAGACGACCATGAACTAGGGAATGCTATTTTGCCTTGAAGTCCACTTCTAGAGGATGCTAAGCATACCAAGCATCTCCCGTGGCTACGGTGCTGAATCAGGGCAATGAAAATCCAGTCTTGTGTTGAGGTAGCATTTCGTCCTTTGAATTGAACGTATAGCTACTCTCCTATGTATCAGTTTTGTTGACCTCCAAGAACTGTTGAGCTTTTCACATAAATGCTATAGTTGCTTCATAAAATTGTGAGAGAGCACTAGTGTCAATGGAGGAACACCTGATCCCTGGGCGCCTCTATAGAGTCATTAATGGACTCCAGATGCTTATATTTACGTTTAGGAAGCATTAGTTTCCTTTACTATAGAAGGAAATGTAAAGTTTACAGTGTCCTTTTATTGCAAGGTGGCTTTTGCGAAGAGAACGCACTTTTATTACCAGTAATTACTAATCAAAATAATAAAATTGGTCTCGTCATTTAGTCCCGTAGAAAAGCCATACATTACTCCTGAAACCTGTAAGACATGTGGCATGGGGGAAGTGAGCAAAAGGACATCTTTGACAGCCTCAAATCAAGTCTAAACTATGTCTTGTAGGCGCTGTCTTAGAAAAGTGGTACCATTGTACGGAGAAAAGCTTTAGAGTTTTGGGTATATAACTATTATTTATTATTTGAAAAGAACACTAGAGAAAATATGTCACTACCGCGGATCGAACCCGTGTCCCACGCTTCCACGGCGTGCGCTCTACCAACTAAGATAGGTGACCTCGGATGTTAACATACTTTTATTTCTCTACTTGCCATATTAGTTCCCACTTCGATGACACTTTATTATTTGAAAGAAAATTTAATGCAGACTATAAAAGCACTAAATAACTCCCTTCTGAAAATCTTATCTATTTATGGAACCTTACATTCATGGCGAGGTATCAATCTACAGTTTCCTTTCGCTTGATACAAAGCACATCAAGTTTGGAAAATTCTAAGTATCCATTCATTTGCTTCGCTTTAAACATTTCACAATACCCTTCCTAAAGCCTCTGATATACTTTTTTCGTATTCACTTAAGGTCAAAATGTTATATTCAAAAGCATTTTTAGCACGAGCTATAGAGAAAAACGATAATGAGACAAACTGGTTTCGTTAAAGTTGACCACCTGACTTTCACTGCGTATTGGTTAATGTGACGAGACAAGAAGATGTAAGTTAATAGGATCTGGCCGATCTGATTCATAAACTGGTTTTTTACTTGATAATTAAGCCTAACAAGGAGGCGGAATGGACGTTAAAACTATTGTAAACTTGTCAGTAAAATTAATAAAGTTTACAATGGCGATCTTGTCATTCTGCGTTGCACTTCAGTGTTTTACTGAGTACAGACATCCTCACCACTAAGACTTGATCAGAACTTGAAAGTTGCGTTGTCGTAACTGTGACAGTAATTACTTCTTACAAAAAATTTAGAGGAAAAATCGTGTTAATGTTCTGTACAGATGTGGCTGCACTCTTAATCCAATCTGACATGAACACTAAAGCTAGTGGATATGAAGCTTTGCACCTTAAAATTGCTGCTTTTCTGTTACATAAACTGCAATCGTCTGATGATCACCTACACATCGCATTAGCATTTATATTGCCAACAGGTCTAGGTAGGATTTTAGAGTTCTCAATGATAATCTGATAGCTATAATTAATCAAAGTTAGTTTTGTACAGAGTGGCCCAAATTCATTAAGCTCTTTCGTCGAAATTGAAACAGCGATTTTTGAAAGGTATATGCCTCAACTCCGGTATATTTCGTGGAAAACAATAGACACCAAACAACAACCCAAGTCTATACCACGGTGCTTTACCAAATGTTCTGCACTATTTGCAATTTCCCAAGTTCTTAAGGAAAGTTGGCACATATTTAAACCGAGATTGCAGTTTGACCCTCAGAGTTAGTCGCGAATTTGCGTCCTTAATCGTTAACTTTCTAGAGTTCTTTTTACATAAGAAATTTAATGTTAAAAAACTTGGATACTTGGTTCTGTTGTGCAAAAGAATCCGAACAAGATCACTTAAATCCTTTGAACAACCCCCTCCCAAAACTGAACAATCTGCACTATTAAAATGATTTCCCGGTTGTGGGTCGTTGATGACTTATGTTTCAATAAATTATGTCTAAAAAGTATATGCCAAACATGGCGAAATTTATCGTTTTCGACTTTCTACAAAGAACCGAAAGTAGCCTGATTAGAAATATTAAAATATAATAGCATATATTTATAATATATCCTAGGTGGAGCAGTTTATCGAAAAACCGTCGGAACAGAAACGTAGCAGATTATCCATAAATTATAATTGTATATATAACAACTGTGCATACGTATATATTTATTTATAAGAAACCAGGGATCAATCTCCCCCAAAATTTAAAAAATTCGAGGGCTGGACGGGGCAGCTTCAAGAAACCTAAAAAATCTCTGAAAGCGATTTAGACACTTTGATAACGGGTCAGTTCATGAATAGGCTAACCTGGAACAGAGGGTACCCTAAATGAAGTATGAATTTACTAACAGCAGTGTGATTAACCCCCTCCGCGTATTCCACCCCCTTCTCTTTGGTACCAGAGAATAAGAAACTGCTAAGAAACTTTGAGGGCTCAAAAGGTCAATATTTTAAGAAACTTCGAGGGCCAACAAGGACAATACTGTCTTTTTACCTGAGGATTTTGATATAGTCAATTACGCCTATTTATATTTCTAGTAATTTCTCCGTCGATTTGTACGCGGTTTATTTATTATGCATATTGAAATAGACCGGCAAGACAAGACAAATTTTATCCTCGACATTTTCGGACACTTGCAGCCTCCTGTACAGATTTTTGGACACCCAAAGATTTTGGGGGGCATAAGCAAATTCTCTGCAATACTTCCCACAGATTACATGCACTACAGAGTCAAAAAATTTCCTAGAGTCAATGAATGCAAGATACAGTTGCCAGGTAAAGTTGGAATGCGTGTTCTATCAGTCTACGCAATTTAAAGATGAGGCCTCTGGTACCAACAACTCTGCTAAGGCTAACTTGCTTGTCAGCCAGTTTAATTCACGAGATTGTTGGAACGTCTCTGATAAAGTAGCAGTGTCTTATATGTATAAAAGTGTAAAGGCATGAGAACAAAAAGTCCAGCAAATTAAAGACTCATTTGTAGTTGTGTTACAGTAAATTGGCAGTACAATGCACGTTCTATGTTATTCAGAAAAGAGGCTGCACTCAAGAATGCTCGTATTAATCTTACTGGTCATTGCACCTGTCAAAAAAGCTGTGCTGGAAGCCTTATATCGAATTCCTTATAGCATCACTGAAATCAAAAAATCCCATATGATCGGTGAAGAAATCATCAAGTCATGCCCTTTTGAAGCGTTGAAGTTGGTACCTGGAGAGCAGGAATCCACGAAGTTAAGGCCGACTCGGTGATGCGTGTGTTCGGCCCCACTCCGTTGATAATGGTGTACTTAAGATGAACACGTAGCTGGTAAAGGTGGGTGTTGTTACGCTTTCTGAGGATACTCAGATAAGATATGACTTCTTTAAATAATAATTTCCCACAACATTGGCTGCAAGCAAAGAAAAAATAACCTTTTTATTTAGAAGAGGACATTATCCCAATCGGTCTCCCTCATCAAATGGCCACATTTCCAGCTCTGGTGGCTACTTAAAGACATGCACGTAACAGACTTGTATTCGAAGACAAATAATGTGTTGCCTGTCAGGTATTATTCCCCATGATTGCGTGTGTGTATGTGTGTGTGCGTGTGTGTGTGATTAATGAGGCAGAAAGGTTAAAGACAACTAATGTGATCTATCTTGATTTTTTGCTGAGCTACAAGGGGAATGCTACTTTATTGATCATCGTTTGCTCTGCTGGAAGACGGTGCTGGTGAACACTAGGTAATAGGCTTTGCAATAAGCGAGTAGCATTGCACCTCGATAGCATGATGACATCTCAGGGGCAAATTTGACTATTATGAAACTTGCTTTCTTACTTACCGTGTATGCCAGCATCATGAGCTTAAAACTACCAGAGGACAAGTATGCTATGTTTTAGAACACCTACATTTGCTTGCATATGATCAAAAATGGTAATTCAACAGTCTCAGCAGTGTCTCTTATATTGCCAGAGGCGAAGTATAACTGTGTGCTTTTAGAAATGCTGAACCACAAAATGAGATTGTTCTGACGAAACTCAAAAACACAAAACCTACTAGTACAATTTTGTGTACGAATATGACCTATTGTGGCTTTGAATTGGAGGTTAATTGGTTAGCGAAGTTCTTCTTTCCAGTATCCTTAGTCAATCATTGAATATTTAAATGGTTCATAGAAATGCACGTGCACTAATTCAATGTCCCAATAGGTTTAACACTTTCAAGAAATTATGTTGCCATTAACAATCTAACAAACCACTAAAATCAGATTTCATAAATTATATTTCCGTTTTAAAGGGCATGAAAATGCATCAATACATTCACCACCAACCTGCAACCTAACATGTTGACTTAACTGTTGTCCCAAAAGGCCAACGCGTGTTCCAGTAACACCTCCCAAGTTTAATGAGTTTATTCAAACAATAACACAATGGCTTGGTCAACATGTCTTAAAGTACTGCAAGCTTTTGTAACTTGCTTTGTTGTTCCATTCCGTTGTCGAATGGTTTTCATGAAGAAATTACTGCTGCTGCTTCGACAAGGATACACTGCTTGGAATTTCCTTAGACAAACTGTGCTATATTGTTATCACAGAACCATCATGACACTGCAACTTGTTATGAACATTCTAGATGTCCAACGTGTAATGACCAAGCAATTTATGGATAATGTATGATGTAATGTTAGAGTTTGAATAATCATGATTTATGAAGCAGGATCAGTAGGAATAAAATACAGAATGAGAAACCCAGGTTTACGGAATCACTCGACTTCGTCTTTGCTGGAACTATTGTGCGCTTAGGTCAAGCGTTTATCCAGTACACAAAGCAAACCACATGCCAAATGACGAAGACCCGCGCAGGATTGGTAAAAAAACCCAATTTCTCAACGATACAACCAGAGAACGGCAGATACGATTCGTAGGGCGCATCATCAGGAAAGCCTGGCGTGAGAACTCATTCTAATCGAAATGACTGAAGGCAAAGTGACAGAGGTAAACAAAGAGTGGCATACTTGAAGGACATTGGTAAGGCGATTGGAATGTCCGCAGAAGAGACAATTCACACTGCCGAAGACAGAGGACTGTGGAAGGTCATGCTCTTCAACGCTCTGGAAGGGCAAGACACCTAGAAGCAGAAAATGAAGAACAAGAAGAAAAAGAAGCACTCGGACAGTCGGAGCCAAATATACGACGAAAGCTTACCAGAAACGTCAAGGGAGTATCAGCAAAATAACATATACAGTCAAAGATAAGGACTCTGCTGTCGTATCTTGAAACAGAAAAAGATCTGACAAGCTAGCGTAAAAATAAGAGAGGTGTTAGACGAGGGCGAAGTTAGTCTTCATATCTGTTTAACATTCATAGATAGATTTTTGTAGGAATCAGCAACGTTTAGTACGTGGATGGTACAGACACTGACTGCAACCACTCAGAGAGTTTAAAGGGTACATTGTGTAATGGAAATGACGTTAAGATGTAATACTGTCTAGAGTCTACATCTAATCAATCCCATTTTCATACAAAATAACTCATGAAACTCCTGCTCATTACTAATCAATCCAATTCTTCTGTTGATGTGTAATCCTATTTGCTACAACAAACTGTTAACAAATTACTCAATCATTGTAAGGAGGAATTTATGTGACAACACTTTCAGACCTATAACCTCTGTCTCAGAGATACTTCTGTGAACATCAAATTTACTTTTGCTTTCTTGTTTTAAAATAATGGTATGAGCTGTTAATCGCTGAAGTAGTGTCGGACGTCTTTTTCAGAATGTGCTTTCAGAGAGAAAAAGCGCATTTTTATTGAATTAATGTTTACTTCTGCCAACTAGGTTGGTATTTGTGCATTAAAGACTATGAAAGTCATTACGTAAAGTACAACATGCGGATTTCATGGAGAACGTAAGGGAAAGTTACATTGATTAAAGAGATTTGATGGCGCTCAAAAATTCATGTTTTCCTATTGAGTCATTGTATTTTAAAGCCAGAAACTTGTTACAGCCATTCTTTATTGTTTCAGGTTTCATTTTAAGTAGGCTTCTCATTTCGACTGGGTCAATGAAGCACCTTTTTGGATAATTTGCCAGTCAAATTTACAAAATTTGCCAATTCTAATATTACAGTTGATCCACGAATAATGACAAAAATGTTGGCTTGCGCTGCTAACACCAACACCATGACTTGAATCCCTCAGAATATGTTTTCAGTATTACATTTAACCGCCAAGATCCGCTCTCGCAACAGTAAACTGATCCATAAATTCTACTTTCAGTAGAGGGAGGAGGAAGTGCTCATGTTGATTACAATTTTATAACTATTATCCCTGAATACTGCGTAAAAACTATGCAGATTGTGACATTATGTTTATTTCTTGTGTTTGATACTTTCCATGACTTGATTGACCTTCCCACACCACTTCCTGATTCAGAATCATAAGACCATCTCTTTTTTATCTCTATTTGGTTTCAGTCCCTAAAAAATGTGAAGTGTCATCCTTACCATCCTTTAAAAGTTCAGATCGCGCTTGGATCAGTGTTACCATCACAGCAACAGTTTCACATTTTGATGACAAAACTTATCAACCTGACTGAGATGGATTCCCTTAAATTTCTAAATCAAGTTCTGTGATCGGTTCAGTTTTTAAAAGATCCGTGTCTTAAGATTGAATGAAATAATTCCGATTTCAAAAAAGTTGTGCCTAATCATAGTTTCAAGCATAATCTTCTCCCCCTCTGTTGTTCACTAAATGTTAATGCAATGAACATTATGAATCTCAGATATCCTGTAGACAAGCTCGTAATGCTTGTAAAAGGGTGATTTTATTGCTAAATCTGGCTATGGTCAATGACTTTCTGTGTCAATTTCTTTAAACAGACTTTGGCACTCGTGTTTTTATTTAATTTTATTACACCCAGCAAGCCAGTAGTTCTTGTTCCTTTTCATGTTGTTCAATATCCTTTGACCTCTAACGAAAACGTTGCTTTTTTGAGTAGATTCATTTTTAAGATTTCTTGTTTAGATGGTACTGATGTCTTTTTCTTCCATTTTTCTTAGCAAAGTTATCATATCTTGAAATCTGTCATCAGTAAAAGTTCCCTACAAAGATTATACCGAGAAATAGACTCTTTGTTGCATGGATGTCTTCATTCCTTCTAACCTGTTTGGAGTGTGCTGAGTTCAAGTTTTCTTTAACTCTCAGCTATTTTGCAATGTAGCATTTTGATATTTTTTATTTCAGCTCTTGTACATCAAAATATCGCATTATTGTTATAGAGCAATTACTACTAGGACACAAACAATTTGTTATGCATGACATGAATATAACACGCCTTTAACAATATAAAGAAAATCACTTTGTAAAGATTAGTTAAATATTAAAGCATATTATATATAGATTCTTCTGTAGGATTTTATAGGGCAATAGCGTTTCATAGTCCAGTAGTAGTCTGTCATCATATGTTTGTCTAATCACCCTTGATAGCACGTTTTCATTCTCAAGAGATCTTAATGGACGCGCTGTCTTCACTAGTTACTAACAGACCCAAAGGTTGTTTAGAAATTGGTCAAGACTCAGAGAACAGAGCTTCCGGGTCATGTTGCACCCAAAATTCCGGCAAAAATTAATGTCTTGTTGCCCAGAAACGCAAAATTTGTCCGCCTTTCTGCCGTGTAAGAAAGTTTTGTATGATGGTAGCGAATGCTGTCACGATACCTTTTTGTTCTTATTCACCTTCACTATAATTTTTCGCTTTGTACAAGGGCAAGAATTTGAGTTCCGTCGAACACACCAGCTTTTATCTTCTCGAGAGCAGGGAAAGCGGAAACTATATGTTAAATATATTTACCATCATCACTCGATGCTTTCATGTACTGTTTCATTGAGCTGAGCTTAATTGGAGAGGGAACATGACGCTCTCTTGGCTGACTGGGGCGTTCGTAATGTTTGGCATGACCTTCTCCAACCTTTCACGGATGGATCACGCCTTTTCGGTCACAGTGTTTCACGCACGCTCGACTATCTCAGATGTAGAAAAAACATGGACATTTAGTAAAGCCTTTCTATTGACTTATGAGTAAATTGACTGTTTTCACGTTCACACAATTTGTCTACCCGTATTTGTCATATTTAGTTAGGCCCATAACCGTTTTTATATGTTTTTCTCTCGTAAATGCACCGGGTTACCGCATGGGATGACTCCATAATTGTTACCGATGTGTAAGCAAACACACTTACGGCTGCAATAAGTGCTATTCAGAAATAATATCCATTCTGCTGAATTAGATGAGGTAGCATCTAATTTCGTTAGGGTCCTGGGATATCTTGAAAGGAAACTTTCAGAAATATGAATATTTATGTGAAATGGTCAAGAAGATTTTCCCCTCTAATCTTTAGGATATTGAGGAACACAGATATTTTTTAGGAGGGCCCTTAATGTTACACTGAGTCGTTTCTTTTAGCTTAACTACTGAGGCGCTAATAACTAGTGCGTATCAGGGGAAGACACCTCAGAGCGAGGTAGATTAGCAGCTGCCTATTTGGCCTTCTTCTTCTACAGATGAGGAAGAGCTCCTAAATACAGAAACTTGGAGCTCCCCATAGTGCAGAGTAGGTTATTTCGCTGAGGGATCATTGCGATAGAATATATTTCCGGGGCTTTTATTGCTCAAACCCTTTGCATTAGTCATTAATATGGTCTTTGGATTCTCGGCCAACCATGGGAACCCCAAAAGCCAGTCTCCTTTTTTCTTTTCTGGTCCAGGTATGAAGCATTTCTTCACAATTATGATACACATGTATACAGAATGGGGAGCCTATTTGTTATCTCTGTCACTAAGTTAAACACCAAAATAGACTATATAGGTACGTTTCACAAATGGTGTCAAATTGTGCCTCTGACGTATAGCAACCACAATCATAGCAAACTAAATCAGGATAGGAACATAAAGTCCCTGACAGGATAAGGTCAAAATCTGAGGTAATAGGTCATTCATTGTTCAAAACTATAATCCAGAAATTAATAAACGCTCAAATAGAAATACCTTTAAATCACGGCAGGGTATCTATTTATCAGAGTCAACAAAATTGTATTTCAATTCTAAATTTATGAACAAAATCTATAGACACTGCAAAATAACCAAATGTTTCCTTTTGAGATTTCAACATATTGCCGCCAAGGAAGATTTAACAGGGGCCCATGTTTGTATAAAATTTTGGCACAAATCAACGTTTCAAAAATTAGCGCTACGTTGAAGTTAACGTTTTAAAAATTAACGTCTGCATCTAATTAACGTTGATTTAATTAACGTTTTTTAATTTCAACAACGTTAATTAATGTTCAACGTTAATTTTATGTATTAAGGTAGAAAGGTTTTTGAGCTCCGTCTCAAATATGTGGCCACAATGAAGCACATGTCTTTGCTCGGCTTGTTGCGTAAGCAGCAATGCCGAGATTTTGTTTTTAGTCAGTAGTATCTTCATTTCTGTTCAACTTCCTGTGATCTCCCCTGAGCAAGGATGGCATACAGAGCAAAGCGTGTGTTGTTGTGTTTATTAGATTTGGATTATTTGCTAAACAATTTGCCATTGCTTAAGTTGAAACAAGGGTCCAGTTTTTGTTTTTTAGTCATTGCTTTATTTGGAACAAGGGCCATTGCAGGCTCGTTGCCATTGCTTAATTCGGAACAAGGGCCGTTGCACGCTCTTTGCCATTGCTTAACTTAGGTATTAAAGTTTAGAAATAATTATTCAGGGGATAGGACATGCAAACCTGTACAAGAAATTTCAAGAGTTAATGTTTAATCCAATCAACCCACTTGAATGAAAATCAAACCGAATGACTATAGTTCTTTTATTATTTCGCTATTTTTATCTTTTAAACATGCGACACGATTTTTTCACGGTGCAACAGTATTGCTTTTTGCTATAGTAGTCCTCTAGTCCGCAACCCTGGAGCCTGCAAATTTTCACTGCTCCATAACCCTTCTAAGGATCATAACAAAAATATTATCATTTCTGCTGATTCTAGTTATTATTGCCGAAGTAGAGGCAACAAGAACAATAAAAGTGCTATTTCCCACGTTTCAGATTTGTAATGGAGCCCTTGCAAAATGCATATCACTAGCACATGCGCATTTTGTTTGGTGGCTCTGCAAGTAGTATATCTTAACCCAAAGGTGGTCTACTAAAGGAAAAGAGCAGAATACGACTGCTGTTAGGTATTTTATAAGCTTTGCAACTATGAGATCTGCATTTTTGAGAATAGAGAACTGATTTTGTCAACTTACAAGCAAGTCTTACTGCTATATTTCGTATCGAAATTGGTTCACGCCCCGTCAGACGTAGGTTACTCTCGAATGATACAAATCTGACTTAAATTATGCAAACAAGGTATACTCAGCTTGCTCAGCGTGCTGGTGTACATAAACGGTTAAATTTACGAATGGCAACCCCTGGCCTTGAAATTAATAATAAACTAATATGAAATTTAATTGTTCAATGTCGTCGTTGGAGGTCGATTGATCACCCATGCTACCCTGGCAATCATTGGCAGCGCAGAGAGAATGCCCAAACGAAATGACGAACATAGGCCTGCCTTGTGCTTAAAGAACTAACATTACATCTTGGACTATGGTGGTTAAGTACGTACGACTTGCTCTTTTAATTACAGCCTCGTTTTGAGTTTACTACTCAAAAATATATTTTACCTCGATAGAGCATAACACCAAAAGTCAGTTAGAAGATGGAAGACATTGGTTTACATTTAATGTGTTTGAAAGCTTCAGTTATAACTTCATTTAAGACCCAAGACTGTGCCCAAATGTACACAGACGATTGCATCCGTGTCATAGGCAAGGCCCGGTCCGCATTTCATTTGGCCGTTCCGGAGTCAGTCCATATGAAAACAAGAAAGCCTGTTTCTATGCGGACAAAAATAGTTCGTTTTCTCATTGGGTCTATTCAATAGACACTTCCCGAATTACAATGACGTAATCTTTGTCTGACATAAAAGTGAGGCGGGAGTTATCAGTTGTAAACAAAGTCACTCTGTACGAGCGTTTGATAGCGAAACACAAGCTATTCAGGCAGTCCAATTCTGGATTGGCTCTTTCAAAAATACAGTTTGGGTCAATGTTTCGTACGTTTCATTTCGATCATTTCTGACGATTGTACTCTGAGAAATGTCGAAGGAAAAAACATTTTCAGTACAAAATCGCTATTTCTTGCAATAACTTCATTTGTAATAAGTATTTTTGTCTTCTTTATAGGAGTTAGAGACCGTTATTACCACTTATAGCAAAGCCCTTGATAAGAGTACGAATGGAAGTGCGTAATAAACAAAACTGACGTCCTCACAGCTCTGGAGCCGGATGAGGCCTAATTTTTGCTTAGTAATCAAACTTCTTGTAGTATATTTTAATTGCTTTTGTATTGATTATACTGCAATTGCTTTACTCATGTTACTACAATGGCAGTGTACGGGCATTTTATAACCATATCGAACTTCATTATCAGGCTTATACATGCTTAAGAACTACCCATTTTAGATTCCAGGTATGCATTGGCTCTGCTTACTTGTAGATGTAGGTGCGACTTTACCTGGCAGTTGTTTCTGCCCGTAGTTTTCTCAAGTATTCGTAAGAGGCTCGGACACCTTTTTGTAGAAACCAAAACACCCAACCATAATACACCTCAATACAACCTTAATACACACAATTAACGTTTAACGCTTTTGCATTTCAAAAACGTAATTTCACAACAGGCTCATAACCTGTTGAGGACTGTTGATCAGACGTGACAGAGAAATGTAAATTTGTAAGAGACGAGATACTATTTTGTACTTCCGAGTAAACTAAAAGACCTTCGCTACCTCAACTGGAGACAAGAACTGATTATGTAACAAGCCTTGACGCCTGTTCTTAACAGAAAACATGGTGATCATCACAAAAGGGTATCACCATATCAACAGAAGGCAATAGATGGGATTGATTTCTGAATTACGTTCTCCTAGACATTGCCTAAGAACGCACATCTTACAAGGTGGTAGTTTGTAATAATGGAAAATATTGGTTGTATGCAATTTACTGCGCTAGTCTTTGGGGTTAAGATCCCATCACCCCTAACAGATTAACATAAATTTCACCCTGACCCGTAACCCTATGAAGGTTGGCAGCCTGGTACTGCGCCTTTCGAAAATGCAATCGTGTTTTGCTCATGAGTGGTTTATTCTTTATTCGTAGCTTGTCACCATATCTGAAGGTCGTCCACTACCCCCGTCTGTGACGGCGTAGATAGGAATAAATTCTCCAAGCCGTAAAAGATTTAGGTTAGATCTAAAAAATGTAGATGTTGGTGCTATGTGCTATGAAGTTTTCCAGGTCTTTGAAGCTAACGATACAGACAGGGGCTGAAACTCGTGGGCACCGAACTTTACCATACAGAACAATTTATACCGTTCGAAACCAATTGACTAACTAATGACAACCAAGGCAGTAGGCGATGTTGTCGTTGTCTCTCTGCTTTCGTATTGAAGTTTAAAATGTTCAAGCTTCAAACCGGTATCAAACCCTTTCTCTATTAAATTCCTAGGCAAAATTGAGCTAATACAAATCTACTAATACGGTACTAGTAAACGTCAAACGACTTTGCCAAATTGTTTCAACCTGCCAAATTGTTTCAATCCACTACATCGTGCCGATTAAACTACAGTTATTTTCCGGTATGGTTCTGTTAAAAGTTGTTATACTTCTTTTTATCAAAGGTAAGAAATGTTGCCGACATCACCGGAAACAACCACTGTTTTATTGATTCCTAAAGTAGTTTATCCCCTCCCCTAACACTAAACCCTATTTTATGCCTGTCTGCCATTTATCACCCATATTTAAGAGCTGGCGTTTTCAGACTTAAGATCTTATATTGTCTGTTACAGTAAGATGTTATTTTATGTGGAAAAGGCCAGAGCAGAAAATGCTTGAAAAAGAATTACGAAATATTGTATTTCTGACTTGAAAGAGAATTATGGCATGCTGTATTTCTGACATAAAGCAATGTTGATAATCATTACCGTCATGAGGTACGTGCGCAGAACATTTGTATTTCGTTGAGTGTAGTAGTGTGTAAAGACGGACTGTAAATAGCAGTTGACTTTGTATATATAGATATCGTGTCAACTATTTTGTCTTTTCTTTGTTTCATTCTAATACCGCCGGTATTCCAAGATGAATTCTTTGTATTCGTTTTCATAAACTAACAACATTTCAAGTTTTTGTCGAAAAGCTGATGATGAGTTGCAAACGTATTTGATTGAAACCAACGTCGTATTTTTTATGTAAATCAGCAGCAAATGTCCTAAGCCGTGTTATGTCTTAGGTCAAGAGAAATGGCTTCCGATAGAATTGACTGGTTCTTCTTGAAGCAAGGTCTAGAAAAAGGGCTTCCGATAGAATTAACTGGTCCTTCTTGAAGCAAGGTCTAGAAGCAATGAACTTTGGCTCTATGTTCTGTTCTTAAATAAGCGTTTTCTATAACCAAATTAAATCAAGTATAAATAACAATGGGTTTAGATCAAGAGAATTTGCATTTCCAAGAGGAGTCCGGCAATGATGCCCTTTACCTCAACTATTGTATTGCTTACTTGTAGAGACATTAGTTTTAGCAACAAGGAAACTTCCCGTGATAGGTTTACTGGTACGGACGATGAAATTCGTATGTCGCAGTATGCAGATGACACTACAGCGATGAGAGTATTGAAGTAATTGATATCTGTACCAGAGTTTTAGTTTCAAAGTTGAGTCTTTTAGAAGGTATTTGGAAGTAAATGAGGATGACTTTACACTTCTGTTCCTATTGTCTGGGCTCATTTGGTAACCATTTAAGGTATTCCTTCTGTTCCTGGTCTTACTATAGAGCAATGTTGGTAAAGATAAAAGGCAAAAATTATGGTCCTCTCGTGCCCGCTGACTTAGAGGTATTTTAGCTACTATTTTCTTTCTTCGGCTTTCTAGCTTATTGCACTTAGAGACCGTGTTTCCTTTAAGACCATGCAATGCTGCTATGATCAAGAAGTTATTGTTCACCTTTACATTGTCAGGAAAACATGAATTAGAAGTACATCGTATCTTCCATTGACTGACGGTGGCCTAAATGCCTGCAATATGAGTATAAAGGTTATTTCTCTTTAAGTAAGTAGCTTTCTGTTTGTACGTGATGAATACGCAAATTAGAAATGGGCACACTATGGATGAGCTTCTTCTAGTTTCGGCTTTGGGACGTCTTTGGTGATAATTCATCATCACGTTCTATTGATAAGTTGCCTCCTGTTTATTCAACGTTAGTGTCGACCTTTATCAATCAAGGCACTAGGAATTAGAAATTTTTCTGTATACTCGTTTACAGATACTTTTTAAAGGTGAGGTCTAAGTGCGGGCTAGTTTCTGTTTGGACTCAGTATGCATTTTCCAGTAAAGATTGACATCTCTAATGCAGCGCTATTCAATGGAAAACTCTGCTGGGCCGGATTAGAAACTGAGGCCTTAATCCAGGCGGGCCATTTTTGGAAGGCAAAATGGGGAAGGTAGCGCGAAATTTCAGACCACGGCCTTTCGGTCAGAAATGAATGTAGTCTCTGTTCCTATTGATGACAGATTCTTTCCATGATCCGTGCGAGACGATCCTACTGGTGGGTTGCGCCTGCTTCAAGGTTTGCTTCTCTGCCCGGTAGCCTAAATTGTGGGACGTTGCCCTTGGACGCCCCAGCTACCTTTTATTTTGTAGCTAGCCTAAATGGTGGTTTTATTGTTTATGTGGGGTGTAACGGCACGACCCGTTGGCGCACGTCGCAATCCCTTAATTTCGTAAAGACGCAAAGGCTTCGACTGAGAGTTGACAAGTCGCATGTGGGTTTTCTCGTATATCTTGAGTCGACGTAAATCACAATCTTCGCACAATCAACTCACGTGGAAACTAGAAAATAACAATAAGATTACGTTTACAAACATGAGCTAAGTAATGAGGCGAGGCTAAACGACGTACAGAACGCGTATAAAAGGTAACAATACTAACCTCCTTGCGTCCTCGCAGTTATCGAACTAGATATCAAATACTTTCCTGGTCTATGCTCCGCACGTGTTTCGTGTACAACGAGGAAAAACTCTAAACATCACGTGATACCTAAAACATGACAAGAGCTGCGCACGCATGACGCAACATGGGGTAATTTCATAATTGGGCCCGCTGCTTAGCAGGGGGCTTTGATTGAGAGATTACCACTCGGGTGTTGCTTCTGCGCCGCATATGGTCCGCCAACCGCTAATTGAGTAAGAATGTATCATGGCTTTCAATCCATGAGGACCTTTCATTCAGTTTTTGAAAACGATACTTCCTTCAAACAGTTCATTATGCAATCAATTCAGCTGCCACCCTCAGGAAATGGTATCTTTCGTACATCAAAGCAAGATTGTTTCTATTATGGTGTAGCAAAAATGCAGTCACACATTACTATAGATTGTGCTTTTGCTCAAGGCGTCTTGAACTTACTCTCAGGACTTATTGAGTTTTTCTCAGTAGTGGAGAATTTGTATCCGCTTTCACCAGTTATAATTTTAGGGAAAAGAGAGAAAAATGTATTTTAATCCATTAAAATCAATATCAGTTATGGATGATGAGATGTGAAAGATTTGATAAAGCTAAGATTTCAATTGTAGAAAGTTGGTGTCGAAAAAAGGGGGTAGCTGATCATGCTAGACAATTAATTGTTTTACAGAGCTAAATTGACTAAGTAAATGGTAATGAGTGTTTCATTGATGACAGCTATGGAAAGGTTGTACTGTATAGGCCTATATAAGTTATACTCATTGTCCTATGCAAGTGTGCCTGTGCATTACAAATAAAATTCCACCCGCGGGATCAAAGTATAACTACAGTGATTTTAGTTGTGTGCTTCTAGGCAATTTAGAAGACTCTGTCTACGTGCATGTGGCCCTAATTCAGTTGCGTTTTGAATTCCAAACTCACCAGCTGCCATATTACTTTGAATAAGTTCGTGAAGAAGCCAAGACGAAATTCTTTGGGCAAATGGACGAGATTTTACATCATTATAAAGAAGATGCCAAAGGTAGCCACACAGTAGCCAATGTGAAAGGAGATATATCCTGTATTCATCTTTACAATTGCTGCACTTCGTTTCAAATGTTGTTCGTTCTGTAGTGGAGATATCCAAAGTTCGTTTCTTAAGCTTGACTTTATTGCAGTTAGGAATTTTCTTCCCTCTCAAGAGTGAAGCTAATTGGCAACCAAGGTTTGACGACTTCCTTAACTTAAAGCAAGCCCGAAATTTCTTTGTACCAACAGGGAATTCAAATAAATGAATCCATTTCACGAGAATAAAATCTTCCATCCTTAAAGTTTACAAGAAGATATCTCCGAACTTTGTCTAACTGTATCTGCTAACCAGAACTCCGTGTCATTGACGTAAGTTTTCCTAGTTAAGCACTTGACTTAAAACGTGTTCCCATGACCTTCCTCTTTATAAAACTGTTGAATCCGGACAGTGCCTGTATCTGCTAGCTCTCTTTTTATCTATCTGCTAGCTCTCCATGAAGTACAGTATTCCAGATCCTATAAGCTTACTAAGGTTGTGTTGGTTCTCTTCTTGCTACACAGCTAACACAGTTTTAACGTTCTCACAGATTAGTTCCTTTATTCGTACTAAATTAATGGAGGGCACATCGATGAAAAAAATGGCATAATTGCAGTCACCATTGCAAACCAAGGACAACAAATAAATGCTCAGTTCCCCTCATCGATACCGTGCAAAATAGACGAATACAATTATTCTGCGTTTATGCCCCCTGTCCAAGTGGTGGGAGACCTAAGTCTGCTTTCGAGTTTACGAGTGCCGGATACAGGGGGGAGCGTAAGAGGCGTAAGGGCCTCACGATCCCTGTTGTTTTCAGAACAACCTTTTCTACAAAAGAATTTTACTGTTGGCTTGGAGAAAATGAGATGAGAAAAAATACCCCAGCAGCAGAAGAAAATGATCAGCCTGTTAAGCTACCTCCATACTAGACTGGAATACACTGGGAATATCAGATAATTTTACCAAGCGATTGATACATGTAAACTATAAAAAAGCTGTCACATGTCTGATACCAGACAGTAGTGATTGGCTAGTCAAATCAAAATTATTAGACTAGGTAATTTGAGGTCCCTTTAGGTCACTTCGAAACAAGCTCATCCGTATTCGTTTGCTAATGTATGAATCTTGCGGTGATACTTTTTCAAAATACCATCAGGCTGATTGGAGGATTTCTGGGGGAAACCAACAATGCCGCTACTTAGGCTAGGCTCCCATCTTTACGCTATGCCAGTGACAGGGCAGGATTATGCCGCTTGAAAAGGCAGCCCCCTTTCCAACAACTCTTATTGCATACACCATAGAATATTAAGCTATATATTCATAGGGCCATTTTATGTAGGAAATACTATTCGGTAGCAATTCTTCCGATTCTATAATAAGCAATTCATATGAAATGAGCCCAAGTCAAACTTTTGGAAATTGTTTA
>JAAAKM020006971.1:114549277-114574615 GCA_010016025.2 Alatinidae sp. Z8VKAUB7J3
TCAATATGAAAGCGGATCAACAAAATCCCCTCTCATAATAAATGTAAATGTTTTAGTAAAAGAAGCCATAGATTCATTCCCAATACAGAGACTATTGCTTAATCGATGAGACTTGTTAAATAAGCAAATGGGCTTCGGTATTAGAAGTGTTAGAATAACTATCATCAAAATTTGTATGTCTTGGTATTCCTGTTGCTTGTCTTCTCACTTTCGGCATCTTCAATGAAGCACAGAGCCTTCTTGTTCCGTTCCCTAACTCGTCTTATTACATCTCATAGGGTTTTAGTAGGCAGCTATGGAACCAGACTTTCGTCGCCTTTTAACCTATGGAGAAAGAATAGTATAGAATTTCATGTCATGAAATACTAGGTAAGCCATTCTGTACTCATTCAATACGGGGGATACTAGATAAGTTAGGGGATACAAGACTAGCTATTCTGTACTCTTTCAAGACAGGTGGTACTAGATAAGCTATTCTATACTCATACAAGACAGGGGATACTAGATAAGCTAGGGAACACTAGATAAGCTAGGGAGTACTAGGTAAGCTATTCTATACTCATACAAGACAAGGGATACTAGATAAGCTAGGGGACACTAGGTAAGCTGGGGAATACTAGATAAGCTATCCTATACTCATACAAGACAGAGGATACTAGGTGAGGTATTCTGTACTTATTTAAGACAGGGGATACTAGGTAAGCTATTCTATACTCATACAAGAGAAGGGATACTAGATAAGCTAGGAGACACTAGGTAAGCTGGGGAATACTAGGTAAGCTATTCTATACTCATACAAGGCATTGCTCACGACTCACTGCGCAGTGTCTTCTGGACCAGATGTATTCTTCGACCAAGGTTGGACCTTTCAAAAGGATAGGCTGTTGTTGAGCAGTTTTCTAAACATTTTATCGATGTGCTCACAACCCTCTACGGTAACACAGCAGCATGTTGACATACTTTCTTTGGATTCAAACCTTCCCAAGATATTTGCAGCAAACGAATCTCTGTTGACCCTGAGCAAAATAATATGAAATCTGCACCATAGACTCCTACCCCAAAATTATTTGTTACCGTAAGGTTTTCTATAAAATATTACTCGCGAATTTTGAAAGTATGATGTAATATTTAGCATGATAGAGCATCCACCATTTGCGTTAGACAAGTATAAAATAGTACTCTCTGGTTATGATTTGTTTAAATCTGGCTCTGGTTGACATTAGGGAGTTCAACAAATTTTAAAAACGCTCTTCGATCCTGCAATACAATTGGCTCATAGTATGTCACATGCCTAACAAGATGAATCCATGTATTGAATAGTCACTGATAAATCCAGTCAGATAATATGCGTGTTAACAGTCCGTAATGGTTAATGGAATGTTGTCACCTTTGTTTAAATCCATCATGTATCTTTATGTCATGACTCTTTCAATTTTGAGCCTAGTATGCACCAATGGAGAGATTCTCAGGTACAATTGCTTTGGCACTGGTCTATTTTCATTAGTGAGTGGGAAGCAAAAACAAGTTGGAGTCGTACTTGAAACTCGTGTAACAATATCCTACGTGCAGTGCATCTCCTTTTGCATTTTGAACAATCGTTGTAACACAATAAATGCAAAAGAGGAAGATGTGTCCAAATTTCTGTGTGAATTGGTAAAAAAAAAGGAAGATGGACACTCCGTGAGCAATAATGCTGAGCATACTAATTGGCGTTCGTATAGCATCATTAATCAAGCAGAAGGAGCAACAAAAGTAAGAACGCTAAAATAACTTCTTTTCTGTTTCATTGATTGTAACAATTAAGAAATTTAACATTTCACGGGTTTTTGAAGCAATTTGTTTAAGAATTTAAATAAAATGTAGTGAGTAGTTGGAATTATAAAATGTTTCAGAAAAATTTGAGCTAAGTATAAAGTGTTATGTAGTTAAAGGTGCTCACAAAAATTACGCAACAGTGGGCCCTCAAGATTTCTAACAAGCATTTTGTTAAGGTTATATCTAAAGAGGGTGCTGTAGCATGCTGTAAGTTAGCACGAGGATTTATAAGTAATGTACAACTGATTGCCTTATGACCATGGCTAAGTTTATAGGAGATAAACGTTGGCCAGAGCCTTTGCCCAGTTCCCATCCAAAGACGGATGCATCACATTTCTACAACAGTATACCAATACCCAGCAAAGTGATTGAAAAGGTAACATGATGTCAAACGCATACTAAAGATTTTTTATACCGGTCTTTTGATTAAGGTCATTTATAAAGGTGCAGGGGGAAATGACCGAAGAAGGTGAGTCAGATAACATCAAATTGAAACGTTATAAACTGGTGTCAGGTGCAGTAACAACTTTCTAGAGATCAACCTGGAAATGAGAAGGTGTTAGAAGCGAGAAAATCCGTTAATGAAAGAGTTCAATTCAAACTTGTTATATTCTAGACTGTAGCAGACTCTGTTTAGGACTTCACATTCAGTGAAATTTGTGGTGGGAAAGGTAAGGTTTCTGTGTAGTTTGTAAGTAGATCCTAAATAGTATCCAAATTCGATCAGGATAAACAAAGGATAAGATATATCTTGAATGAACATAGAACGCAAAGACATAATGCATGATAGTTTGTTACAGAATCTAAAGATTTTAAACTCCATGCCTTTATTAAAACCTAATCAAATTGCAGATCCAATCGCTATTGGAGTAGAGTGATACGCAACTGAATATTTGATGCAGGTAGTAGATATGAGAAAGTGTCTTATCATGATTTACAACAGTTACAAGTGGCTTTTCATATTATCTGTACGTACAACCTTTATAAAACAGTATACACGTTGTTTTTATATAAGAAACCTAAGCAACGGTTTGAGACTCGAGTTTCCTAAAAAAATTTCCAATTTCAGCCTCCCCAAATGTTTTTTAATTTATCCAGTTTCAGTCTTCAAAGTTTCTTAAGACGTACTTCATTAAAAATCATGTAAGACTGTTTTAACAACTGTCAAAAATTTTAAAGTTTACTTATTACTTTGTGTTTTAAAGATAACGTATATAGACTCTTGCAGGAAAATATTTTTTCTGCCCATACTTCCCACAAATGTATTTTAACTTTTGGATTAGTTCAGCCTGCATTAGTTTCGTAAGAGTTCCTTAAATTTTCCCAAATCTGAGCCTAAGGTTTCTTATAGACTGGTTTCTTATAATGAAAAAAAACGTGTACGCCACTTAACCCAAAGCTAGAAAGGCCTTGGTTACGTTTTAGCAACGACACGCTCTGCACAGCATTTTTTGCAAAAGCTAAAATTTTTTCTACAGGCTAAAAGTTCTCACCTATTAAAGGACTCCCTCGACCAAATTTACTTGTACTTGAATTTAATCAATCACAAATCTTTCACACATTTTGTAGCATGCCTCCTATAGCATAGACATTTCTACAGCGGCATATAAGAAAACAATTTGTTAAGGATGTCGTAGCCGCCACGTTACCAAGGACTTTATTTCCATAACGAGCGTTTTTGGTTTGGCAGCGTAAACATGGGGTGAGCCTTGATTTGAAAGCTGGAAGGGAAGTAAGTTAAATCCTTTACTTTTAAACCCTGTTGGGCAACATATTGAATTGTATTTAAAGGATTCCGATCATTACAGCTGTTTACGTTTAGAGAAGTAAGGTCAGCTAAGATACAGTGCTTTGAACTCATATAGCTAAAGGAGTGTGAATGAACATATACCACCAAAGGCAAGAAATTAAATAAGCAGCGACTTTAATCGGTATGAACAGATGGCCATGTGCATAAGAAAAAAGGACTTGGCATTAATATGCAAAAGGAAACGAATTTATAGTACATGATTACAAAGATGGAAGCAAATAGGTTTATCCAATGTTTTGCAACGTCAATGTTATCACGTCTTTGTAACCTTGCCAAGGAAAATGTATTATAGTTTAGGTCTCCTGAGAGACCCAAGTGTTCAGCAAACAATATATAAAGCCAAATTTCTAATTATTAGTCTTTAGTAGGTTTGGGGGTTTAGTAGTTCCTATTTTGGGCAGTTGCCTTTTCTTTGCCCACTCTCTATCTCTCGTTTTCAACTACGTCATAGAGAGCCCCACTTTGATGCTAATGAAACAACCAAAGTCGGAAATGCTTGATCAGTTTACTGAAGTGCTACGAATCAAAATTATTTCTTGAATATATTAAAATCTGAAACTAGTTTTAAACCAACGAGAAGACATTCCTTAAACTCTATTCTGGACTGTACCAACTAAACCAAGGAAGCGTAGTAAGAATGTTTTCCTCTCCAATACCTTCTGATGGCAGAAAACCAACAAGGAAAGAACATGGATCATTGCTGCAGTGACTATAAAAAGATACACACTGCTGACTTTCAAAACTACAAAAAACAAAGCGAAAAACAAAAAAAGATAAAACCTATGCGGAAATTTATACACTTACAAATAATAAACGATCCAAATTTACAAGGCAACTACCAAAAATTGGAAAGGAGCATCACTCCCACTATTTCCATCAAGTCATGTTACTCATGAAAAAATAAAACAAATGCGTTGCCAGGAACTGTATAGTGTCATGCTTTATATTTCATAATATAGGGAATCTAAAATGAAAAAGATGAGACCTGTGGTAGGTATCAAACAATCCAAATTGCCAAACCTCGATCTAACCACTACGCCTCTTTTGAGTCTGATAGATGTTTTAAGACCCAAAATGCAGAGAGAAGTTTTTGTTGAACTTATGAATTTTGCTACTTTCTAAAATATTTTTAATTTTAGAGGATTTTACATCTTAAGAAAAGAAGTGTACATCAACATCCGACAAAACGAAGATTAAGACAATATTAACGCTAAATGTCAAGTTCTTTTTCCCATTGTCTATCAATTTTTACACTATTTTCTCGTGTAAAACTGAAAAAAGTCAGATCTAGGTTGATCTTTTTATTTTGAAAAATATATTAACCTTAAAATGCTCTTTAAAATGTTTTAAAAGTTGCTTTTTGCATCGTGAAAGGACTAATCCGTCATTTTTATGTTGAAAGAAACCATTTTTGTTCACTCTTAGTTCCAAGTGTCGTTTTCCTTTTTGTATCTGTGATCTAAAGCAGGTGGATTTAACTCTGTCTACGGTTATCTGAAAGTAGAGTTTGGATATAGTTTAACTCTTACAAGGTGCTCTATGAGTATTTTATCGACTCCATTGGAGGAAAACGTAAACTTTAAAAGTAAATACTGTTTTGCCATAAGCTAGTAACAACTCTTATGAAACATGTTCTTGTTGATAATCTGCGATAGAAGAACACATGATTTTGACATATTTATACACAATTTTATTCTTTACCTCCACGTGCAGCGCTGGTTCTGTTTATACACAGTATGGGCTGGTCATAGATTTACCGCTGGCACTCATCCACGTGACGCTTTATGTTGTTACGTGGTACTACTAAATTCATAGACATGATGTCACATTCCAAATTTTCAGCAGTTTTACATCCAAATCATGTGCCATTCCTACATCCTCGTTTTTTCGTTTATTGTATTGAACAGACTGAACAGATTGTAGAGAAATAGAAAATATGTCACAATCGGGGACATTTATTGTATTGTAGTCCTTCTTTGTTAGATCTAAATATAAGGCTTATTGTTAAACGTTAGACATATTCGAAATTTAATCTTGCATTTCGAATTGCTTTTATGTATCTAAGGGCATCACGGGAATACTGTGTCGCGTTTGGTCGTGGCAGGAAACTCAGATGTTTCTAACATATCCTATTGTTACGTGTTAGGAGCTTAAAAGAAAACTTTAACAAACGCACGTCCCTAAACTCAGGGAACCTCGACTAATGAAGGACGTTTGCTTAGTTTCTGATAGAACATAATGCTTGTATTGCCTTAATAATGTTATGTTTACTTCCTGAACAAAACTCCAAAACGCAAAAACCAATAGTTTCTTTTTGCACGTCTTTAGTAAAAGGTCAGTATTAATGTTCTAATAGAATTGTTTTCAAAGTGCAAATAAACGATTAAGTACGTGTATTGAAATTTTGCATTGATCTCAATACTTCTTGGCGTATACTATAATTTACATTTTGTTCATATTATTTACTTTTCTCCACTACTATAAAATTTTCATTGGGTTTGTCAGTAGAGGTAATAGTATTACAACAATATTAAGCACCTCCAGAGCCCCCACCTCCATCGTCTATCTTTACATTAAGACATTTAAATATGATGAGGGCACCCATTCAAAGAGTTAGTGTACGCAAAAGTGGATATGTTGGTTTATATCTTTCCAGATTAAATTCTGGATTGCACCAGCATGTTGTAATTCTGCACTTGACTACGTTTCCTGGGCGTTAATTGCGGTTTAAGTGTTATTGAAGTAAGTAAAAGTCTGATTACGTACAGGAAGGCTCTTCAGTGTCCAGAAGAATACAGAGGGTAGTAAGACTCTTACAAAAAGGAAATCGATGATTATCAGATTACGACGTCAGAAGGTTTGTTTATGTCTTGCATAAACAATCCTCGAACCTCTCTAATCATTATTACCCAAAATTAAAAGGCAATTCTTCTTGATCCTAACGAAGGTATAATCTTACGAAGATGAAGAAACGGAGGGGCAAATAACTGAAAAAAGTCACGTACGCTATTTGCGAAAAGTCAGAAAAAAGTCAAAAAGTCAGGAAAAAGTAAAAAAAATCACTTTAGTAAAATGTCAAATACACTTTTTTGCAGTTATTTCACCCTCGGGAGAAACAAGATGAACTGGATAAAAGTAACCTCTTTAATTTTTCTACATGAAAACAACTAATATTTGGTTTGTCTCTAAAGCTTACTTTTTTCGACAATAGTGACTTAAAGCAGATGGACGGAAGCATGGACGCAAGAACGGATGGAAGGAAAACACTAAATAAACCCCAAAGTCTTTAACAATCCTAATCGAAATATTATCGGTTACAAAATTTTTTAGATTTTACAATATTTCAATATTACGATTTTTTCCCTTACGTATGATTCCCATGTACAATGACGTTGCCCCTCCTGGGTAAATACCCTTAAACGTAAAGTACCCTACTCTCTATATCAAAGATTTCTGCTGCCCTTAGCTATTGTACTAAATCAGAGTGCAGTACCTACTCGCTTTTCGACGATGAATATAGCTCAGAATCCTAAGAAGAATCTGAAAATTTGAAATAGCTTCATGAACTTTCGGTTAGAAGAAAACCAAGTTTACAGAGCAATAAGAACTTTATCAATGACTGAATGAGACTGATTGTTTTGGAACTTATATATTGTAGTGAACCTCGATGTTCCCTACCCGAAATTTCATAGGCGCATCCACCACGGTGGCCTTTCATCGGCAAACAAAAGAACAGGTCGCAACGCGATGATGAGTATCTGTGCCCTGGCTTACTGATTGGAGAGCTGAGGGTATTTGAAACCTCATGTATTCATTTATCAATTTAGAGTTTTAGACATGATCTGCAATAGCAAATTTTGATGTTTATAAAGTTACGTTTTTAGAGAAGTAAAAGTGAAGCTGACTTTTCAAAATTGTTAAAATGTGTGGTATCACGTTTAGCTCTTGACGTACAGTTGGATAGTGGTTTACTTCGTCACCTGATTGACAAACCTTCATCGTAACTATAGTAAAGGCACATCTTTTCATAGAGGGGGATCAGTGTCCTATCAAACGGAGGGTAGGTTTACCGAGTACCTATGCAAAATATTTTGCATTGTACCTTGGCGAAAAGCTGGTAATAAAGTTGGACTGATGTGGCAGTCTTGCAGTCCTATTGTTTATGGGGCATTGGTGTCCTTAACCATCCTGTGTGGCACTGCCACAGGGCTCACTTGATGACTCCCATCACATAATTGTACCCTCGGTACATTGTCTTCTTCGTCAACATCTCAGTCTGCTATCTGACAGGAGACGGTACCCAAATTTGTTAATTTAACGTGCTTTGCATCAGCGTTAATGTGGAATGAGTATAAACAAAATTGACAATCTAGAAATAGTAACTTCAATAGGTAAAAAACAACAGTCCAGACTAAGATCTCGTATTTCTTCTAAACGCTCACAAGTAATTATCCGGGGTTAGGTCATAGCTTACAGGATAAGTGTTATTAGAGACCTGGCAGAGATTTTAAATAGGGAGAGGTGTTAGAACGTCAACCCATTACTATTCGGGAGCTGTGCCGGCAACGTTTGCCTACCATTTGTCACACTTATATTATTTAAAATTTGACAAACTTTCGCTTTCATAGTGTCTGTAATTTTATTGCTGCATTTGATGTCAAAAAAGTTCTATTAGATAGGGTCAAAGTTTGCGTTTGGAAAATATGAGTGTAGTCAAAAACCAATCAAAACGAATAGTTCAAAGAGTTGTTTTCAAGGTTAAATCTCCAATTTTAGTCTAAGTAATGTAGCCTTATTATAAACAGCAATTTCAATTTTAATGAAGCACTTTACAATTACTTCCTGGGCCACAATTTTATATTACTACTTGTCATTAAAGTGGGGGAGGGGGGCTTACATACGCATGGGGTGACATTGGTACAAGCATGTCTCTTTGTTTATGATAACATTTCAGTCTGCTTCTAGGGACAAATTAAATTTTTACAATCGAATATAGTAAGGTAATGCTTACCACAATACTACGAAAGATGCTGGCTTTAACTACAATATCAACAACAAAGCGATTTATCATTAAACTTAAAATTTGAAATTATAATCATGTTTAACCCGGTTTACCGAAAAAACATTTCATTTGCAAAAGTTAACTTAATACGATTCTGAGATAAAATTGAAAACTAATATAACAATAATTGGGCGTTCGAAACATTGAAGACTAACCAGAGAGTTTTTCTCTAGATTTCGATTTGAGGAGGATACGACTTAACTTTGAAATACCAGCAAAATAGTCGCGGGTGGTGTTAGATCCCTTATGACAGAGCGCTGGAAAGCGAGGTGTGTGTAGCACCGACTAAACCAGTTATACATACATGAAAAATATTGGCGACGCTCTTTTATCCCAGCGATTGATGAATCCATGAAAGGAAAGTAAGCGTTAAACAGTCTCTGCAGGGAGATTAAAAGTTGAAATTGTCCAGTTTGTGGTCTACGACGCCCAACCATCTACAACGTCAGTAAGTGTTTTGCATTGTTATAGTTACACTGACTTTATTAAAATGTGCTTATTAAAAGTAGGAGACTGCAGTAGTAAAGTGCGTAGGCCTACTGGAGTATATGATACTTGCGAAGACCTCTCTTCTCTTCAACAGAAGGGAATGTAGAAGTTAATTTAACGATAGTTAAGAGGAGTAAATGAATGCTGTTGTGTTAAAATAAGGTTGGATATAAACTATGAAAACTGTGCATAATACACATAATTAATACTAATGCATAAATTATGGTTTCACTCAGAAGCTCCCCGGTCAAGTACGTAACATTGTAATAATGGGTACATGCAACCGTATGACCAAGATACCTCTCCCGTGTGGTATGTCCTTACGTCCTTATTTTAATTTGCGTGAACGAGGAGAGTGTTAGAGTAGACTATGGCATTGAATGCATCTGCACGTGCTATAAGGTAACTCGATTAATGAAAAGAATGGCAGCTTTATTCCTGAAAACAACATACCTTGTTTGATCGTCTGATCGTTTGATCGTCTGTTTTCATGGACACCACTCACAAGGTCACCTTATACTCTCCTGCAATTGTTGCAATTGTAATATCTTTGATTTATAGGAAACCTCATTCTTCATTTATTAAAAAGCTCGGTATACTTTTGTCCAGTCTGTTAATAATTCTAGAAAATATGTTTTCTTCAGTAGATAGTAATAACATATCTCTTCCTGCTTCTCTTAATTGTTGGTGACAACATTGATTTTATTCTGTCTGTCTGCTTGGCTCTTTTCTGAAGTTGTGGTTTGGTAGATCGCCAGATCCCCATTATCTACTAGGATACTCTTCCCTCTGTTATCAGAGATCTACACGATTTAGATATACTACAAGCATAGTTATTTATCGTGATCAAGTATTCAAAATTGCTCCGAGTACTCTTTGTTATCTTACTCTAAAAATCAATGGACGTCGTATAACAAGATCAAAGTACCTATCTTGTATCCGAAATTATATCCAGAAAAGCTTTGTAAACGTTTTTCGTCACCTGAGATTCATACATATCTCACGTATCATATAAAAGAGGGTATCATATAACGGTAAGAGGCAGTTATTCGCAGTCCTTTGCTACCCGTTTGACCTAACGGATCTCTTTAACAGATTAAATCATTACTAGTATGCCATTGATTCTCCTTCGCTTATTTCTACATTACAATTCAATGCTAGTCGTGACAGACGACATCTTTAGTCTGCATCTTTGAACTCAACCCAGACCCTTCTCAGCTTCATTGCACTTTTTCAAGGCCGTCGTACGAGTCCTGTAGCAGCGAATATGTGCAACGGCGGCATGCAGCATCTTCAGAAAATATGAAATACTAAACAATGACTATGAAAGGAGAGCCGAGATTTGAATAAAAATTGTTTTATAATTAAGATACAGAATATTTATGATCTCATGTTTTACTTTTGATGTCAAGCAAATCGTTTAATAGGGATGTCAAGTAGGTTAGAAAAAGTTGGAGGAATAGAAAGAGGAGAATGAAGAACATAAGAGCAAAATGGGTTGCACTGGAGGAAAAAACGAGAACATAAGAAAAAGAATAAAGATGGAAAGAGTGAAGAGAACACAAACAATAAAGACGATTTTAAATTATCATACGATGGTGACAACAGAAATGTTCCTCCATTATATGCTGCACGTAAATTTAATGTAATCATTCGGAATTATCAAGTCTTAGAAATGTTCCTACATGTTTGAAAAGGTCCCTAATATGTTCTTAATATGAAAGCTTATATTCTTAGAATTCTAGTTTTGATATTCAGTATCTAGGTCGAAGATTTAATATGTCGAGTATAATCATAGAAAGATTTCCAGTTAACATACACGCACCATTTTCATGGAGCTGCTGCACTATTGAATATTTCCTCCAAAAGTATCACCGAGAACTGATTACTTAAAATACCAATAATCAGAGAAATAGAAAACATATCGCCACCGGGGCTTAAACCCGTGACGTACGCTATCGCAGTGTATGCTCTACCAACTGAGCTAGGTCAACTCCGATGTTAAGATACTCAATTTCTTTAGTGGCCATATTAGTTATCAGCCATCCACCGGTGGACATCGGTATCAAGATTCTACTCCAGATACGTTTCAATGATACTTTCTAACTTTAAGAAGCTATCCAAAACGACTCTTTTGGAAAAAGGGTGGCGATGGCACTGTATTATCTGTTAGATTTCGGAAGTTTTAAAATCACTTTTTCCTTTGGGTCAAATTGATGATTGCATCACTCTCATCCAATCACACTTCCATAAATAGTGTTCTTTTGTTTTGCCATGCGGTTTTAATCTCGAGGTGGAATCATTTTTTGCATTTACATGACAATCCCAGGTCGAGATGAAATCTCATCCTTTTTTATCATCTCGAGCTGACTTCCTCTTTGGCTGACTTGCCGTTTATGTAAACGAAAATCTGTTGACACATAAAAACTAAAGGTGGCCCAAGATGAAATTTCACCTCGAGGTGAGATTTCATCTTGAGCCGAGATTTCGTCTCGAGCTCATGTAAACAGGGCCTAATATTCATTTACTTTTTTTCAGAACTGTTAAAAGCAACAATATTCACTTGTTATTCTTGAAAATTAAGAGACAGTATGAAACATGTAAGCACCGGAACAACATTATTGTCATATCCCTAACCTTCTCTTGCTAGATAATTAGGAATACGTACGGAATAAATTATCAGTTAACTATAACTAGTATCACATATACCGTATTTCCTCTTATTAGCGCCGCCCTCTAGTACGCGCCGCACCTAGAAAAAGTGGCGCTAATTAGATAAAGGGAAAAACATACAGAAAGGTAATTACACAATAAAATACGCTTTTGAGGCAATACAGACATATAAGATTCTATTTCGTTCATTTATTCTGTTCATATTGTGTTTTGAGCTTCAAAAAAAATTATTTCTTAATCGTTTTAAATTTGTTATAAGCGCCGCCCTCTAATTAGCGCCGCACATTGTAGGCGCTAATAAGAGGAAATACGGTAAATGGCGAAAGCGAGTATTAATGTTAATGATAGAAAAACTAAATTTTGTTATTTTCACAGACCGTGTAAGAAAACGACTGGTGAAAAGAGCAATAAAGGAGTTCCGAAACAAGACTTGCGTCAAATTTAGAAAGAGAAAAAATGAAACAAATTACGTTTTATTTCTAAAGGGTAAAGGGTATGTAAAATTAAAAACTGTCAGTTATTTTTAACTTTTTTATGATTTTTCAATGTTCTTGCTTTATGTATGTTACGGGCATTGAATGAAATCGGTCATTACGTGTAATGAGTAAAGTTTTCAGGCATTATGCGTAATGGCTAATTCACTCAGTCATTTCACGTTATGACTGAAATATTTTGGCATTTCACGTAATGACGAAAATTTACTGTCAGGCTTTTATATATTTTCGCTTTTGAATTACGATTGAGTGTATCGAGAATGCAAATAAGGACTTGTCTATGCTTAACATTTTCCGAGACACTACATAGATTGGATTTTATTATTCTGAATTCGACCTTAATGTCCATTAACATCTATTGGCTAATTATTCAGTTCTTTGTATTTTCTCAACATTATAGTATACGCTTCGTCTTGCTTGGCTCTCACACCATACTTTTTACTTTTTATTTTCCAGAGCGCAGGAAGTTGCTCGTAAAAATGGATTCAATCAAGAAAATTTCTGTCAACATCTTTTTCAGTTTCTATTTTTCTTTTTAGACTTCTCATATTCGGAACCGAAATATTGAGTAGTGTACTGACTAGGTGTTACCAACAATATGATGTTATTAACAGATTGTCAATATAAATTAACGGATTACTGGAAAACGCACAAGTTACACACAATTTTCTTGACAGGGCGTCTGCTTCTTTGATTTTATGAGTGCGACTTCCCAAACATTAAACTGCAAAAGGAAAATTTGCTTCTGCTAATACCCTTAACAAATCTCATTTGTGGTTTTCGACACACGTCGCATTTTCTAGAAAATAGTAAATGTTGAAAAGAACACCAGAGAAATAGAAAAGCAGGTCATCACTGGGGATCAAACCCGTGACCCACGCTTTCGCGGCGTGCGTTCTACCAACTGAGCTAGGTGACCTCCGATGTTAGCAAACTTTTATTTCTCTGGTCGCCACATTAGCTCCGAAGGACATGCCTTCCAATGACATCCCTCTGACATGCTTTTCTATTTCTCCAGTGTTCTTTTCAAAACTAACATTTCAAATCCTCTCATCTCGATGAAAATAGTAAATCCTAAGTATCAGTAATCAAGTTGAAGGGACTTCGTTTAGGGTATTAGCAGAGCCGCATTCTCCTTTTTCACTTTGATGCTCTTGAAGCTGCACTCATCAAATCTAAGAAACAGACCCTTTGTTGAAAAAAACTCTTGTTTACAACTCACGCGTTTTCCTATAATACGAGTGACAGGAAAGGCTAGAGTCACGCACCTGATATTTTCAACGATGTGTTTCTTAATTCGATATGGCACTTAATGCAACGTTCAAATTTTGTGCCACAAACCAACTTTTCAATAATTACTATCATTACATTGATTCAAATGAACGAAAAGGAAATTTTCGGATGGATACTATTAGATTATATTATATTGATTTATATTGACTGTCGTTATGTCGACGATACTGTTGTCGTTATCTTATCGTCAAATTCTTTTGTCTCTTAACTTTATCCCTCTTCATGCAATTTCTACAGATGTTCCTCTACATCAGTGGGCAAATCTGCTAGAGGCAGAGTGGTAATATCTATTGGAGAGCGATGCCTCAGATATGGTACAGTGATACATGAGATGATGCACGTTCTTGGATTTTACCATGAGCAGAGTCGGCTGGATCGAGATACCTACATCACTATTCATTGGGAAAATGTCAAGAAAGGTAGTAAATGTTTTTGACTCTGAAGATCAGATAAAATGATTTTGTATGTCTTTCTCCTTAAAGTCATACCAGGAAGCTGTCCAAAAAGCTATGATAGAACCATACCGACTAGAGAAGATATTGCCAAAGCAGCTCATTAAAATGCTCACTACTCACCAAAGGATATATGATTCCATCCCTAAAAAATTGTATTGCTGTTACATTACTAATTTTAGCATCCATGTATACCAATATGTCTATAACAATGCTTTCCGTTTCCAAAGCTATATTATTGTTAGTCATTTAGGAGTACCGTCAATTACTGAAGTTTTGCAACTTCATTGTCCATTTCAGCAAATGTTTGCGCCTGTTCTCCGTTTTTCTTTAAATAACCTGTTTTGGTTGTTTGTGTTAAATTAGAAAGCAAGACTCATCCTGTCAGAAGAATGTTATTTGAGACGTTAATACATTTTGCACTCTTGGTAAATAATAGAGTGATGAGCCTCCTTAGATTTTATAGAAACGTTGAAATTTGAAATAGATTTCGCGGTGTCCATTTTTGCTACCATGCAGATGTGTACAGGAAAAGAGCAAGTTACAACGTTCTAGTAAGGAAATGACAATCCTTTAACAGAAAAAAGCAGAAATCAAAGAAAAGTAAACTCTGATCTTGACACGTAAAAGCTCCAAGCCCTCTGTCATCCCTCTTCCCCTTCCCACCCTGTTTATCATGCAAGCCAAAAGTCAACTCTCACTTCTCATAGTTTGTATTTTCTTCCAACTCCCTTTTTTCGCAGTACCTTTTGATTTCCTTTTTACCTACTGTTGTTATGGGTTTTGTCTAGTAAGCAAGCTTTATTTTAATATTTGAAGAGTTTTATACTCCTCAAATTTAACCTTTATTGTATATTTTCAGATATGGAGAAACAGTTTAAGAAGTATGCTCATGGGAAAGCTGATTACCTTGGTGAACCTTATGACTATGGAAGCGTCATGCATTACCCCAGAGTTGCGTTCAGTAAAGATAAAAAATCGCCAACTATTGTACCCAAAGATAAACCTTGGCAAGAAATTGGACAAAGAGAAGGGTTTAGTGAAATCGATTTAAGGCAGATCAATAAACTTTACAATTGCACAGCATTTCTTACGGATGAATCTTAAATAAGACAAATCTGAAAGAGGAAGGAACAGAATAAGAGGAACATTATAGACGACACTCTTTTGTGCAATGCGTCATCAGTTTTTCTTCATAGAGGTTACAGATTATAATTAGTCAAAGTTATGACATTCCTTCTGAAATATGTAATACTCAACTTGTGATGATACCAAAAAACATTGTCCTATATTCACGTTATTTGTTGGTCGTGTTCTTTCTCAGATCTTTTATTCTAAACGGTCATGGTTATAGACTAACAGTATACTTTAATTCGAACGCCTGACAGCTGAGCACGAAAATTTCAATGTCTTGGACGGAAATTACTGACGTGTTATGTACAGGCCTTACCAAGGAATGCAATTTTTTTCAAAACCTTTTCATTCTTTGATTTCGTTATAGTGGTGTGGGGGAAGGAGCTGTTTAACACTGCAACTGCTTAAGTAAAGCGCTTAGATGTTGAAGTCTTTGGGTGAAAATTGGTTGGTGCATTGTAAATCTTGGGGTTTAGACCTCAATACCCCTTTGCTAAACCGATGAAGTCTAAAATCGTTCTTCTAAACAAACCGTTTCTTGGTTGCATTATTTCTCGGATAATTATTATTCTGAAAATCTGCTGTTATAACCTATCACATATTTACGCATGAGCGCCCTAGAGCCGAATAAAGAAATGCTAAGCACTTGAATGGTGATTACGGAAGGGTTGTATTCAGCCTCGAAGCAAGGATTTGAAATTAGATAGATGTAACTGTGCAAGTTGGTATTAAGCACAGAGACGAAAATTGAATTCTATAACACTAAAGGTGTATTGTATAAAACACATGCTTTACGTTGAAGTACATGCTTCAGCAATATAAAAATTTGGATAACGTTTGATTGGAAATTTGAAAAAAATTATTATTGATAAAACTTTAGGTTAACCGTATTAGTACAGGGTGGAAGCTAAACTCAAATTACTGTAGGTGGAGGGAGTAATTTTTTTTCTGTAACACGAAAGCTATGTAATATTTAAAAAGTCTCAATACTTTAATGATAAAAGTTATTTTTAACAATAAAAGTAAAAAATGGTGCAATTTAGGTGATTCAATTCCAGGGCAATCTAAATGAGCATTCAAACAATTTTTAATTGTTAAATGAACTCTGCGTTATTGTATTTCCCATGTAATTCTCTTACTAGTGATTAACTGTACATTGGTCATCAAAGCGAAATTGAATTTTCTTTGCACAATTTTGGCGCGGACAATGACGTCATAATGTGCTCATGTTTACAAAGTGACAGAAAATAAAGTCAGATAGATTTGGAACATATTCACGATGAACAATTTCCTATTAAATGTCAGTTTCACCTGCAAAACGGAAAAAAGTTTGGAAAATATTCCTTCCCCCTACACAAATAGAGCTAATTATACCTAAATATACAAAAATTGCATTTAATAGTGGTGTTTGATCAAAACAGTGAAAAGGGGTACCAATTACAGTCTGACAACAAGATGAATTGCTTCAAGGACAATCCTCTATGCTCTTACTGCATTACCAAGAAAAATCAACTCAATGAAAAACCAATTTTATTGGATACAGTTTGTATTAACTTGTTCTAAACTGTGCATTGGTCTGACGATGAGAACGCCAAAGAAATTTCTGTAGATTTGTAAAAGTAGACATTTATTTATAATTATCTATGGATGTTATAGACTTTGATATAATTTAAAGCATTAAATTTGATATAACAGTGGGAAATCCATTTACATTAATAAACGACTCTGACGACTGAGCATCCCGTCTAAATCCTCGAAATTTAATTGAGTACAATTGTCATTTTTTTGAAAAAATACTAATATTTTTTAGGGTGTGTCTATTAGTTTGTGAGACCTTTGTAGGACTTTCACTCTTACAATAGATATATATATATAGAACTAAAATGCCCGTTGGCAATATGATATGCGAGCTTTCGGATTGAGAAAATTCCTCAAAAAGATTTTACTCAATCCGAAAGCTCGCATATCGCCATCAGGCATTTTAGTTTTATATATGTTTTAATATGCCTTTTAATAGTTTTTAGTTTTTTCCTCGACGTTTCCATAATATCTTTGTCAGGTATACTTCATGGATCTGCGTAAATATTATCACAAAAATATACTAGGAGATAGACGCTCACGGCTTCGACTACGTCAGGCCGAGGTGGAATCTGAATAAAGAGTAGGCTAGTGCCGTAGCCAGACTATCTCAGTAGGGCATGCTTCATAAATATAAGGCGTACGGGTCAGTTTGTGTACCAATTAACGTAATTTTTGTGTAACCCCTTCTGGAAAATCAGTGAACCCTTTTAAAAAGCGGGGCAGGAGTGGCGGAGCGAAAAATTGGGGGGACCTCAATCCATATTTTAGGCACTAAACATTGACAAATTGGCATCATTTAAAAGAAAACTTAACATTTTCAAAAAAATTTTTATTTGGGGGGGGGGTCAAGCCCCCTGCTTCGCCGCCGCTGTGGGGTGATCCCGAGAAGCTCTATAGCCTCCTCAGTTTTTTATTAATAGCAATCTCAGAAATTTTAATTTAAGATTTTATTGTTTATGGTCTAATCGATCAAAATATGGACTGCCAGTTTGTACATTTCTACTTCCGCAATTGAGATTTCTCGACCTAAAGGAACATTCACAACCTAAAGAGCAATAAAACCGCATACTGAGTAATAACAAAAGCATTCAAGACTTAACCATGAGCCATGAGCCATGAGCCATGAGCCATGAGCCATGAGCCATGAGCCATGAGCCATGAGCCATGAGCCATGAGTCATGAGCCATGAGCCATGAGCCATGAGCCATGAGCCATGAGTCACGAGCTATGAGCTATGAGCCATGACCAGCATATTCAATTCAATTTTTTAAAGTTACCAAAATTGGAATCAGTTTAGTTAAATCAGGTCATCCAGAGAGAATCGAGAAAGAATAGTATAATGGAAAAGCAGTCAAATGATTAGTGGCTGTACACGAAAACAAATAAATGTAACATAAAAGAGGTCTGAAACTATTGATGTTGAATTTGAAGAACATAAATAATGGTTGAAAATGTAAACGTATAAGAACAGTTAATAGAATGAGCAAAAAGAAAAAGCAAAACTTGTCTACCAAGTAAAATGGAAAGTGTATGTAATTCTTAGGAAGAAAGTTATGACACCAGAAATTGTCGTCAACAATTTTGATGCTAAAGCAAGTGACTGCAAAGAATGTCATGCAGATTGAATAGCGGTCTTCCTGAATGTAGGAATATGGAATAAAGTTGACATACGGATTTAGCAAGCAATTAGTACTTGACAAGTCAAAGCATTTATAGTTACATAGGTGAAGCAATACAAAATTGTGAATGACGTTAACGGCGACACGTGGTTTTAAGAATAATGATGAAGGGAAAAAACAATACTGTATCCTGGAGAAAGACGGTCGAGTACTTTGAATTCAACTTGAAAAGAATAAATAGTACGGCCATGACCTGATTCTGAGAGAGAAGGAAAGAGGCTGTTTAGATTTGTAACCCGACTTGTTCACAAAAGAGTAAAATTAAATATTAAAATAACTAAAGAACAAAATATACACACAGTTTGTACTCAAAATAAGGGAGAGAATGTGTAAGATGCAAAAATGTTTTCGTAGTAAAAAATTGGGTTTGGCTATTTCTAGCCATATTGATGTCCTGAAAAAATATTCTGTTTATTAAAAGCCTTCCAATAGAGTGTAAGAGACAATCATTTATTCTTCCAGATAATTACTCTAGTTGAATATTGCGCTGAAGTTTTTAGTGAACATCGCAGGAAATCGCAGGTCCTTCAGAATAAAAACAAACCGTTAACAAAATTTTCGTTTCAGAGTAATATAAGAAAGATAGTAAAGAACAACTTAGAAAACATCCAAGTATTGCAAATAATTCATTTTTCCTTCCGTGATAACATTCTTGTTGAATCAACTAGCACTACAAAATTTGCAGATAACCTTGTAAAACGGCTTCATCAATGGATACCGACGACGGATTTTAACCAACGTTATCTGCAAATGATGAAATTTTAATCTATAGCGTAAAAAACTGTTGCTACAAATCAACTTTAAACTTTTTTCTTAGAAAAGTTACGTCTTATCTATTTTTGATGAAAGTGATTCTAAGCAAAGATGTGGGTGTAATCGGGAATTTAAGATATTCCATTCTTATCAACTTCTTATGATTTCTTATGGCGACTTCATCTATAGGCCTACATTTTAAACTTACTACACAATTATATCCACCAATAACCATCTTTCGCAGAACCCTGTTTTAATGTTGAATATCCCATTTGCTTCTGCAAATTTAAACCATGTTATTTCATCAATGATGAAATATTGGGCACCAGACACTCACTAGGCCATTTACAATGATATTTACAAAACACGTTGCAAAAAGCGTGGGCATGCTGTCGCCCTAAACATTTCATACAGCAAGTTAACAAAATAATTGGAACGAAGAATTGATGTAAATTGGGATGAAGAAATTTGAGATTGCGCTATCCGGGAAAATTCAAAATATGATATCATCTTGGGCCCACATCTCAACGTTTCTGTCCTCAAATGCTCCAAGTTTAATGTTATGTGTGAGCGTTGGTAGCGTTTGCAAATCATGAAGCTGCCTAGGCAGTATAAGAATTACTGACTAACTTTAAAGTAGCCTGTATTGCAGGCAGAAACAATTTCTTTCTGAAGTGTACGAAATGGCTTCCTATTAACTTCAGCTTACTAATAAACCGACCAGTTTTGAATGTTAAGTTTAATCAACTCCAGCTCCGAAACTAGATGAAGTTTCCATTGTTTACTTATACAGATTGAGTGTGTCTTTTTCATCTGTGCTCGGCTAAGTACAGATACAAAGCATTTACTTTCCGACGTGCATTTCATTTATTAAGTATTACGTCTGAACTCAGAAACTTCTGGGTGTTTTAGAATGGTCCTGTAAGAACTGGACACAGAACAAAGAAGCTAAGCCAGAGTCCCAAACAAAGATCTTGTTTTGGTCTACAGCGTCGGTTACCTGTGTTGAAAGTTTGAGACCTTAAATTTTAGTGTCCTCGACTTTAGTTTAGGTAGCGTTACCCTTTTGCCAGCCATTCTCCGTCTAGTTACATTATTGCACAGCCTTAAGGATAATTTCTATGTTGTTGGAATTGATTGTGAACCGTCCACTCCATTCTATGTACGACACGAATATCGAGATGAATAGTTCTTGCCGCCATTTTGTTTCCTGTTGTTTTCTGCTTAATTACCATTTCGTCATAAAAGTCTGTCTTTTCTGAGTCACGATGCGGTGAGAAGTGGTAGCGAACGAAAGCCAGGTTTTGAATACAATACAAGGCCAGTGGGTCCTCTTCAGACTAAACTATAAATTCCAAAACTTAATATAGTTTATTAAAAATGGCTGGCATGAGAGATACAAGACTTTACGACCTTTTGGGAGTCTCTCCAAGTGCTTCAGATGGCGACATACGGAAGGTAAGTCAAGGGAGCAGGAACGCGGTCTCGTAACGGCTTCAGATTGTACCTTAATAACCCAAACGATTTAAGTGGTCTGATGCACTACTGTTGAAGACCTTGCCTTACTAGCATATTTGCCCTGTATTGTTTAATCACCTTGTGCAGAGTCCCTTTGGATACGTTTAATCACACGAGAGTCTGGTACACATGATCGTTTTGATAGGGCTACAGTTTTTAGTGTCTGAACAATCATCTGGTTCCCCAGACAGCCAACTTAATGATAAGAAAATCAGCAGAGTGGCCATATAACTATTTATAATTGATAAGGCCTGCATTCGCAAGTTAGAGCTCCATCGTAATTTGATGTAATTCAGTACTGAGTTCTGTAATTCCCATTTCCACTATACCACTGGTTCGGAGAAATCTCGAATATTATTCGGTGCCGGTACGAAGAATTGTTGTTGGAGGGTACAGTATCAGGCATCTACTTTCGTAAGATTGCTATTCACCGAAAGTAGAATAATCAGATTTTTATATTAAATGCCAAATAGGCTTCTTCGATAGGGCCTAATTTTAGGACAGTTAAATAAGCTAGACATGCACTATTAATTTATACGATACAAACTGGTTTCTCGTCACTAGTTTCCTATGGAAACTGCATTTTTTTATCATAACAAAAGATTTTGGCACGTAAAAAATGTTTGAAGGGAGTACAAATTTTCTACTTTTCATGATCTTTTACACTTGATATGAAAGAAATATCAAAATTCGTTTTGTACCGGTACATAGTTACTTACACATATATACATGGATGGATGAAGAGATAAATTGATAGATAAATAGATAGATAGGTACATTTCACTTTTGGTGATTCATTATTAAGGGATGATTAAATGCCTTTTGTAAAGTAGTTTTTCATGCTAAGGGTATCTTGATGACCTAAACCACTGAAAACCAATGTAAAGTTAAATTGACATTTTCTATTATATATGTTTTGATATTATCCCCTTCATTTTAAAGAAGATTTACAACATTGAAAGTGCCATTAAAACTATATATGTCTTTGTAGCACATATAAGTGACAATTTATCGTGGTTATAATGTGTGTTGTGTATGGAAGAGTGGCTTGACATTATTAACACATGGGCTTTGGGCAGACAGACAGGCTGGATGACAGTCTTTCCTTGGTCTAGTCACATGGTACAGAGAGGCTGGTCTCCATTTGCATTGAGCTGAATGTGGATGTCTACCACTGGATAATTTGGAGCCAATATGTTGACTAGAGGAAAAGATTATGTTAACATCATAGGTCACCTAGCTCAGTTGGTAGAGCACATACCTTGATAGTGTTGGTCATGAGTTTGAGCCCTAGTTGTGACATGATTTCTATCCTGTAGCGTTTATTCTAAATCAATATTTCAAACCCTCTCTTATTGATGATGCTTTGTGATATAGAATAGAAATGAGACACACATAATTTATTCAAAGGAAACATCAAATGGGCCACAGAGACAAATATCATGAAATTAGCATGTCAATGCCATTTTTGAAAAACTTAAACAATATAATTTTTCTGTTTTAGATTTAACAATGTAATAAATGTTTCTCATTTGCTATATACATACTTAAAATGTTGCAAAATTAGCTTTAAGTCTGATCAATGTGAATAAAGGCAGTACAGTCCTGAGGAATAATCAGTTAGCAATCAGATGAATTTCAGATGCCACATACCTTGCACAATGCAAAACAAGTGTCATACCATTCATATATATACATGTAAGGAATTGGCCAGCTGTTTTTGCAATGTACCCAGTCCTGCTGATGTGAAAGTAGGCCTTTGCATATATTATAACGTGTTGTTATATATGATATATGTTGTTGCATATAATATACTGGTATGTTGATACATATAATATATATATGTAACAATTTATATAATATAAATATATATATGTTATTAAGTACATTATATATTTTCTTGATTTTCAAAGAGGCTGTTTATATTTTTAAATAAATTTTAAGACATTTTAAGAATTTTGAGACATTTTATGGTTTCCATTCGAAGCAAACGCTAAGAATGAATAAACTGTCCAGTTGACTATCCGTGGTAGCCACTACGGCTCAGTAGATAGTTTTTTCACCTCCTTTGTGAAATGGTCAGGGTTTCATGTCTCAAAAAGGGCCACTGGTTGTGTCAGGAAAGGCATTTGGCCATTAAATAGGCCTACCTTTTGCTGTACATAGTGAAGGCCCCAAATAAGTTGGCATTGAATAGTATCATTTTATGTACAGAAGTACATAAAATGGCTGTTTGTACATGGAAATAAGTAAAAAATATTCTGATCTATTTCTCAAGGCATCAGGCTTTATAATTTCATGTTTATACATAAGGCATTATTATATATTTTGGTTTAGCTTATTACTGTTGTGATACGTAATTGGTTTTTTATGGTAGCTGTTTCTAAAGCAACTTGCATTCCATTCCTACATCTCTTAGGCATATAAACGTTTAGCAAAGCAATTTCATCCAGACAAAAACCCAGACGAAGATGCTGCAGAGAAGGTACGAAGTTGTTACATTTTAAACATTGCCTTACATGTTGAATCTTTTAGAGAGCAGGTTAGACACTGATTTGAATTGCTTAATTTTCCAGATTTGGAAACATCCTTATCAACCCCAACTCTTTCTCAGTCCCAATTGCTGATCAGCATTAGCAATCTAAATGTGAAAGTATTTAAGCTTGAGACCATGCATACCGTAAACTGGGGTAACTTTGGCCTTGGAGGTAACTTTGGCCACCTAGACTGTAAGTTATTGCTGTAGGAAGACTTCTTTATATATATACTTTTGTTTCCAGAGATGCTAAATTTTGGATTTGTCAAGATACAGAAAGACCTGTGAAGTGTAAGGTTGTCCTTTGCCCTTGACAAATAGGCAGGAAAGGACATTTAAGAGGGAGGTGGCTAAGATTTCAAATAGTCAGGATGCATTATTGCATTTTACCATGTTTGTGTTTAGGAAAATGTTGAACTCTGAACACTTGTCTTTGTGCAAAAACATGGTGTTAAAAGTATATATTGTCATAAAAATGCAGCAACGCTTAGGTTATGTAAAGTTTAATAGAATTGCCACTATAGTCAACAAGTGACTAATACATTGAGACTATAGAATGTATATAAATAAACAATGAAACAACCCACATATTTGAGGCCATTCAACTTGGGCAGGTTTTTCGGGGTCTTGTCATAGATATCTTGACAGAAACTTTTAGAAATAAGATAATGAATTAAAATAAAAAGCTTTGGAATTAGGTCCCTTGTCTGACCTTTTACTAAAAAGTGTATTATGCCAAGGTATTACACACCAGGGGTGAAAATTGTAAGTGTGCCAGTTGCTCGATTTGAAACTACACATGTCATTACAAGACATGTTTTACGTTTTCATAAAATGTCTTCTGATTTCAATGTATTTGAAATGACAACATTTGCAGGCCTGTATCTAATTGGGGGAGTATTTGGGGGCCATGGCCCATCTGATAAAATTTTAAACCTCCTTAAAATATTGCCTAAGTACTTCTTATTTTCTTAAATTTCAATTAGCAGTCAATGCCTTGACGATGTTGCTTATTGTAAATAGATCTTTTTAATATCAATGCTCTCATACATTATCATATTAGATCCACAATAACAATATGTATGTGAGAGGGTCACTTAATTATAACCCCCATAGGGACATGCCCATGCCATCTTACCCTTCTTCCCCCTTTACTATTGACTAGCGGCATATTGCCTAATCGGTTGTGATACTAGTTACACTATTTGGTAATTGGGAAACCGTATCGTAAAATCATTTGAGTAACAGAAACATGGAATAGGTGTAGGAACCATTCCTTGGAAAATACACCATGTTATTTACTATTCTTGGGCAACCCGTGTATTATTAAACCTTACATACAGACAAAACATTGTTGCAGCTAGCATTTGGGGACCGCAATAGAACTTAAGTAATAAGGCCTACAAGAAATAGTAGAAGTTATATTTATTTTAGTAGTAGCTTCTACTTTCAAAATATACTACGGTGATAAAAATATCACCAACAGGATCAAAAATACGCCTTTTTCAGTTTGCATACTCACAATTCTAAATGAAACTCTTGACCAAGCACATCATAAACTTTGACTTCAAATTCAACACCAATTGTTGGTTTGTAATTCCTCTCAAATAAGTTCCGGCAATATCTAACAAAAAGTATTACACATATAAAATGACAATCAATATAAGGTATCTAATATTAACATAATAGTTTCAAAAAAGAAAAATTCTGCCAGTACAAGGCTCCATAAATATACCCCAAATTTTATTGAAGGCAATCACTTGATAAACTTGATGATGATCACGAGTTACTCAACAAATGCTTCTCACACTTTTCTGTCATTCCCTCTTATATCCTTGCACTAGGCTATTGCATCTTATGTTTTGCTGACACTCATTCTCTGGCAGTCGCATGACCATAGAGGGTTTTATAGGTGGCCTCTGTTAAGTTCATGTTAATTTATCACCCCCCCCCCCCCCCACGTTTTTTTTTTATTTTTAAATTTTTTTGTTTTTTTTTTTATATTTTTTTTGTGTCAAAATAGATAAAGAAATATTATTCAACATGAGG
>JAAAKM020006971.1:114576264-114598912 GCA_010016025.2 Alatinidae sp. Z8VKAUB7J3
CCTGAGGCTTAATCATAGTAACATCACAGGGACATTATTATCTCAATGTTTCTTAAACTTTCTAGATTGGAGAGCATCTATGCATTGGATACATTAGAGTCTTCCACTCTTCCTTTCTCATTTCAGAATCTTCCATCCTTCCTTTCTCATTTCAGAGTCTTCCACTCTTCCTTTCTTATTTCTACAATGTACATAAGAAATCTTAAGCAATTTACAAGCCACTTTAAAATAAACAGTAAGACAATCCCAGACTGTTTTCAAAAAGCCTTCAATTGATTTTACTACTCAGATCATATATAAAGCTTGGCTTTCTGCAATTTTGTTATAGTCTTTGAGCTCATTTCTTTTAAGCACTTCTCATTCAATGTCCACTTATTGCATCTCTTTATACAAAGTATCTTTTGTGTCTAAATTTTGTATTTATTTCTGACTCCATATTTTAGCTACTCATTTATTCAACATTATTCTTCCAATATCAAACTAGACATGTACCACAGCACAGACATTTACACTTCTTACAATCTACAGTCATTTTCAGATTTCTTATTAGTGCCAAAGTTTTATTGTAACCATTTCTGTTTTTAAATGTTTTCACAACAAGGGCCTACCTTTTTTTGTAACACATTACATTAGTGACTTCCTGATGGGGATGCAAAGTAGTTACAGCAATAAACAAATGAACACATATATCTGTGTTAACAGGTTTAGAGAGTTAACATACCTTACATGTTCTTGAATGCCTTGTCTTGTTTTCTTGTTAAAACTATACACATTTGGTCGAATGGCTGATTCTCTAAATAAGGGCTAACAGTTTAAAACATTTAATAATGTTTGAATAATATGTATCTTTTGTAATTAGGATTTTTAGAGTGCATCATGGCACCATAAAAACACCACAAAGGTCTAAGTTACAGATCCTAGTAAGACTAAAATGGTTATGCATACAATAAATATTATGTATACTATAGCTCATTGATGAAACTACTTGTCTTTCTTCCCATGTCCAAAAGTACTTAACTGCAACTTTCTGACTTTTCTAACTTTAATCTAGCAAACGTTTGGTGAAAAAAATTGGCTGTCAATGCTTGTGGTCTAGTCAAGTGACCCTGATGAAAAAGTTGACCATATAAGGTGAAAATTTTTAAACAGCTATAACTTGAGAGGTTTTTCATGAATTTGACAAATATTTGGTAGAATAATGTAATATCAGACTATAAATGGATTTGAAACACCTTAATGCTAATTAAGTAGTAAGTAACACTATATAATTAGGCATAGGCTAATTATTGCTTTGGGTGATGTCATATTTGCATTCCCAACATTTTAACCATTTGATAGCTAAAAATCAATCAAAACTGCCCCAAACATATAAATAGAGCTATATGGGATTCAAAATTGGTATAACCACATATAATTGTCAAATAAAAATTCATTTCTTCAGACAAATTAGACATTTTTGTTTGAAGTTAATTTGCTGTGACCCTGACACTTCTCATCTTCACTATTGTTTCCATTGATTGTCATGAAAAAGTGAGTCTTACTATTTTTTTATTTGCATATTATTCTATGGCTCATGATAGCTTTTGAGGTAACTCTTGCTGCCTTTATCACATCAAAAAATGTGTAACAATGTGTATTTCGTTCTGATCAGAATGACATATGGTAAAAATTTTTTGACTTGATTACCCTACCTTGTAATACTAATAAAAACAAATTTTTGACCAAAAATTTAGCAATACAAACTCTTAAATCCAATGTAAAAGATCTTTAAGTATTCAAACCCTTAATACAAAGGCATATTTTTATAGCAGTTATATCTATTAAGATAGCCACAAGCCTACTAGAGATCAACCCCTCTGCACCATGAATATACCTTAGAAAATGAAGGACTACCATCCTCCCACAGCCCATTGAAAGTTACCAAATATAACTGAGAAGAGACTATTTGAAAGATCAGTTTCAAAAAGACACTTTAGAGAAATATAAATTCTAACCATAAGCACACAAATTCACAAATACATGTAAGAATACATATTTCTTATTTCTCAAGTGTCTCCTCATGTCTGATCTTTTAAATCTGTTGTTGATAATTAAAAAAATGTAGTCTGATAATAAAGCCAAATCAAAGCATGGGATTTAAACATGCAATCACAAAAGTATTGTGATCCAACTTCACTTTTCTTACTTCAAAGCATTAATAAAATTTAATTGTCTCTTTATTTGAACACTTGATATTTATACCACCAAACTATTGCTCTTGCCTGATGAATATATACCAACTACATGAATTTATACTTGTACACAATAAGTGCACATGGACAATTTACACATTTGCAAGATTAAGCCTTGGTTTGGCAACTGGACACATACTTCAACATCACTGGGGTTATTAGTTATTCCATTTAACCTGTTGAAATGCTTATCAACCATATTGAAACTAGTCAAACAAAAAAATTATCCTGGAGCCTTCTTCTTGGCTCTTTATTTGAAAGAAGACAACAACCGTTTTTAATTCCAAAAAGTATGAAATGATGCCTTAGTCTGGCCACACATTTTTTGGCAATGGCCAACTCCTAACATGACATATTGCTTAGAGGTACACACTTCCATAATTATATACTTTTCTTTACCTGAATCAAACAGATAAGTGTACTTAAATGTTAACCACCTATTATTTAAACTTAGGAAATTTTTCCCCTCTATAGGTATACAAGATTAATAGCTAACTTACCGGAGGGTAAGTTAATATTGTTCCATCCATTATTACTTTGACGTTATAAGTATGTTGGCCATTCTAACTAAGACATTACAGTCATTGTTGAACTCTGAAATGATAAGAATAAAGTATAAATAAACAAGATTGTTCCACTGTAACTGTCATACCATAATCCATTAGGTCGATAAGACTAAATCTGTGCACATAGGCATATTACGGTAAATTAACGCAGTCAACATAAACACTGCTACTGTAGACATACTACCAAATGATCTGTATAAACGTTTGAAGAACAGTTATAATTTAATAGTTTCCTCGGCCATGTTATTGATATGCAGTTATTGCAAGCCACATTTTGCATATCACATTGCAATGACGAATAATATTTGTCTAAACTGTGTACGCTGTGGTTTTTCTTGTTTAGACCTAATCAAACATTGCGAATTGATACTTTTCTGGTATATATTAGAACTGAGTATATCAAGGTACCTAAGCTAGCTATGTGCAAGCTGAAAAACAATTACTAAAATCAGTGACTTACTGTTGAATACACTGAGGGAAGTAAACTTGGGATTTGTAGTAAAGACAAAAGTTACGAGTACAAGAATCATTGTCCTTAGCTATCGATATCTACCGTAGTGCAGAAGGCTCTTGCAAATGCGAACTATCTATTTACACAAAATTACAGCGCTTGATTAAAAGCGGGATCCACGCGATACATGCCCTTCTGCTATAAAGTTTGGGAGCTACAACTGTCGACAGCAAAATTGATTGATATATATTTCGTCAGATAGAGGGAGAGAAGAGCATCGGCCACGGTAGGTTATTAGTTCAAAGGAATAACTTATCGGCTGTTCGTGCAACGACAACAAACTTTGAACTGGCCACGCCAAAGTAATCAGCATTAACGGCATTGCCCAAAACTTAAGTTAGATACCTACAATATCTTCTTGTTACTCACCAACATACAGTAACCATTCAAAATCCCTGTCAGTGAAAGTAAAAAGCGTTTTTACAGACTCTGAACCGTTCGCTTCTCATATAACCTGCAACTACGAGAGTCCATCTCCAAAAATGATCTGAGATTTGCTCTCAAAATATTTTGATAATGATCAGTCTCGTTTCAAAGGGACGCCTGTTGCTTGGCGATCACAATCCCAAATAGAGGCTCGGCGAAAGCCACAACCATTGAGTATAAATACAAATAGATGAATAAAGTTCATATTTATATCTCAATGACTGCAACCTCTAGAACAGTTCCTGACCTTTCTATTTTCGATGATATTTTATATTTTCACCGTAATCCACCCTTAATTTCAGTGTTCTAAAAGCATCGTGTTCAGTGTACTCGAAATAAGTAGCTAACATTTTCAACTCTAATTTTATATAAAGCAACAAGATTAATATAAAAACTGAGTGAACAAATATTTTGAAAGGGGTGTTTTGTGTCGATATGCATGTCTTGCTGTGAATGTGACACATTGTCTGTCGTAATCAATTTCAATTTTAATAAAGCTGAAATCTGGTCGTGGAAAAAATTGAGATTTGGCAAATCTTTGGGGGGCATGGCCCCCTCTGCCCCCTGTTCCCCCGTCCCTGATTATCACAATCATCATTATTATCATCATCACCACCATTATCATCATCATTATCAACAACATCATCATTATTATCATCATCATCATCATCATTATCATCGTATACCATGGCCTCTACTAACCTTCTTACTTCTCAAAGCATTTTCCTTGTTAATAGCGCATTTTATTTTTTGACAAAGATATGAGGAAATCATCCTTAGATTACGTAATACTAATTGTAAACAACTAGCTAACGATGTACGTAATTACCTAGAGTAACTTTAATATCAAGTAGGCCTTCTAACTTAATCCAACCAAAACTACAAATCTGACATAACGAATGGGTGTTTTAACGAGCTTCTTCACACATATAATCACTCTTTAGATATATAGGGGTCATTCAATGAATGCGTAATGGTAAAGTCATCAATTATAACCCACACATCCGCTTGTAACGCTTCGTGGCCCAGAAAGAGTAGGCCCCTTTTGTTACGTAACGATTAGCAGAGTGACTTTTCCTTCTTATTCCACATTTACAATATGAGGTTTAGATTCTATTGATGCGAGCTTAATCTTCATTCATTGTAGACAAACTTATTTAGCTTTTTCGCAAAAGTAACCTCAACTCGTCTGACCCCTCACCGTTTCATATTTATTATATTTATAGCAATTTAATTTACCTCTTTCCTTCTTTATTTTAAAATTGATATTACTATGGGTTGTTACAAAATGTCATTAACATGTGTATCGTAAATGCTTGATTTAGCGCCAGGTGTGCTTATCCAAAAATTAACTTTCATGAGGACGCTTAAATGAGACGAGGGCTAACAAAGAACTAAGGCTTTAATGCCGAAGAAATTTATCCTTATATTGTGAGAAATATATTTACATATTGCAACAAAATCAAAGGAGGAAAGGAAGACAAAATCTTGTCTTGTTGTATACGAAGCTTCTGAAATATCGGATCTCGTAAATTAATTTCTTCAACCTAATTCATTTGATGACTTCCAATGAAAATATTATGACATTAAATAATGAACTGAGAAAGATTATGCTGAAGTGCAGAAATTGAAATGTTAGGGTTGAACCACATTGAATATTTTGTAAAAGAAGAGTTATTTAAGTAAAGCCGGTTTTTTTCAAAGTGAGTACAAATAAGCCACCCAGTTCAGCCAGAAAAGTTATTTGATTAAGCGCTCTGGGGATCCTCTCCCCCAAAGGGGGTCGTATGAAGCGCTGCATCTTAAAGAAGCGGTGCCTAATAAAGACGGGGGCTTAAATGAGTATTTACCAGTGAACTCTGTATAAAGGACTTTATATAGAGCTCGATGGTATTTACTAATTAACCAACATTTTGAATGTCACTGAATATGCTTTTGCTAACCTGCCTTCTATTTTCGATACAATTGTTTACACTGTCATCTACATATGGAAGATCAACAGCTTTTCAGGCGACGGTGCTGAGATTCTTTAGTGGGAGAATGCCACTCCGGAATCCTCTTGGCTATTGGAATAGCCCGCTTCGGTTAATTACTTGGGTATAATGAGAAAATAATCGTCTTGTCCTTCTTACAGATCAGGTTTATCCTTAAGAATAAGTCACGGCAAATAACAGAGGACCTTGACGTAAAGCTTTAAGGAAGCAAAGTTACCAGTAAATTTGGAAATTCTTGGAGACTCATACAAAAGGCAAACTATGTTGCGGTCTAAATATATTGTTATTAGTCATTGCTACTCACGCTTTGAATCTTTGTTACTACCAAGTTGTTTTACCTAAAATTTTACTATCTAAAAGTTTGAACAATTTTCTTCATGCGATTATTTATCCATTGAGGTTTCAAGCAACATATTAAATTATATTTTTACAAATTCGGATAAAATTGGATACACGTTGTGTCTAAATAATAGCAAAGGGTGTTTTTCACGACTTATTTTTATCACAAGGCGCGACAAATGAAAGGAGAGTAATCATTTTTCATGCTGTAATAAATAGACAACCTAGATGAAATAATAGCTTAAACATTTTATATTACTTCTAGAGTCATTGACGTATACATTCTGACCCCTAATATAAGAGGTAAATCAGATAGAACAAAATGGCATCAAGTCGAACTCTTAACACTCCAGACTGCATCCCACCTAGTCAAGAGTCAAGCAACAGTAGCATTCTAAGACGTAAGTCACTCTCAAGGAGGGATTTGCAGAGCCCAGATTTCAGCACAGAAACTAACACAAGCAGCCCAAGTGAAAATCACGATATGATTTGTGAAAGACTGAAGAGAAGTGTGGGTCAAAGTGAAACTTCGAGTGACGACGAGAACTATAAGGTAAGATTTACAATATATATAGTTTAACATTTTATATTTGCGAAAGAAAACATGACTTATAATCAAATTATCTATCTTTCAATGTATTATCCGTTAAATCGATCCATTCCCGGGGGTGACATGCTTCTCTATTTCTCTAGTGTTCTTTTCGAACTTTAATTGTCAAAATTTTATGCGTATAGTTCAAAACTAATTTGCACTAAGCCAAACACATGAAGGGCTAAGTTAGTTGAGACGCCATGTGATGCCGAAGAAACAGATTCGAAACAGATTCGTTATAGATTCGAAACAGATTCGCTGTAGATTCGAAACAAATTCGAAACAGATTTGAACAAAATGAATAGAGGGCAAACATCAAAAGTTCGAAGTCTTCACCGAGTCGAACCATTACGTTTTGATGGCTTACGTTTTAAAGTGAACTTACAGGTTGTATTGACCTCACTATTGAGTACAAAAGCAACGCGATTCATGCGTTGTAGTGCTTTGAATGCAGCACGAGTGTCACCAACGGCAGATAATTTGCCTATTAGATGATGGCCAAGGACATCCGTTAAACAACTTGATCTACTTGAGAATGAAACTATTTTATAGGACCAATAATTTTAGATTTCACATTGTGCACGGCGCCATTGAATAATACGAGTACGATCGATTAAGCAAGCATCATACAACTAGCATCGTGTAACTATTTCATAAAACGATATCATTACAGGCGTCGCGATTATCATGTAATCAATTTGCTATGTCAAGTAAGGCGTATCAAATGCTGGTTCAAAAACTGCGAATCGCGAACGCGTATTGCAAAGGTAATGAAAGGCTTTCCAAAAATTTAGTGCCGCATGTATCCTCCTTACCTTCTCCAATTCTGCTGGTGCATTCATTCAAAAAGCATTCAAGAAGATAACTGAGAACATAGATGCAAAAGTAGCGAAGTGTTTTGATTAGTTGCATTGTTCAATAAATACTTACTGTATCACGAACTTTATCGGTTTATATTCTTCTGGCAATTCAGGGATTGCGAGGCTGTAGGGCTAGGGGAGCTTAAATAGGAGTAAAATACGAATGTCCGCTATACACAGGTTAATTTTAAGGCAAATGTTCACGCGGCTCCAAGAAAATGTGTCCGCTATGAGAAGTGTCCGCTATAAAACTGCCCGCTGTATAGAGGTATTTCAATGAGAGTGTGGCCATGATTCGGCTTGTTTCTAGAACATGTGCCCGCCAACCAGGTGTCCGCTATATAGCATGTCCGCTATAGACAGGTTCGACTGTATTAAATTTTTTCCCATCGCAATTGCATGAAATTTTGTAGTCTCATGATTTGGGAGCTTGGTCTAGAACATGTGTTGACAGACCCGTAACGGCCAGTGGAAAAAATTTGTGGTAGGGCTAATGACATCATAGTTGGGTTTTAAACGTTTTAAAGATTTGAAAAATTGACCCTTATAGATATCGTATTAACAACCTCAATCATCTTTTATATTGTTTTGGTATCGAGTAACTGTATAACTAAGTCTAACTGGGGAATAAACGGCCTTCAGGTGAAACTGTCTTGCTATGCCCCACCCCCTGCTTAAGCCAAGTAGATATAAAAGTATACCTAGAGATATTTCGTCTGTGACAAACACTTACCATGTTCTGGTAATGGAGTAGCTGTACCCTCTATACTCTAGAACCCAAACAAAATTGGAAGCACCAACTTTTGCCTGCCTAACAGTTTTACAGCTACATAGTACTGCCCTTGCTTCTTGAAAGAAGTGACGCAGAAGGTCAGAGAGGTTCCACTTGCAAATCTAAGAGTAGTTTTCTGTGTGGTTTTGTTTGTGATATTTTGTTTAACGTACCGCATATGTGAAGGCAGACATAAATTCGACAAAACAGTTAGAGGATGCGAGAAGTGGAAGCAAGTTTCTAAGGAAGTCCTCGTCTTTTTTCTTGAATTCAGTATTATAGGTTCTAAGAGGGTTTGTGTAATTACATAACATTGATTAATAATATTTATCTCTGTGATGCCTTGTTTGTACGTTACTGTTAAGACATCAATCGGTATTTGCAAGGCCCACTGCTTCCTAACTTTCTAAACAACTGATGTTTCCACACTTTTACTTTTAGGTGTATATGTGTGCCATAAAGTCTGGAGGTTGGCTGGCCACAGCTTATTATGACACAGAAGAATGTCAGATATTTATGATGCAAGACGTTCTGGAGACCGCAAATAATGATTACCTTCGAAAAGGTTCTATCGTTTCGTGTATATTACAGCATTTCCTGACAAAAAAATCTTATTTTGTGTATGTTGTTGCCAACATTATAATCATCATCGTCGACATCACTACCATCATCACCTTTATTATAATTATCATTATCTTTTTGTAACTATTATCATCACCGTTTTTAGCATCATCATTGTTTTCCTCGTCTTCATGCTCGTAGACCTTGTCCTATTTGTCATCATCATCATCATCATCATCAACATCATCATCATCATCATCATCATCATCATCATCATAATCATCATCATCATCATCATTATGGTTATCATTGCATTCACCATCATCATCACCCTTTGTATTTTCTTATTATGTCTGTCATTGTGACCATCCTTAATACATCAATTGTCTGACAAATTATCATTCGAACAAAAGTTATAATCGTTACCAACAATATCATTATCTTTATCCTCATCGATGTAATTTTTATTAACATTATTGGTATCCTCATCGATGTAATTTTTATTAAAATTATTGATATCCTCATCTTCTTCCCCACCATCGTCATCATCCTCGTCATCATGATTATTTCTATTATATCGGCATTAAGGACTTAAATTTAAACTCTTAATATTTGTTAGAATCCCACTTGATCATTGCGGTGCCTGCTTTTGTTGTCAGAGCCAACTTATCGACAGCGACCTTCATTACATTGCATTGAAAGGTTGTGTATGATAGAATCATTAGATTACATTAACAACATTAATATCACGAAATAAACACATTTCAAATTCGGTTGCATAATTATCTGCTCATACTCCATGCAAATCCATGTTTGTAAAGTTGAACTTAAAAATATTTAACTGGCAATGCAGTGGAGAATATGATGCAACGTCTCGGTAATAAAGTCTGTCGCCACCCTTTGACCTGTCACGTGCCAAGCAATAACATGTGTTGAGGAAGAAAAAGAAAAGAATACAACACACTTTTGTTAGCACTCATTGGTAATCTTAATAAGTGCTATTATGTCTGTTTTACGCTAGCTCAAACCTAGTACGGGAGACAAAATAATTTACTTAAAAAGATTAAAAGAAAAAAAAATCTATCAACATATTATTGCTTTTCTCGTCGTCATCATACAGTCCTCTATCAACCATGATCCCATAAGGTCCCTTATTTAAAAACTATAGCTTGCTGCTTTGATGGTTGCTGCAGTGAAAAATGTTTCGGTTGATGGTTTTTCAAGAGTAAGTAATAACCAGCCCCGTTTCTCTTTCAGTGACAACACAAATCAATCCTGATGTTGTTATCACAAGTTCAAAACAGGATGAGAAGTTTTTAGAAATCATAAGAGGTAAACATCTTGTAATCTTTTCGCTGCTAACTGCTAAGGTTTTTCATTACAGTTCTCTTATACACGTATACCGTCAGAGGGATTCTTGTGTACGTAACATCCATCCCTTTCTCCTCAGACTCTGTAATTTGGCCATGATAAACTGCCGTAAAGGAGGATAGACTCCACAATTATTCTAAATAACTGCAGCTTACTTTTTTTGAAGGTTCCTTTTACAGTTATTAAAAGTGAAGCAAATAGAAGAATATTAACTGTAACTATAAAGAAAGTTTTTGTGCATCACGATTTTCGACGTATTAATTTGCCAGATATTCCGTTTGTGATAATGGCGCCTCACTTAAGTATACATTGCCATTTGGTCGGTTTAGTGAGAACAAGGAAAAATAATCTACACAAGCTTAGGTATACCAGGAAACGTTCGAGTCAACTTGACTGAGTCACAATAGTGACAGATCACCTTTACCTTTGTTTAGGAGATAAAGCCACGTGCCACTTGTTAAGTTGCATTTCTAATTAAAACTACATAAAGCCTTTAATTTCACTGTTACAATTTAATTGACATCAGTAAATGACATTCTAGGTCTTGCTTTCTTTTAAACCTTGATGGCAACTCCGGTTTATGAAGCTTTTATTCTCTCTACATATATCATCTGCATGTCGTTTGCATATTTGCTGCATATTCTCTGCATATCATCTGTATATCCTATGCATATCCTCTGCATATCCCCTGCATATCCTCTGCATATCCTCTGCATGTCCTCTGCACATCTTCTGCATATCTGTTCTCAAATGGTAAATGCTAAACATTTATTTAATGAAATTTTATTCGAGCACATGAAAAGGTTTGTTTATTGTACGAAACTTAAAAATTAAAGGAATAGGTTTTTTTTGCAAATTTTAGGTTTTTTCATCTGATACTTTTAAGCATACAAATCGTCACTGTAGGACGAAAAAGGACAGAGGGAAAATTTTCTTTCCGTTGTATTTTGCAAAAAGCTAATCGAAATTTAGATTTGAGTAATGGACCTTTTGTTGTTGTTTATTGGCAGTGATAAGAGAACACTCAAGAATACTATATGAACTCACAGAGGTCTCATCAAATGCATAATTGTTGGATCTAAAATGGAGCCGTTTAATTAGTTACATGTGGAATGATTTTAGACCAGCTAAATATAATAAAGACCTAGGGTTGCCGATAATACTGAAACGATTATACGTATACGTACACATTTAGCATTGTGTGAAATATCAAGCACGTACTACTTTGCCGCAGAGTCTTCTCGGCCTTTGAAGACGGTGGCTTCTGCACAAGAAACGAATTAATAGCTGAGTTTAAAGCTAAGATTTTAAACGTAGAATTGTAGGATATCTTTTAGAAATGCCACTAGTCTTCATTTAATACTGTAAAAATCGCCGTCAAAATTCATTTGTCTCGTATGCTATATATTTGCATTCCAATATGTACTGTTAGTAGTTGTTCTACTAATAAACAAATTTTGAATTTGAATTTTGAAATTTGAACTAATATTAGTATATATTTAATGTTTAATATTCGGTATTAAGTTAATAGTTTAATATTTAGTATCTAGTTCTTGTAACTTTGTTAGCAAAAATCAATGTATTAAAACATTACTACGAAAAATGCAGCTAAGAGACATGCAGAGGGTATCACAAAAATTTGCTTTCTACCTCCATATAATGATATTCCTTCAAGATTTTCCTGAAAATCTCTGCATTATTTTTGAGTACTTCAGATCTTAATCTAAGCTTGAGTTGCCCCGGCAATATGTTGTTTGGCATTTATTTGATGCTTACGAGTCCCATAGATCAGAGATAGCAGTTTCCCATCGCATTCAGTAATGTTTTCTTTAGATAAGCTGGCTTAAACTCATATCAGATAGGTTTCCGAGCGTAAAAACAAATGTGGACGAGGCCTTACACAAATTTATGCAAGGGAAACGATTGATCGTAATCTTCGTGTAAATGCACAAAAGTAGAATATCACATCGACACGTATACAATTTTCAAGATCTTTCCAGCTTCACATCATGGACCTTTTGCGGGTTACTACTTTAATATTAATTACTCTTCTGTATTGAGCTTTGTCATCGTAATAAATATATACTGATTTAATGACAGTGATACCTTTTTTAAAAAATCATTGAAAGTATCAGGACATTTTTATGTGCTGTTCTAACACATAATTACGACACGAGCTGGCGTTATATTTATATTTGTTGCATTAAGCAATTTACTTCATTTTACTAAAGGTTTTCGTCAGCCACTGGTCACAGAAACTGTCTGGAGTAAGAAAGAAAGCTTTGGCAAAGAATCCATAGGAAAGAAGTAGGCTGAAACAAGCCGAATAAAAATACCCAAACGTTAGCGACATGTTATAGGCCACTCGTGTTATTAGAAAACGCCTAAGTAGTATACAAAACGTTTTTTGGGCGAAAGAGCACCAGCTTCTCTGTTTTGACGAATGTGGCTTTTAAAGCAGCAAGACGATTTGAAGATCGTGCTTTAGCTAATTGTTTAAACGAATCCTGTTGGTAGTTGTCGGGATATATTGGATTTTCAGGCTGATGTTGTTCTTTTGCCGAGTCTGTTTTTGGGATCTGTTGACTTATTTTCGTTTTGACGACTCCGTAAAATTTCACCTACCACATGCCTCTTTAATTAAATCACCGATCTAGAGAATGCAATTCTCCGAATCTGTATTTATAGACATGTCATCGATATCTCAATTTTTGTAACTTCCTTGTATTGTACCATTATGATGACATGTGAGGAATGTGGCATTTTATTAACTTTGATATAGTTGATTACATCTAGCCTTTTTTCTCCTTTGGGACATTTAAAATTTTCTGTTAAGGAGACGTGATATGCAATCTTACTTTTAAGGCTCTGGAAATAATGTGGGCACCTCTGTCAAGTAATTTTTATCCGCTTCTCGTTGCTATAACATAGACACATTGGAAAGCGAGTCAATAACAAATATTCTCTCCCCGTGAAATAATACGCTGGGTCAATTCGCTCCCTTTACAATGAATACAAGAATGACAACATAAATATAAACATATACACAATTAGATATAGCGTATCTGTCCCCGTTTCTAAACAAAAAATGGCATACATCTAAACGGGAACGAGGTTGTCGTACATTGAATACCTTACGAAAGAAACTGTTTAAATCGAATTTATATGCGTGAAATTCTGATCATAGCTGTCTGTCAAAGAAACTAGCTACAGTACACTGCTTCTCAGGAGTATTGTGGAAAACGTCACACTGAATATTCATAGTCAAAATATATAGAAATATGACAAGGAAACGTAAGTAGATGATAAATAGCAGCAGCTGGTTCAAAACAGGTGTCACCACCTCTAAGGATCAACGAAGTTATATTGATAGCTCGCCAACCGAGTACAGTTTTCACTTGGTTTCACAATCACTACATAACAACTGTGAGACGCAAAGATTAAATGCTTCTGATAGTCGCTTCTGACTCAATGTACCCAATATTTTGCTAAATTTTGGGCACACTTGTGCCCATTGTTTTTAATCTCTTGCATTATAATGAATAAACATTAACAAGTAATAGAAGAATTTGACTATCTTCCCTTTCCTGTAATCAATTCTTGCCTCTCGCTTAGACTGTGCGACATCGTTTCATTCAATTTTAACCAATTGGCCTTAGATGTGACAACGCCTTAAGGAGAGACAAATACGTCACTAAAATTGTCGATGCCTAATTTATTAACCAACACAAACCTAAAACTAACAACTTTATTTTGCCAGAGAAGCAATTTTATTCAGTTCTGATGTATCGTTACAATGAATCGTCAAATTAGCTTCTTGGGACACCAATTAAAAGCAATGCTCTTGAAGTCATTACGAGCTATTGAACACTTTCCTAGAGAGACAGATTTACTTTCAGATTTAAGTGAACCTTCTCTTCAGAGCAGCAAGTTTTGCCTGAAGTGACTATTAGTCTAACAAAAACTGAGATTGTATGCGGGTATTTACTTAATGCAGAATATGGATATTCTTATCCAAATTAAACTTTGGTACATAAATAAGACCTTTTAGGTTTACTCTGCTGGGGAAAGGAATTTGAATTTAGACTTGATTTAGTTTTTATATCAAAAAAGAGAGGTTGGAGTAATTCGGTGGTTTGGCTTCCGGACTAGAAGAATGAGTTAGTAGTAAGAACCATGGTAAAAAAAGGCCCATGGGTTCTTTTTCTCGAATCATAGTAGATTTCAGTGCTTTGCTTCTTAAACCTGTAGCTGTAAGGTTCACTGAAAGGGTCGTCGATGCACGGATTTGACTCTAGAATGTTAAACATCATCAGAGATAAATTTCAAAAGGTTTCCCCATTTAAAGCACTAGATACGATGATATGAAAGGATTGAGGTCTTTGATGTTAACGTGAAATGTGTACTCAGGCATTCTGGAAAACCCAAAACATGACTCGGCTTGGTGCTCACACACAATAATTTCCAGTTTACTGCAGTTAGTCTTACGAGAGACTTGGCGTCAGCAGTCACACGAGCGAAGACTTTCCTACGCTATTAAATGTTAAACGTATTTTTCCAACGTCTTTCCTGCTAGTGTGTGTAAATTAAATGACGCTACGATTGTTAGACATAAAATTATTTAATATGTAAAAATATTTATCAGACAGTGCATCGGAGATGACCGTCTGTGTTAGACCTACATTTACTGTGCATATGGCAACACTGAAACCAAGGCCGAATGCGCATGCGTCAAGTCGTCTTGTTATACAAAGCTCAGCTCGTAATAAATAGGGCCTACTTGACTGTACATAAGGCTGTAGACCTGTTACTTTAGGGTAAAATGTGACGGTGCTGTCTATAGTACATTTGCAGATCAGCTGGTTAACTATCTGATTGCATGAATAACATACAAGGCTGTAATAAAACTATTGAAAATGGATATGCTCTTTCCACGTGGAGATCCATGGTGCTCTGCAGACCCATGTTCTTCTGAGCATTCACCAAGACGTTCGATTCGTATTCGCAGTTCTCCCTCTTACTTCGTTGAATATCAACGAGTTCGCATGGGAGGAATGGTCTTACATTCCTTTCTCCATTGCTGTGGCAACTTTTCCAATGAAAAGCGACAGAGCTTCCCGTCTGTCGTCTGAAAAGGAGCCTCCGAGATGTTTTTCAAACGTGTATAAGAAGGCAGAAGCTAATACCTGATAAAATAAAATTAAAAATAGATTGATATTACATTCTGAGGTTGTGTGAATCAGCAATCGCTATGGAACATAGCGCAGTTTTTCTGATTAATGTTGCGACAGGATTACAACCTTGACCCCATGAACGTGCGTTTAGAATTTCGTTGATCGCAAATATGTCTTAAATGTCTTATGATCCCCTTTTGTTTAGCCTCTATTTATAAATACAAATGCATGTAAATTATAAAGGTGTTTAGAATAATTGGTGTAAAAAAGGTATTGTTATCAAAAAAACTACGCTTGTTATTTGTTTTTGCAGCCTCACGGATCTTTCGTTTTACAGCGACACGCATCATTCTGGTAACCAACACGCTGGTTCTTGAGGAAACAATAGCTAAATACCAACGCGTTGATTCGAGTAGGGCCAAATCTAGCAACTCTTGATTTGGATTAATGGTCCAACGGTGTGCGCGCTTTTATTCATGAAGAGTTTTTAACAAACAACAATCCTGATATTTTGTACTCTTTAACAACCTAACTTAGTTGTCACATAAGAATGGAAGCAGTGAATGCCGAAATGTTGTGTACAAATCGAATAAAGTTTTACTCAATGCGCTGGTTATTGTTATTAGTTTTGAAAAGTCTTAGAAGACACGCTTCCTTTCAGACAATTTGAGTCAGTTGCTATCAAGCGGACCAAGTTATAGAGAGATATCATTTTTAACAAATTCTGCCAAGGATACATACATATATATATATATATATATATATATAAATATATAGCTTGAGAGTAACATGTCGTGTATGTATAGATCTACAACACGGAGTCGCCAATACTTCAAATTTAAGGATGGTTTCTTGTGTAACCAAGAGCTTTTGCAATTGATAGCTCTGCCTTAAGGGAGACTTGAAAAGAGTTAGAATACCAATTTTGCGTTCAAATATATTACTTGCGTAATATCAGACAGCTGTTGGAAGCGTCCTTGGATAGAATTTGTTCCACAGAACAGGAAATAAGCAGAAGGGCAACTCTTGGTGGAACCTTTGGTCTTTTAAAGGTCACCAACAGAGGCGTTGACATAAGCTTAACCTCTTTTATGTAAAGCGAAAGGGAGGCTGATTACAAAGTGTCAACAAAGATGAACTTGTTCACTGACTCGATAGTGCAATTACAAGGTACTACAGATTACGAGATGTGGATACAGAATTTAGCCAGAATATAATAAAATAATAGCAGCAGAAATAATAAGGGTTACAACTAGCAGATAACAAATAACATTGTTCAGACACTTTCCAGATGGCGATAACTAGCATCAGTCTGGTGGTGACTCTTTACAGCACGGAAGAAGGAGCGAATTAGCAAGGCATCAAGGTAGTTACTACCTTCTTCTGTTTAGCGTTTCTTCAGTCGTACACAACTGGTTCTGCTGGAACATTTTCTGTATAGACCTACATATGTTGTATGAAATGCTGGATTAGTCAAGAAGGTAAGCTCTTGTCCTACTTTAGGAATAATCTCTAGGATAAATGTGCTGTTGTTACAGATCGTATCAGCGCCATTGTTACATTGCTGCAATGTTGACGATATCACGTCGGCCCCATGTGTGTATTGTTGAGAGATTATCCACAACTTGTCAAAGGCTTTGCAATAATAAATACCAATGGACTTGCCGAGAAGTGTTGAGAAGTTACTGTGCCGTACTTACATTGCCATATTGTGAAAGGGGGTAACTAATTGCAGAGGTTTCGTAGTTACCCTATGTACATAGCCCTTATGAACTACAAACTTTTACGTACCTTAAAAATGGTATGCTTGTGATACGACGAATTGTTGATTGCTTAATATTAGCGACAATACACCCCCTTGCACATTTCTTCAAACTTTTGAAAAATTCTGCCAAAAATTCAAAGTACATGTTTGAATTCGGCCGGCGGCTTTGTCACTCCTTGGGAAGATTCTCTTCGTTTAGGTTCTAACCCTCGTTTTCATAGCTTTGGATGACGACATTTGGATTCCTAACTTTTTAACTAATTGATAGATAAAAACCTAACAGAACTGCTCCAAATATGGGATTCAAAATAGGTATTAACACATGTAATTATAAAAAAAACCTCATTTCTTCAGACAAAATAGACATTTTGTTTGAGGTTGATTAGCTGCGATCATTGACACTTCTCATACTCACTATTGTTTCTGTTGATTGTCATTAAAAATTGCATGTCTTACGTTTCTTTGATTTGCACATTATTCTATGGCTCATAATAGCTTTTGAGGTAACTCTTACTGTAAACATTTTTCCCAAACATTTAACAATAACTACCCTTAAATTCAATGTAAAAGATCTCGAAGTATTCAAAACTTTTTATAACAGTTATATCTGTTAAAATAGCAGCGGACCTAGTAGCCCCATCCCCCCACCCTCTACTGCCTTAAGTCTTAAAAGCCCGTGCTAGATTGGGTTAAACCCAGTGACTTAACAGCGAATAATAAGTCACTGGCTAAATCATCCACATAACACCCCCGGTTGTCCTTTTTCTCTAATATAACTCGCTTTCATTACACAGGCAAGAGAGGCAGATTCAACAGCTCTTCGCAAGTCGGTGTTGATTTGGCCATTTGATACATTGCGCTTGGATTGCGTAGCTACGTATCCCGCATAAGCTATGTCGTTTGGTAGAATTGTTCGAGACTGTAGTAGGCTTTACAAAGGAAATGCATTCAAACATTTGCATTGGATGCCTTTTGAAAGAAGTATTACCATAAGAAGGACAATACAACCTCAATATCATAGGAGCTATTGCCAGAAGGCTCCCAGGTATTTCATGGGAAAGAAAATAGAAGAGGAGGTAGAGGAATTGTTTTTGCACGAGTATTTGCTTTTAACCATACAATCATATGACGAAGCAGTAGTTGATTCCTACGTTAGCTTTGTGCAGAATGCTGCCAAAATGACAAACGTAAACCTTACGAAGAACTTTAACATGCCTGCCACGAAAGCAAGCTACAGAATTCGGAGTGACCCACGAGAAACAGAATCCTACAAACAAGAGTTTTCCCTTAAAAAGTATCAACGTATTGTAGAATTCCAAGGGGTTACGGAAGATAAGTGTGACATTTTGATCCAATATCTCAGGGAGAGCCTCCCTTGTGGTGTAGATTTGAAACTTGAGTTGAAACGATGGGAAGAACTTGTGGCACCAGGACATCCATCTTTACAGAAGATTCAGACACCATCATATACCGGGAAGAGGGCCTCGTCTTGACAATCCAAATCCCTGTAGATCAATGACTAGTATTTTCAGCTAAGGTACTAAGTTTATAGCAAGTGTAACTTCATAGCTGTTTATTTTAGATGCATGCTTAAGCGCTTTGTGGAGACATTACCCAATTCTGTGCATTTCATGAATATTTGCAGCTTCTTAATAGGTGGCTCAAAAGGCCAGTGTATCTTTTTTGTAATCTTGTTTCTGACAATTTAATGAGAACTATTTCAACTCTTGTTTTGCCAGCAGTGTTGACCCATACAGGGCTCCCAACTCTGTATCATTTGCCATTTAATAACCAATCAGTTATTTAAGATATATTTACGTAAGGTTATTACATCATATTCTGTTTTTGTGCTTTAGTAAATTTCAGAGTGAAACATTTTAAGGAGTCATAAGTGAAACGGTAGGCAGCTGCTAGATACTCAACTTTTAAATTCTGTGAACAATTTGAGAATTAGTTTTGAAAGGAACACTAGAGAAATAGAAAATATGTCACCACTGGGGATCGAACCATGACCCTAGAATTTGCAGCATGCACTCTGCCAACTGAGCTAGGTGACCTCTGATGTTATAATACTTCTATTTCTCCAGTCACCACATTAGCTCCCAATCATCCACCAGTGAACATCAACACCCAGCTCAACGCAATTGGAGACCAGCTTCTCTGTATCATGTGACTTAACCAAGGAAGAACTGCCATCTGGCCCATCATCAATCCAGTCACGGGTTTAATCCCTGGTGGTGATATATTTTCCATTTCTATACTGTTCTTTTCAAAACTAATGTTTCAAATTCTCTCCTCTCAATGATAATTTGAGAATTTTTAAACACAAGTGCTATGTGATGTTTCAGCAAAGGCGTCTTATGTTTATGACCATCATGAGGGTACTAGTGAAGGAATTTTCCCGCACCACTCCCTACTGTCCATCTTCAGTCAAGAAGCCTGTATATATTCCTAACACTTGATCAGCGGGAATTTAGTGCTTGCTGGGTATAACAAATGGACTATTAAGACCTTCATTACTTGAATCAATACTTACCAACTGGCAGTTTCATTTAAACAAACATTGTGTTTAAAGTATTTTGCAGTGTACATATCATTGTCCAGCATTATGATTCCAGATGTAGGACTCCTGTGTTCAAAGCATATGAACCAGAATTTAAGATATCAAAGATATATAAACCATAAATTCACTACCTTTACAGCAGCCAGTGAGTTTAACGTATGTGAAGTATATTGCTGTGTATTTTATGTGGTATATTTACAGAACTGACAGTGTTATCAGAAATGAAGTACAATGTATAAACATGTTTATTAGTTGTCTATTCAACTGTTGACAAAGTTAAGGTAATCATGGACCTGATTTGTTGATTATATATATTATACTCATATGGATATTGTGTAAGAATAGACATTGATCAAAGTACTATATTTGTATATTGTTGATTATCAACTGTGTTTACCAGGAAGACCCATTTAACACGGTGAAATGGAAAAACAGACATTAAAGGGATAAGTAAGTATCAACTGTGTAGACCAGTCATGGCTTTGTAATTGGAAATATGTCACATATTTCTTTGTTTCCAATATGAGCGACCATATTCCAGTTGATGATTCACTTGCCTTCTATACTGGAGGGTGTGTGTTCGATTCCCTAAAGAACCATTGGTGACGACAGGAAGGGTATCCGGTCTTAAAGTGCTATAAGCTTCAATGAAGTCCCATATATGTGGGCACTGCCCTAGCCTATGTAAAGGGGAGTGCAAGGAGTAAATCCACATCAATCCTACTGTTTTGTCGAGAAGGCAGAATATGTATATCAATCTAAGGTTTGCTACATTGCCGCATTAAGGAATCATTAAAGTACCTAATTATGATTGAAAGGAAGTGTAAAGATGTTTTTTTGTAGTGCACTGTAAACAATTAGTACCACACTATGTACAGGGTATTGGTAAAGCTAAATCTCAGAAACATAATGGGCGTGGTGTTACAAAATGATTCACACTTGAATTATTTGGCCTTACAGTGCAACTGGAGATTAAAACTTTTATATTTCAACAGGGGTAAATAGAAATTGATGTGTAATTTTAACAAGAAAGTGACTTTTAAGAAAGCTGTGAATTCTTAGCTATTAACAGATTGAGGAATGGACTTCATTTAATGAAACAAATTTAAGATCCGTACAGAAATGTTAACAGAGAGTAGGATGTGTACCTATTAAGAGTCAAGGAAATCTTACTGATGTCACTCATGATAGAATTGCTGCAGGTCTGTAATTGATAATTTGCATATTATAAGCAACATATATATATATCTAATAGCAAGCAATGCTGCAGTAATGGCTACAATATATTGATCGAGAAAGTCAGTATAACTGTCATGTACTAGAATTAACAATGGGTACATTTTTGTTTTATTAATATTATTTATTGATGCTCAAACCCAGGTTTGATTACCAATTTAACTATAGGCTTAACTTTTTAATGAAAGCTCTCCAAGCATGTTGCAAGAGATTTAAGAACATCATTGTTTACCATCAACAGTATAAAGTGTGGACCATTGCATGACACTCCCAAGTTGAGTAGTGCCTAGTAGCATGAGCGCTTAACCATTTGAAATTTAATTTGCCATAATACTTGCTCTTCAGTGTAATTTGTTGTGTCAATTATAAAGAGGAATAATTGTCAAATTAGTAGAGTCACAGGTCAACAAATTCAATGCAGCCAGTTTATTACTTTCAAAACAAAGCAAAACTAGCATTTTCTAAAGAATCGCTGTTCATCAATTTTAAATTCTGTGTACCATAGGTGCATGGAGAGGATAGACCAGTAGCAATGACCCTAGAAAACAAGTCTATTGTTCTTAGTTCCCATTGAGAGAATAAAGTCGACAAACAAGGAGAGGGTACACATTAGCTTTTGCAAGTCATTTATGTTTGATTTTTTGTTGCTAAGTGGATGTATCCTTTTGCTCTTCCATGATTTATTATATTAATTCTAAGAGCCGGAATTAAAGCCATCAATAAACTCTTACCATAGTGGTAAGTAATTCCCTTAGGCCCTCTTTGCTTTAGTAATGCCTGCCAACTACCAAAGAGCAGGTACTCTTGTCAGCATTATTTAACTGGGGGCAACAGAGACTACCACAAACTACTGCATGATAGTAATTTTCTTCAGTAAATTCATACAACAAGCACGATCTGAAGCTTAATTTAAACTATATATGGGAGCATAACATTTACAAAGCATAACACTTGCTGCAGTTGTTCATAGAGTATTGCATCAGTATTTATTTTGTTTTACATAAGCAGATATCTCCTATCGTGAATCTTAAATAACCGATGCATGGAAATAAAGAAATTCTAGTTCCAATTCATGATTCATCCACATTTAGTGGGATGGAGGACACATAAGGACAACTTTCTCTGTCTTTAGCTGCTCTCATTGCCTGTTAGTAGTTAAAACTTGTCAAGCATAGTGTCATCCATCATTTATAGTCAGGATCTCTCTACTTATTTGCCCCTCATTTTTTTGCTTCTAATTGTAATTATGTCATGGAAAGTCTAAAACTGATTTCATAAGTAATAAATGTAATAGGAAAAATGATTATATACTTTTATCTACTTAATTGTAAGAAGGGGGGTCATATGGGATTTTTTTTCATATTTTACCCCCTCATAGCAGTTTATAATGACCCCCAAATTTAAGGAAATGTGAAAGTATAACCTACCCCACAATTTTATTAGGGCAAATATCAAATGGAACAAATTGTCACTTGTTGAAAAGGTCTAAATTAAATTGTCACTTATCGTTGAAAATGTCAAAACTGTTATTGTTATCATCCATATTGGCATTGTTATCATCTGACTTCGTTTTGTTGCTTTGCCGTAAAACAACATACTTTCGCAAAAGTACTCTTAACTCTGCCAAAGATCATAAGCGATTCTGAAGTGGTGTGACAGAGAACACTACAATGCGCCCTGAGGAAAA
>JAAAKM020006971.1:114604173-114629353 GCA_010016025.2 Alatinidae sp. Z8VKAUB7J3
GACAAGGGTAGATAGGACCAGGTGGACACCTTCAAACACCTTGGAGATGAGCTGGATTGTGAAGGGGTACCCTCGGGTTGCACTTCTGCTTATTTACTATTCTGTGTACAGAACCCCTTGCAACACTTATCAATTAAAAGTATTAAATAGTGTTTGGAAGGGGTGAATACAATAACGCAAAGGCAACCATTCAGTCTTCAATTAACTAGGGATCAGCTATTGACAAAGTGTCTTCCCGTCCCTCTCACAAGGGCCCAAAACACAAGCTAACCAAGCAATAGCCAACAACGGCTAAATTTTGTATAATATATGCAAGCTATTTACATTCCACAAACCTGGTCTTAAATATCTTTTGACAATCAGTTCATTCTGTTGCTGATCCCTTCCTCCAATCACTATATAATTTTCCGAACTGATGAACCAGAGGAATTTCTCAAACCTAAAATAGAAATTTTGTTCTCAATGAGTACGCTGAACAACACCGTTGTGGCGTGTGAGCAGTGCAAATATTTGTGACACTTTTTAACAGGGAAGGGGATTGTAACCATTTGACGGCACAAACGTACATATCATTTAATCTAAAGGCATCGTAATTACAACCACACCAAGGGCTAATGCAGAATCATTTAAATGGTGGTAAATGACATTTTCGTTGGCAATTCATCAGTCTCTTACTCAATTAACGGGACGCATAATAAGTAAGTTATTGTGGAAGTTGCAGTTAACCGATAAAAATAGGGCATGATAACAGAGGTATCCTTTCAGTTGCTAGACAACGGTAAACGCTAAGTTTTAGACATTTACTAAAAGAGATGAAAACGTGCCATTTCTGTGATTTGGATCAAAGTAACACTTTATATTCCATTCTCATGCTACACCATACTCGTAATATTTACTAGAAAAACAGACTTCTACCCATAGCAAAAGCTCTGTAGAGGCATCAGTAAATTAACGCAATATGAACCACACAATCTATTAAGTCTAAACGAAGCAATGATGATTATAACACCTACCAATAGGATTTTCTGGCTTTGTTAATAACGGCAGTTGCTGCAACTTCTTTTAATGTCTCACGTGTCTTCCGTTCAGCCGACTTTAATGCCTACAAACAACAAGTAAAGCTCACGTTTAAGGATTTACAGTTTGCTAAATTAAATCACAGCCTTTCAAGTTCGGTGGTGTAGTAAATAAATATCTAAATACTTAATTGTCTCCTTTCCTATGTACGTTTTCTGGAGACTAGTACCAGTAAAATAATATAAACCTATTACTAATGTATTTTACATAAATTAAAATCACAACTTCATAAGATGCCGTTACCTCATTCTCGCACTGAAGAATACCTACCTTCTTTGAAGCTTGAAGGGTTTTCTCTTCCTTCTTCGATGCATGCCTTCTTTTGTTGTGGTAACTAACAAGAAAAAGCCATATAAGATATACAAGGGCCATATCAGGTATCCCACTCTGTCTTTAAAGACAGGGGACTTGTAATGCCCATCCTCAGTATATTATGAAAGTACTACTTCATTTCACCAGATTAAAAAGTCAAGACAGTTGAATTGGTGTGAATGTCTATCAAACACACTTACATAAGAAATATAGGGTATATGGGCTCTACGATCACTCTATCAATAAGTAACATATATACATAAGTCATGAGGCTGCCGTGTGATGTCAGCCATTTAAATAATGCTTAACTTGCTTTCTTCCTTTTCTTATTCCTCGCGAGTTGCAAACTATTCATGCTGCGTTCCGCATATTACTTATCCAATAATCCATATCTTGCCTATCTCCTTACAACTGACAAACAGAGTGAAATAGACAATTCCACTACGAGTCCGTCCATGTTATGTATGATTTCGCAAAGACTACTTAGAATCGAACATTATACTTAGCACATTAGCTGGATCGAGATTTCATTAATTCCACTGACTAATTCGGTCGGTGCGTATCTTTGAATTACGAGTCAGCTGCTCTCATTTCTCGGCCATGCTGTCTCCCACGAAAGATTTTGTTCGGGAAAATCAGCCTTTTAATAGTAAGCTAAACGGAGCATAGCAAAGACCAAATGACATTTGGCAGCAAAGCAGACAATAATGACTTTAAGAGTGCATCTGATGCTGCCTTATCATGACACTTACCCTCGGGCATTACTAAAAGCATTCATCCCAAGATCAATGTCGACTGTCAAAGCGCACCTTTCCTACAAAAAACAAAACGAAGTTTCCTTTTAAAGTGGGTTTCATCTTCTACATAATCCGAGCCAAACATTTGTTACAGTCGATGTAGTATCAATGCAAAGATGATTTCTTTAAATAGAAAACACTTTCCCTCTTTATCTTTTCGTCGGTCAACACATGCGTCCTTCGTGCGTTCCATGGCAGTAATGTCGAACAGGAAGTAACGCAAATAAGGACCACATCATCTACGCGATTTGATCTGCTTACGTAAAACCAATTTATGGTGAAGAATAGTGAGTTAACGTTACAGTATACTTCTTCTTTTTCTTTCGGCTCCTCCCTTTTAGGGGTCACCACAGCGGATCCTTTGTCTCCACATCAGTCTATCGTTTGCTTCCTCCTCCGTCACGCCAACCACCCTCATGTCCTCCTTCACCACATCCACGAACATTCTCTTTGGCCTCCCTCTCTTTCTCCTACCCGGTATTCCCATCTCCAGCATCCTCCTTCCAATATATCCCTCGTGCGGCCAACGTAGCCAGCCTCACACTGGCATGAAAATTGGTAAACTACAGAGCTTGAATTTGTGGAAGGCACACAATCTTGCTCATTTAAACAAAGTTTGTGGTTATGCAAACAATGACGTAATAATAAGGTCATATGACAAACAAAATTTGGAATTTACTGACCCAGAGGTAAGTCCAATATACATTTGACACATGTTAAATCAAAATTTTTTTCTACAATATACGTTTCGACTTGAAAACAAAGAGAGATTAAAGGATAAGGAGTAATTTCTCCTCCCCCATGCTACACAAATAAGGATAAGATATGAGTCGAAACTAATTCAGAAAAACAAGGAAAGGCAAACGTTCAAGTATCAAAAACTGAGGTGCAATCCAAAAATCAGGTTAGAAATTTAAATTTATCATTATGCAGGTGTGTACCTTTGGTATTCTTGACCAAAACGGGAAGAACGCCGTTGACTTGCTGAAAGGCGTAAGCTTTGGTTCAGACCGAGTTCTGGAACAATACACCAAGGGAGCATCAAGTTATTAAACATTTTGGTCTTGCCATTCCCTTAAAACTTACTTTTCTGTTAAGTTTTACATTCTAAACAATTCTTCTCCTTTAATTGCTGTTGCTTTTTATTTTAGTTATAATTATTATTTTTCTATCAATATGTTATCCTTTTTAAATGCCTGTTTTTATGTTAATACTAGTGCCTGAACATATAATTTTACTCTCTACAATTTTATGTTCTCCTGTCAAATTCTTTCCGCGTGCAGACAGGGACTGTTTTTACCAATTATTATATATTATTACTTCTACTATGGACAGAAAGAAGCACCCTTAGCTTTAGATCACTGTATTTTAGTATTGAAGACACTCTCCGACTATGTACTAAAGTCAACGATATTCCATACATCATGCAACATGTCACGATGACATGCATTGCTGTGAAACCAATGTACTTCTTGATAGAATCCGTAACATTCTTTTAAAGAAGAGATAATAACTTCAGACCTCTAACTATACTTAGATTGTTATGTTAAACATAATTAACACATCCAAACGTGAAGTGGACGTTCAAATAAATAAAAGACTTCAATTAATAAAAGTGAGCACTTGTAAAATGGTGAAAACCATGCACCTCAAGCAAAGTAACAATTTTCATATGAGTATAAATTGCGCGGCTATACACATATGCATGGATGTGCAATTTTAGTGGTATATCAATACTTGTATATTGATACATCCATATTTCTATATATTAAATGGTATATGTGTATATGTAGTAAATGGCCACCCCTACGCACATAACTACGCAATTGCAGTAGCAGGACCAATAGTAATTACTAAATTTGCAATGCCTTATAATGTATTTCTTTTACTCCGTATTTGGATGCTGAGCTCATTTCCTTTTACTAAGAATGCTAATGAATACTTATTCTGAATAAATTTAACACAGAAGTCTGTGTCCTTAAAATCGTTTTTAAGATAAGACGATAAATTTTAAATACTATTTACAGAAAGAGAAACGGCTCTGCAGACCTGTGCCAGCGAAAGATCAAAAGATGTAGACAACGTTTCAGACTGTAAATTTTGTGATTACGTCAGAGTTATTAGATAATATGCATTGGAGTCAAAGGTTTTACAGTAACTATGGATTATAAATCTTTTCACCGTTACCATCTCTCTGCATTAAAAACTTTGTTTAACATTCTCACAGTTTGTGATATTTTGAATTTCAAGGCTGAGCCAAGATTAAATCCCGTTCTGAAATGGGCACAGTGTACCAATATGTTAATTCCTTAAAGAATCGAATGCGAAATGGTTGCGCAGAAACGTATAACATGAGTAATTTTTAAAAATATATATATATATATCACCTAAATGTTTGTTGTCTCGTTGCCGTATAATGGCAAAATTACTTATAAATTGACTTCAAGAACCTTCAACAATTCAATGTTAAGAGAAAATGTCCCGCAAATTGCTACACGACTAGTCGAAATCCTTCAAATATCTGCTGATTCAATATCGCCATTTTGTTACAGCGAGTAGATATACGCTTTGCATTTCATTACAAAACCAATATACAGTTAATCAAAAGAATCAAAGTTCAGACATCTTTGCTGTTAAATAGCTGAGGATATCGTTTTTGAGAAGGACTTAAAAGTCAACCAGTAGCTGTAAAGGTTTTGTTTCGATCGTTGCATACTAGCGGGAGACAAATAGCTTTTGACCCAGCTTCTAAGATGATCGCTTATTTCATTTCCTTAAACGTGCCATGTAATAACATCTCTTTTACTATACATTGATTAGGTCCGCTGTTAGAACAGGTTCAAAACCATCGCATCTAAGTAAAAGCTCCAATGTACAGGAAATAAACGCATGGGTTGTACAATACTACACCCTAAGGAGCAAAACAATCTGAGTCAATTTAATCAATCATTGTACACGTTCATTTGCGTGTGAATTATACTAGAAATTCCATTTCAAACAGGAATTCTATCATTCTTCTCTATCGAAAAAGGCCTTCTATTACTCGGTAATCTACATTTAAGTCGCTTTCGGCTTCCGTTTTACTCGAGGTTTGATTAAGCGAAAAGCGCCGCAATTTCAATACGCTTACAAAGAGCATCGGCCACGATAGGTCTGTTATGCTATATTTGTTTCTTGTAAGCAGATAGTGTTCAAAGATGACCAAAATGCTTCTTTTACTTGAACGGGACGTTGTCGTGACTAAGTATCGCTCTAAGATGTCTCATTTAATAGGACATCTGCTGATATATGGAAATCAGTGTCTAATTTACCTTCACAATAATTTCCATATGGGTTCTCTTAATGACCTTAATGGCATGAAAAATCATCTTATGGTTGCAATATCAGTACTTGAGTTTTTCTTACTAAGTTGATATAGATCAGCAGGTCAAACGAATAATGTGAAAGTATGTATGGAAGATTCCTATAAGATTCTTCGTCGGCCTACCACGCCCAATGCTATCCTATCACCACAAAGAGCTATTAAAGGCCTCTTGTAAAAAGGTGTTACAATATATGAGAGCCTGCTTGAACACTTGCAAGAAAACGATAAAAAAGTTGGCGTTGTGTATATCAAGGACATTTGTCTCTCTTCTTTCTGTGTAGCCACATGCAGCTCTTGACTGTGCTAATTCTCATAAAAGTATATACATATATATATTCACAGTTTGAGTGTTTCTTAGGGATGTTTCTTGCCAAGGTCTCAATTTATTTCAACTCTTCAAAACTTTGTGTTTCACAGCACCATCAAAGGAGACCAGAGGTAAAGTTGAAATTTATTTGAACAAAAGTGGGTTGGGGTGTGGCCATTGGGCATACATTTCAATCGAATACTGTCTCTGCAACGTGATATCCATGCTGCGGCATTCAATCTGCTTCAACCATGTTAGATGTTTTTGGTTGTAAAGTGCAAGGTACAAGCTGCAGGAAGGCGAAGTTTGCAATAGATCTTTATATCTCCTCCCCTTCCTACCACCTTGATAACACTTCCTCTTACGTCTTTCAACATTTTGTATTCTTAACGTAGCCATTAATTACACTAAATTGATGACTTATTGCAACTGATGTAGTATATTCTATCAAAATGGAACTTTATTTGGTTAAATGAAGCTATCATGCTATTACCCTTTGTCTGTTTGCTCTTAAATGCGTATAGTTTCGTTCTCAGAGAACCTTGGACACTCATGAACTGGTGCACTGATGCGGAGATTCAAAGAGAATCGTAGACAATTTCTCCACTGGAACTAAATTTCTCAGTAATAGGACTACAATCGCAGAAACTCAGCGTGCTATGAGAAAGACCCTATAGCCACAATGCTTCTAAAACGTTTTAAGTGGGTCTATGTAGGTACACTAGAAACATAGGTGCCTTCTATCAAAATGACATGTGGAAATAGATCTTGACATCTGCGTTTGAGGATCATCTAATCCATTATCTGAAACCTCTAATAGATTTGTAGGTATTAAGTGATGTACATTAAGCAAAGACGAATTTTACTTCTCATGGGGTACTTCGGCCCACACTTAATGAAACTCTGTGGCGATTTTGTAATTTTTGTCTGCATGAGCACCAACCAGACACATATCTATCTCAAGAAGCAATTAAAAAGAAGTATTAATAACTTGTTCTTGGATTACATTAGTTAATAAAACAATTATTTATTCTCTCGAGAACTTGCTAGCTCGCGGTACAATTATTTATCAACATTGCTTGATTAAATATTAAATTAATTAATTACATATCAATCGTTTACAAATATAATTAAAGCAAGTTATGATAGGAACGTTCTATATGTTTATAAGATTTCGTCCATGTCAGCAACTTTTATTTGACAGTTCTCATTTAATTACAAACATTCGGGTAAGCAACGTTGTGGTGAACCGATCTTATGCTAGAGGCAAAGAAATAGACCAAAATTTTAAAACGGAAGCTACAAACTATTCGAGAATTTGATACAAGTAAATTTATTATCTATGGCTCAAAATGTTTCGCAATACCTAATAGTTAGCAGAAATGAGATTAGAAAATACATTTTAAGCGGAAATTGAATAAGGCAAATTGTTGAGAAAAAAAACCTGTTTATATTTTATTATGCCAGTCTCAATCTTTCAGATTTGTCTAGATCTTTTATTAGTCGTTATTTCATCTTGGTCATACAACCTACCAACTACGTACTAGAGTCTCATAACACCTTGTTATCAATGCTGACAGATAAACAACTGAAAGCATTCCCATTTCTTTCTTAATAGATCAACTAAATTTTAAACGCTTAAATAGACTATTTTCTGATATTATTATGAATGGTTCAAAGGTTCAATGGGCCTAGTCACTGCTCGTGTTTAATAGTGGCTTCGCCTGAAGAAACAATCAAGGCATGTCCATGAGTTTTATTGTGGTCGGACTCTCCTCTATATTTAACATTCATTTCGTAGATCTAGTATCCTACTTGTTTTATTACATACTGACAGCATTATTCTAGCAATTTACAATTTCATATTTGCTTCTCAACGCAGCATTTGGCAAACTCCAAATTACCATAGTTCCTGCGTTCTGCACAACAAACACGTGTTTAACACCGATTCACCTTCTTTTAGCAGTCTGTTATGGAATTTCATTTGCCAATGATTTTTCCCTATCTTGATTTCTGTCAATAATAACTTGCGTTTCTACATGTATCTTTATTTTATGGAAGTATTCTCAGGCTGTGTTTACATTGCAAGGGTAAGGAAGAACGGGAATGTTATGCAATGTCCAGAAACCAACTTTCTTGCTAGCACAAGGGAACTCTTATTGTTGTTAAGCGAGTTGTATCACCTACATCGTATAAAAGCCCATTTTTTAGTATTTGCACTATAAGCTGGCCTGGGACCACTTATCCTTACGTAAGAGGCATCTAACAAATATTTCAAATTTGTGTGATACACTTGGTACATCGTAAATTGCATTTTACTGCATCACAAGCATTTTTAGTATATTCAGCATCTGTTTCAAGCGGAGGTACAAAACCACACCTGAGTCTTCTTACTTCGTATTTGCAGAAATGGTTTCCATAACCTCTTTGTACAACGGCAAGCGTGCGGTATGTTCAACGTTCTATGTCTTGTTCTAGAACTTGACAGTAGATTTTGCTGTGGACCAAAGGAAGGACATCTTCCTTATTGGTAAAAGAAAGTCAAATCATTTCCGATATGTCGCTCTTGGAAACCAGTACGCTGGTACTGCTTTTGAGCATGAATTTAGCTTGTTTATATTATATTATAAAAGAAAAAATCCAGTGGACTCTGAAAGCTAATAATTTTACAATAGTAGCAACGAAAGTTTTATTAGAAATTGAAAATATGAAATACGTCTTCGCTTTTATTCGCATACAAAACGTTCATACCATTTCACAATGATAGCTTGATGTGCTTACATAAAGTAAGTTATATTTTTTAAATATTTTGGCAAATACAACACCGACAATTTGTTGGAAAAAATGCCAACAAGGGAAACACAATTTAGATAACGGTCCGTCATATTTCAAACCTTCGTCTCTTATGGTATGTAGATTTTTTCCTGACGATTTCTTTGCTGATGAGTGTAAGAGCTTTGAAGTGAAAAAACGATCTTACTACTTTGTCCAGTGTTGATGCTTGATACCGTAAGAAAACATTTTAAGTTTTATAGCGTTTCCAGCAGGATCGCCCCGCGTTGCCCTGGTACTGATTAAGTAAGGAACGCAAACATTTGCAGAAGAAGATGGGGACCTGGTGACCCCTTTCGTTTTTCCTAATTTGAGCGGACCAGAATGGTTTTTTTTCCCTCATTGACCCCACAAAGGCCCCCTTTATCATAATAAACGATTGCAAAATTTCTGACGCCTCTTAAATCCACCCTGAGAGGGGTAACCACCGGCCTAAAATCTGCACATGGATTCCAACATCAAGTCTACAAAGTTTGGTTGCTTTTGGTCAAGGAGTATAGGAAAAGAAGAGCAGCATACATATATACATAGATACATGGATACCAACATACCAACATACAAACATACAAACATACAAACATACAAACATACAAACATACAAACATACAAACATACAAACATACAAACATAAAAGTAAAGTTTGACGAAACTTTAGATTGGAAATATATCAATATGCTTCTTTCTTTAAAGATTCTCAGACTGGCAGTTATTTTTATAAACAGATTACGTTTTCCACCAGGCATTTCCTTTGTTATCCAATAGTTTATCAGTTAGCCTGTTAAGTGGATTTATTTTTAATCAGGGGTTGTTTGAAATTTGAGCCCGGCAGTCACCAGGGGTTGTTGATGAAGAGACTACCAATCTTATTCTTTGACTTTGTGCAACAAATTGCATAATAAATGGTATCAAAATATTATCTCATACATTGATCATAGGTTCTTGCTTTATACGATGCATGCTCAATTAATTTCTTGGTACGTTAGATAATGTCAAGTGTAATGGTATATATGAAGTACATCTCGTAGAAACATTGATCTATATATGCAATAATAAGGACTTTGCCACTCCCATTGATGCTGTACTCAGGGCATGATCTAAGCAACGATTGCCAAGCTGTATTGTAACTAAATGTATATTTCTTAGCCAAAAAATTACTAAGTTTTTATCACCAAACACCCTTCAAGTTCATCATAATGTCACTTTGCACAAAAGTCCCCTTTTGTAAACCTCTGTCTTACAATTGCTCATTACATGTATGGGGGCAAATTTATTCTGACAAAAGCTTCAGCGAAAGTGTAACTAAAAGTAATTTACACATTTATTAACTTTGTAATCCTTAACAGGAAAAAAGCACTAAAAGAAATTTGGTTCCGACATGGAAGTGGTGTTCATAAATGCCCTGAATTAGTATGCAACTTACTTATCTTTCGATCTAGGAAGAGTACGTGCCATTTTATTAGTTGCCAATCTGAAGCTGTGTTCCTATGGTATAGATTACTTTGATCTAAATATGCCATATCAAGAATCAAACCAAGCTGCTTTCATGTTACAATTTCCTTTAAAACAACACTTTCTGATGCATGACAAATTTCTAAAGAAGGGATGTATCATAAAAGACCATTTCGGAAGTTCTATGTAAATTAAGGCGCGAGTTGTACTCTGGGATTGTCTGGGGGACGATCGCTTTCAGTCTAATTTGAAAACAGTCATCGGCAAAGGACTACCATTTGAAATGCCTTCAATTTAAACCATTAGAGTTAGCTTTATAAAGGGATGCAAAGACTACTATATAGTTAATGGATTTAGTAACGACAGAAGTAAACCTGAACAGTTACGATTTAACTCATCAAGGGTCAGGCACTGCTTTTGAATAGTGCTTTGCAGGCAAACAGCTGCTTTCATATTTTTTCTCTGACTTGCAGCGTTTGTCACTTGATGAAAATATCGTTCAATGTTTTAACAATTCATGGCGTGTCTTAAGCAAAAAACAAGTTTTCCATTTGTTACAAATAACAATAGCGTTTCCTTTGGACGTTTGAGAAAATTGCACGTGAACTTCTGTGTTGTGGAAAATAGTGACACAATGATGAATGCTTCGACTGATAGCTTATTCGTTTTGCTGTATTGCTGACTACGAAAAGGATTATAAACCATTAAATCTTTAGTATTAGTTACACATAACTTTACACGGTGATAAAATGCAATATCGATGAAGATTTGTGGAAAATACCCAGACGATGTCAGGGTTGTAACGTTGAGTTACGTGAAGAAGATAATCATCATTATCGATTGTTTTAAACCAGAAAAGGAGTCCTTCGTTTACAATGCACAGTAAATCTAGTATCTCAGCTATTTTCTGCTCATAATACCGGTTCCAATAAGCAAAGTCGATCGTTGAATTACCACAGCAAATGCAGCAAATGCAGCAAAGTAATGGATATCAATCGACAGAGTATTTAAGCCACTATAAACATTGTTCCCGAGAGTGGCGAACCACATTACGATGTAAGGGAAGAGCAGCGATTCTTTTAGCAAAACTCGACTCTTTGTGGAATAAACAGTGAATCACTCAAAAATTATATCGTATTTCCTTCAGTTTAAATCAAAATGTTTATTTGAAGGGATCTTCTGATTGGACGTAGGAGCTCTGTGACTTTTCAAAAGAACGTAGTTGCTATACCCATGTTGACGTCGGTGATGGCTCTGCCCAACAGGGTAAGCAACTATTCGGAAATCTTTGATAAACGTAAACATTATTTTAGCTTTTTCTGCAAACCCTTAAATATAGTACTTTTATATTTACAGGAACATTTGAAATTAGAGGGTTTATATCTTCTTCGTGAGGGTCAAATCGTGACACTTAGACCTCGATTTTGTACGTCAAAAGATTCTTCTTGACACTTGACTTTTGGCCCACAAATAATTTCGTAGCGGTGAAGATATCCTCTTTGAAATTTCAAATTTCATTTCTTTATACATCTGTGGGTGGCGATGCACGTAACTTTTGCAGAATTTGCTACAGCCTTTAGACGAACTCCGTAACAACTGTTCACGACTTGCTCTGTTTTCATAATGTCGGCCCCCCTGCTAATCCCACAATGTATATCAATAATGTGTATCAAAAATCTTGGAATTTGCCAAATGGTCAATTGGTTTCAACAAATTATTCAAGAATCCTCCAGATTGTTGTCCTTTATATAATGGCTGATATTAGCTGTATCAAAGCCTGAGGAAAACTTTCTATCTCATATGCAAATCTACATACTGCAGAACTCCGATCAATTAGATGATACTTGTACGACTATATCCCTTCACGTAAATAGCTATTTTCAAAGTGTTTTACAACGCCATTACACAGTAAGGCTTAGTAAGGCTATCTGTGTTCAAAGTCAGACTACATAACATCATATCTTCTGATGTCAGAAAGGATTGTCTGAAATTCTTCCTTAGATGATTAATTGTTATAATGTTAAGCCTATGCAGTACAGGGAGGTAAATGTACCCACCCACCCTACTCCTTAACACTGGAAGGAAAGAAATAAGTACAAGCATGAACTCCTTTAGGAGGCAAAATGTAATTGACTTCTATTTTAAGCTTTATATCCTACAGCAAAGGTGTAAAATGCCTTTAAAAGGGCGAATATTATAGCGGTTTTACTTATTCAAAACAATAGTTTAGAAAAGCTAACATAACCAGAAATAAATTCATACTATTGGCTTTATAGTGATTTTCTAGCAATCTCTTTATTTCAATTGAATCAATAAGTAACTAAAAGTGTTCTAAGCTGTATTAATTATATTTTTATCACTTTCCTGAAAATTTAAGTATTGCTCCAGCTTTTGGTGTACTCTGTTAATCAATTTAGGCCCATACTACAAAGTACCAATAACTGAATATTGCATGAAATGCAGAGAAAAAAATTATTTTCAACTTCCTTATTCTTTATCAAGTGGAGATATATTTTCTTCGACTCCAAATATGGGATTTACTAGGGGTAAAAACGTTTGCTGATTTCTCAAATTTTGCTTCGAAAAGTGCTGAAGTCATCAGAATTTTCGATTTTCAGATTTTTTTTCCGTATAGTACGTAAATCAAAACAATACAAAGGCCAAAATGACTAGTTTTGTTAAAGCTAAGATCAATATCCTTAAATACTATATAGGTCAACTATGGTGAAGCATGTAATGCGCCATTTTAGAATTAGCTTATCATTAAAAACTAAACTGGTTATATTACCTTCACAATTTGGGCACCTTTGCTGGTTTGAAAGTAAGAATATATCTTGAAGTTGTCTCCATATGTAGAAGAAGCAACCACGAATGCTGCCACTTTGTTTTTGTCTGCATCAACAACCATGTTGCTTATAAGGCAAAGAGAAGGGAGTTGGACTTGAACCCAGGCCTTCCACTTCAATGGTGTCGTAGGATCGCAGTTGGTTGGTTGGGAACTGCACCAATACAGGTCCTTCTTGTATGTAAGCCTTGCATAGTTTTTCGTGCCACAACCATCCCCGTTGGATGTAATATCCTTGTCAGTAATAGCACCGTTGCCAAATCCAACATCCCTGAAAGAGGCTATACGAAGGGGTAACTCATTTAATAACTTGCAGAAGTGAGAATAAAAAAGAGTGTCTTGATTGGATAGAGGCAATGCTTTAGAGCCGGAAAAACATTCATGGAACATCCTACTTATCATAATAGCTGCTTCAGGGCAATTATACAAAATAACAAGATCGTCACCAAATTGTTAAATTGTTTCTATTTTTGTCACTCTTACGACCCTCCTCTATTGTTATTATCGTTATAATCATCATTATCAACGTCACTATAACAGTCATCATCGTCATCATAAACAGCATTACCATTATAAGAATGATAATCATCATGAAAGTATTATTGTTAAAATAACGGTCATCGCCACAAGTATCATCGTTATCATTGAGAATATAAGAATGAATAAATGAACATTACAAACGACTTATAACTCAAACTCCAAGAATGATCAATTTTAAGCGTTCAACACATGAGGAAGACACACGAACATGTGTGTGTTTTTACAGGGGGTCAACGGGGAGTCCTTCTCTCTTGGACAACGCTAAACAATAGTAGGTCTGTAAAAACCCGTTAATTGTGGTTAATTACAATAACCCGCCTCTCCCACGGGAAAATCCTGCAGGCGCCTATGTACTGATAACTACTGCAACTTCTAAAAGCTGTATTTATAATGTCTTATAATTTGAAAACCTGCTTGGCATTAGGTATTCAAAACATGTCTAGTTTTCATGTACTCATTTCTCGTTTCTCTATTTACTTCTTCTGACACTTTCTGTAGGGGACATTTCTTAGTGGCTCTAGAACCTCTATGCACAGATCGTGCACAAAAACATCCTAATAGTTTGGCGAAGGAAACAAATTTTTTAATTTGCTCATTTTTTAAAAACATGAATGACAATAGAGGTATTACTTATATATGTGTTTTAATCCTCTTTTATCCTATAAATTCTTTGGCTAATGTCACGTATTTCGTCTGGCACTGACTTGCTTACCGGTATATCGTTATTGGGACATACGGCTGTACTAAGATTTTAAACAATTAAGCACTACGTGAAACTGATATGCTGATTCTGGAACTAAAAGCAATCATACATTTTTGAGAAGACAGCAATGTCCTGTAGTTCCAACCGTAGTTTAGCATACAGCATCTCCATCTTTTGTTATTAGATTTTTTGATTATTTAGATTCTAATGTTATAGAATATAAATGTGAAATAATTGGTACTCACCTAGACACATTGGTATCCTGCTCTTCAAATACCATGTAACGAAGGCGGAGAATAAAATAAAAGTCTGTAGACGAAAATGTAATTGGACTTAAATTGAAGATAAGAATCTAACAAGCAGTTTGTAGAAGTAATAATCCAATCAACAGGGGTGCAACACGTGTAACATGTGTCACGTTCTCAAAGTTCGTAAACGGTTACATATTTGTAAGTGGTACTCATCATATTTATACTCAACTATTATTATAGCTATAAACTAAAGGGAACCAGGAAATTGAAGGTTGATGAAGACATTTCTCTTAGCCAAGAAAAAGGTGAACGTAAATACAAACGTAAAGAATTAACTCAGCAATGATCCTACATGCTTCATCCTCTTTGCTGATGATGCTGTGTTATTCTTGCAAATAGCTGAGAGACGTCGAATAACACCGATTGACATTTTGATTCAGCCATATCATTCGACTAAACGACCCCTAGCTTTTCAAAATAGAACAAATGGTAATAGAATTTCACACTTCATACAATAGATAACAGTCAACAAGTGGTGTTTTATGTACCAGGATCATACATTGGCAACAAATAATGCGGCGACATATATAATCTATTTAAATCAATCGTCTCCCAAACTTAAAAATGTTTTTATGTGCCCTCACGCCTCTTAAGGTAATAGTTTGTTCCAGAATAAATTTACATAATAAATTTTTATTGAAATATAAACAGAAGTCATAACATCAAATTAAGTTGTATAAACACTATGAAACTTTATGTTTTTGTCCGTGCACAGATTTTTGTTTAAAATATAAAAGCACGTATGTTTGAATGCACGAAAGGCAAAAAGGCAAGTTAACGACTGTATTCTTCCTGTTGTTTACAATAAAGTTTCTTAAATCATGGTACTTGGCGTTGACAGCAATCATCATGTCTACCTGTGTATCAAAGTAATTTTTAGATTTTATCTTAAGTAACAACAGATTACGAAGTCCAGGAGCGCATTTCGTTCCCTCTGAAATGTTCTCTAACAAGGCAAAGGGTTTCCAGCACCCCTGCTTGACAAACCCTGATTTAGAACTATTTTATAGGCAGACAAATTCTTATAAAACATCAGAGAGATGGTTTGGAGCGTTAGTCATAGCATGCCTAATATAAGAGCCCAACCATGACTTACACAACATAAAAGCTAAGAAAGATGGAAATGTACTGATTTGAGAAATTAGAAAGAGTAGTAGAGATAGAGTTCTTATTGGAAGAATAAGAGATAAAGGGTATTTTATGGATACGACTACTGATATTTCAAATATGGAGAAGCTCTTCACGGCAATATATTATCATCATTAACAGTACACCGAACACATGTGAAGAGGTTATGCAGTTATTTCAGAAAAATGTAGTTTTCTAGAGCAAGTAAGGGGTACAAGTACTAGAACAGACGTTTTAATCCCCAATTTGTTATCTTAAGTGGCGCCAATCTGAGGGTAACACATATCCCGCAACTTACGGAGGCTGTAAAAAGAAAACAAAATAGAAGTTACCAAGGGCATGCAATACATACTACAGATGGAAGTCAAATAGGAATCTACTACGAATTTTCTACCTTGTGAGCAGGGGTGGTTTTCCAACGTGTAGGGCCCTGGGCACTTTTCCAACGCGGGGCCCTATTAACGAGATGTATATTTGTCAATATCTCACCCAATTTAGCCCCCATGATATGGGGCTTTCACTTTGCATATCGTGTGTAATAATTCTTATATGAAGTGCATGTATACATGAAAGAGTACGAAAAGAGAAGATGAATGGCCGATGGACGTTTTTGGCTGTGATACTCAAAGGTCCCGAATAGACGGGGTTCTAATAAGCGGGGGCAAAGAAAGATTAGACCAAAATAGTACGTCAAAAGCAAAGACTTGCCATATAAATTTTCGAAGTTTCGCCCAAAATTTGGAAAAATATTATTATATGCGGAAAGATGTCTATAAGGACCCAAGAGTAGGTAATCTAGGGGCATTAGTAATCGACCGATTGTACCTAGGTTACCGCCCTGTTCGCCATACCCTAAAGCCACCCCAGCTTGTGAGAGACGTGCCTCTCTAAGGCGTTACCGATCACGATCTCTGTAGTTTCCTGTCTCACACAAGCAAATCAATGTAATAGTTTACTGTTTCAACTCTAGTACTACTTCTTGCAGCCGGGGACTTCTAGGCGTAAAATTGAGATATTCAGGGATTCACAGAGTATGTTGATATCACGAAATACGGTTTTCAGCTCACATTGATTAATTATTGCCACAAAAATCTAATGCCACGACACGAAAAGCTATCGCCTAGAAACTACAAAAAGTATACACAACGAAACACCGTAAAATCCCGAATATAAGCCCTCCCGAATATAAGCCCCCCCCGGAGTATAGCCCCCTCCTGTAAACTAACCAAAATATCCTTCAGAATATAAGCCCGGTGCTTAAATTCGGGATTGTGTGTTGGATCAGTAATTAGTAGTGCAGAAGGCAGTGTCACTGAATGAACATGGACAGAGCCTCTGTATTTACTTTTGTTCTTTTGTGAGATTTTACGCATTTAATGTTGTTATTAGTCTCTCTGATTGGACACCGAATGGTGCATTTTTTGGAATACACAAGTCACCAATTAACCCAAAAGACCCTCCGAATATACTCCCCCCTGTATATAAGCCCCCGAATATAAGCCCACCAAAAACGCTTACGAGCCCCTATAAGCCCAGGGCTTATAATCGGAATTTTACGGTATATGTCCAGCTTTTTCGGAAATGCCTAATCATCCTTCGTACGCTACAAACGCACATTATTTGTTTTTGCCTCGCACACAATGCGTATATAATGCGTAAGCTAACAAATCAATTACATTACCTTTCCCTCATGACGTGTATGTTGTTGATGTCTAAAAAGACCAGTTCCGAATATTGATAATTATCAATATCTTCATAACCACCACCTTTGGCCTAGAAAAGGGCGTGCGGCAATGATTATTGTTATGCGGCTATGTGGCTATGTCCTGCAATGAAATATATCGAATTGCACTGCTTCGACCTGTTACCAGTGCAAATAAAATGGGGTAAACAACGACAAAACTGGTATCTTCACAGTTGTTATATATATTAGTTATATATATAAACTTCAATATCTTAATAACCAGTTTTTGAAGGCTGCTCCCAATTGTCATCGAAGTTGCTTGCAATGGTGGGGCTGAACATTATCGATTCGAAAACATATTTCACAGTACTACGGAAAAGAGGGGATTTTGATATAATATGCTTTTGAAACGATAATAGAGAAATGGAAAATACATCACCACCAGGATTCGAACCCGAGGCCCACGCACTTGAGGCGTGTGCTCTACCAATTGAGCTACCTGAAGTCCACTGAAAACAAACCCTATTTCTCTAGTCAACAAATTGCTCGCATTTATTCACGGCTAGTATCCTTCACGGGTAACCAGAATGCAATATAACGTTACAATCCAAATTACCGCATTTCCTGTAAATTACACCTGGAAACATTTAAATAAAATAGGAAACGACTTGCGGAAAATCTAGCATGACAGCACTGTGAAAACCCAAGTCAAAGCGCCTTCAAAAGGAAATTCCACCAGTGGTGGGCAACAAGGTAGAGCGCACAAGACAGTCCACTTACAGTTCTGCAATAGGGCTCCACTCACTGGAAAATAAACAATGCGGCGAGGCACATTTCACAATACGTTCAGGGTATTTTTAAGGACATGTCAGAGCTTCACCTTAGAGTTTTGGAAGTGGTTACTATCAGATTATGCAACCTCATTTTATTCCGACAGAAACCATGCGTCTTTCAAACAAGGCTGTTTTAGTTCCATACAGCATTTCCTAACTAATTTGTTATACTTCTTAGGGAGCTTACACATGCGTAGCATATGCGACGTGGCATACGACGTGGCATGTCACTTGGGAATGAACCTATACAAAAGTATTAAACCTTTCACGCCGAAGTGGCACGCCACGTGCCAAATGCGACGAGCCACTTCTGTGCCACTCGAGAAACGGACCAGACCGTTTTTCAAAATTATGGCATGTCGCAAAGTTGCTTCTCAGCCAATCAGGATAGCATTTGTTCACATCACATGATCAGCTTGGCATGCGAGGACTAAGGTAAAGGCTCGCTTATCTGTTTGTGATTGTTCGAAAGAGTACTCAACTGCCAACACCTTCACGGAACCATGGGCAAGCCCAGTGTGTTTGGTTAGGCCGTACGTTATTCGACTCCGGCTAAAGTTCTCTAGTTAAACAAACGAATAGAGAACAATGTTGTCTCTTTCCTCGATGAACATTCTTATTATGAAATGCAGTTTCTGTTTAAATAGATAACATTATATAATTCACTCAGTTGATATATGTTTTGAATTTAATTTAGGTATGCTCACAAAATATCACTCGGCGTTCAAATGGTCTCGGCCACTCTATACGATAAACAACTGCAACTGATGCAATTCGAGCAGACGTAGATTATAATACATCTTTTCCACTTAAAGAATCTATGTAGTATAACAGTGTATTAACTTAGAAATAGTACTGGTCGTTCTGTAGCCCTCATGCATCTGCGGTATTAGTATCCTGCAACTGTAATCAAGGCTTTGCAATTGCCACTAAATGACGAAGGATATATTTTGGGTATAGTTTAAGGCCCTTTAAAACTATAAAAATGCTACGCAAGTAGACAAACCCTTTCCGATATGAGATGTATCCACCATCTCGTTGTACGTTTTCTCCCACCAACTATCAGACCCATACGAGCAATATCATCGTTTTTGTCAGAGGAATACATCTGCGACGTGGCCTTTGCGACGTGGCCTTTGCGACGTGCCACTTCGGTGTGTAAGCTCCCTAAGACTGGAATAGATACCCTTTAGAGAAAACTGCTTCATCAAAACAGCTTCACAAGTGCTATTTTCATTCAAATGCTGGCTTGTGAAGTGGCCCTCCATGTTTCAGGCATAGGAATACGGCTTTTGGTGAAATACGTCCGGGAAAAAGTAAATAGAGACAATAAATGTAACTAGCGAAGAGGTGCGCTAAAAGCTTACTGTGTACCGTGTAGTGGCACCAGCCTTTGTGGAGTGAAAATTACAAAAGAAAAACGTAACTTATTTCTAATCCTGAAGAGGTCCCTCATGTTTTAAACTTAGGAGTAAGGCTCTACGTGATATTGTACATGAAGTGAGAAAAGGATACAAATATGATCATAAGTGCAAAAAGATTTTAAAAAACCTACCCGTCCCTTGAAGAGTTACCTGCCTTGTGTGAATTGAAAACGATAAAAAAAACAAGTACTGGTAATAACTTGGTCTGACAGGGGTGAGCGACAAAAGGATTTCACCAAATACTCCAATCTTCCATAAAGTACCAAATTCCTACATTGTAGTGCCGAATTACATAAACATGGTCCTGCTTTTCCCTTCCATGAGATCGATGTGATGGACGCCGAAGAACTCCTCTTAAGTCGTAAATCTAGCATTTAATTTTAGATTTTTCAGTACGTGGGTCATCGTACATGTTATGATGCATGAAAATGTCACCAGCATCTTTAAGAGAAAGTGCAGCAAGAAAGCTTGACTAATCCAAATGATGGTTATAGCCTGGGCCACGGACGTAAAATAGTTGGCTGCAAAATCAGCTTTAGGCTGATAAGGAAGCCGAGTAAGAGCAAATACTTAACAATCTTAAGTACCTTGTTTAAAATGATAGACTCCTTCGGTGCAGGCAATTCTTCAGCATCAGGAATTTTAGCTTCTACCCAGTCGTTTTCATCAGATTGTTCCTAATTGAAAAACGAAGACCATATGTTACGGTGGCTTGCCAGTGTGATACAGTAGCGCACCTATGAACACAGGGCGATCAGATCATAAATTGTGGCGAAACGATAATCAAAAAATGGTGGCAAAAGTACTGGGGTATCTCTGAAACCTCACCCCTGGTCAGCAGAAGGCGAGAACTCCCCGGGGGAAGATTAATCTATCCCAATTTTCAATTATCTATTAATCAATCACTTTTTACAAGATTAGAAATATTAAAATCAATTTAAAAATCAATTAAGATACAATTGTTGAACAAAACAATGTAAGGTAGTACTTATAGGTAATTGTGCTCATTATTGAAAGAAAATTCTATACTGGCTCCGATCAATGAATTAAGCATAATTATTGGATACAGCTACAGAACTACAAAATAATTTGATTGGCAAAAGTACTATGTTATGCAAATGGAAGTTCATTATGACTATGAGACTAACAATTGTTCCTTCATCAATCGACCTAATTCCCGTTGTCGAAAATACTGGAATCAACATCACCTATATAAAACGTATTTTAGTTCTAAAAAGGACAGTGTATCGAAGATGTCTTGCTATAATACAGAAAAGTTCACAATTTGCTTTTTGATATTGATGAATAATTTATTCGAGGTAAAGACAACGCCAAAGACGTGCAGTCCATAAGTGTAGTAGGGCGAATGCGCATGCGTCGAGCATTGGCACCTTTTGTAGCCAGGACCTCGTGCAGAAGGAGAGAAAGAGATGAAGATCCCAAACTGATCATCCTTACGTGTATCAATTCTCATTCGTATTACATAAGAACCCGGTGACTCTCTACTTATATCTTCTTAGGATTAAGTACACAAAATAAGAGCCGCTTTGGTCCATGGTCAAGTGAATAATTCCCCAGGTATGCCAGAGGGTACGAGTTCGATACCCCTACCAGCCATAAGTGACGTCAGGAAAGGTATACGGTCTTACGTTGCTCTGAGCTCTAATAAAGTCCATATGTCTGCAATGGACAAGCCAGGCGGAAAACGAATTCACCTGCTCACTTAACGTAAACAAAAGTTCATTTCACCTCTCCCTCTTTTAGTATGTCTCTTGTTAATTGTTAATGTATTCTATTGTTTATGTTGCGGTCTTAACCCAGCGTGTTTGATACATTGTAACTAATTGATTCGAGGATGGTGGTAGAATACACCGAAAGCTCATCATATTATGTTTTGTCATTATGTTTCACCTACGCGCCTTGTGCTGGGCACTTATCTTTATAATACGGACATACGTATTTGGGCACCGACCTAGCCGCTACCAAAGGAGAATGCGTGCCGTGAAACTGCATAAGGTGTACAAAGCCAACATAAGATATGCTGAACTAGTAATAAGTATAAGCCAAACCATAGCATACCCTAATGAAACTAAGTACGTGGAATACGGGTTGATAATTCTGGCAACCTCGGAGGGAATACTACCCCCTAAAATTCCGAAGTACCACCCGGGGTCCGTAGGAATTCGGCATTGTTTCTCTTCCTCAATATTAAACAACTAAACTATGTAATCAACAGTCAATAAAGAGTTTTAAGTTGCTTGCCAGGTTAAAAATGAAAATACAGGCAACGTAAGAGAAAATGAGGCAGTGTATACTTATCCCTTGCGCGTAACAGGAGGGGTTCAGGGAGTGCACGTCCTAGGGGCCCCGCCCAGATGTGATATCATGGGGGCCCCAGCACTTCTATATAATTTTTTATTTTATGCGAAATTTGAAAAAAAATTGACAGAACTTTGGTCGTGAAGGCATAAATACGATTTTTGATATTTATCAAAAATGTTCAGGAGCGCGAGAAGAATCTAACGTTTTAAAATACACACTTTCTCTTAAAAGCTGGATGTAAAAGAGTAAACCACCCTAAAAAGGGCTCAAATGAAACAAGAATAACAGTGGGTAATGGTATCAGATGTAGGACCAACCTAGTACCCCTTGCCTCAATTTATTCCCCTTTAGATCTCAAATACCCCGGACCCCGGTTGATAACCACTGCTCTGCCGGATAGCAGCTTTTGAGTTGAATGAGCCACCCTGTGTGAATAAATTGAGCCAATTTTTGTACGACCAAGACTCCAAGCGGAGGCGTTTTCGTTCGAACGCGTACTGCCACTTTGATTGATGATTCCAATCAAACGACACGGAGGCAGAACCATGGATGGGCAAAACTAGTTGCAAAAATTGAGTCTTCCATATTCTAACAAGTATGACTCCCTTTTTATTACCCGTCTTATGATTATATACACATCGACTGATACTTTAAATTAGAAACCAATATATAATATATTAGCAACAAGCGACATTGCAAACTAAGATTTTATAAAAATGTTAACGAGCTTGGAGTATCCCAATCATTATAATTACAACAGAATAACAGATTCCATGAGTACAAGAGAAAGTCAACTTTTAAAAAACATAAAAGGATTATTCTTCACTTAGACCAATACAAAGGAAATTTGCAGAACGATTTACATTCTTACTAATGTGCTAATAGCAACTATGCTTAAGATTACAAATTTAATTGAAAAAGGTGACTTCAGTGTCATGCAAAACTTGTTCTACTTTCCACGTTTCCTGTTGGCGTTAACCAAGAGATTACTTTCACAACCAACTGTAAGTTTGAGAACGCACTGTAACTCTTGCGTTGTCTCTGGTTCTTATTCTGGGCAATTTGTATCCAGGGATGTCTGTACATATATCTCAATCACCCTTGAAGAACAAAAACGTTCATAAGAATAGAATCAGGGCTCCAGTTGTACCTTCCTTGCTTCAGATGCGAAGCACAACCAAAGACCACACGCTTTAGTGTCTGACAGTCCAGGCAAGCTTTGCAGAGACTGCTATCAGTCATTTTTCATCTCTGGAGATTTAGAAGATAGCAATAGAGTTATAAAGATATTGGATAGTAAAGCTGTATATTTTTTGCGTACTGTTTAATTTGCTATGCCAAAGGTGAATACGGTCTATTAGGCATTCATTGATTACTAAACGTAGAACAATTCCTCGATTCTTTCTCTTCATTTTGTTTAGCACTTAGAATACTTTTAGTTCTCTTAGTGCTTTTGGGAAGGACTTACTATTGGAAAATTTGCAGTACTCAAGATTTTAAGATTTTTTCTTTCAAAAATTTGACTGATATCAGAATCATTGGCAGAGGATGACTTTTATCACATTATTACCAGACATCCTTAGAACTTGCTGAAGGTATCAATGTTTAGGTCATTTTTTCCTTTAAGGAGCAATACTAAACCCTAACTATCTTTTCATGGCACTTTAACCATCTATGGAAGGCACTGTGGAATTTCATCCCTCATATAGATTTTACCCAAGATATGTTCAGATCACAAGTAGTGAGGTGCCGTGAGATTTTAGAGAGGAGTTACTTTTGATAGATTGGGAGCTTACTTGTTTGATGTAATGGCAAAAGGTTAAGAGGTTGAATACAATCATCAACTTCTGCCACTTTTGATACTCAGTGTTTTCCATTTCTAAATTGTAAAACCGCTAAGATATCTGGAACTTTCATTATGCTCTGCCAAAGGAACGGGGTTTGGTTTAAAAAACATTTGGGTCTAAGTTGTTAAGACGTCCAGTCAGCCTTTTCAATACTAAAAGTCTTATACTTGTCGACCCTTAAAATCATACCACTCCATGTCACGAGGACATGAAATGTATTAAGAAGAATTTTTCAGCGAATATTTTTAGCGATATTTTTTAGCGACAAGCTTTTTTAATTATCGTAAATACTTCTTTATGATAATGATAACTATAATAATAATGGTAGTAGTAGTAATTCGAAAAAATGATAATGGTAATGATGATAATCTCAAGTCAATAAATATCACCTTACTGCATGTTAAACTAGAAAAGCAGTGGTACCCATACCCAAACGTCTTCAACTGAGCTTGGGATGAATTGCTGCTTTGATAAAACAAAGATAAATGTTTAGGAAGCTGTTGTAGTTGTATCATATAAAGGAGAGATTAAACACTACGACCTTTTGATTTACGCATCTCAAGCACGTACTTAATACTTGCCATGGTTAAAAACCTTAAGGCTTGGTCTGAATTTTATACACTAAAGGAAAAAAACTTTCAAATAGTCTGATCTGTAACTTTAGGGAAGGGCTTCAAATCAATACGAACAATTTCCTGAAGTAACAGCTGTGTATGCACTAAGCGGTCTCTTTTAGAAGCTTGATCTTGTTAAGGAAAGTGTGTAAGTGAAATGACCATCAAGAAGCAAGTAATAGAAGAACAAGTTACAAACACAAACAAGGCTATGATAACTTCTAAACATAAGACTCCTCGACGACAAAAGAGTCGCTATTACTAAATCTGACTGACAATTGGTTATCCCAGATGGTTAGCAAAGTTACAGTGGCGGAAGAACTTTTTGCTACCCCATGTCTTTTATTGAAAATGCATTAGATTGATTGACAAAGGCAAAAAGGACATGGTTGCCTTCTTGAGGTACCTTGCTAAACGCTGTCTTGTCGTGGAGGCAATATTTCACATTGCCTTAGTTCCACAATCAGTTTATTTTAAAGAGAAGTTTAAAATGATGCCGTCAATAATCATGGATCGAGTTTTCTTACAACTTCTGTACGCCTGTTCCATTGACTAGATCAGGGAAATAGACAAAATATGTGACCCTATAACTACATACGAAAAATAAGACCTTTAAACCGATTTTACAAATATATTATAGCCAGACCCTTTAACCAGTAGGCCTTGCGTACGCCTCAAGCTCGCGTTTTTCTCTACAAATTGTGCAACTCTATCAAGTTCTTGTGTTATTCTTATCATGCAATCAGATGGTGATGCGGAAATACGAAGGACGTGTGATAAAGTTAAAAGGC
>JAAAKM020006971.1:114629453-114643594 GCA_010016025.2 Alatinidae sp. Z8VKAUB7J3
AAGTTCTTGTGTTATTCTTATCATGCAATCAGATGGTGATGCGGAAATACGAAGGACGTGTGATAAAGTTAAAAGGCTTTTTCTTTTAGGATGAAGGAGGGAATCGGATTAAGAGAGATCAAGTCAATTGTCATAGCTAATTTACAGACACAAGTAGATTAGTTAGGAAATTATTTTGATTTCTAATTATGATGAGAATCAGGTTGGTGATAACAAGCAAGAGATCCAGCACTGAATGATCTGCTTGTGTTTCGTGGCAGCAGGAAAACGCGTAATGTAAAGGTGGCAAATTGTAAATTGACGTAGCCATGACGGTGAGTTTCATCCACAGAGGAAGAAAAACCTGAACCTATAAATAGACCTGTTTTTACGCGCCTTTAAATACAAAATTGTCTTAAAAGGAAGCAAGAATAAAGGGTGGGGGAAAGTTTGAAAAGCATCGAGATTGAATACTGTAGAAAGAAAGAAAGATGGGAAAAACAAATTATGTTTTGCCAACTTTTCACAAATCAACAAGAGAAGTCATCACCAAATGACTTAAAATCGTCAATGAAAGGGAATGTTAGAATATTCATTCTAAATGAACCTATTGAACATTCCCAGGCCGAATCAGTTTTTCAGAGTTAAAATATCTCTCAGGATAACCTTAACTGGTTTCCTCAAACAGGTTTAAACAATAACGTAAATTTTCATGCTTTAAAATTAGAGTAACTTAAATGAATTTTGGCGTAAATTTGTATCCGACATGATGAATTACAAAGAAACACTCACGTGACCAAAGGCTGAAGCTTCAAAGGTCAAAGCCTATTTGGAGGGAGGAACTGTTGTAAAAAACCCGGCAAAATTACCGTTAGCTTTTCAAAAGGTGGAATCCTTCGGGAACTGTAAAAAAATCGTTAGCTTAAAATTTCAAGTACTCGAAACTAGGCCATCGGCTGATTCATGATGAATGATATATTTTAGGAAGGAACGAAATAGTTGCTACTTTCTATTTAGTTATTTGCTTCAGAGAACCGAGAAAAAAGTTCCACTTGGCGCGAGTACGAAGTACAAGGGACTTCAGTTGTCGAAAGAAATTCAGGTCTTTGATTGTGAAACCCGTGGTACCTGCAGAAATGGTTCCATTTACTCTATTCTAATGTAAGCTGTAATCCCATTGGTAGAGTATAGAATATCAAAATCACCTAAGGTTAAGGATGAGTGCATTGCGTGACCCAAATTTAAGCCTGAAGTATACACTGCGTGATGAGTAACATTGATTGCTAGATTTCTAAATCTTCTAATGTCCCTTATTGCTTTTGTCTTGACCTCAATAGCTCCATCAATCATCTTCACCATACACGTGCAGAAGATGTGGGACTGATGAAATGTAACCTTTCTCAGACCGGAATTATCCATGACTCCTTAGGTTTTATGTATCATCATCAGAGATACGTATCTCTGCTATTTGTGGTGATGTCAAAAATATACACTTGAATAGATTGCCTCGTAAGTATTAACTTGTCATTAATGATAATTTATAGAACATAAAAAAGTAGCAACTTCACCTTGATTTTAACTATCACTTCCAGTATGAACTGTAATATCCAGGGGTGTAATTATTAACATCATCATAATGACAATTATAACTGCCATCACAAAGATTATTATTATTGTTATTATTACCTAAAATATCATCATTATCATAATCACCACCATCGTTACTATTATCAGCATTATCATCATTATCATCATCATCATCGGTTCTTTAATTGGTTCCGAATGCTTTCACATTTATTTCTTCTTCCCTTTCCCGTTCTAGCTCCTTTTACCCTTTTATTATATAACCAGTACATTAATATTAACAACAACAACGACAACAATAACAACAACGTCATCACCACCATCATCATCAACATCATTAAGATCACAACATTCATCCTTATAACCTTTATTTTTATACGTTTTTCATCATTGTTTCTGTCATTCTCATTATTATTATCAATTTTACTTGTTATTATTATGTTTATTTTGACTAGTAAGCATCAAGTTAGTTTATACGCATAAAAATTAAATTTCCATAATACCTTATGAACATGTTTGTTATATCTGAGATTTTATGAGGTAAATAATCGTCACAATTATATTTAACTTTGTTAGAATTGAGGTTCAAAGCAGATTATCATCTAATTTTATAAGACATCAAAGCTGAAGGTAACTCTATAAAAGCTCTATAACATTTGAAATAAGGTTTAACAAACGTATTCCAGTGGTTGTGTCGCTGGAAAGGGGTGCTGGGTGCTGGATATTTTGAAATTAGGAAAGTGACCCGGATTTAGGCCTAGGGTTAAAATCTCTTTCTTTTACGTTTGGTGCAAAACGTAATCTCTTCTCGTCCCCCTCATCTTCCTCCCCTCCCCAAAAATTCATAAAAGAATTCTGCGCTTTTTTGAGTGTATAATCACGATTGTTTGCAGGCTAGTTCAATTTTGGGTCCGTACTTTCGTAATCAATAAATGTGTTTTCCCTCATATTGTACAGAACAAAAAGATATCCTTAAATGAACATCTAGGTCCTAAAATGCAAAGAATGCAAAGATGTTGTACGGGGTATTTTGACATCTTTATTTTGTCACGTTCTAGCAGTCAACGCTATCTTAACCAATCAGCCGCGTGTACCAAGTGATAAACACACATCAATACCGTTAACAAGTCCTGAGAAGTACATACATACTTCATGCTAACAATTTTAGTTCTATTAAAGGTTTTAATAATGAGGTTAATATATAGATTTAGGATCACAAATCGTTGGTTTTTCTAACTTCATAAATACAGCATTCAAAACACATCCTCTTCATCCTGTGTGCTTGTTTGCACTGCGTAATGTGTGGGCTTTCCATTGGCTCTCGAAAGAATTGACAAGGTACCATGTGTTGGTGCATTTGCCTGTCAAGTCCAGTACCACGTGTTTCTTGCGATATCCTTATATTACTTGGTGACTTTATCATCTAACATTTAGCATTTATCATGAAAACAGATTTTTGTCCTTTCCATTTAGTTATTTCTGTATAAATTTGGGGTTATGATTTAAATGTTGGCAACTATAATATTTTCGATTAGCTTAATTTTGTCTGATTAGGTGCTACTTCGACACCTGTTTTGCATATTCCAGTAATGTCATCCTTAAATTTCCAATTGCTTTCTCTATTAAGCTATTAGCGTATATAGCAAATCGTTTTGGTTAATCATTAACAAAACGACGGAAATGAAATATTACTGCTCTTTTGTATCTTTAATTAATTACAGGGCAATTAAAAGTTAAGGTTGACGAACTTCTATTAATATACCATTGCTGCCAAAAGAATACAGATACGCTTTTGTTTACTAACAGCCTAGCCTAACAATGATTTCCTAACAGCCGTCCTTGTAATGCATTACACACCGCAAGGGTTTAAATATTAAAAAGGCTGATAATTATTAATGCATAACTTTTAAATAAATTGCATAGGCCAGGTGGGAGGTGTGCTTTTATTGCTTGCGGCAGAGGCAATGTGAACGTGTATGTCTTTGGTGCAGTGCCAGCTACACTGTAACGGAGACATGGCATCTGTAAAGACGAAACCGTTTCAAGTAACGTATGCTTCAATGCCAGTCCCTAGAAAAAGATGTTCTGCTTACTTTGCCACACCTGGAAGAGATAATGTAACAATCTGTGAATTTTATCATCAAGGAAACAAGAGGAGGTCTAACAGGGATAATGGCGATGAGAGGACAGAACGAACCGGAATTAAACTAGTCGCTGTCAAATTGATTAGTGGCATTGTTCAGCAGAAAATACAAGGGATTCAAAAGATGCAGTTTATCAATGGAATGAAGCTACAGAAAGTGAAAGAAAACTAGTTGTTAGGGTCATATGGCTCACAATAATAAACTACAGAGCGTACAATTGAAAGTGATTATTATTGAAATAGGAAATAAGGTATGGAAATATACTTAAAATTAGTTTAACACAGGGCTATATTGTGGAATGATAACTTGTATGAAAATGCAATTTATCTTTGTAACTTTATATGATTGTAGATATTAGTGTGTTCTCAAATTTATGTCCACTTGAAGAGATAATGACAGTGTTTTAGTGATCGATTTGAACTGTGCTCACGGTTTTGCTAAATAATCAGCCTTGGAGAGAGTATAGAACGAAGATGGTGAAACAGTCTCGTTTTAAATTGTATTGCACGTTCTTCTTCTTAATGCTAGGTTGTAAAAGTAGATATTGATAAATAGTTTCAAGCTCGGAAAAGTTAACAGTTTTCTTATATATGATATTGAACATATGGAAGTATTCTCTCGCCAAAATACATTGGTTTATCACTCCACAAATCAAAAATGTGTACTAAAGAATGGACGGTAACGGCAAACGTGTAGAAATTTTTTGTCTTTGTAATTGCTATTCGAAAATACTGCTCCGTCAAATGTGACTAGTGTGGAAACACGTGGTAGAACAAAATGACCTTGGTTACGTGGCAATGATAGGTTTGGTACTGTTTCCTTTCGTTAAAAATGTTAGTCTTGAACAACCTTCACACTAAACTGAAGAAGGGTAGTGTTTTTAAGTAACTTTTTGAATGATATGTCGACATTTCTTTGCCGCACAGAAAAGCTTAAGAGTTGAATACAAATATATACATATGTTTATATATTTTTTAAAAAAGATAATATCGAAACGTCAAAGAAATTGTGTATTTTATAAATTATATATATATGTGTGTGTATATATATATACACATATAGTACATTTATAGTAGTACATTTAGTTATATATATAACTAGAATGCCTGATGGTGATAAACGAGCTTTCGGATTAAGTAAAATCCTTCGTCGAACTTGCAGAGGGTGGAGTTTCCGTCTATCACGAGTGGCGCATTAACACAATAGCTTGCTTTTTTCACTAAGGGAGCAGAGGGGATTCGAACCCAAAACCCATTGGTTGGAAAACGCAAACCTTAACCATTTGACCATCAAGTCCAATAATTAAGGTGAGAAAGTATCACGTTTTTTCCTTCACTCAGTGGGTGAGGCGAAATTGCAGCGTTAGGTGTTTGATAATGTTTAACGTTTCTAGCTAATCTGTAAAGGTTTGCTACTATTTGCACTCGTAGTATTTCTCTTGCTAATATATATAATATGTCCAAATGTGAGACTCATATCTAATGGCTTCATCGAGACAACCTTTTTCAAACTTAGAGTCATGCTTAACAAAACCTTGTTCTTTAAACCAGTTCAAAATTTTATGAAATGAGCGAAATCAGCAGTGTTTCCTTACAGCCTTTTTCAAATTTAAAGTGCCGTTTCTCATAGTTCATATGAAACTTGGACGTGAACTTTTGTGTGCGGGCAAATGTTCGTGGTTAGTGCTTTATTGTAGTTGTAATCGCAATTCGAGGGAAAACGTTTTTGTGGAACCATTACTTTATAATAATTTATAGCCACACCTTGTAATCGGCTAAACAATAGCTTCATCTTAGGGTCTAGTTAGTGAGGTACATCATCAGGAGGAACCTCGTCAGATTTCGACCTCAGCTTCTCTACCGTTTGCAAGATGTGCCCCCCCCCTCCCCTTCGGAGGTGTTCTTTGCTCTGTCGTTCGTTGACATAAGGTCTCCGTTACACAATAATAAATAGTTTTTGACACGAAATAGTTTCAGTTACACGATACTCCTGGTATTTGGTGCACGTTGCAAAAATTGATGCCCCAGTGACATTGGTACCAAAACATACCCCCCCCCCCAAAAAAAGTAAAAATTGATAGATAAATGTAGTTTTTAATTTCCAGAAATAAGTTATTGTCCCTCAACGGCCCCCATTCACTTGATGGCTCATTGGCCGTGCTGATGGGTGTGGCTAACAGTCTCTCAAGCAAAGACCTCTGATGAGCAGTGGACCGGACATTGAAACTACTCTAAATAAACCGAAAAACAACCAAACAGGCTAACTAATAAATAAAGGGCAGCTGGGGCGTCGAACGGTAACGCCCCTGAATTTAGGCTACCAGGCAGAGAAGCAAGCCATGAGGCAGACTTAATCGTCCAGCAGGACCGCCTCTCACAGACCATGGAAAGAACCTGCCATCAATGCGTCATCAATGAGAACAGGCACAACACATCATCCTAGCCAAACGACCAAGAAGCGATGGGTGTGGCAGGCAACGGGCCTGACGAAAGAGATTACGTTTGACTACTACTAAAGGTAATATATAGCTTGTGGTGTTGTAAAGATTCAGTAAGTGGTTAGAAATGGTGTGTGGATATCATTCTTGATGTTTGTCCCTTTGTCATCTTTCTACGGTTTTGGTGTTTAAATTTACTACCTAGATGTTCTATTTCAAAACTAAAATGTTGAAAACGTAATACATTTTATATTAATTAAGATTGTGAAGATACTTTGTAAGCTTATTTTTCAGATATCCAAGAACATTTCGAGTCTCAACTACTGTTTTGCCAAGTTCTAGTTAGTTAAATATGCTGATTATTATCAGATACGTTGCTTCGCTGTTTGGTGGAATAAATTTGTGCTCCCGACGCTGAGTGTAGTAAAGGAAGTGTAGTCAATTATTCCCACTCTGTGCCGAGCGCCCCTGCCCCAAGCCACCCTTACACAAGTATAGACAAAGTGTCTGTAACATTTGCAACAAGTATTTGCTACGCGTTTTTTATATAAGCAACTCCATTTTCGGGGTCAGGCCTCGAGTTGCTTAGCAATTTTCCAAAATCAGACCTGGAGTTGCGTAAGTAGTTGCTTAGATAACTTATGACGATTTTGAAGTCGATGAAGATGAGAGAGATGCTGAGCTTGTTGTAAATGATGAAATACCAAATGATGGTTGGATCTTTGATATCTTTGCTTGATACATTATCAACAGTCTGATATTTGTTATACATCAACATTTTGTGATTAATTCTTAATGAAAACGTTTCTTGATTTGTTTTTCAGGCGTTTTAAAAATTGTCTCTCCTGAATTTTAGGCCTCGAGTTGCTTACCTTGTTGCTTAGATTTTGGACCAAATCGAGGCTCCACACCTAAGCAAATGAGTTGCTTATAAAAAAAACAACGTGTACGCATTCCCGTCGACGTATGTAATATGTCCAGTCTGACAATAAAATTATAGCGTTTTTAAATTGTTTTGCATTACGCAGCTTAAGTAAATCATTGCTTTAGGAAGAGGCAACTTAAACACGTAAAGCACCACACTTGTCCTGCAAGACTTTGTTTAGAAATTGAGGGATTTGGGTGAGAAAAAAGCAAGCCTCTTAGGAGAGGACAAGAGCAAACCAACTTAAAGACATTTTTAAACTGCTTTAACGATAAAAAAAATGGGAGATCCTGTTGCCAATGTGATGTTTTCGGATTTGAAATACGTCGCAGAGGTTACATGATAGAATTGCGGAACATGTGCCGGCCTTCATTAGTAGACGCAGTAAGGTTTCCAAAAATTTACCGAATCGCATAACCAAAATCAAGTCAACAGATCCCAAAACCGACTCGGCAATAGGACAGCGTTTGATTGAAAACCCGTCATGTGCTGACGACTATAAAAAGGATTCGTTTAGGGTATTAGCGAGAGCCATATCTCCTTTTCATCTTGCCGCTTTGGAGGCCGCATTTATCAAAACAAAGAAGCCGGTTCTCTGTCGACAAAAATAATTTGTTTACAGTTTACGCCTTTTTCAATAACACGAGTGACAGAAAACGAGTGGCAATCGTGATCGTTTATTTTTCTAGGGTCTTCTCGTTTCCTATAAATTCATCGTGATAGCTTTCTAATATCACTCCATACGATTGCTGGGATCAGTGTATGGCGAAAACGTTTAGCAAAATGAATTCGTTACTCAACGTAATAATCAGGTTTTGTATCACAAACCAACTTTTCAAGATTACAGGTAACATGATGATCGACATAAGATTTGAAACTATTACACTCCCAGCTTGGTAGGAAAACAGCTAGAATGATTGCAACGGAAATTTTCAATGACACTCGGAATAAGAACAAATTACAACGACATTTAATGACTCTGCAAAGCCATTAAACACATTTTCTTTGAATGGTCGTGTTCAAATGAGATTAAAAGCGACAATTGCCTTATCGCTTTGCAATCTTCTGTAACAGAGAAAGATGTTAGCTCTTGCCATTAACGCCCTGGTCAGTGTTGACAAACAAGAAAATCTGCCAAGAAACTGTATGAATGTTTTGTCTGCATCACCATGAGGTAGGTAATCAAAGACTTTTTTCAATACAGTGAGCAAAAGTACATTCTGCTCTTTCCAGTAATAAGGAAGCGATTGGTTTCTTTTGTATCAGACAATGGAGTCAGTCAAAGTTTATTTTTGCGAGCTTTACTGCAATCCGTTCAAGCTCTTTGAAGGTTGTGCGTCCATTGGAGAGTTTGTGTACAACAGTAAAAGACGGTCATTTCGTTATATAGAATTTTAAACTTAAACAGGACGTTCCGTCACTCGCTGTTGCCATTTCCAAGTGAGATATATTGTTTACAACGCTTATATACTGATATTTTAAAATGGATCGATACTGCACATGAAACTCAGATCCATACAAATTGTAAAATAGTTCAATTCTGATGTTTTAAGTTAACTCAGGGTTTCAACGTTATTCAGTCCATTATTTTTAAGTTACTAAAAAATCTCAATACAGTGAGCAAAAGTACATTCTGCTCTTTCCAGTAATAAGGAAGCGATTGGTTTCTTTTCTATCAGACAATGGAGTCCGTCAAAGTTTATTTTTGCGAGCTTTACTGCAATCCGTTCAAGCTCTTTGAAGGTTGTGCGTCCATTGGAGAGTTTGTGTACAACAGTAAAAGACGGTCATTTCGTTATATAGAATTTTAAACTTAAACAGGACGTTCCGTCACTCGCTGTTGCCATTTCCAAGTGAGATATATTGTTTACAACGCTTATATACTGATATTTTAAAATGGATCGATACTGCACGTGAAACTCAGATCCATACAAATTGTAAAATAGTTCAATTCTGATGTTTTAAGTTAACTCAGGGTTTCAACGTCTCAAAATATCTAAAACATTGGCTAGATAGTCAATCGGTGGCAAATGTTACTTAATATTCCCACTTTACTCTCAATGATTAGAGAATAACAATGTTTTATATTAAAAAATACCCAGATATATGGGAACGTGACAAGCAATTAAAATCAATAACTAATGAAGCCAGAGTTAGATAATTATTTATGTTGTGAAGGCAAGGTTTAACACGCAATACTCCTATTTTGAGGCATTTGAAGGATAGGCTAACCAACGTAGTGTCATATATTAATAATGATAATAATAATAATATTTTTTAAACTTTATGGGGACAGTGAGATATATAGTAGTGGATAATAACAATAACAACAATAATGACAATAATAACAATAATAACAATAATAACAATAATAACAATATCAACAAGATCGATGGTGGCGATAACCAAAGACGCAAAGTCAATACAAGTTAAAAAAAACATATGATATAATAAAAAAAAAAGTAATATTACTTTTTACACTCGATGCCTTTATTAGGAATCTTCATGATGCAATAACATTTTCCGTTGTTTTCTCCTGGCATGGTACATGGGACAGCAGCATTTGATATACAGGAGTGTTTAATTAGTATATTTAGCAGCACAATAACAACAACAAAAACCAAAGAAAAAATAGGAAAGGGAGAAAAATGTTAATTACATGAAAAGTAAAAGCTCCGGTAAGGAGCAATTTTTGTTGCACCTATTTAAGATATAGTAAGATGTTCTGATGGCTACTTTCGAACTTTTTATTATAAGCCTATTTTCACCTAAGTCTAAAGTTTTTACAAATTTTATTGAATCGAATGAATCCTTTGTAAAAAAACCGAAGTTGAAATTTCAAGAGCAGCTACCCGTAAATCGAAAATTTGATCAATTAGGTCTTTTTTAAGATCAGAATATTTGTTGTTTTTGTACTCCCTCAACTTAATCAAATTTGTTGCAAAACAAACTGTACGTTTTTATTACTGTGAGAAAGTAATTTCCACAGGAAGTTACAGCCAGATCGGGCCATAGAGTCCGTAACGGGATTATGATATTACAATGAAAGCTTTAAAAAAGGAAAGAAATTTCAAACAGCAAAATCTTACTTTATACATGAATTTGAGTATCACCATAAACTTTGATGGAACGAACTTGAGAATGTTACACAAAGAATGAAATAACATTTTTAAAAAACAAACACAAACAAAACAGGAATTAAAAACCTTAAGATGATATAAAACACCGACCAAAAAAGCCCCAAATATATAATACAATTTTAACTCCTTGATCGACCTCTGTAAACTAAAGATACAATCTTAAGTATGGTATTGGAAGAGAAAAGCTTTATTTGAAAAATTGGGAAGGCACCAGAAATTGGAACTGAGTAAAGATTATGATTGGAACTGAGTAAAGATTATGATTGGAACTGAGTAAAGATTATGATTGGAACTGCTTTGCGTGACGTTGGTAGTGCCCAGAAATTATGAACTCCTTGTTAGGGTTCGCCACGATCCTTCATCGTCAGAAAGTCTTGAGCCACATCATAATGGAAGTATCAGAATATTCATAGTACACTAATAAATGATCTTGCGGATTACCAAAATCTTTGAAAAGTTTGTCTTGTTATTAAGACAATCGTTGTTCGGATTACCAGCCACATTGGGAATCGATTAATGCAGTTGTCGCAAGTTTCAAATTCTCACACTCACGCTTTATCTCGGACAAATAACGGCGCGCATTCCCTTCGGGTTTATCCAATTATACACGTGAAAGTTGGAAGGTCTGGAAAAATTAAATGTTTTGCAGGTAGCGATAGCTTTGTGTTTAGCTTTCGTGTTGGTCATCATTAAGAGCAAACCAATGTTATGACTCTTTACTTGCAACAAGATTTCATTTACAACGTCATCTGCGAACTGTTATTGTAAATGGCTCGTTAATAAGCAATGATGAGGTAGTCTCATTTGGGCAAAGCTTAACTTCTTCTGATTTTGCCTCACGATACCAAAAGGAGCACATTACGTTTGTGCTAACTAATCAATTCTTTATTTACTCAAGACAATTTTAAAGGGCACGCTGCCAACGTTGTCTGTGTCATGGAAATCTCAGGACTTGACGAAGGAAAGAAAAAGCCATGGACATGTAAATGCCACATGCTATTGTTTAAGAAGTCCGAGGCTAATCTTCAGTTACATGGATGATTTAATTTTACTTTACAATTTGTATTTATCCACTTCTATTTTATATATTCTCAGTATATCTTTTGTGTATTACATAAAAATATACATATCGCGAAAGCATTATGATACATTGATGTAGAAGTATTGCGAATCCTGTATCTCTTTTTCTTGACTTGGGAAAGTATACTGTTGATAGAATATCCAATACCCGAAAGGAAATAGTGGTCTGCAAGCAAACATGGCTTTTTAAAGATAAGAAACATCGGACTCAAATTCATCAAATTGTAAGAAAAGCTGAAGAAAAATGATGGTGCTGAACTTCAATAACCACGAAATATATAGTAAAGCAAGCGATGTTTGCAAGCAATAACTTAAAGTCACAAAAAAGAAATATCTTATTATGCAAAGACGAAATTAATGGTACAGTATGGCGCGCTGATTCGCCTACAGCACTCCAACGATGCCCCAGGAATGTGGTCTTCTCCCTTATATGATTTCACGGACAGGCGACAGAACTAAATCTGTGAAAAATCTGTATTAGCATGTCATTATTCGATTTGCTGATTCAGCCCAATTAGTTGTATTTTATATACTTTTATGTACTGTACATGGTACCGCAGACTCACTCTCCTGAATGTTGGCAGGGCTAAAAAAATGAAGTAAAAAGAGAAGAAGCCCTGGTACCACAGGAATATTGGTTCAGTGCTTGACTCCTTTAGATTTCAGTACCAAATTCCAATGAATTTTATATTTTTAAAGCATGGTTATTTAAATTGTCGTGCACGAAGTAGGTGACCAATGCATGATAATAGTTGACAATCGCAACTCAGGCATCATTCAGTGCCATCAAAAGTAAATACTTTCAATGCGTAAAGGGTCAAATTATTGATGAGAAAAGTAGTTGCCCTTTGCAGGAATATTAACTATATGTAAGACAGACCCTTCTCTAAGTTACCTTCGATACACATTACGTGTTTGTTACCTACCTAGCCTTGTTACTCCATGGAATTCAGGGGCAGTTAAGAGGGAACTGTGTTACAAAAAGAAGAAGAAGAAGAGTAGTTTAGATAGTTCTCTCGGAATTAAATACAGTCAGGATTCACTGTTGTTTTGTGTAGCATCAGGCGTTACCATAAAAACACTACGTGGCGTTCTAGGTAAATATGTATTCGTCAGTTTTAAGTGACGTATTAACTAGATTCAGAGTAATAATCATAAATTTTGTATTCTAGTAACTTCGTTGCATCATTTACTAAGATAATAATCAGTGTTTGAGCAGTTTGATAGCGCAACGTTGTTGCAAACAGACGCTACGGTAGTTAGATGTGTGTGTTACGCTTGTGCATTTCTTGTTCTGTCAACTTAGAATTCTCCATTGCGAGCAAGTTTGGGTTTGGTTTGGGCCGATGACAAAGATGACCGATTACCTCCAAATACAAATGGAATAGTCTCATACAAGATCACAGGAGGAAATGATGGCGGTATGTTGAGCTTCGGTTAATAGTGCCATCAGCAATTCAGAATATTTTGGGTAGCATTTAAAGTATTACAGAGTGCCTAACTAAATATGTACGTTTTTTGATGATTAGAATTGTTCAGTGCTGTTTTTCATGTCTTTTTATTTTAAAGGCATGTTCCACTGTCAAAGTATCTCATTCTCTACAGCAGAACACCAGGCACTGAAATATGTATTATGGGTGACATTAACTTCATCTCCAAACCAAAATCTCGGAAAATCATTCCACTAGCCGTTGGCAAAATGAGATCACAGATTACAATAATACAAAACGAAGGCGATCACTACATAGGAATATTATTTCATTTCCGTTACTAGACTGTCACCATAAAGAATCTGTATATGACAGCTGCACGTGACATATTTTTACCAACTTTGTGTCTGTACTTCATTGAGCCGATGTAATTCAGTTAATTCGGTCCATTGCATTCAATCATGTTTACCTTCACCAGTATCTGCTATTCTCCGCACATGTTGTTCCTTTCGATTTCGCTGTGTTTTTTACAACTCTTCACGTCACCAAATATACCAGTTTACCAATACATTTTTTACATTTCAATCCTTTGTTAACGCTACTTTGTTCACAATGTCAACATACCCACATACTTTCTTATTCGTGTTCAATCTCCGACTTTCTATTTTCACTCACTGGCTTGTTTATTTTACCTTATCACATCCTATTTTGTCAAGCTTTGCCCCTTTTTTCATTTGTTTACTTAGATCAGCCTCATTTGTTTACAGTTTATTATTCTTAGCATATTTGTATCCTCTTCCGTACATTTGTGTCACTGCCAAGCCGTGCCGTTATTTTATATATGTAATGAACTTTTTTGTTATTTTTCATCCTTTCACGTGAAACAATTTAAAGTTTTTGTCTTCTTAACTTGCGTTAGTGAGACTAAAAAACTCCGATTAGCGACAGCGACGGTCTGTATGTATACACTAAGGCAGTGGCGCCGCAATCTTAGTACCATACAGATACTAACTGCCTTACAGATTCACTGCCATTTTCATAATTTGTATCATATTTATGATATATTTATCATTATCAGTCGGACACCCCTTCAAGAATCTGCATGTTTTCACAGTGACCAACACATATGTTGGTAGCCGATACCCGGGGCATCAGAAGGTTTCAGATCATTTTCAGTGCCTTTAGGAAATTGCATTGCGTTGTGTCATTGTGTTCTCTAAAGCCCTGTGTATTACAGCTGACGTTTGCGCACCCAAGTATAGGAAATGTTATTGTAGAAAGCATTTGATAAACAGTAGAAATGTTAGGAAGCACAATACACACCTTGTGTTAAAACTAAGACTTTTAATGTTTCCTTCATTAAATAGTTTCGTATACAGTTCTATTGGCGTTCTATTGGCGTCCACAAAAAGTTTCTTAAAA
>JAAAKM020006971.1:114651618-114681485 GCA_010016025.2 Alatinidae sp. Z8VKAUB7J3
GGAGATTCGGACACAAAAATTCAGCTTCTTCGGACAAACCACATTGGGCACTGCAGCTTTTTTTCTAGATCATTCAGGAAATTAAAAAAATAGCAGATTGTCCCCAAACGTGTCTCCGAGATCAAATTTTCAATTCCTCCAAATCTGACAAGAAAACTGGATACTTTAGGTAGTTCTACCTTTTTAAATATTCTAAACTCGCATCCATTTGCTGCGATCACTCTTGTAACACGTTAGTGACGTCATTGGATTGCGATTGCTGATGAGAGATCAAAAGTCCCCTCCCCTGCTCCTCCCCCGACACACACCTTTTCAGAGCTGACTCCGTCACTGCCTGGTCAAACAACGTTAAGGATTTGACGAGACTCTCAATAAGGAGATGTATCAGAACAGCAAGAAACAGAGCAGGGATAACGGCTTTGTCCGTCGGCACCAGGCCTCACACGCCTGGAAGGGGCAGGCAAGGGAGGACTACGAGAAGCACTAGGTGGAATGTCAAGAAGAAAACAAGAAGACTGCTTTTGCCTTGGAACTCTAGCATCAGATACAAAAACTACTCCAAAGGTTACAAAGGAAAGGAGAGTCCTTTTCCTTACTCATATTTCCTCCTTGACTTAATTACTATTTTGATGTTTAGAAAATAACGTGTGATTGATCTGAAGGTTCACACTGACGAAATGAGACTCTTATCTGCCATGTTCTTACTCTAGTGACCTGGCTACAGCTAGTGACGGAAGATACTATTGCGTACGGGAAATTTTAATAGGCTTGAAATATGTGACAGATCACGACTTGATCGACAATCACAACAATTTGGTTAATGAGTTTTCATATTGACCGAAACCCATTCGTCCTTAATGGAATTGTTAATGAGAATTTCGTTTCTGTACTTTGGTACTAATAAAATGGTCCCTTGCGAAATATATTGGTGATGTCAAGAAAAGAACTAGCTTTAACAAATTTCTGGTAAGTTTAGTAGATTCATAATGACGTCAACGAAAGCCAATGTAAAATGAGACACATGTCCTAAACAGGAAGGTAAATGGGATACTGGGGGCATAATGTAGCGTAAATTCCCTTTAGGGAGGCAAAACATAAAAGATTCATTGTCTTTAAGTTTCAATCAGGCTCGTAGCCAGCTATACTTATCAGGAAGTAGGAGAGATGTGAGGAGACAATGAGCTTGGAGGGCCAATTAATTATTTGTTGATCATTGAGAAATGTAATTAACTATTATTTTATGTGGGCCACATATAATAATGTAAGAGAACCTTACGATTGAAAGATCAGTTAATCATAACCACCTTAGGATTGATAGTAAATATCAAATCGCTGAAGTAACTACTTACAATGTTTTAGCAAGGGCCCCCAAAACGTTAGTAGGTGGGAATTACACCTGAATGCCCCCCTGGCTACGATCTTTGTTATGAGAAGATTACGATTGAAACCAAATCAACGGGGGCAAAGCTTCTCCGTGCCCGAAGGCTACGGGCCTAAACTAGCTTACTGAAGTGATCTCTAGGGAAATCTCGGAAATATCTATCGTGTTGTTAGATCACAATTACATCACAAACTGACTGTAAGCATAAAATCGCTTCTCTGTAGTATCTGTTGTCATTGATGACAGATTCTTTCCATAATCTGGGGAGGTGGTCCTACTGGGTGGTGGAGCCTACCTTGCGGCTTTCTTCCCAACCTGGTAGCCTAAATTGAGGGGCGTTGCCCTTGGACGCCCAAGCTGCCCTTTATTTATAAGTTCGGGTTGTTTTTCTATTTATTTAGAACATTTTCGATGTAGGATCCATTGCTCATCAGGGGTCTTTGATGGAGAGACTGCAAAACCAAAAGAACTTGGGTTAAGGAGGCGAAGCCCCGAAAAATTTTGCATTTCCTCCAATATGCCTAATTTTATCAATATAAAACAAGGATTACAGAGGTGGAATACGTTAGTCACACTTTCCAGATATTTTCAGCAAAAAAGTGTTGGTGCCCTGGCCCCCTTGGCCAACCCCGTACCCTCGTGAAACGCATGAAAGATCTCTTTCAACTTAGTCTTAGGGTAAACAGAATAACTAGAGATAAAAACACTGACGAAATTAAATAGGCGAGGTCACAATATGAACATTTCGAACAATCTTATTCTCCTTCCTCTCTGGCTCTGGGAGAACTGCGTTTGAAAAAAAATCTCTTGTACTGACTGCAAGGTGCGCGTACGCCGAAAACCAAGATAGCAGTTCGATTTCTTGAAACAAAACGAACAAAAACTTTCTGACCACAGTAGGTAGACTTTAAGCGTTTTCTTTGTTCTCTTTACGAGGGAAAGACATTGGCAAAAGTGATGAAGCCACGCCGAGCCCAAGTCGCGCCGCCACTGTTTATTACTATTCAGTTTATATCGTATGAATCATGATATAGATTTTAGACAATGTTGATATTTGACATCTAAAAAATCTGATAAGGAGTGTACTGTCCAGCTTTTGTCAAATCTTCATTTGTTTCGGAAATTCTACCGGTTAACTGCAGTACTGGCTTGTATTGGTATTAAAACCTCAAATGGTTTAAAACCAGAACAAGGGTGTAGGTATTACTAAACTTACGGGTTTGGTTTCGTTCAATGTTGAATAAATTGGGATCAAGTATTTGGGGAAATCTGTAGATTTGAAGAAGGTTTGTAGATGTCAAAATCAGAGAGAGGGGAGGAGGAAGGGCCTTAGCCATGAGGTGAGGTGCCGCCCAGATAATGCGCAGTCAGTCATTTATACTTCAACTACAATTTACTACAAGAGATTTTGAATTCTTAAGTCTTTAGTTCTGGGTTTGCAAACCAGATACAATGCGGAAACTCATATACGACAGAAAAACGTCTCGGAATATCGTCAGACCCAAGAATTATAAAGTTGCAGAGAACTGGATTTGCTAAGTTCACGTCACGTGAAGTTGCTTATTGAAAACGACGTTTACAATAGTTCTTATACCTTGAGTGTTAAAATTCTACTGTAGGAGGCACATTTTATAGAAAGACTACAGTTTTATTTTCCACTGAACAAAACTGACTGCACCAAGGCAACCTTTTAGTAAAAAAGATAACAGACACAAATGTAGAAATCGAGTCTAAACGGATGCTTGACGAAATCAAAGCCAAAAATGCAAATTGTAAGATCAGCCCTGGGTTAAACTCTCCAGTCTTGCTTTCATTGTAGTACAATTGGGTGTTCCTATTCTAAGGCAGTTGATATGAATTAAGTTATCCCATAGTGTCCCAGAATAAAGTCACATCTGGATTCAAAACTGGCCGCTGTATTGGCCTGAATAGGATTTGAGATGCTCCGTTGTGTTCCATAAACCAGTCGAAGACAAGAGATATCGAAGCAATAGTTAAAATCTTGACATTGTTTATTATTGCAGATGCTTGACTGTGAATCGCGACAGAGCGTGTGAATCTATCTCACGAATTGGTAGAATATATTACTACCTCTTTTGTATACTTTTTAATTGCTTCTTCTTCATCCTCTTTATTTTCCTTGTGTTTGTTATCTAAAACGAAAACAAATCAGACGACAAGGTCACATTGATGGAACTATGCATCCCAATAATTAAACAAATAAAATCTAGTAAATCAACCACTAACCCAGATATTAATATCAATTTTCTACTTCATTTGAAACTACAACATTCACAAACTGGTAGCATTTTTACTTCTATAAAGCTTTCTCGGTCTTTCCTTCGTCTATTGCACTGTCCCTTTTATTACTCTCACTTTTCTTTCCCTTCATTGCTGGTTGCTCTCCTACTTGATTTTTTCTTTTTGTATTTCTTTATGCTTAACTCAATCCTCATTCTCCCCTTCCTTCTTGACATCCTCTGTCCTTTCTTCTTATTTCTCTTTTCCTTTCCATCTGTATAAGATTATTGCTGGATTATTTGCGATTTTACTGCAAAATTTTCATTAAAAAGCCATGAATTACCTGTTGTACGATTTCTGACTTCTTCCGGTTCTCTTCTTTTTTCCTTTCTCTTTCCTCCTTCTGAAGCCTCTTTTCCTTAAAAAGCAATATTAGATAACAAAAGTAATAAAAGGAAACACAGGCTATATCAAAGAAGACTAAACAAAGGATAAGGTTTTTGTTTGATTATGTTTGCTAAGTGACCTTCTAACTACTCACATCTTCAGTTTTATCAAACAAATGCCAGGCATTGTCTCTCCTGGTATCCTCTTCAATAATAACGAAAGATTGTGGGTGATCTGTACTGAATATTTATTACTACACTGTTTTCCAAGTGACGAGTAGGTTTGCAGCGCTATTTTTTAGATCTTGTTTCTTGCACCGAAAATGGATTGAAAAGTGATCTCGCCATCCCAATCAACTGCTGTAATAAATCTGTAATTTCATTTTCGTTACATGCTTCTTGACGGACCCTTGAAGGTCGGATCAAAGCAGTCATATTGCCTCTTCTTGTTAACTTCTCCTTTAATTTTCATATCGGATCAACAATTTAGCATTCTTTTCTTATTGGTGTTTCTATGCAACCACATTCATTTTCTAAAACAGAAAATGCTTAAAAAAGCTTTGAGGGGGGAGGGGAGACAAATTCAATTTAGGTGAAGCATTGCCCCCTTATGCCCGCCAATAGGGACGGGTCTGGATTTGTTGTCGACACCAACAGTCCCATATGTCCACCAGAGCCCCCAAGATTCTCCTGCGTACATTATGAACTTTCAAAGCGAGGCTGGGTCAGTCCTAAAATAATAATGGCGGCATTAAACGGTACAAATGCGCGGGAAAAATCATACAACATACCTTTACATAATTTCTGTCTCGTGTGCCAATGTTTGTGCAGTTTGATTGAGCCTAAAAATGCCAGATTCTTGCTCTGCAATTAACTGCCCGAATAGACGAGGGAGAAGGGGGAAGCTCACAGGGAAGGAAACATTATCTTTTCATCGGTAAGCATAATGGATGGCATCAATGTTTTGAAGCTTTGTTTATCGTTTGATGTTAAGTTGTGATACTGATAGTGACTGTTGCTAAACACAGCTTTGCTTCTATACATGAAGGGCACATATTATAGTTTATAGTAGCTTACCTAAGTCCGACAAATAATAAAAATACGCCTCAATAAGAAGGACTGGCCCATTAGAACCGGTACAACACTGGTTGTAAAATCATTTCGGCGCTATGGCAGTTTCGTACCCCAAGTCACTGATAATGTATTCGTATATTTAAATTTTTATAAGGTAAGTAGTTTATCCTATCGACAATTTAATGAAACCTAATTGGTCAAGGGTTCTCACGTACGTTTAATTCGAAATACAGAGGTTTATAATTACCCTTGCAATTACTCAAACACGAGCGAGAGCGATTCCACGTTTATTTGCCAAGTGTGATAGTACTGTTCACCCTGGCGAGGGTTGATGACAAGCATGTAGAGGGTGGTTCAATTTTCGACTTTGTACGGCATATTCTCAAGTAGATACTTGGTTAATAAAGTCGTCAGGCTAAATCTATATAAATAGCCAAATTACTATTGTGTGTTCTTATGCTGTAAAATAGAACCAGTGTACAATGTTACCGTTAAAAAGTGTTCTAATTAAATCTATAAAGCCATCAATCAGTGCTGAAAACACACTTTCCAATATTTTTATTACCAGATTCCCCTTACACAAACCTAACGTCTTGCAAAAATGGATCTCAGCTGTCCGAAGAGCCAACTGGACTCCTACTAGTCGTTCACTACTATGTGAAGAGCACTTTGTTTCCAATGATTACCTTTGGCCACAGTGTGTTCTTTTTTATTCCTTGAATGGGAAGAAACATCTTAAACCAGATGCTTTCCCAACAATATTTAACTTCCATCAACAAAGGCACAAAACTTATAAAGTTCTAAAAGGAGAGCCTTCAGAGGCATCAGTTTTGACTACGTATGCCTTGAGAGACCACAACTACAGTTTACCACCCACAGAGAGTCCAGAATTATCTAACTATCATTACAGAAAACGAAAGAAAAAAGTAGCTGTCAAGAGATGACCAAGTGCTGAACTTATCATGGTTTTACATTGAAAATTGTTAGATATATTGACACCAAGCAAAACTTGGATAGTATATTTACATAATATAGGCATTATTCTTGATCTCAGAAATCTAGTACAAGGGGAAACATGCAAGACGGGTTTTCTCACTCAGTCAACTTAATACTATATATCTGAAGAAAAAAAACATTGAAAATGACATCATTGATACATTTTTACCCCAGTGAAAACCCTATTTTAACATTAGGGTACAAAAGTCTTCGCAGAGCAGCAAGTGGGTGCAGAGATAGAGCTACTCCACACATGATGACTCAATTACTGGAAAGCACATAACATGCAATTAGTTGGATTGGATTTGGATTGGAAAGACCAATGGCAGGATTGATAAATATGTACACTGCACAACAACCATGATGAAACTTATTACATATGTATAAACAATGACTGATGAACATACAGATATTATCAAAACATCTAATGTAAACAGGAAAGGACTGTAGCATGTAAATATAATACATACAGAGGTGAGTAAAATATATGTACAAAACTTTTATATTTTTAATATTATATACAGAAACTTCCAGCCGCCAAATACTGGATTTCCTTCAAATAAACACCATCCTCTGATAAACACCAACCTTAATTAAACACCCCACTTCTAGCTGAACATTTGTAATAAACCCACCCTCTGACGGACGCCAGTCTCTAATAAATGCTGTATCTTGACGATTGAATTTATTAGAAAACAGACCAAACAAGAAATGACAAATAGTTTATATGAGTTTTACATGTTTTCCATCAATAAATTTTTCCCACTTTAATTGTTTATATAATATAAAGACTCTTTGCATGAATTTTTATTTGTCTTAATTTTTTGTGGGTAATAAATGCCATCCTCTATTAACCTGCAGCACCAAAAAAGCTGGGGTTTGTAATAAATGCTGAGCGGTTATTAGTGGCAATACAGTATATATGTTGCAAGTTTGTCTGTCTTGCCTGATTTAATATTAAAATAAGTTTTCTGAAAGGAGAAGTTCTTAACATAAGCTGGAGGATATCAAATGCTATGGCACTGCATTGATTAAAGTTACTATCTCATAAATTGCAATCAACAGGAGATCTAAGCTCTGTATGTGACCTGAAGATTCTTCTTCTCCCGAATGGAAATAGAGCTGCTGATGTAACCAAAGAAGCATATTAAGCTGCCTGACCCAAGGAGTCACACCAATATGCCATCACAAGACATAGATCACCTGTTACTATTTATCCATCATCTCCATCATCCATCATGCAGCCATGTAGCTTTCAAATTCCTCCCTGTTTTGAATGTAGATATCTTGGGTTTCACGAAACTCAATACAAAATATTTTTTAAGCCGGGGTTCCACTAGGCGGAATTTTTGCAAGCAACCTAATTGATGTTTATGTCATTATTCCGCTCACAAGATGACAAACAATTTCCACCAGACATGACAGAAAACTCAAAGAAGACAAAATAGAGAGGATGCAGTCATAGAAATGCTGAGGCCTATTTAAATAATTCTTCTTTTGACTAATTGAGAAAGTTTCTTTTCTTCATGTGAGGGCAAAATTAAGTTTTGCATCAAGTTGATGAAATCGTTTTATTACATTTATTTTTATTTGCCACACTACGATCATGTTCAGTATGTAACATATGAGACCCTTGTCGTTATGAAAACATTCAGTAAATTTGTTTTGAATTGCAAAATTTTAGCTTTAGCACGTAGGACTACCATGTACAAAGAAAGAAGGCCGTAAGAAGCTGATAAACAGAATGAGGCAAAATGGTTAAAGTTGGTTACATGGAATACAGTAGCCTTGCAGTAACCTTGTGAAAATTACAGATAAAGTAGGTAATTGGAAAGCAGATAAGCTTTACAGACAGAGCAAAATTTAAGTCAAGCCTCTTTAACTCAATGAAAAGGAAACATGAACAAGTTACTACACTACACTACACTACACTACACTAGTATGTAATGTAGTAATGATTAGATCAAATGAGTAAAGTTATATTAGGTCCCACATTCCGCATTGTTTGTCAGACTGCCATACATATGCGATCAGATCGACGGCGACACCCTGTTCCAAGACCGCGGAGACGGCAGCCTCACGGTCCGTGTTGGTGAGCTGCCGAAGTAGCCGTGAAAAATCTGTGTATTTGTATTAGAAATGTGAAGTTAGAAGTAAGGAAGAACTTAACCAAACGTCGTTCTACATACAACTACTTTGAAGGGGCCTGACCTTCCCAGAACCCTATAGTCCTGTAATGCTGCTCACATGGATGTGGCTAAAGGAGGAGGCAAAGCGAGGTTTCTGTTGAAGTTAGTACGCAGAAGTTACAGACACAGGCCCTACCGTACTTTGGTTCATAAAGAAATAGTAGCGTAACGCTTAATCATTTAACCTAACGACACAAACATTTTGAGGTGATACTACCCGAATAATGCTTTGCTAGTTACAAATACGTTTTATATAAGCCACTCAATTTTCAGGGTCAGGACTAAGGTTGCTAAGGGTATGATAATCTTTCAGGGCTAAATTTGCTTATCAGGTTGCAAAAGTTATTTTTTCTCTGTGATACTGAATAAGATAATATATGCAATATTTAGTTTTTATTCTGTCTACTGACTTTGAATTGTACATGTAAATAGTTCGTTATGTATTTGTTTCAAATCAAAAAAGAATTCTTCTGTTTTTTATTTAAAGAAAATTGTATAATTTTGTTCAGTGTAAAAAGTTGCTCACTAACTGTCAGAGCTGAGAGTTGCTTAGCAAGTTGCTTTAATTTTGTGGCTAATTTGAGGGCTGAAGTCTCAGCAACTGGGTGGCTTATATAGAATAAAAATGTGTAGCTGATTTTCGTTAACTGCTCTATCATTGAAAATGGAAGTCCAACCTTCTATACCATGGTCCAGCCTTCAATGCCATGGGCTGTAAAATGCAAATGATGATTGGTTTGTTGCATGAAAACAGGACCTTTGGAAATTTTATCAAGTTGATTTATAATTATTCAAACTATAGTGAAATGCTGTTTTTTACTACCGATATAATGTAAAGCACAGATTTTACATTCTAATAGATAGACCGGTAGGTTTAAGTTAGGGGACCAGTGCGAATGTCAAAACACATCCCGTATTACCTCCTACTTTCGGTAATTTAAGCGCGGTTCATATAGGAATAAAATCCGTCGCTAGGTCTGAGAGAAGGAGCAAGCAAGGAGATTGTTTTACTTTACTTTTTCAAAATCACATGCCCGATCCAGTCATTGCAAGCGCAAATAACTAAAACGGAGCATTTCACGTCAGAATTTCGTTGACTTGGGTTTACATCCATCTTGTTGACTGTGACACTTCGGTCTACAGACTTCAAAAAATAATTATCACATCCAAGATATAACCCCGTGCTTGCTGAGGAACCTGATCTCCCCTTGGTGTCAAATAGCTGTCAAAATTTGCACCTGTCATCGTCATCATATAATCTTCGCGTTAGAACAAAAGAGGCGCCAGCAATTCAAGTGGTGGTCGGAAACCAACAGAGAAAACTCGTTGGAAAAGAACAAAATTTTTGTTACTTTCCGACGACTTTTGCTTCGGCATATGTCAATCAATTTTTAACTTTCACAGCTAAATTGCAACGTTCGCATGTAAGTAAACCTGCCTTTAATATGCCAGACTCCTTTCTGGCGACGGGTTTTACTTGTATGTGAACCAGGCTTCAGCACGCATTGCACTGTTCTTGATACTTGCAGATTTGATGGGTGTTTGTTTGACGTCAATATCAGTGACAGGCTCTTCTCCTTGCAAAGATACCCTTACACCAGTAAAGTTTACTGAGTTCTTGAAACACGTTGACGATAATTTAAAAGCGTGGTTTAACTCTGGGGCTCGTTATGAAAATGTCGAGATAAAAATTTAATACCGCACGTTTATCCCTACGGAGCAAACTATCGGCTTACACCTTTACCCTACTTACCCATACATTTTCTCCAGCTTCCATTGTTCCAAACATTCCAATTTGTACTTCCTAATTCTCTTGAAGTTTTTTAAAACATAGCAGCATCCAACGGTTTTTTCAAACAGAGACGGTTATGATGTCCTCATTCTCAGTCATAAAAATTCCACTTTGTATTTATTCTATTTATTAGCAAAAAAGGCATTGAGTTAAAAAAAATAAAAAAATTATAATGCCAGACTGGACTTCCCCGGAACTACTATTTTCATGTAATTAACTTTTTTCTCTCTTTCCTTTTTTTTCCCTTTAGTTGTTATTGTTGCTATTGTATTCATAAATATACTAATTATACAATCCTGTATATCAATCCTGCTATCCCACGTACCATGCCAGGAGAAAGCAGCAGGAAATGTTATTGCATCATGAAGATTACCAAGAAAGGCATTGACGTTTTATTATTATCACTATTAATATTTTTGCTATTGTTGTTACGATTATTATTATTATTTTTTTTATCCTTGAGATAATGATATGCTCATATGTTTTCTTGTAATTATGTTTAGCTTGACGGTGGCGGAACAGTGAGTTCGAAACATTTTTTCACCTCAATTCTTGCTTCTTAAATTGCTTTGGCGAATTTGCTACCAAGCAAATTTGTAATCTAATACAGTGATTTTTGTAAAAATTTGATGTTCGCAACCGACAGGATCATTCTATCGCATATCAAGTGCAGGTAAGTCTAAGTGAAAGACAAACGAAGATAAAAATTTGTTTTGTTTTGGGTGAATTAAGATTAAAATTGTGATTTGGATTTTGTCATTATTCCTGAAACGAAACTGTAGACGTTACTTATAAACAATTTTACTCACTTATTATTATAGGTCTGTAACATCCAGTGCCATTTCTCCGATAACTATCGCATGTAAATCCATTTGGACATAACTTGTAGTTGACAGAACAGGGACTCTGCAAATAAAACATCAAAGTTTCCTTAAAATATTCTCAGAAACTATTTGACAAAGTACAAAGTAAATATCGGATTGCTAAATTCTGAACAAAATCCCAGAGGCATATGTGCAAGAGAAAAGACAGTTTATAGGTAAGACGCCAGAAGGAAACTACAATTTGGACAACGTTTTGTCTTTTGTCTAAGACTTCGTCAGGTCTTTGTACAATGGAGCTCACAACGCGCGTCTTAGCTATAGTTTGTTGATGCCTTTTTTTCTACCTTTAAATTAAAAAAGAAAAAAGGTAGTTTGTAGGGTTCTCAGTTTGGTTATCCGCGTCGGGTAAATCGGCTGCCAGTCACAGGAATAAAATATCACCTTGAGGTTACAATGCACTTTTCTAATCTGCTCAAAAATTTGCGCCTGCCTCAACACAGGAGAATGATAAATCTAAGATAAGCAAATGCTGACAGTTTTAACTTTTAAGATTCTTCAGGGCATGTAAAGTAATTAACTGAGAAGTTCAAAAAGCTAAATACTACTATAAAAACCCTTCTTGAGAAGGATACTTTTAAATATAGTAATCGAATTTTTTCTTTGGTTTTCGCCGTACGCACACATATAAGTAAATATGAGTGACTCTTTAACGAGGAAATTTTTGACGTCATAAGGTACTAAATCTACGTCAAAAGGGACAAGGAAACGTTGTTGTTGTTGTTGCCGGCAATATCCGCGCAAGAGCAGTGAGACTGCGCGTAGCAGAAAAAAAAGTAGAAGCCACTACTGGCTGTGTTAATAAGTGGGTTAAAAGGTTGGAGGGGCAATTCTTGAAATTTGGGAAAGGCTAACGTTGCAGCTGTTTTAGTAAAGCCATACATGTTTAAATCTTGACATAGGAATTGGGGGTATAAAAGTTGAAGATCAAAATCTACAAGAATCCAAAGAAGGCAGATAGATATGTGATTGAGTCTTCTGATAGAGTATTAGAATCTTCATTTACCTATTGGTGTTTTTAGGGGGTATTGGTAGCAAGGGTAGTGGATGTTCCATTTGCAATTCTTAAATTGGGGTACTATAATTTAAGCGAAGGAGCAGAAAATCCATTACCCCATTTTCTTGTAGCCGCGGCTTTATTTTTTTGAAGATAGCGCGGCTTCTATTCAAGGGCGGCTTCTACTATATTTATGTGACCGGCTTTTTCATATGTTTTCATATGAGACCATTGCAATGCAAGGAAACGTATTCGAAAAAGAGATTTCAAAACCAAAGGCAAACATTTGTATGAGTTGTAATTTCAGTTGTGAATATGGCAGAGAACAATTTGTAGCTTAAAATTCAAACAAACTGTGATTAAATATGCTTATGAAAATAAAAACAGAGAAGCTGGTAGAAAGGTGTCTAACGGTTAAAGCATGGTTCGATGTTGGAGAAGGAGCTCATCCGCTATCAGAGACCAATCTTTCTCTTCCTCTCAAGGTAAAATGGGAAGACCATCTGGTGCAGGGCGAAACAATTGGAGAGAACTATCAATGAGAGTGAGAAGCGTCACCATGTCCCATGTAAATTGATAACTGGGCACAGCAACTTGTTACTAACCTCAACTTACATGGCTTTCATGCGGGTCGAGGTTGGCTGTTTAATTTTGTGCAACGCAAGAGTCTCTTCATTAAATGAAGAGCAACTACTGGAAAAACCATGCCGAAGGATGGTCTAGTAAAGATTGCGAACTTTGATAAATTTTGTGAAAAACAGAAAAATACATTTAGCTTTTCTCTTGGGAATATTGTCAACATGGACGAGACATCAATACGGCTGACAAGCTAAGTGAAACCACTGTTGATCAATGTGGTTTTTGGACTGATCCAATTAAATCCACTGGGCATAACTGTATGTTTAGCAGTCAAAGCAGATGACTCCAAAATGAAACCATTCGTGGTTATTTCAGAGAAAAGTCAAAAGTGAAGTTGCTACAATCAAAGGTGCTATTTTAAAATGTTCCGCAAATGGCTGAATGAATGATAAATTGACTGAAGATTGGGTCTCTCAAGTCTGGGGGAATTTAGATTTCAGCAAGAGGTTTATTGTATGGGACTCCTTCAAGTGAAAAAATCAAAAAGTCTTTGATAAAACGAATACAATATTGGTTGTAATACCCGGAGGATCCACGAAATTTCTCCACCCATTACATGTTTTCCTCGACAAGCCCCCCAAAGTGATTTTCCGAGAGCTGTATGACGAATGGTACCGAAAAGGCGAGTTCGAGTGCACAAAAAAGGGATGGTGAATCCACCAAATTATGCTTTACAAGCTCAGTGGGTTGTCGATGCTTGGAAGAAAATCGATTTTGAAAGTATAAAGAAGTCATTCGAAACATGCGGAATAACAACAAGTGATGTTAACAAAATTCGCTGCTTGAGAGAACGCCAACCGACCGAAGAGGCGCAAGTTTTGTTCGCGGCATCGGATGGAAACCTCGAAATTTATAGCAAATCCAACTCTTAAAGATGATGTAAATTTTGACGTAGAGAATTTCAGAGATGTAAATGATTTAACAGATGAGTTAATTGAAGAAAGTAACTAATTAAAAGGGAATTCATAGGGAATTCATAGATCTTAAAGGACAACAGAAAATTGTTAACGTAAAGAATAAACCACCTATTTTACAACTAGACTGTAGGCCTATGGGGTTCTCCATCAAATCGCTAAAGAAGGCTTTTAAGTCAGAAGTCCCTGGAAGTTTGAAAAACTAATTACGTCAACTCCATAAGCGTCTGCAATACTTAACGTGCTACAGAAATTAAAGTTGCACCGAAGTTAATCTGTGAATCGTCCTAAGAAACAAGCTCGTTATTGACGTACGCTAAAGAGCTGAACAACCGTGAAAGACCTGAAAACTTTGCTGATGGCAAGCTGAACGATGTAACTTACCTAATAACTGCAAAATATAGTGTAACCCAGCAGTAATGATCACTGTAACGTACGAGTTAATATCGGTGTACCCTTCTCTGACAGCCTAATTGAAGAGAGCAACTACATCTGTTCAACAAGAAAGCTGGTCTTCCTCAAATTTTACAACATAGTAACAGCATACAACATGTGAAATGCGCTTGTCTTTCGCCTGGTATGAGAACATCTACAGACCTATTCAACGTCGATTTTGACTTTTGGCCATGATTAAATTAGTAGCTGAGCTGGAAACTCTATCGTATCAACTTCAAAATTTCGACATTGGTTTGCTACTTCGCTTTCAAGGATTCGCAACTTCCAAGTACCTCCAGTTTTGACCTTTGCCGTGTACAAAGCTGAAATATGCGCTCCACTTTTGTCCTGTGAACTATGAAGTGTGTTTTTACGCTCTTCCTTTGTGTCACCTCATCATCATCATCGGATCGACCTCGGTCGGATTGCCATGACACGATCTCTCCACTATTCCCTGTCATCCATGGCGGCGGCGAGGTTCTCCTTTGGATGTTGGAGTCTTCCGACAATTGATCTATGTATGTCTTGAAAGTTCTGCCCCTTGGTCTGTTTTCATGTGAGGATTCCCAGAGAAGACGCTTGTGGACTACCTCCTCTTTGCTTCGCGAACAGTGCTCGCTGAACTTTGCTCTTTGTTCCTTGGTGACATCAGTTATTTTTGGAAGGTCATCGTATAACTGTGCATTTGTCATATGTTGGTGCCAGGATACACCCTTGACCACTCTTAGCATTTTTTGTCACATGGCGTAGGTAAAAGTCAAAACGAGGCAATCATGTCGGCAGCTAGTACTGCAATTTTAACGACCTTTACAGGCTTATACTGAAAGTACGTACAACATCAGACATAAAGAACGGAAGAGGCATATCAGTTATGCGATGAGATTGGTTTGCGAGTTTAGGGCAAAACGAGTCCCGGCGAGTATATTTTCCCGTAATATGAGGGTTTTCACTAGACACTGTAAGGTAAGGATTTGTTCATTTCTTTTTTATAAGTGAACCTAAGAGTAGGATACAAGTCGTTAAGTTTTGTGAGAAATTGCTTACATTGCTGCTCGTTTTGGAAAACAGAAATAGTGTCATCAACATAACGAGAATAGACCAGAGGACAACTAGTTTTATCAAAGCTTTTGTTTTTAGGGAAACCGACAAAAATATTAACCAAAGTTGGTCCGATGGGAGAGCCCATAGCTACTCCGTCAACCTGTCTGAACATTGTGTCATCGAAACTGGATTCCACCGACTTAGTAGCGGCGTTCATCAACACGTCCTTGGGAATAGGAGGGCTTTGAACTTTTCCAATGTACAACATGATTGCAAAAATTTCAATATTTTAAGACAAAGGAACGTTGGTAAAGAGGCTGCTGGTGTCAAACGAGCACATAAACTATTCTTGATAATCGATCCTTAGATTTTCCATAGTTTTGGCAGACGTAAACGAATTTTTGATGCAGCTTTCCAAAAATGTTTCTGTACAGGTTCTAAAATGTCTGATAACCACTTGGCTAGTTCGTGCTGTAAGGAGCCAATCATTGACAAAATAGGCCGAAGTGGTATACCTCCTTAAACTTACTCAAAATACTACAACACAATTTTGCGATTGCCTTTGGCTTTAGTTTAACAAGATGGTTCTTAAAAAAGGGTTTACGTCCCACCAATGAGGAATAGAGAGAGTTGGAGGAGAGCAGTTGAAAGCTTGGACGCAAGATTACCGAATACGGTCAATACATCGTCAGTTTTGTTAGTGGGTTACCACATTAGTTCGTTTTCATCCACGTGCCAGCCCGTTGCCTGTGCCTTACGTTACCAATATATAAGGAACAGCGTTATTTGTGATACCGGTATTTTAGCATCAGTACTATAAAGCAATGATATTGAGGTTGAAAACGTTTAGAAAGCAGCTACGACTAATTTTGTACTTAGGAGTATCAATAAATCCTCAGTATTCGTGACCAAACTTCTTTGTTTAATGTGGTGAACTGTGATGGAGGGAAGGAGTAAGATGGAACCCCCATTCAAGGGAGTAAAGTATTGAAGGAAACAAAGATAGGTAGCACTGATGTGTTGTTATCAGTCAAATCTTTAGATATATTTGTAAAGAGAGCATGAATGTAATACATTTAAGTACTTCACTATACATAATCATTGTAAGGACGGTAAAAGATACCGAGAACAGATCACTTTTATTCTTCTGAAGACAAGAAGAGTAAGGATTGTGATTCTGCTACCATAACACAAGCAAAATAGAAAGTATGCACAATTGTAGCATCAAAATATTCAAAACCGTGACGAGTTTACTGTACAAATAAATAAAGTCCTTGTATTAATTAGGTTAGTAGTTGAATGTATGACTTGTATTTTTCGATGCTAAACTTTACCTACTTTAGTTTACATCAAATTCTTAACCAGAATATTTGTAAGTTAGTATTTGACTTATATTAATATGTATAGATAGAAAGAAGCAGCATGAAAGGTAACGTAGAAGTTGAAAATATAATCAGTGTTTCTTTACATTTTTTACATAGGAAATTTTTACTGTTTTGGTGTCCTTTTAAATACCGCTACCAACTTATCCTTGCAGAATGTTCACTTAAAATATTAAACTAAATCCATAAAGTATTTACTTTTGTTTAATATTGCAAGCAGGGACAGCAAAGATTGCGATTTTTATACTCATGAAAACTCTCAGTTGCACTTGGCAAGCGTACCGTCGTTATTCCTTTGAACTTAGCAAGGATAACTTTGTTGCTAACACGTTTTATGACGCATGTCGGTGTAACGCTACGTTGCCCTCGTCTACGCCCCTTTTTACCTATTTGTCAAATCAAACTTTTAATACAAAGTAATATGTAGAACCTGTAATAAGTGACTCAAGATCAGCACTGTTTATCTAATTTACGTCTAATCTACTTTCAACGTTTTCACCTTACTTTCGACATTTTCAAAGTTTGAAGGCATACTTGATGTTTTATTGTTTATTAGATAAAAAAACCCCAACTTTTAAAGACCCCAATCACTCTGCATGGGTAGCACATTCAAGCTTAGTGATACGGCTTGAACAATGCAAATTTTGACAAATAAAAATAAGTTCAAATGAAAACTGGTACGTTTCAAAGCCGGAAAAAGTGAGGTATAAAAGTTACTCAGTTTCCCAATTATAGAGTACTAGCGTGATGACGTCACAAAAACCGTTTTCGAGGAATCGCGAGTATAACTATATCACAGTGTTAACCCTGCCACCAAAATACTCGTATACAAAATATTGCGTTTAAGTCTCACATCAACTTTGAGTAATGGCTGTTTTACCTTAGAAAAGGCCTTAAGGAAACACTGTTAATTTTGCTCAGTTCATAAAATTATGAACTGGGTTCACTTAGAAAGGTTTTGATAGCCACGATTCAAAGTTTGAAAGGGCGTATCTTAGTGATTGCTCAAGGTATGGTTCTCAAATTTGGACAGATTGTCTATGACAACAAGAAGAAAGCGATCAGTCCAAAATATTATCAAATTTCTGATATTCATTAAATCATTATGTCACACTTTCGTACTCAATTAGGGCCTAAATGAGATACAATGCAAATTAAAGATGAACAAGGCCAAATTAACTTTATCGGAAACCAAGCAAACATTTTTAGTAGTCTTTGCATTGGTTCAGTTCCATTGCGCAGTTTCCATCAAATGATCAAATCCGCATTACAATATCGTAATTAAAAACCTTAAACTTTGAAATAGAATGTTCTAAAGATAGGCAAGCAAGCTTTCAATAGTTTAGTTATGAAAATAGTTTAAAAAAAGTTATTTATTATTTTTTAGTACTGTTATTGAAAGATATAGTGAGCTAGAATTATAAACCGGTGCAATGATTGTAAAACGAAAAACACAATGACTACTGTTACTAAGGTTCAGTGATATTCTTTGCTTCCTTGTCAGTTTTCTCTGATTGCTGTTGAAGCATATTTCGGAGCTACTGTATCATGTTCCCTTGTTGTTTAAGGAAGTCCCTGTATTCTTGAGAGCGTTATTCTTGTCGTTCAAATATTTCCTTACACTGCCCAAGAAGTTCTGTATTTTCCTGAATACGTTTTCCTTGTTCGTCTTTAAGGATATGTGTATTTTCTTTTACTCTTTCATCAAAGTTATAGACGATTTCAAAAGCTCCTCTGCCACAATTAGGGTCTGCAAACATATCGACTTTTTCCCCAGCAGCGTCGTTTCGATGTTTTCCTTTATACCTCCTACCCCCACAAAATGTCCAAGGCCTATATATCTATACAAGCGAAGTTTATGCATGTTATAGGCCAAGATTTTGCAGTGCTTACGTTCATATCAAATACCTAATTTGAGGAATATTCCCTTTTCATTATTGACGGGAAGTCCTTTGTACATAATTTCGAGAGTCATAAATGTCGATGCTGCCGTACCTTCGCCATCAGGATAGTGATTCAGTTGATCTCGTACTACTGTTGAGTTTAATTGCAAAGTGATTTCATATCATTGTTGAGGTGAATTAAAAAGAATCCTTATATTATGGTCTGAGTATCTTTATATTTTTATAAGACCATTTTTCAATGTATGATATCAATTTGAAAACGTCTTGAGAAATACCCCTCGTCAAAAACGTCCAAACAACGTTATTTGCAAAAAAATCGATATGTTTGCGGCCCTTTAGGAACTTGCTTCTATTTCGATTCCATTTATCTTTCAGCTATCTATAATAAGAAGGCCTATTTAATATTTTCATTTATTGAATCATTAAAGACCAGAGTATTTCTTTGTGTCTACGATGTTACCCGGTTAACAATGACCTCTTAAATCTGTCCCCAGGTTCCCTTTCGTCTAAAAGAGCATTCTCTGAAGAAAGGTTCTCACATGGCAGGGAGAATCGTAGTTTTTTCAGGCAATGAAAGAAAAGTGTAGTCAAACTACCAAACCTGGGAAACACACTTCTTTGAAAGTATCTGCTGCACATGATGGTGGACCGATTACTCAATACAGCATTTTCAAATTTGAGTTCCAAATTGTGACAGATCGACAAGATGGTAATTATCTCAGCCATTTTCGAAGTTTTATTGACTATGCTCAAAATCCTTTGGATATGATAAACCATTATAATTCAAGGAAAAATACCAAAAGAAAAGCCGATTGGCGAAATGGCAATCAATTAGGCTACAAAGATCAACTCTGTGCCATCCTCTGACTAAGCTAATTGTTGTCGCAAATAGAAGAAAGTACATCACCAGGCAATCAAAGGTGTCGTTTGGAACGCGTCTGCTAAATTAAACCATGCAAAACATATCAAAAATTGCTGTCCAATCTTAATTTAGTAATTGGCAGAAAATTCGAGACACGTTTCTTAACATTGTAGCCTGTGCCACTGACGACGCACTAGAAATGATTTAAATACAAATCGTTTTATTTAGTTTAAATGCAATTTATATGTTAGCCAACTATCTTAGCGACAATTTTAGAAGCGGATGACTTTGGGTACGCTACTTCAAGAAAACAAATTGATTTTGTAAAAGGTAAGACTGCAAGTTTTTCTCTGATGACAAGACTTAAATTATTTCACAACTGTACTTCCCACCTTAAGTTCTATTAATTTCCGTAACTACAAAATGATATGGGCTTTTTTAATAATGACTATACCTTGCCCATAAAAGCCTGGTTTATATGCATCTGAAGCCCATCGCCAGGTCTTAAACGAGGGAGGTCATGCAGGGAGATCACTTTACTTTACCTCCGCTGATACACATGCGCGACCAAGTCATTGCAAGCGCAAATAACCAAAAGGAAGCATTTCACATCAGAAGTTCGTTTACTAGTTTTACATCCATCTTGTTGATTGTGAAGAGAAGTGTCAGAATCAGCAAGATCGATGCAAATCACGTTGTCTTTGAATAACTCACAGAAGCTTGTTCAAACTAAACTCGTTTCATTATTAAAATGAACGAGTCGGCAACGGTATTCGAAGCTCCTCCCGCTCGATCGACTGTGGATTAGGCACACTTTTTCAAACTCATACATTCAATGGGACGATTTATCTCGATGAGCTTTTGTACCTGGAAAATAGGTGATTTCCCATGATAAATACCGGAATAACTTGCTTAAATTATATTATGAAGCCCAAATGGACTGAGTAGTATGGACAAGTAACAATTTTATGTACAATTTCCCCGGTATTTTCTGATTAAGTGTGGTTAACGAGAAGCTACCACACTGTACATTTTTGGTTTAGTACAGCTGCCATTCCATAGGTTGAATCTACTGCAAAAATCTTACAATCAGAAAAGGGCCACTTCCTCGCCTTACAAAAGATTTTGAAAATATATACTTTATCTTTTTGCAGAAATGATCCCTTTTAGATATCCAAATGACTTAACTCGAACATGATTTAATGACTATTAAAAATCGCATTATGCAAATATCATAGACTGACAACAACTGACATTTTGTTTAATACAAACAAAAACAACCGAAGGTCTAAAACACCCGAGAGTACTGCTACTGAGTACCTTGTGGATTGACGCAAGCACAGACGTTTTAAACTCTTGCGATCAAAAACAATCAAAAACATCGAATGTAGGTGTAGTACAAATATAAAATTCAAAAAAATAATAACACAAACGTTCTTTCATATTTGGGGGCATATTTTCGGAATGGTAAACTTGTCTAAAGGAATACAATTTAAGTACATATAATAATGAGGGATATATTCACTTCCCTAAAATTTAACACTACAAAAAAACCCAACAGTGACCATAGTAACAGTACAAGATGCTTGTCTTAACGTAAACGATTCTAATAGTTGGCTCGATGTGGTTTGAAAACTCACTTGTACGAGGTTTGAAGAAAACATTTGTTCAGAATCATGTTCGTTAGCTCCTAAGGTAGTATTGAGTTAAGTTACATAACTGTTCATTTGGAGTGGAGTCTCACATTTTTCATTAAACCTTTACACCTTAGAAACTGTAAATCAGTTATTGAGTTACGTAACGTCTGAGACTCGTAAGTACCAAAGCCATGTATTCGAAAGAGACAAGAGTGACGCCTGGAGAGTAGTAAGAGGGGCCCAAATACTTTTAGAAGGGGAGCGATTAGTTAGTTGACGAAGATTTGCAAAACTAATGTGTAGTAATTATTGTTGTCGTGGGTCGCGTATGATAATATAGCAGACCATTGATATGGAAATTTTTGTTTACAATAACTGACATAATTAAAGGTTCCATCGAAGATCTTTTTTAGGAGAACTTGATTGACAGCAGTCACAACGAGTAACTTCAACACCTCTGTGAAACGACAACAGTGAACTGCGCAACGTTTTATTGATTAGGCTCAGCTTTGCAAACAGCAATCTTTTCGCTGACTGAACTACGTTTAATGCATTTTTTTAGTAATTAAGTCTACGACTCTCAGTTGCAATTTTGAGCCTTCTAGGGACTGTAAAGATTCAAAATTTTCCCACCCAATAAAGCCATGGTGGGCTGGCTTGGCCCGATGATGACTCATTATATGTCTCTAGTCACCACATTAGCCCCCAATCATCCACCGGTGGGCATCTATATCTACAAATTCTCTGTCAACGTAGACAAAGAAACAGAAACCACAAATACCCATACAAAGATCTATTTCAAATATAGCATTTTAAATGCATCAGATATTGCAACGATTTTGATACTAAACAGGATAACAAATTTTGCATAATCATGAGAGATCACTAAAATCTTGATTCGCAGCTTGAAAAGGACAAAGATCTTCACGATTCTAATCGAGAGTTTTATCTGCAATCTTTTGTTCTTTATTTTCAGGGGTTTTTCCACTTCTTTTTATCCTTTTTATTATTACCCTTTCTCAGTTTTATCATATCTTATACTATTACCCTGCTTCACATCCTTCTTCATCTTACTGATTCAAAGAGCCCTTTAACTTGGTTAAGAAACACTAATTCTCCTTTAGGGTTTTATTCCTTTTCAGGGGGGGGGGGGGGGGTTCTAACCAGCAACGTTTACACAAAAGAAACCAACGATTAAGCTTACCAGACAAAATTTAAAGACATATTACCCAAATACGAATACAGCACTTATAAGCAGTAATCAAAAGTAATCGCCATCAGTCACTATAGACCTGACGATATCCTGTAAGAAGACGAAACGTTGCCATAATATTGTTAATGTTTTGATTGACTATTCCCTAATGAGGTATCGGTGTTTTGTTTACCATAATATCAACAATGTGATAGTTTTTATAAGGCGAAGGGTGCAGATGCAATTAAGGTAGGTAGAGAGGTATTTCGGAAGCTGAAAAAGGTAGTAAATGTTTCTATAATACATTTTATACGCACATGTTCTATAACATAATTTATTTTTCTTCCTCTAGGAGAATGTTTCCATCTTTAAGAGTAAGCTTGCATGGCTTAGATCCGAATGCTAAGTATTTTCTGCTTCTTGATGTGATTCCCATGGATGACAACCGGTACAAATATCACAACTCGGAATGGATGGTTGCAGGAAAAGCTGAACACAGCCTTCCGAGTCGACTATACATCCATCCGGATTCTCCAAGCACAGGAGCACAGTGGACAAAGCAGATTATATCTTTTCATAAAGTGAAATTGACAAATAGTACTGTGGATCAGCAAGGACATGTAAGTTAATACCTGTAGTGTTGTGTTAAATGCAAGAACTAATGACCGCTAAACTTCATAGAGATGCTAAGTGGAAAAGGTGACAATACAAAAATGAATTCAAGGGGCGTTCTGAAATTTTTTGAATCACATCTTTTGTAATAGAAACGTATATAATTGTCAATATGGGGGAAAGGGTGGGTAGGGGCTTCAGTCACTTAGACCTCAAGCTCTGTGATCCTTTGGCTCTGCACCGATACATAATAAATCCATGGACAAGACAACTATTCATGCTACTAAAAGACATCCTATGCTAATTTCACATATTATTCTGATTGTACGGTCAAGGTATACGTTGTGCTCCCCTTTCTTAGAAAGACAGACAAACAGGTAGATAGGTAGATAGACAGACAGAGAGACAGACAGATCAAAAGATGTGCTTCGTTAGTGTCCAGGCCCCCAGAAAGTCAAGTTGCTGTTCCATTACCTTTACTTTAGCTACTTCCAGTTAAGTCGTTCAATAATACAACTAAAATAGGATTTAAACAGGCTCATAGCTTCTGCGTTGATGTCTATAAAGTTTAATAACAAATAACTTTTCTTTTTTCCCAGATTGTTCTGAACTCTATGCATCGATACATTCCACGGATCCACGTTGTGAGAGCAAGTGATGTTTATACGTTGAGATACCAACATTTCCATACTTTCTCCTTCCCGGAGGCAAAGTTCATAGGAGTTACGGCTTATCAAAATGACAAGGTATGACTCATAGGTGAAGAGTAAATTGCACTTGTATGACAAAGTTATGTGTATGGTCTCTTCAAAATCATGCTTGGTTGTCCCCAGAATCTGTATTTGCTGTGAAAGGGGGAGTTTAAAACCACTTGCGACATTTGTTCTAATTTCAATAATTTTGTCCATCTTGGTTAATACTTCTTTTTATCTTCTTTTTATTCTTGATACTTGTGCAATAGAATACCAAGGATGCTAAGTGGAGCCCAAGGTGCTTGCTTCATCTCATCTTTATCTCAAAATAAAATTTGTCTTTATTCCCATTTTAGCTGCTGCATACACTACTGCATCAAGTTTATGACTTAACTATGAGCTGTGCCATGCTTCCACTTTAAGAATTTCAAGAACTTTGGAATGTTAGGTCCGGTGCCTCATTGTCAGATTTCTGCGTTACTTAAAGCCATACGTGTTGCCCGGTAATGTTTAGGAGTAAAGTTTCACAGTCAATGACATGAACTGTCTCTGTGGTGTAATTACAACCGTTATTCTGACGTGTATACTTTCTGTTCTACCCCAGGTAACGCAGCTCAAGATTGATAACAACCCATTTGCAAAGGGATTTAGGGAAAATGGTGCAGGAAGAAAGTGAGGATTAATTCATTACTATTTATCACTTCTGGTAGACCCGCAGAGATTTAGTTTTGTCATAAATCGTATAATTCCATGCTTACCATTTTTGTCATTTTTTCTTTTCTACTTCTTTGGCCTCTTTGCCGGTTGATCTTAACGACCTCTTTTTGCTCAACCTTACGTAAATCAACGTAATACCATTCGACTGCATAACTAAAAATAGTCAAAAGATACCATACAAAGCTTTCTATTGCTATACAATTGGCTACCTCCAGGAGATTTAGCCCTGAAGGCAATTAGAGGTATGTAGGTAGGCCAGTCTTCCCTCTGTAACCTTTGATATCATTTGGATCAGGACGTTTGTCAGGAATCATTTTGAGTACCTGGCACTCGCTGCACCTTTTGAATAACGCTGTATTTAAGAAATTTGGGAAAGGCTAGAATGACTGCCAATGAATATATGATTAATATATTTTAGTTAGTGTACGTAATAACTTCAAAAACGTCATACTACATGGATTTTTATAAAGCTGAGGCATTTATACTTAACGGTTTCCTGGTATATGCTTGCAAGCTTTTTGAAGATTATTAAACTATTTTCATAAACACTGGTACATACATGGTATAGCCAAAAAATGTCACATTAAAATATAGTCGATGCTTACTGTCAACAGAAGAGAACATACTATCATTAGATTGCGAGTCAATCAATGGTTTTTTAAAAGTAATTTCTCAATCAATTGTTTTGTCATAGAGAGGGTAAAAGGAGACGAAGGACAAGTGAAGGTTCAAATGAAACCACAGAAGGAGATGAGAACGAAGAGTCTTCGCAATCAAAGGAGGAAAAATCACCAGTGAGCTCGAAGACTTCTAAAGGTGAGTAGTTTGAAGTATGGTTATTCCACAAGATGATTTTCAGAATTTATATGTATTATGTTGTACACAACACTGACAATCTGACAAGAAGAATACTAAAATTTTGACAACGTCTAGTCTTATTACATTACAAGACTTTGTGAGGTCAGGGTACAGTGGATGTTATAGTGCTGTTATGGCCTTTTGCCAATAATTTTCAGACTTTACACTCATCGTTTTAAGGTAGCCTTGTAATGTTCCTTCACTTCCTTGCGCTGATGGGATATCATTAAAGCCCATTTCTAAGATTGGTAAGGCTTTCTATCTTTTAAATGGCTCATAGCTAACTTACAAGTATGGCGACAAGTTCTTAACAACAAAGTATTAATAACTTACTGTTGTTGGATGAATTGTCTTTTAAATGTGTAGAGATAAAACATATCGCAGCATTATGAAAACAGTTAGTCATTGCAGAAATCGACGCTTGACGCGCTGTGAGTGTGGGAAAAGCATTGGTAGTTTGAACCTTTTCCAGTAGCAAGTAATAGATTTTCAGAATTTTACGTACAGGGGTTTGCTTAATGTCTCTCGTAACTGTGAAGTTTGAGGAATTTCCTCCGTTCTGACAATGTTTTATGGCACCTTACACTCTCGGGAAGATTATATACCATAGAATAATTTATATTATACACAGCAAAGTCAGTAGTCAGTTAACCAAAGTCAGTAGTCTAGCAAATTTGCATCAATTTATTTTCCTCACAAAAGAACGATATAGTCATGCCTATAAAGTACACTATAGTCAGTTCATAGGTTTCTTGCCACCGGATATATAGTCATTTGAAGAAACCTTTTTTCCATCTTTAAAAAGCGTCGCAGGTTTGCTCTTTTCATCCAGGTTTTATATTGCAGGAATTAATTTATCAATGTGTTTTTTTTTCAGCAATAAAAATCGAAGAGGCAGATGAGAAAGTGGAACCAACCAGCAAATCTTCTTCCTCGCAGAAACCGAGCTCTAGTTCCAGTCCTTCAGATCAGATCACGTCACAAAGCAGCCTTCATCCAACAGTCGACACCGTTTACTCTTTAGAACAGAAGACTACCTCAACCTTACCACAAAGCCGGCCACACTTCTCTTGGCATACAGCTAGGACGTCTTCCAGCTCAAACTTTCAATCCCCTGTGTCGTTGCCTGTCCGTACAAACGAATCTCCGTTCCCCTATGAGCATCATACGACAGGGAGACACTACCAGGGACAACCCTTAGATACTCAACCGGCGTCGTATGATCCATCTGCTGTGTTTTATAGTGACTCAGTGCCTTACCAGGAAACGAGGCTAACTCATGAGGACGGCTTAGCCATGCATGCCAATTGTCCGTCTGGTATGCGAGCGCACGTACTAGGAAATAATGGCATTCTTCCAAACCAGGCATGGTGCAGACAAGGTATGTCCGCACACATGTAGACTCAATTAAACTTGCACGAATGGAAACATTACGGACGAAAGCAGATTGATGCGTGTATACATGATCCTGAAAGAGTGTTTTAAGAGACGAAAATTGAGAAATTTTATGTAACAAGTAAGGAAACTGGATGAACATTCTAAGAAGTAGACGTAACAGTATCATTAGTTTTCAAGGACCATTGTTTGGTGGTGGAAAGTTTTTTAGTTTTCCAACAGGGAATGAAGTATGGAACGAAAAGTTCAATAAATTTAACGACTTTGTATTCAATATACCTAATGCATATCCCCAAATAATTACTTAAATTTTGTAATTATACACCGTATTGATCGCCCTAATATTATCCTATAAGAACACTGTCATAATTTAATACACAAATATTATGTAACAAACGTAAGGAATTTGCTCTTATGTTTGAACAAGTGACAAATGTCAACATAACTAAGATTATCCATAACTGAATCTCCAAAGCAACTTAATAATTGAACGAGGTGTCGGTATTTTTGTAGGGACAGTACCTGGTTCCACATACATTGAAGTATGCTTTTTCTTTTATTATTAATAAAAAGGTTATATTAATTTTACTAATTTATTAAACCATGTCACTGCTGGTTTATAGTCCTTCGTGCGCTGTAGATGTTGACGATGTATATACCACAAAACATTCCCCTGCTGTAGTGCAAACTCAGTATTGATAGGAACATCTTCTTTTAAATGCCTTATTGGTACCTCTTCCGCTTATTTATTGTTGAGGAAGAGTCTGTCCCAACCCTGTTGTTCAACTTGATTGCCGAAAAACCAGGTATTAGAAGGCTATCCTTAATAACTATAAATTAGTTTAATGTTTTCCCTAACACTGTTTTAAACTTACAAATCCCTAATCAGTAGATTAATCTTGCACGCAAACATCTAGTCTATTTGCTTTTGCTTTAGCCGCCAAGAAATTTGTTTTCATTAAGGTTACTTTACATGGCATAGTGACATCAGGGAATGTTTAAATGAGAATACGTTCAACAGGTGAAGGATAACATACCTATTCCATGACAACAATTCACTACACTAATATGTCAATGGAAAAACTTTGCTAAACTTATGCAAATTTCGTAAAATGTTTTTCTAACATCGATTGTGATAACATTGCTATTACTTCTTTCTACGATTCACTATATATATTCATTGTTGCAGTTCATTTCTGTTATCATCATTTTTAAAACTAAGTAATTTATGGAGCGATCCTACCTGTAAATATGCAAACTCCACTTCAATAAATAGTGATCTTGAGTTGCCTATCGTGTTTTCTTGTCTTTTGACAGCCAGTGTTTGGGGGACATCTATAGTACACATTGAGGAGGAGGGCTAGGGGATAGGGGAGGGACGTTATTGTAATGAGTGGAGCAAAAACTGCTTGTTCAAGTCAATTCATTACTGTAGTTTGAGGTTAGATGTGCTTATTGTTAACAAATAAGTCACCAACTAAGTGTCAAGTTCAAAGTTCTGAGCTTTTGTGGCGCATGGACATGGCAAAGTGTGGAGCCCTACTTGCTATTAAGATCGTACTGGTCAAATCCCAGATAAAAGTTATGTCTATTGTACAAAAAATTCCTTGTAAAATATTAGGGCAACGTCAGCCAGCCAATACAACCCAACAGCGACCAGTTATTTCACCATGCGATACAGTAAGATAAGATATGCACTGAAAATTTGTATCAGCTCTTTAGTAAAACACTAACAATAGCTTGTTATGCCACAAATTTAAAAATTGCAGCATACCTTACCTACTGTTTAGGCTTTTTGGTGTTTCTTATAGCTACAATAGATATTAAGTTTTGTACTTTCTTGTACCCTCTTTCTGTACCCTAGACGAGTTCATACAGTTCAAGATGTCATGACGCTAGTACACTTTGGCATGCATCATCGTCATGAGGATGCTACTCTTGTTCATGCTCATTCTAGTCGATCGCATTTAATAGTGCAATTGAACATCCATCAAACTAGTGTTCAAACAGTCCAAGGTAGGGGATTCTCGCCTGATCCAGTTCAATCACCAGTTCCTCCTTCACCTCCAAGTACTCCCACTCCTGGCAGAAGAGTTCTACCGCAAATTTCTTATGATGGATATTCCAGCGGTTATTCGCCGAAGAAAAGATCGAGGTTAGTGGAATCCTATTGTTGTTGCTGTTGTTCTCGTTGATATTGCTGTTGATCTTGCTGTTCTCCAGCAACGTGTACTCCTACTACTAAAATTACCACTGTATGAGTTCAATTCTAAACGCTAAGACTACTAGTACGTCCACTTAATTTTAGGTCTCCAGCCTCAAGGGGCGGATCCTATGGGACAAAGTCACCTGGGCCATATACTTCAGGCTCGAGGATACCAAGAGCCCAACACCCGTCACAAAGTGGAGAAAGATCACGTTCTCCTTCGCCTTCGCAATCAAGCTCATCGTCGAGTGATCAGGTGTTCAAACCTGGACCGGCAACAGTGACAGTTAAGACAAAGTTGCAATTAGTAGACTTGGCTGGAAGTGAATGTGTTGGTAAGTGCAAAGTTGTAATTTTATCTGCGATCATTCAAAGTGTTAGAAATAGAACGGATCCATGATTACTCTTTTGGAGATATAAATGAAATTGGGAAAAGTGCATTCTGTCGATTACTACATGAAAACATGGGTTCGTACCTCAGTGACTTCCAGTTGTGCATTGAGGAGAGCATTGTGGACATGGGCGTGTTGAATTAACTTACTAAATGTGCCTGTTGTAAACGAGTTGATCGTATCGTGAGTCGCAGCGTTCTTCTCCGCTAAGTTTCGAGAAGCTCTCTCCCGTCTGAGGCCTAGTTGAAAACTGAATTATATCTGTTTTAAGATGTTGGGTTTTATATGCATCTCATATTATTATTATGACGTTATTTACATTGGTCATACGTTCTACAGGCCATTTTTCTCCATATTTATTACTCACAGTTGCTAACTATTCTTGTACTGACGGCGAAGCTGGATACTGTCCAAACATGAAAGTGAAAATATAATCAATCCCGAACTATCCATGATATTGAAAACTTGAGTTCTCCCCGTAGTAGTCGACTGAGTCCGTTGCAGTATCCCAGGAAAGCAGTGAAGAAGGCCTCTTACTTCCTTCCCATGATGGTACTCATTGTATATCTCTATCATGTCACCATCCATAAAACCGTGACTTAAGAAGTGATTGCGCAGTATTAAATATCAATTGAAAACGCAATTAGTGGCGTTCAAGATTATTTTACTGTCAGGTTTTCAGGGAAAAGGAGTCTTATTATTATTCTTCGGGCTGTGTTTTGCGACGACCGACTCGAACTTTAAGACTTGCGTCAACAACTCAGTCGCAGAAAGAAAGAAAACTCAAAGATGTGTTTGAAACTCCTATTCGTCGATACACATCGCAAGGAAGAGTCAACGAAAGACTCACCCAAAAACTCTCCTCTCAATAATGCCATTTATACATCATTAAAGCACGTGGTTACCCACGCAATTTCTAATTATGCAACGTCACATGAATTGCGCGCTGAATCGATGCTGACGCGGAACTTTACTAGGGGTAGGCGGATAACTAATTATGTATTAAATATGAATTGAAAGCGCAATTAGTGGCGTTCAAGATCATTTTACTG
>JAAAKM020006971.1:114681585-114702562 GCA_010016025.2 Alatinidae sp. Z8VKAUB7J3
AGGGGTAGGCGGATAACTAATTATGTATTAAATATGAATTGAAAGCGCAATTAGTGGCGTTCAAGATCATTTTACTGACAGGTTTTCAGGGAAAAGGAGTCTTATTATTATTATTCGGGCTGTGGTCTATCCCTGTTCGGAGGCTGTTAAAATATTCGAGAAAGAAAGTCTTGCACAAAATCATAACAATACTTGTCAACCAAGGACTCGATAATGCAACAGCGCGAACGTGTGCCGTTAGAAGTCAAAACCAATGTATTTGTTGTCCTTATTATTTAATTGTTATAGTTTCCCCGTTTAGAATGTAAAATCTGATTTATTTCGCAACAGGAATGTCGGGAGCTACAGGTGCAGCTTTGCGAGAAACATCAAACATTAACAAAAGGTAATTTAATGTGTGTAGAGTCCAAAACAGGATTTGTGGCAATTGAGAAGAAAGAAATTGATTCGTCGGTTCTCATAAAAGTACCATTGCAAGCCATTACTGAAGATTTTCATTCCAGAAAAGTTTGTTTGCTGTACATTAGTCGTTTGATAATGGAACGTCGATAAATATGCTTTGAAATCGTGTCTAATGGTTGTTATCTGATCTGGAATGCCAGTGCCCTGAATGGGCTCCTGCAGGCTCGTTCAGTCAGCTTTTTCCATTGTCAGCTTGATATGCTTCATAGTTTCATATGAAACGATTTTATTTAGCGAGCCAACCTACTCTGCCCTCCCCTCAGTACGGATTTGTGTGCAAGATTCAGTTCTTGAAGGCACCGAGAGAAGGCCCGGAGAAAACTTTCCTGTTTTTTTGTTAAGCATCAAGTTGAAGAAGGATTTGGCGAATATTGTATAGATATTGTAATATTTGACACATGACCTTTCAACGAATCAGGGCTTTCGTCTTTTTCTGGACTCAACAGTGGGGCTTAACCGATCTCGAAGCTCATTGTGACGTACGAAAAAATCTATGAAACGGGGAATCTTGTATTAAAAACTGTCTGAAAAATATTAAGAACGTTACAGTAAATGGTTTGATTTGACGTTTTTAGAATTTGTTTTGGGGACCTCTTAATTTGTACCATTCGTTCATAGTTCTTGAAATTTTTAACTCAAACTTTATGGTTTCTTTTTGCCTTGTGCACCCAGTGTGCAGGATTACATTTTGGAACGCTTAAGAGTTTTCGCGTATAACTAAGTCGCCGCACACAAACCCAGTGCACTGTAAAGAGAGGGGGAGGTCTAATCCACCAACTGCCTCAACTGGACTTTGTCACTCCGTCTTATTCTAATGACGGTCTGTAAAATGCCTAGGAGTGGAAAGAAACCTTCTTGTGTGAAATGAAAACATTGAAAAAATTTCAGATGTTATGGAAAGGGCATTGGAAAAGTTTAAAATATGCTTTCCATATAGTTATACTCCCGCCTTCCCCCCAAATCATGTGTACTTAATCTTACCTGTGTCATTATTTGGATTTTTGCAAAACAGTTGAAAGTATCAGTTTAAGCATGAACTATGATTCTACAAACTTTTCGCTATGTCAATGGTGTCCTTTTGTATCTAGTATATTCTTATTTATACATAATGTGAATATTTTTTTTGTATTTATTATGAATACATTTTGCATTTACTATGAGTAGAATTCCCTCACAGAGTTTGATCAGAATCCGGGAATGTTACAAATGAGTATGGATTGTGGGAGCATGTAGGTTTGGGGCTCTGACCTCTTAGCTCGTTAATTTTATAGATTTTGCAGGAACTTACTCCATTGCTCGATCTCTTCTTCGTTCACAGAAATTACCATAACGGGAAAGGACTCATTACCTTCGAGATCTATAATACGTCTTCACTTTACATTCTAAGAGGCATTCCCCTATACCATGATCAGAAATGGGACTGAGAAACAAAGCTCTGCGTATGCGTTTAGTGGAGACCTCTGATTTCTTGCTTCCTTCTATTTGTAGTAATTGTAGTCCATTTCACAAACCCCACCTTACCCCTATTCTTGTTCTTCATGTTGACGAAGAGTTGTCAGTCTTCAATAAGTCTGGTATAAATAGGTTTATTCCTAATTTTTAATTTTTTGTATCACACAATTTGTCTCCATACAAGTGTAGACATACGGATCGTTTAATATTTTACTGTTTCTATTTTAGTTTGAGTGCATTGGCAGACGTTCTTCAAGCTTTGGCTGAACATCGCCAACATATTCCATACAGGAATACAAAGCTAACACATATGCTACAAGATACCATTGGTAAGAGTAAGACGAGTGATTGTTAATACTCAAAAATGATGAAAAGGGGCCTAAAAAACCAGATTTCTGAGAAGTGTCTAGTCCCACTAATTACCCGTTTGTACTTTGGGAGTTACAGGCAACCACCTTTTTAGGGCAACAAGGGCCAAATTTGCTTATCTAGAGAGTGCTCGAGGAAACAACTTAAGCATAAATGAGTATATTATTTTGTACAGTGGATAACAAGTACACTTCTGTTCAACTTAGAAAGTTTCTAAAACATGTTACTGACTTTAAGATGGAACAACATCATGATGATGTTGATGATGATGATCGTCATCATCATCATGACCATCATCAGCAGCAGCATCATCGTCACCATCATCATCATTATCATCGTCAATCGCCATCGCCATCATCATCATCGTCACCATCACCATCATCGTCACCATCACCGTCGTCATCACGATCGTCATCATCATCATCATCATCATCGTCATCATCATCGTCATCATCATCATCATCATCATCATGGTTATCCTCGCCATGAGCACTTGTTTTTGACATTTTACGTTTTTCGTGCTGTTATGGATTTCTTGCTACTCGTAACATTGTTATGCACGTTTTAACCCAAAAAGTGAAGAGTTAGAGGACTTGCTCTTTGTATTATTGTTCCGGAAAGTATGCTATGGCCGCGGCGTTAATTGTTTTGCTTCTGTCCATATCTTCCCGTTCGTTGTTTCGGTATTGATGCCCTTTTACTTGTACCATGCAGGTGGAGATGCCAAGCTGCTTGTGATGCTGTGCGTTTCACCAGTACAGAGGTATATCACCGAGTCACTGCAGTGCCTTGGCTTTGGTTCACGAGCCAGGCAAGTTGCCCGCGGTCCTGCAAAACGAAGGAGACCTACTACTCCCGCACCACAAACACTCGCTGGAGGTAACTACTTTAATGCTACTTTGGGGTGGGGTGTATTAATGTGATTGAGACTGCTCGCATACATACGTGCCCTTAGGATAATGGAACTCTGCAAGAGGTAGTTTTTTAGGAATGAGCAGAGGAGGCCAAAAGAATACTAAAATTGAGTTCAGTGCATGCCAGTTGTCAGAAAGAAATAGGTAAGAAATTTTTCAACTCAGAAACGATATATATGGGAGAGAAACAGAAATACTTAGAAAGAATGTTATAAATCATACCTGTCTTCAAAAGTATGTGCGTCATGTAATCAATTATTATGACACATTTGTAAGAAATACAGCAAAGTTAAAAGTCTATGAGCAAGTGGCCAATAGAGTCTCAACCTACTCTAAATCATGCGTTTCTATCAAAATACACTGCACAATCGCGGCAAGATTGCATTATGTAGGCCCCGCCATCTCACCATTGTAAGGCTTTGTCCCATTGTAAATTGAGCAGAAGAACTATGATAACCATCTCTCTAGAGATTCAAGGAATTCCATATATGTACGGGTTAGAGTGCGGGAATTTGCTTAACCTTTCTAAGGCTAGTAGGTGGCGCTACTTTGAGGGGATGCGTTTTTGACTATTTGTTGTCTTAAATACCGTTTCTATATACTAACAATCTAAAAAGCAGAAGCGTGTCAATAATTAAGCTAAAAAGTTACAAAGCCATAAGGAAACTTTGGATTAAGTTAAGAAGGTCTGGCAATGTTACTAGGTTATCTGATAATAGTTTTAGCGTATTTTGTTATCCTGTAAGGAGGGCATAGGCACTTTCTCGAACCGCATGCTTATTAAAAGGCGACAGTTACCCGCTAACCCAGTTCGAAGTCGCATTTGTTTCGTCATAATTAGAGATGGCTCCAGTAAAATGATGGTTTCGCATTTCTCCGTACAACATACGAAATGCAGCACGGTCTTCAGAGACTAAAGGGCGACTGTGTTCATCAGACCAACTACTTAGACTTTTATGATTTCATGTGTTGTTGGTTTGTTGTAAACATCTTTTCTTTTGTCTCTCCTTCAGATTTTGCCATATTGAACTCTTCTTTAAGATCAACACTTGGCGGTAGCTCGGGCAATCTCTCACCGCGAACAGTTGGTCCTCATAAAAAGCAGTGAAGGGGGAAGAGTTATTCAAGATTAATGTTCGCTGCAGACATAATCTGAATATAAGGAAACGATTATATATTAGTGATGTAAATAGTGGTAACGTTGTGAACGACCACGGTTTTCAGTCATTAAAACAGAGAACAGATGTCATATTTTATCCCACTTCAGTTTTTATATAACTAAGGTATTACAGAGGTTATGGTTGCAAAGATGATATATTTTCTAATGTACGAGTTAACCATCATTGTCTAGTGTTTGCATTTTCATTCAATGTGGTTTCGGGCATTTTATTCGCAATATTCCCTGTTCCGGCTTTATAATGTTCATCGCCATTCATTATTTACAAACATTGTTTCCAATGGCACTTTACTAACTCCTTCAATAGTGTAAAACCAATATGCTCAATATAGTCATGCAATGCTTGTTGGATCAATAGAACCTCGATTATTCGAGTAAAAAGTTTGTTTAAAAAATTGATAATCCTCTGCACCGCTTTCCGTTACCACACACCACACACCGTTAAATTGGCATATGTTTATCATTAGCAATTGTCTTCGATTTTTTTGGGTAATCAGAGTGATGAATAATACCGTTTTCTGGGAAAAAAGGAAGAAATGAGAAAATCTTCAGGACTCTAGATAATGCAAAATTCAATTTAATTATTGGGAAATGTGGTTTTCTTAATTGCTGGTTAAAATTTAAATGAAAGCACGTAAAAGTAGTCTATTAAGGGCGATATATAAAATTATCATCAATTATAAAGATAGCTTTGATTGTACTTTTAGGTACGAAATACTCCCCTGTAGCCGTCAATTAATTTTCCAAAAACAAATAAAAATTTAAAAAACATATATAGAAAGGTAAGATGGTATTTCAAAATATACAATTTTCAAAGAAAAGTATTTGACGTTTGCTTGAAAAATCTGGTTGAAAAGTATCGAATCAAGACAGCGCCTGTTCCACTTCCCCGCTAATCGCAACTCTCTCTGATTGTGTGTTCATTCAACATTTTTTGGTTCTTTGCCCATCTCAGCTCTGAACATCCTCATCCTCCCCAGTTTGTTTTATACTTAAGAGTGAGTCTGCCAACTCTTATCAATAATGCAACAACAGGCAAAGATAATATGCATGAATCACGATTAACTCAACAAGATCATTTGTTGATCGTACACAATTCAAGAACCGACTTTCAAACTTAAAACGTGCATTATGCCATATTCATGGCTTGCGTTTCGGATTTGAAGTAAAAACGTAAACAGAAATACCTAATTTTCAGTCCACAATTTAAAGCACGAGTTATGCTAACGACCTTTCCTTAACCTGATGAATATGGAATATTAGCGACAGCAAAATTTACTATGTACTCACCCATTTTCCACATTAAGAGAAAAATAAAACTATGTGAGAAGATGTTGGAAAATTCACAGTAGAAAGTTGTAGCTTTCCAAAGTCGATGTTAGTAGCCGGCGCCTAATCCAGAGGAAAGAAAGGGGCAATTGAGTTCATGGTCCGCCAAATCTCATAAATAAATGGATGTCCTCCTCTCCTATTTACACCCTGAGGAGGAGGGGAGCTAAAGTCTGGCTGTTGTCGCTCAATTTGTGTAGTTTTACTTGTGCTATACGTTAAAGCATTACCCACTTTATACGTTGTGACCGGACATTTCCCATCTAACATTTTATCAAGAGTAAGTTTCCCAAAACAAGCAATTTCGCTGGATTTTGCTATATATAGCTTAACGTTTAGGATTTGGATAAGGAGTAGGAATAACGTCAAGGACAAGAAAAGGTTAAATTATTCAGGAATAGGCTGATCAAGAATATGGCCACCCGAGCAAGTGTTCTAGAACTTTATATCCCTACAAGCGATAACTTAACCTCACTGCATAAAGTTTTATGCTTGGTCTGGTTGTATTTAGTTGTATTGGCACCCAACCCCTTAGAGACTGAGTATTCTGTTTGCGTAGTCGATATAGAATGCTAGATAAATTAAACTGACGTTTCATTTTCTTGCATGTTCTTGCTTGTTATAGACGTTCTTGCTTGTTATAGACGTCTTCCAGTACTCTAGGCGAGTCCTTCTATATGGGATTATGTGAGGAATATTGTCCAGAGCACGTGTTCGTTCTATGATGTGCTTCTTCCTCGGCGAGCTACAGGGCAGTGAGTTCTAAGTAATGACTTTTTATTTGCAAATAGAAATTCATAGGTTCTAACATACCCGTACATGCGTCTTTTACTTACCTCTGTAGGCCTACCTGTAAAAACTCTTATTTCCAGTGAGCTTACTCCGGATTGCCATGCATGCTAAGAAATTTCAACTGTATACGTATTCATTCTGTCACCAAGATCTCTACTATTAAATCTTAACAAGCATTTTGAAAGCTGATAAAACATAGGTCCCGTCATTAATTGTTTGGGCGCTGGTCCGTGCTTATTTCTAAAAGTGTTATCGCGTACAACAGGACTTGGGTCATGATTGGAGAAATAAATTGGATTGCTTGTGCATTTAATTACTTGCTTAGTACGCCACTGGTCAAATAACGTCCCCTTAGAAGCAAAGGTTATCGGTTCGTGTCTCAACAAGTGATTACCCTGGTAGTTGTAGAACGACTGTGTGCTAAGGGTCCTAGGTCTTAGTCCAAAATATATAGGTGACGCGGATAGGCTACTGTGTCCGTTTTGTATGTATACAGTAATGTAGTTAGGTCATACTTGTAGTTGTGCGAAAGAAAGTTTGTAGCCTGCAACCAGTGATTTTTAACGGCTGACGAGTGGTTTAAAATGCAACAGAAAACGTTTGCATAAATTAAGCATATAACAGATGCGTTCTTTAACGAGTTACGGAGCACCTGCACCTTCCTCTTTCTCTCTTTCTCGTGTTTATGTAAAACTACTGCAACTCTTTTTCTGTGCCTACACATAAATTATGGAGGTACTTAAAGAGCTCAAGGATGAAATAATATGGGAGTGAGTGGCTCAATGAAGGTTTTAACAAAGGCATCATCATACAATTAAGAAAGCATTTACTTAAGTATACAATGTCTAAGGTTCTCATTATCTTACTCATTAAGTTACTTGAAAGACGCGAGCCCCTGAGAACACCTGCCCCTGTAAAGATGGTGCAAGCGTTTTCAGAGCTGCATGCTTTGGTCAAGATAGCGAGTGTTTTCAAGGCAGGGGTCTGTTGTGACGCGACTACAGAACTTAGACACTGATTAAGAGAACTTGATGTTAATAGATTAGATATATCTTCTAGCACTAACATAGAGAGGAATATATCGGCCAAAACTATTCCTTGAAACCCACGAGCCACAGGTCTTTATGGATATCGCAATCTTTTATACTACGCAAGGGCGGTCAGCGATATTAAGTTATATTATTTGTACCAATGGGACCAAACCCAAAGGACTGATTACACGTTACAATAACCCGTTGCAACCAACTTAGAAAGGTTACTCAGTTTCACATGCATTACTCTAACCTCCTTTAAAACGTTCGTAAGTTGTCATAAAAGGCGTTTTCTAAAGATCTAGACAGAGAAACGTAAAATCATTAAGACCCTATACTCTGTTACATCCAAACTTACCTGCTTCCTATCCTAACTACAAATGACCGACCACTGAAAACACAGGTCTTACGCTTGCCATGTATCTGATTCTGGTATCTACAAATCAAATATACGATCAATAAAACTTCGAACTACGTAATTAACATGAATTATAAATTATAATTACGTAGCAGTATAAGGTCTTCCTAGTGTGCAAGGAAAGATAAACCCTTACATATTTACTTATTTATTCATTCTATTTGCTTTGCCTATGTTTGTTTAGTGACCTTTTGGTTTGTATCTTTCTATGACTGCTATGTTCAAAATCGCTGCTCCTTTTCAACTTTTGGAGATGTAAACTGTTTTCCATAATAATCAATTTTTTTATGAAGACTCGAACCCCAAATGCGATGGTGTCTACCTGAACACTTCACAATATACCTCATCTTCCAGTTTCGGTGGTTGGAATCGCTTCAAGCAACATTAGAATTGAAAACAAAGACACACTTTTCTTTCCGTTACATTTCTTGAAATTGAATTGTAGATCTCCAATTCTGTTTATGTCCAGTGGATATTATTACGTGGCTCTCTTAACCGTTCTTCCTGGCAAACATAGTGCTACACAGCAATCAAAGACTTTAAAGAAAGAGCATTAATGTCTGCTTTATAGCCATTCTCCAAGGCACTTAAAATTATCGACCGTTTTCAACACTAGTTTATTTCTTGCTCTGAAGTCCCCTATTACATTAAATAGAAATAGTTTCAGTCCTCTTGGCATGAAGTTACAATCCTACTTCTACTACCTAGGTTGCTATGCTGATGAGAATTTTCTGTGCTATATCTAAGTCCTCTGCAAAGACTGAAAATCCTCTGATTCTAATTCTAACCCTATTAGTTCCTATAGAATCTTCACCATCGGGACTCGAACCTGTGACCCACGCTTTCGCGGCGCGTACTTTGCAAACTGACTTACTGACGCAACTAACCCAATCGACTAAACTGACTCATTTGCCCCAACTGCCCAAATATCCCACCTGAAAACAACTACCCCACCTGACGCAACTGAGCAAGGTGGCCCCCAATGTTAAATGAATGTGAGTATAAAACGGTCGTCTTCTGGATGCCATCCCTCTTCACTTCGTCAACGGTGATCTCCAGAATCCTGGTAATATCTCGTATTCCAGTTATGAGCGAGCTTCAAGTGATTTCACATAGAATAAATTCGCTTACGAACTAGGGAACTGGTTCGTCCCACTGTTAATCAGCGTAGAAAACAACTTGATATACTTGATGCATCTGAGATTTAGCTGATTTTCTTTCAACAATCTATCAGCATATAATTACTACTTGGTAAACCAATTATGATTAATTCATATTTCCCGGGATAAATGTGCTTTATGATACAACACGTTATAATCAATAATAGGATTCTATTACTACCAGTAAACCAGTGACAGTGATTGTGATTTCAATTAATGTTCTTCATAATAGTTTGACAAATTCATCATCAATGTGTTTGCACAGAGGTATTTGATTGGCAGATTACTTGCTGTATTCATAACAAGGAAGAATCAACAGGTTATCTTGTACCTGTTTATTTATCTTGAAGGTGGAGATCCTCATAATTGCTTCATATGGGTGTCATGTTGGCTTCAACGAATTCACGTTCGGACTTGATATGCAGATTTACTCTTTCACAGTAAGAACAATTTACTGTACATTTATTTTACTTTACTGGATTTTCACTCTGGTTGTAATTGGAAAACGCGAAAAGACGAGAATTCAAGGTTTCTTTTTTTACCAGTTATTGTAACTCAATCTTAAACGCGTGTAAAAACTCCCAACTTGGACTCTCAATGGAACACATGTCACAGAACAAAAGAGAATCCAAGATGATGGTTAGCTAGAAACCGAAGAAGCGATCTGAGTGAAAGAGCACCTTTCATTATGGTTCCCTTAGAAAAGGCTACATTATGCCATTGTCTTTTTTGTCTTTAGTTTTAACTGTTTGCAAGAGAGGCTGGTGTTATGAAGTGAATTTCAGCCTTGAAAGTAGTAGCATGGTGGCTTTTATTTGCATCCAGGCTACTGTCATCGCAGGTCAATGCACTTTGAAGAGCCAAAAAGAGACTCCAAAACGCAACTGATGAAGAACAAATCATATGACCATCAGAGAAACAAATATGTAATTGTACAATATTGTACAATATAAGTAACAATACCGAAGATTTTCTGGGATCACATGATATTGAGATTACTTTAGATCACATGGGATTCCTAAGGACTATTTAATATCTATAAGGATTGCTAAGGATTATTAATAGTTTCTTAGCTAGATAGTTTTAATACTTTAGGTACTTTAGGATTAACTTAAGATTTATTGAGATTAATGAAGATTATTCAAAAATTTTAAGATTGCCTTAAGTCCTAAATTATTCTGGGATTACTTTAAGATGACGATATAATGATTAGATTTGAGGTTGTGAGATTTTGAGATCACTTTGATGCCATGAGATGGTTTTAAAGATTACCAGAATGTTCTTGAAATTACTGCTATTAACATATTGGATTATTTTGGACATTACTCTGAATCTATTTACCGTTCGTGACCACCAGCTTTTAGGGTGTGATATGCTAATACGTTGGCTAGATCCCCTGCTTTCTTGGCGGTAAATTCGCTGTCCACACATGAGCAGTGCTCTATGCAATACTACGTTCAAATTACAAACAGTAGATGTTAAAAAAGCTTACGCAAGCATCGTGCGATGTTTTCATTTGTCAGCAACAAATCGCACAGCAATTACTACCGCAGGTCATTGAGCAGTTGCATTGTATTGAGTGTTTTGTAGTACATAATAGATTCACAGGCCGTTTAAAGACAAACATCAGAGAAAACACGCGCCAGTTACACCACTATGTGCTGAGGCCATGTTTTCAATTGCTGGTGGCATTGCGGCTCTGGTAAGTCACCATTTAATGCATGATACAAAATATTGCAAAGAGAGATACAAGTAGCGTTGGCTATAACTATAGGATGCTTTGTGAAGGAATGAATATGTTTCATGGTGCAAGAAGGAAAAATAGAAAAGTTTTCGTGAATCAGTTTATACTTGCCTATTTATTTATTTTAACATTCATGTTGTTATCTATGTATTTATCTATTTATTAATTGCTTGTTGTAATGGTGATTTTCTGGTTATCGTCTGGTCTGGCTAGCCTGGCTAGCCTGGCTAGCCTCAACGTATAGTTGGCTAGATAGACGATCAATCAGACGGCTAGCTAACCCCTGGATGGATAAGTGAATGGAAGAATTGATAGGCAGACATTTCATCTGTTAATCTATCAACAAGCGGCGAATGTGGTTATGTACACTTTTTTTATAAGCAACTCAGTTGCTTAGGTGTGAGGCCTCAATTTGGTCCAAAATCTAAGCAACAAGCTAAGTTAAACTTAAGAAAATCACGGGCTCCGTAACGCAAGAAAACTACGCATGAAAGTTGAAATTTGAGAAATTTCAGAGTCGAAATTTGTTCAACTTTTTCGTCAACAGAAACGCAAAACGTAAGGTGTAACCTACTTAAGTATGTAAGTAGATAAGATTTAACTGCAAAACAACGACTAAATTAGTCTTACCTAGTTTCACAACATCATGCTGTTCATTAAAGTTATACATGACAAATGAGTAAAATACCAGTTTAACTACTTTTTTTTATATTGGTTAGGGGTTAGGATTGAAAAATGAAACTTTCAGTAATGAATTCAGGACCAGGAACCTACTCTGGGTAGGTATTACCAAGCTTCTATGTTAACCCAGTTCTAATTTGTAAGTCTAAGAAAGTTGCCTGCTCGACCTATTGAAATTTTGACATTTAAATTTTGACAAAACAATATTTAACCTTAATTTTTAGTTATCCCTTTTCTTTTTCTCTGGTTTCGGGTTTCAAAAGTAGCTAAACTAGAATTTTACCAAAACGGTAAAATCTAGTTTGGCCACTTTTCACAATCTTGAAAGGGGTTAGGTTAGGAAAATGGAACTTTCAAGGATAGGTCTACAGACTCAAGTATGGCCTGGGCAAGCATGGATACAAGAGGAAGGGGCGGGAGGTGATTGCCCTTCCCAAACGAATTTTCTTAAGAATCCTTCCAATTATACTATTGAGAACTATGTACGAGAAATAAAAAATGTTAAAAATGAGAATAAACTATCGTTTCCTGAAGTAAAAAAATTAAATATATCAATGCAATAAAATCGTTCAAAGACGGTATGTTTTATAAATGCAGGGGTATCTCAAATTGGAGTGACTCAAATTGGACAAACAGTTGTGTGTTGGCTCTAATTCTATTTCTATTTCTAATTCTAATTATATTCTAATTCTATTCTAATTCTTCTAATTCTATTTTTTCCTGTTTTTAAAAGGACGTTTTCAGAAGAATGTTGGGCTGCAATAACTTTTGTTTTGCGTTTTCCTGGATACTTTTTTTCTTATACCTGTACCATCTGATCTTAAGATTCTAAGATCAGTTCGACTAGTCCTATAGACTAAGTAAATTACACAGCATCCAGTTTAAAGCCTAGCAGGGCTTGCCCGCCTGCCTAACGGTGCTTAAGTATGGCAAGGTATTTTGAAGTATCTATATCCTCTTCTTTTCCCTCTAGAGGACCCTGACCTTTGATGACCTTTAGAAATAATTATGCTATAAAAGTGAAACCGTAAGATTTTAAAGTTATGCTAATACATTTGCTAATTTTAAGAAACCCATTGATAAGGCTTAAAATTTTTCTTAAATAACAGGAAGTACATTTTCAGAACTAAAGCCGGAGAAAAAGAAACGAATAACTGAAAATTCAGATAAAACGTTGTTTGGTCAAATTTTTAATAGGTCATTTGTTTTGTCAAAACCTGTCAAGTAGCCGAATGTCTAAGACTTGGAAATGAGAAGAGGTTTAACATAAAAGCTTGGCAATATCTGCTCAGAGTATGTTTTTGGCCTTGGATTCATTAAAGAAATGTTCATTGTTCTAATTTACCCCCTTTCCAAAATAATGAAAAGTAGCTAAACTAGAATTTTACCGACAAATCTTTCCCTTTTTCATTAGTTTCAAAGCTGGGATATAGTAAACTACATTTCAAAATTTAAAATGGAAGAAATACTTTGCAGCTTTATGCAAGAGAATAAATTTATGTATAATAAAAGAGACGCTGACAACAAAAATCGAAACAAGATTCAAAATGCTTGAGACTCTTTGGCCAGAAGCATTGGTGGAGGGATGACAGGTGAGTTTATCAGAAACATTTGGGTAACTACTGTTTCTGTTTGCTGTGTCCATTGTATTAGGGTAAAATTCAAGTTTAGCTACTTTTAGCTATCTTGGAAAGGGGTTAGGAAAATGAAACTTTCAGGGATGGATCTAAATACGATTTTAAAGCGTCTACCTCTACTCCTTCTCCCTTTAGAGGGCAGTGACCATTGATGACCTTGTCTTTGTGTTATAAAAGTAAAACCTAGCAAAATAAATCTTCTGTTAAAATGAATTACAAGGAGACTATTTTAAGCTTGACAACTTTTCTCCATCTCAATTTATGAGGTTTCAAATAACTGACAATGCATTTTCTATGGCCCTGGGGGATCTTTCAACAATTTCTACATCCATTCCCCCCTCGTCTCTTACTTACAGAAGCGGGGATCTTTCGGCATTAAAATGTACCCTTTGAGGTATCGCCCTCCCTCCAAAACAACAAACCAATAAGACAACCCTGTTTCAGAAGATTAAGTGCCTTTTTAAGTTCTGTAATTTTTTCATTTCTTACAGATAGTATATGTTATTGGGAAACATATGGACATGAATCACAGGGGAGTTTTTCGCAGGGGGGAGGTTTTCTGGGGAAATTGTAAGTTGGGAGTACATTTTGGGCATAATTTTCTTTCAGCCACAGGATGTATTTTCCAGAAGTATTTTTCATGGGGGTGGGGGGGGGTAAACACCTGGATATAGTATAGACAATAGCATACAAGACAATAGCATAGAGCCCAAATTTTATTTTAAATTTTATACTTCTGTATGTTAAACTAAAATTATTGTTGTGATGGTGATTCTGTATTTTCAAAATGTAATTGTATTATATTTTGCTTTATTAATTCAAAACAGTGAGATTATATTATTATTGCTGCGAAATGGTTTTGCTCTATTCAAAGCACCAGTGACCTACCAGTGACCAGTGAGACCTATTGTCGATTTGGTAAAACTTCCCGCTTTCTAGGGCTATAATGAAAAAAAGGTTGAGATGGCTAGGCCACGTTCTGCGGATGAAGGATGACAGATTTCCGAAGATTGTCCTTTTTGGCCAACTGTCTGGGGCTACACGGAAGGCAGGTCGTCCTTTTCCAGGTTGGAAGGATGTCATAAATAAAGATGAAATGTTGATGAGATGTTGATGTTTTTTCTATGTTTTTGCACTGTTCCAGGCTTAAGAGCTCTGCTCTCTGTTGGATCATAATATTGTTTTTGTATTTTTTAAGTTGAATAAAGAAAGAGTTGAAAAGTTAAAGTTCAAGATTTAAAGGATATGGAAACTCCCTGGGAGGTTGTAAAGAGGGAGGCCTTGAATAGATTAGGTTGGAGGAGGAGCGTGCGTACCTGTGTTGGCCTCAGGCGGTTTGGTGCTGCAGTAAGATATTAGTAGTAGTAGTAGTAGTCTTGTGTTAATTTGTGCATTTATAAAAATAACTGAAAATAGTATTTCAAAAAATACTATGAAGCTGTGAAGAATATCTATGAATGCTATGTGTAAGGGGTTCAAATCATATGATAGCATAGGTAAAGAGAAATATTCTGATCCAAACTTATCCCAGTCTATAGTTTTCTACTTTATTTTTCTAGCAATTTTGGAAGGATTTTCTATTTTTTATACATTCAAAAGAAAAATATGACTCACAAGGTAACTAATTGTTGTTTTTTTTGTGATTTTATTTAATTTATTGTTTTATTTAAAAATGCAGGGACTTGCATAAAATGTTTGGAAATTACTCCAATCTATATTGTTTTCAGAATATGCCAGAATTATATGATCTTGATAAAAAAAAAAATCTTCCAGCTGATGCTTTGTCAGAAAATACAAATTGTTGAGGGAGAAGTCGTCTCGCAAAATTGAAAAAAAACACTCAAGTGGTTCCGCATCACAGCCAGTCAAAGCTGTAGATGCCAAATTTCTTTCAATGTTTGACTTTTTGAAAGATGTTGTAATTCCCAGAAAGAGACTGAAAAAGAGGAACGGGAAACAGATTGAATCTTGCTTGGGCTCTGTTGTATCTGCTGAAAGTAAGAGTGGTAAAAGTGCTAAAAGTGTTTCATTGTGTCAGTGCTTCACACAAGAAATAAGTTTAGATGAGGATTGGGAAGTTCTAGTGTCTGACTTTATAGAAGTCCCAGAAACAGACTTCAACAATAAAGCAGGGACTGGGTTTGAGGTACAACACGATTTACTGAATCTTTCTGCAGAACTCATTCCTGAGTCTTCTGTTACATAGGAGCCAAATTATAGAAAAAGGAAAATTGTGAGGAAAACTCATTACAAAGTACTTGGAGAACAAAATGGAAGCTATAGATGCTCCCACTGAAGCATTTGGAGATGCAGATCTTTTATTTTGAAAGTCTTTACTGCCCTGTAAAGCCGTCCTGGCCGAGTGGATTGGTGCGCTGGATTTGGGATCCTTTGTCTGAGAGGACAAGGGTTCGAATCCTAGTTTACCCAATTATTTAGTTTGGGACGGAGGGCAGTGGGGTGACTCTGTAATTTTAGCCAGAGCCAATCCAGCTCTAAATGAGTACCTCGAGAAATCTGGGGAAGGTAAACAGGAATGGTGTACGAAAGCACAGGATGGTTGGCCCCAACCCCCCACTGCACTTCCTGGCTGAAGGGCCAAGAAACGGAGATCAGCACCACCGGTAGGGCCTGTAAAGTCTAATGCCGTATTATTTTTTTTTTTTTGTACTGCCCTACATGAAGCTTGTGCCATCTGAGAAAAAGTTGGACTCACAAATAAACATCATAAACTGTTTGAAAAAACACATAAGTTAAATACAAATTGATTAAAAGCGTGTTTTTTGCATAGTTCTTTCTTGACACTCATTTTAGGATTATAGTTAGTTTTAGTCTAATCTGTTCATTCAGGGGGGAGGTAATTATGTTATGTTTTGGACAAAAATCCTTTTAGATTGTTTTTCAGCGTAGCTTACTCGTGTTCTTAATTCTCTCTTCACTATTCATTTAACAGGTTCATTCTCTCTGGCAATATGCGTAATAACGCACTATTAGTTTTCAACTGATGACAAACTAATAGGTCAACAAACAGATTAGCTGATTTTAAATATATAAGTTTCATCTAGATCAGTACCCATCCAAATTAAAGTTTCATTATATTATAATTTGTTATCTAACTTGATGAAATGGATTGAAAGAAATGGCTAGATGAAAAAAATGTGAGAAAAGTTGTAAATGAATTTTCTAGGAAAGTTTGTGGGATTGGAAAGGATAGGAGTGAATGGGGATAATTAATTTTTACGGTAATGATGGGTCGTTGAGATCGGAGAGAAATAAGAAGTGAGAGTAAAAATAATTATGCTGAGAATTTGCTTGTTTAGTTCAGAAAGCTGGATAAAAGATGACAAAAAAGGAAGACATAAAAGAAAATATGGACACTGACAAGAATCTATTAAAATTATTTTCTAGCAAAGGATACTTTTGTAAGACAAAAGTGAATATAACAAGGTTGCTGCCTTAGAAGGAACCTTGCAGCGCATGATAGCACTCCCTTCTGAAGCCAAGAAGTACTTGGCAAGTATTTCTGTAAGATTTCTGGATTTCTTGAAGCAGCATTACTTGATGTGCGACCAATATCCTGGAATGAGACATTTGAAATAGAATATGCAGGCTCTGTTGTAGCGTTTGGGGTATCACGTAGAGTATTAATGTAATTATGAAGGCAAAGTGAACATTCCACGATTGTCACCAAGTTCTCAGGTTGCATGATTTTATTCAGATCTAAACAGTCAGAAACCGAGAGAAGACACCACCATCACTCTTAGATCCTTAGGCACCAACATCATAAAACAAAAATTTGTAGTTCATATCACACTTTGCAAGTAAAATAACGCTAAAATAGTTCTTATTGTCACAAAACTGTGAACCAGAATTGTAAGGGCATTGAAGTCTGATGTGCTTACCATCTATAGCACTTACTCAATTTTGCATTTTCCATCGGGTAAAGATCTGGGTTGCAGTAACTTATAAGTCTTCCTCAGATGGAGCAGCGGTAAACTTGGGAGAAAGAATGTCAAAAAAGGCCTGTGCAATTTCTTTCAAAATTACTGACATAGTAGAAATTCCAACTTTAAACTCATAGTGTAAAGTTGTCATTTATTGTTTCCTTTAGCAGGGGATATGGATTGTCCGTAATTTGTGTTTTTCTTTATTATTTTTGCCCGCACTTTACTTAGCAAATCATATACGACAAATTGATTGAAGAAAAAACGGGTTTAATTTCTATAAATGGAAATTGATTTTATTCTATAAATTTATTCTACAAATAAAATGGAACGGGTTTTCGTAAATGGAAAAGTAGTGTGGTCTAAGAAATTATTTAGCAAATCATTAAATTAATTTCTAGAAAAGCGTGTATAGTTCATGAATTTTTCATCATCGTCAGTCAGGAGAAGCTCATTAAGCAAGTTTAACTGCCCTAGCTTCACTCTTATTATTTTCTAGCATCGTATGTACCCACTGCTTCCTTTGCTTTCGTTTCTTAAAGCCACTGTGATTGTCATTTTGCTCGGATGCAAGTAGTGCTGACGCAATCACTAAAACATCGTTATCAGAACTACTATTACTTGTCGCGTTGAAATTTTTTAAACTAACTACCCAGTGATGAAAGTGGTGACATGAAAAAGAAGAAAAGATTGATTTACGGAGCTTTTAGTTAATCCATTTAATCGGGGAGAGCATGCTAATATTGCATTCCTTACCGCCTTGCATGTCGTAATTAACTAAATGACCCAGGTAGTACTATAACCTCCGTCACATGCGACCAACATGCTCGCTCAAACAGCGGCAGGTGAATTCGCAAATTAATAACTCTTGTGTGTGATTAGTATTACGTCATTAGGGGTTGCAAGTGAAAACTACAACATGCGGTTTCAGCAAGAGAAATATTTAAGTCACGGCTGTTGGTATCCTCTCCTTAACATTCAACAAAACATTCACGATAGTCGTAGACAACTTGGGATTCTTTAACTATTTTAATTCCCCTGGCCTATTAGCACAATTCTTAGTCATTTACAAGCTTCACGCTAGGATTTACGACAAAAAATCCAGTAATTCAACTCTAAGAGATGCAACATCGAACTTCAGGAACGTCATAGATCTTCGGCGAGACACAATCTGCTTATTAATGTGTAAAAGATACGATTAATCTGAAATGTTAATATGTATCCAATGTATGCAACCGTGTTTCCCTACAAACTGAGCGGTGGCAATCCCAGTTTTGGCATACTTATGTTCTCTAGTCACCACATTTGCTCCCGATCCTCCGCCGATGGACATCAACGCCCAGCTCATTGAAATTTCGAAGACTGGCCACTCTACGCGATGTCAGCTGTCCATGTAAGTACTACTGCTCGATCCGAGAGTGATCAGTCCACTGCCTGGTTTTGTACTTCACATGTTCTAATACGACAAGTGTAAACGAAGTGTACACTTAAGTGTTGAGAGGTGCACCACAGTGTTGTAATGAGTACCTAAATGTACCAAAGTGGGGTATGAGCATCGAATGAGTAGAAATGGGCAAAACTGAGTAGCCATGCACAGGAGAGGAGTGTTAATGAGTAGTGATGTATTGCAACATGTAGTCGTGTGGAAAAAAATGCATTGATACGAAGCAATGTGTATATTCTTTATCACAGACAGCTTTCACTTTGCTTCTTTAGCAGGAAAAGTTTCCTGTTTCTTACTTTCCCACACTCTCAGCATGAGTTCAATTTGTTTTAAAAGTGAAACAAAGAAGCCGCAAAATATGAAAAGAAGAAGTAAAATATAATATAAAATTTGTGTTTGTTTGTATTTTTTGGTTCTCATAACATCTACCGGGTTTTCAACATTCTAATATCTATTCCACAACTACCCACAAATTACATATAAGATAAAACAAGCACACCATGGAACATTGCTGTTTAGAGTTCTTAATATCAGGGTAAATGAAATTGATACCTTCTCCAAAAGTGTAAAGGACTAAGCATTTCTCTAATAGAAAACAATTTCTTGGATATGGCGTATTGGATATCTTTCTTATGATCAAACTCTTCACTAGCCTCCTGTCTGTCTGCTCTTGTCGTTATCTTCTCTCATCTGTGATCGTGTTTCAACTCTGGCCATGGCTCAAGACATGCTATGTAATCCCTAACCATACCTTCACGTATCTTTAATCATAATTTCTCTAGTTCCCCCTTCGGCTAATCCTGCCTCATAGTATCAGTTGAAATCCTCTCGGTATCGTTCGTCCACTCTTTCCTGAAAACCCTAACAATATACCTTCTTACACCCTAACATCGCCATCAGACCCCTCGTCTTAGTTTTATCTATCTCTTCAACTATCCTCATCATGACCATCTTCATCTAGAACGGACGCCAGGAGACCCCATTCTCGAAGAAAGAGCGAAGGGCAAAGTCAAACTGGCAGCTCTCTATACCGGGACCATCGGTTCCAAATAGGTGTGCTAGAGATGTTCTATTCCAGAAAATTGTCCTCAATTCTCATCCTATCGTCTCGTGTTAAAAACTTCGGCAATCATTTATACTGTTGACACTCGTCATGCTGCCCTTTTTTCACATGCAACTGCTCTATAACAACTGCTCTATAAGCAACTGCTCTATAAGCAACTGCTCTATAAGTTACTGCTCTATAAGCAACTGCTCTATAAGTTACTGCTCTATAAGCAACTGCTCTATAAGTTACTGCTCTATAAGCAACTGCTCTATAAACAACTGTTCTATAAGCAACTGCTTTTTACTCAACTGCTCTCCAAACAACTGCTCTCCAAGCAACTTCTCTTAAGGCGCCTGCTCTATAAGCAACTGCTTTTTTAGCAAATTCACTCACTGGGGGAAGCTTTAAGCAACTCTGCAAGCAGATCTATTGCCAGAGTATCAACAAGGTTAATGTGTGGTTCACTGAACTTTCAAGGAAACCAAGATTAAACCAAACACTAGTGCGGCCTAGGTTACGCGGTGGTAATGACATGCTCAGCACAGTATTTCCTACGAGATACTGACAATATTTCTACAGTTTAGAGTTATCATCATTAAAAAATTTACACCACAAAAGATACTTGTACTTAAATCTAATCTATCAAAAATCTTTAACATATCTTGCCACATACCTTAGATGGTACACACATTTTTGCAGCGGCATCAGAGTATACTATATGAAGCATGTCGTTGCCATCACATATCTAAAATCATTATGGTCTCAGGATCGTTTCCGGTTTAGTCGTGCAGTATTAACTGAAGTTTAGTTTGTCATATGCAAGCAATAAAAGTTGTGAAATTATATAAACACATACTATCAAATCTGTGCTACATACCTTTTTGTGAACTCTTATTTCTACTGTCTATGAAAATAGATTTTATTTTTGGGTGCTTGAACTTTCCCTTGTCTTCAAATGCTAGCCGCGGATTCAAGATGTTCCAGTTGAAGTCCAGATAGATGGTTGAAAAGGAGATAAAGACCAACAGACTGATCATAATAACGAGTAGAACCAAGATATACCTTGGCCTCCTCGATGGGCTAGGATCCATCTTTTCCACCTCCATCTCTGCTGGCTTTATTTACTCTCTTACCTTTCTCTTTCCATGGATAGCTACAACAAAAAACTGAACGCTGTTACAACAGCAAGGCGAAAGAGCAGAATACTAGAATCTGTGGTGCTTCCTGTATGTGGCATTGAAGGGCATGGTCCCATCACGTTACCCCGTGGCCAGGTAAACTGTCTTCCAAACGAAAATCTACTTTCTTGGTACCTATAAATATTGCTATCCTTGCTATATCCACTTTTAAAAAGTGCATGTTGCTGATGGTTTAG
>JAAAKM020006971.1:114702662-114755595 GCA_010016025.2 Alatinidae sp. Z8VKAUB7J3
CTACTTTCTTGGTACCTATAAATATTGCTATCCTTGCTATATCCACTTTTAAAAAGTGCATGTTGCTGATGGTTTAGTGGGTTCACTGACACCTTCAAAAATGTCAGACGTCCACGAATGCAGGCAAGCTGCGAAAAAGTCTTATTATGATGACTACTAAACAGTTACCGTCTAGCAATAGAATGAATTCTTCGCAGGGCCTACCTGTTGACACGCTATTTCATGACTTCTGTTTAGGGAGCTTATGTAACAGTGTCTTTATATGCGTTTCTCATCTGTCCCTTATACTATCACACTTTTAACACATCTTGTTTTATCCAAAGTGACCGTTTGACAATGAAAAGTGACAACGAACAGGCCAATCTTACAATAAAACGAGTTTTATAATATGATTATCATTTACAAATGATAAAATGACTTCAACATTTGATTAAGGGAGCTTATGTAACAGTGTCTTTATATGTGTTTCTCATCTGTCCCTTATACTATCACACTTTTAACACATCTTGTTTTATCCACAGTGGCCGTTTGACAATGAAAAGTGACAACGAACAGGCCAATCTTACAATAAAACGAGTTTTATAATATGATTATCATTTACAAATGATAAAATGACTTCAACATTTGATTAAAAGCTCTTGCATTCAACTGTTTCCTCAGAAGTACTTTATTTTCTTAAATAACAAATAAATGATCCAATTTTACTACATCTATTTCCTGGAACAGCTACAATGGGACAGAGTTACTATACAGAATAGCAAACTTCCGAATGTAGAAAGTTCAGCAGTTTCTTAAAACAGTCGATACACCCTTGCAATGTTCATAATGACACACAAATATGATATGAAAGTAAGCAGAGTACGAACATGACCTGGCACAACAAAGAGGGGTGACTTAGGAAGCTATAACCCTCCTGATTCTTTTTGAACCAGTTGTGAGTAGAACGTAGAGCAACAAACAAGAACCAAAATCATTTCTTATGCAAGAAAGAATATCAACACTCATGCAACAAGTGTTTTCAGCAAAAGACTGGCTAAATTAAGTTGGCCAGGGTCTCTTTTATATTTTAGCCTTTCATACCAGATACCTTCCACCACCCCTTATCATTAGTTATGTACAATATTCTGAATCATACTGTACAATCTTCCAACAAAATGAACCGAACCTAATGAGTTCTAAGTACTCTATCTCTACATATAAAGGTAGTGATAGAGCCAATCCCCGCTGACTGCCCGCCCTTACATCACATTGCACCTTAGCTTGTAATCATCAAATGTAACACTATAAAATGCAATATGTGGCTCACCTGTGTAATAGTTCAGCTAAATACTTTTAGGCACAGCTCTCTTCCCATCAGCAAACATTACCTTTGTGCAATGAACACTAGAAAAAAAATACAAAAACGCAGAAGGTAAGGAAAATATTGTTTGTACACTTTTCTCTGTAACTAAAAAAGTATAACACTGAAAGTAGTATTGATTTATATCTTCCTGCTCATTCTTTTTGTAAGAAATTCAATTCCTAGTTTTAATAGATTCACTATCGCGAAGTCTCGTACACTTTTCCTAGTAATTATATACATTTTTTCACATAAATCTCTGACAAATCGACACACAAAAAGACACAGATAAAATAGACCTGCATAACTGCAAACGGTTTTTAGTATGGTAGCCATTAATAATGGTCTACACAGTTATTGGCTTCATTTTCTTTTACTTATCAATGTTCTGTCTCTATACTTAGAAGATAGTTAGAAAAGAACACTAGAGAAATAGAAAAGTATGTCACCACCAGGAATCGAACCTGTGCCCCACTCTTCTCTATGATACTTAGAAGATATGTCGACCTTTGAAACTCTAAATCTGTGAAGATGCCTGTCACCATCAGTTAATAGTTCATCTCATTGTTGAGCAACCATTTGTACAAAAACAGTCATCACTGAGTTGTTTTTAAATCTTAGTTTCAACTACAAAACACCTGTGTGGGTAGGTATCTTTGGTTGACAACCTTTAAGTGCAGCCCTTTCATAAGCAGTGGGACTAAATTTTGGGTTTGCAACACAATTCACAAAGCTTTTTTATGGCACGGAACATGAAAACTGCACAAGATAGCAATACCATTCTTACCGTAAAACTTTTCTCCTCAGATATTCCTCAGCACGCATATTTTCAGGAGGAGACCAAAAAAGGATCAAACAAAACTATAAATGAAGATCTGTTTTTGAATGACCCAATCACGATTGTGTATGAATAATATGTGCTGTTAACCAATCACCACCCTCTAAGGATATGTGAGTTAACTAAAAAGAACCAATGAAAGGACAAAATTCTTCTTGCTATGATGTGGATGCACTTTGTACCTAAACGAGTATTTATTGTGAATCCTCTTTGCACTTTAAAGCCTTTTCATCTGATGCTCCTCAGAACACACATTTGTACAACAGGATTGGGAAATAAAAGATAACGGTAAAACACTTTACACAGCTGTGATTTGAAGACAATAATGGTAGTACCTAATTGTTGTGCATTTGGAGCAATCTGTGGAGTCATGAACACAAAAAGGTTTTGGATGCAGGAATATGTTTCTGCATTTGTGCAACTTTAGTAATATCTACTAACTTTAAGGACTGGCAGGAGGTGCACACAGTTTGATTAAATATATTTTAGTTGCACTGACAAGATCATCAATTGAAGAATCATAGCAGCAAACCCTTGTACTGTGAGGAGAATATACTACAGTCAAAAAATGTCTTGCATAATAGAAAAATTATATACTGACAATTCAACTGTTTCCCTTATTCTCAAACTTTAAGTTGCATTAAACAAATATCCTTGAGTTTTGCTGTCCCATACTGGTAGATGATAACATTTAAAGGGTGGAGGCATTTATAAAATTCAAACTGCATGATATAAAAGTAATTAATGACAGTTTTTTATAACATTCTTATAAATATCATGTATTGTGCTCAAAAATGCATGTTTCAAATTATTTTGCTTTCAACCCTGAAGTACCAATACATCTTAAGCCACCAGGGCAGTCATAATTTTGTATAAATTTGTGCCAGTAGAAGGGAATGTTTACAAGACCAAGAGTACTTATTAAATGCCTGTGATAACCCTGTGTACCAAATGCCATCATCTTGCTTCTGGCATCCTTTTACCATTGGTCAATCATACTCAGTATCTGAACCTCTTCCTGTCTCTCTACATAATCATACCCTCCACAATGTTTGAATTAATGCATCAAGAAATGTAAACCATTTATCAATTTGTAAATTCAAACTCTAATCAACCTACATCTAAAATCACCACCAAAGTCTGGCCAAACTGACAAAGATTTAACCCTGATGTAAATTCACTACCTGGTACTCTCATGCTCTTTGTATATATATTCAAGTAATATAGTATATATATACATATTTGCAGTTTAATAACTCTCTTGAACCCTTATTGCACTACGGACGGATCTTTGATACATAATGCTCTTTTGTAAGGCTGACCTTTTGTTATTATAAGGGGCCGCCAATCTAAGTATATCTCAACTGTAGGCCCCCATAGTCACCTAAAGTAATAAAATCAACATACTGAGGTGTGTTTAATTGGTTGGAATCTGAGACCTCATCAAAATTACGGAAGGACAAGATACAAACCTGGAAAATACAATTTGAAATTGTAAATGTATGGTCCTGGACAATCTCAACAAGTGTGCAAAAACGAAAGAAATCACAGTATATTATTCATTCAGCCAACGCCAGCCATGTTTACATGGATTGATCTGGCTTCAATTTCTTTCCTGTTCCTTTCTATTACTATGATCAGCAAAATGTTTCTACTTGCTCGTTTTTCTGCGCGAACTTTTCAGGCAAGGAAAATTCACGGACGGACATTATATTAAGTTGCGGGTGTATTCTATCTCATTAAATGCTATTATCTTCAGAAGAAAACATAGAAAGGTGTCATAATAATAGAACACCGCAATCTCGTGTTGTTTTCAGTACGAGAATTGAGCTGGATCAAGAAACTATTCTGTCATTGGCAATTTGATGGTTGTACGTTTCGCCCTGTAGTAAATGACCACCTCCTGATATTGTGATAACTGCCAAAATCAATTACCAGTTTATTTTGACTCTACAAAATGCATCAACTGTTAATATACAAAGAGCTTTTTATTCAGTCATTATAAATGGAAAATGGGTTAACTTTGTTGCACAAACAAAGACAACAAGAAAGTCAATGCGATAGTATGGCTCAATTGGTATTGAAAGATGGTCTGTATAGAAAGTTTGAAAAATAGCACAACTCAATAATTAGGTCGAATTAAATCTTCAGAAAGGCCCTTCACTACTGATTAACAGCGATTTGACTTAAAATAAACAATCACGTCCCAATTGTGTTTTCCATGGTCATTTGATGCAAAAGTGTTGCAGATTCTTTTACTTGTTACTTAGAAACCTAAATAATAAAATTCAAGACACGGTCAACCAAGTTTTCAGTTCAGGAAATACGATGGCGGAGTACGTAGTTAGGGGGAGGGGGAGAGATTTTATGGACGTAGACGTAGGTTACATTCAGTGCAAACACGTTTGTCATATATTTTATATTTATTTATTGTACTGTAATCTACCGTTGTTGCTTTCCTGGCGTAAGTCCTCGCAGACTTCAAGAAAGCTCTCGAAACCAACTGTAATAGATAACATCATATACTGCTACGTATTGAGCTTAAAATCTGCTACGGGGGGGATGGGTTCTATGAGCCTTTTTCTACGCAGACTAAGGCAAGCTACTGATATGATGATTCTACTTTCAACCCTGCGAGTGATGTAACAATTCATTGTGTTATTTCAAGGACACTAAAGATAGCAGCTTCTGTACTCCTGTATGCTCTTGAGAAAATAATAGCGTTAGCTACGACCATACCTTCAGCTCCTTGCGAAATGTAAGCATTACCAAGAAATGTAACGTCGTATGCGTTATGTCATGTGACCCTATTATTGATGCGATACATTATTGGCGTCCTGTGGTATATTAATGGAACATTAATAATACAATAGCACTTTTGCTTAACATCCATGTGAAATTTGCATAATTTCTCGTAACTTTTCAATATTTCTATCGTTACTATCATAATATCTTGGTGTTACTCTTAATCGCATCTTAACAGCTGTACAAACGTACTATAACAAAGGCCACACTCCGCTTTTTGGCTCTGGCGCTGTTTCTCAGCAGCTAAGTAGTGTTCCCTTTTATGGAGTGGACGCTACCACCCCAGAAAGCCAGACAGCCACAAGCCTCAACGAAAGTACGGGACTTATCACTGGCTCATAAAATTCACACCACTAAAACTCCTTCAAATTCTCTGCGGCGTAGAGCCACAAGACATTTGAAATAAACACCAATTTGCCCAAAATAACCCTGCCAAACAGCCACCCCATTTCTTTCATAGTTAACTGTTTGTAGCCCACTATCAAATAGCCCCCAGACCTCCAGGAGACCAACGGTATCTTAAATCGTCATCATCAATAACTAACACTGTTACCTTAAGGACGGGCGCACTCTGTTTCGGGAAAAAATGGGCAGCTCTGGCGAAATAGATCAGTCGCTTCATTCAAGCATCTTCGCCTCAACCTCCTGCAGACGATTTCAAACGCCTTTGCCTTATCAAGTTAATTATTTACTAGATAAAGCTTTTTCAACTGAAAGCTTATAGTAAAACCAGAACAGATAAAAGCTATAGGTAAAATCACATAAAAAACACAACATTAAAATAGCTTTGCTGAGCGCAAGCTCTCGGAAATTTTCCGCTCGGGAATTTACAGATATACAGTATCTCTATTTAAAATTTAAGAACACTTGCACGAGCCAATTCAATTCGATTCAGCCATTTACAGAACCAAGTGAAAAATATACGGAAAATTTAACACATCTACCAAGTAATCTGACCAGTAAACTTCCAAGACCACTTATAACATTTAAACAATCTACAGGAGTCACTCGTTTATTTCACTCATTTTTGTATGACGTAGTATTTGACTTAGGAGTATCAACATTGGACCCGGGAAGAGAATCGCTAAGGATATATGGCCTATCTACCTTCAGTAACCCATGGGTTTGGCTAACACTGCGTAATCTATAAAATACAAACTTTCGATACTAGTTCACTATCAAATGAATTTCTCACAAACCACTGACGCAAAAAGGCCATACAGAGGGCAGGCCGCTTCGTAATTCAGCCTCCCCAATTTCCCCGATTTTCAATTTCCTCCAGTCACCAGTTATCTAATGTTATCATTCTGATTCCAGTTTATCTTCCCAGAGGTTCATTTGGCATCTGTCTTTATTACCGTTTCCTCGCAGTTTCTGAACTGAAACCAATTAAGAAACGTTGTGCACATGTTCAATTCGTTAGAACCTATTTGAGTGTGGTTTAATCTAAGATTTCCATTTATTTTCACATTGAATTTACATAAAGACAGCTGTTCTTTTGTATGACCTTCTAGGATTTCCTCCTTTGCCCGCAATAGCTAACGATCGTCAAAGTTCGCTTTGCGAAGACATCAGAATATGTGTTCTTTCTAATAAAAGAAATTTTTTCTTACATGTTTTGAAGTATACTTTCCTTAAAATGTGACCTTAGCTTCCTTTTGATGCTTCGATATTTTATTTGCGTTAGGTAGGTAAAGAATGATATCATTTCATGAAGTTGAGCGACGAGAGAAAATATAATGAGTCGAGTATGACTCTAAGTATAGGATAATCATAAAGATTGACGCCAATCTTCTTCGATATTATCTTATAATATGGTCCGCTAAGATGAAGGATTTTTTGTATCCTGAAAGGCAAACGTATTCGTTTAATTGCTGGCAGGTGAATGAATGTAATACTATTCGTGCGGTAAGACAATGGTGCGTGAATTGCTAGTAAGCCTCATGGCAATTACTACTATATTTTGTCACGTATCATATACCATTTGTATAAAGATCTTATTACTTGACTTTATTCTTAATAAAACGCTGAACTTCTTCATTTCTTTTCTTATTTCATTTGCTTAAGGTTTTCTGGTTCAAGAAAACGCAACAAGAAAATGTATTTCCGACATTGCTTTTTGAGGTACTCTATCTACCAAGACGAATTTTCTACAGATCCGATCTATCACATCCGCTGCAGTTTTATTCGATTTCGTATCCCTCTATTTCGCTCATAGTGCCAATAAAAGTGTTCTCCTAACTGTGATAGTATCGTAGTAGCCAAAAATACTCCCGATCTATATCTTTGTTCATGGTTTATGGTTATTATATCGCCTTCAGAGAACGCACATGCGGTCTTACTTATTTTCTTCCGATCCCGTTTCAACTATGATCATTCAGATATTGCATTGCGCTGGCACGATAAACTTCATCTTTATTTTATAAATCAGCTTAAAGTACAAACGTATCGGCAGAAATAGCATGGAACATGTGAATGAACAGCCCTGAAACCACTTCAGCTATTTTACGTCACAAAAAATCACATCAAGGCTTGAACTGGACATAAAGAATTTTCAGAAGTAATAGGAAAATGCGGAAAGATGCTACATAGAAATGAACGATTACATATAACACCCAATTACACCCGAACGTGGCATATAGGACAACATATGAAACTCCAGAGAGAAAAGCAGATCATAAGGTAAAAAATGCTGAAATAAGAAGAAACTCATGCATACACCATATTGATTTTATTAGGATCGGTAAAAAACACAAGAGACTTTTAAAGGCCCTAGATCATGAGAAGGGAGAGAGACATATACAGACCACAAATTTATAAAGGCAGAGCGGAATATAGAAGGCCTAAAAATGAAATTCAGAAACAACAGTCGGTAACTAGACCCATAGAAGCTGGGTAATAAAAGGAAAGAATGCTCATAGCCATAAAGAGGAGTGAAGAAATAGGTGCGACAAACTGACACAGGGGAAATGGGCAGCAACAACCAAACTATACAAGAATGAAGCAGAAAAGGTAGCAAGCAAAGAGAGAAGTAAGAAGAAAAGTGAGTATAAAGACAACCATACCAACAAGGCAAAAGAAATCAAGAAATGGCATAAATCCATTGACAGACAAACCGGGAAGAGGGAAGATGAAGTTGAAAGGAATATTATAATGAGGAAACTACATAATACGCTGGTAGAACAAAAAACAAACGAGGTAACACCATTGGTATAAGAGGGTGACTCAAGAAGAAAGCTCAGAGTAGTAAAAGTATACAGAGAAGGAAAGAAAAAGGCCACTCATAATAGATAGAAGACAAGGGACAACAACGTACACAGTGAGTCACTTGAAAATAGTCACGCTCGAAGAGAGGTTGTAACTCATCCGCTCAGCAAAGACAGGAGAAAGCTAATAAAAACAATTAAACCACGCAAAATGAAAAAAACCTTTTCATACAGAGGAGACAACGGAAGCCATTAATATAGGGAGAACGCCAAGAAGGAAACTACAATTATGACAACGTTTCGTCTTTTCTTTAAGACTTCGTCAGGTCCTTGTACGTTGGAGGTTATAATGTGTAACTCCCTATAGTTTGTCGGTGTAGTTGTCACCACAGTATTTACGAAGCCATTAAGTCTTTAAAACATCGGAAAAGTAGTTGACGATATAAATGCTGAGATCCTCAAATATGGACCAGATAAGATATTTGGAGGACTAGCAGAGGCGCTAAGCATCACAGCACTGACAGTCTAGTATCTAAGGGAAATCAAAGAAGGCATACCTATCCTACATCAAAAACCGGGGCCAAAACATTCTGAAATCTAAGACCGATAATTTTATACTCCATCCTGGGAAAGATATTAGTCATCTGAATCTTAAACACAAACCTAGAAAAGTTATTAAGGGAAAAGCCATCAACATAAAAAGCAAAGCAATAAGGAAGAAGCACCTTTTACAGTTCTCGCTGCAAAAGTCATGACATCGCAAGACTTAAGCAGCATCCTGTTATTACTAGATATGTCCAAAGCACATGACACAGTGGCACGATCAGAACTGTTGAAGATACTAAAGCAAACACTTGATCAAGAGTAACTACTTATGATGAAAATGTTAGTGGAAGATGTCGAATTGAAAATACGAACTGGCAAAATAATAGGAAAGTTTCGTTAACAACATCAGTGCCACATGATGATTGTCTGGGTCCTACTCTATTCATCATATACCTGGCAGAAGCATTTCGACTAACAAGATCAATAACTGCTAGATGTCATGGAAGATTATAGAGGCAGCCAATCTAGTTAAAGATTACTCAAGACAGACCAGTAGTAAGCAGAGGACGCCGCCTGGATAACAAATAAAAGAGACAAGTTTACAAACAAAGGTGCCAGAAATACTAAAAAGTTTCAGGTCAATGAGACTAAAACAGAAAAATAAACCATTAAAAAGGTACAAAAAAGAGAGCTCGAAAAATATAAATACCTTGAGAGCTTCTTAGATACTGAAAACGACAACAATGGAAAGAGATCTCTGCCCACAAATACATACAATCTTGCAAAGAGCAATATTTACCAACACGAATGTATCTAAAGAAGTGAAAAAGGACTCTTTGACACACAAATAAGAAGTATATTCACGTATAACTCAGAATTATGGGCCATAATAATACAACCTGTGAAAACAGTGGATACCTACCAGAGGAAAACACTTAGGAAAATCATAGGCGGAAAATGGTCCAAGGAGATCTAAAACATTGAACTGTATGACAAATGCAAGAAACACCATGGAATAGCAAATTTGCAACGGGTGAGTACCGTGATAATGCCATCTGCCAAACAGTACACCAACAAAAGCTGCTCTCAATAAAACAAGGCAATATTTATTAAAACTAAATGGAGGCAAAAGAAAACAGGGCTTTGACTAATAGACAACGGTACGAGAAGAATAGGGTAAAGAAGAAAAAGAAGAAGAAGAAAGAAAAGAAGAAGAGGAAGAAGAAGAAGAGATGATGATGATGATGATGATGATGATGATGACGATGTGATGATGATGATGACGATGATGATGATGATGATGACGATGATGATGATGAGTATTAAATTTGAAAAGTGTTATGACCTGCCTTTCCCCGAATAAATTTATTCATGACGATACTGCAGTATAGTTTTCCACAAACAACGTAGCGTTCATGCGCATGGTTTGAAATTAACAGTTTCCATTGTTGTTGAGTCTGTTACGTAATCTTCTAGCATAACTGACGTCTTGTGACGTTATAAAAATGGCGAGATTTCGTTGAAATTTCCAATAGAAATTAATTGCTTCTATCCAAATACAAAGACTTAAATTGATACTATTACATCTTAGAATCTGAAATCTTGTTGATGGTGAAATTTGCATCACTTGCTTGCAAGTTTGAAAGGATAGCATTGTTGCAGTTGACACAAAATCATACAAAATACGTCTAGTTACAGTTGACCAATTCAACAAGCTTGTAAAGATCTACTCTCTCAGGCTGATGTCAGTCTAATCAGTATATTTATGGCGAAAACTATCTGCAACACAACCTGTCAGCACTCATCACAATCCTTGTATGTTACACTAGGAGGTAAAATCGTTCACTGATCAGTGGGAAAATTTCCACTATACACTCGAATACACGTGTTCGTAATTCCTATATATCTACGATTTCGAACGTCTGGTTAAGCATCCCTTCTGCAAAGTGCAACAAGCTCCCATAGCACATTTTGTGAAATTAACGGGTCCAGTTTTCAGTCTCCACGACATCTAATAGAACTCCTCCCAACTCCTTCTTGTCTCCTTGTTTCCCACTTGGCCAACTAGGTTTTGCCACAGCAAAAAACATCTTTCCACAATTTAAATTGTCATTTGGTATAGTTGATTTAATCAACGTGTTTCTACCGCTATGGAATAAAAATACGAATAAATACATATTGTGTGCAATTAGGTTCCATAATAACGGACTTACATACGGAAGCTATGTTGTACCACTGTGAATTAAAACTCCCCTAAAAATACACACAATAACTATACCCTTTCAAGTTTCATTATTTAAATTCAGATCCAGTAGGCAAAGGCTGTAACTGGTGAGCACGTAATGACTAGCTAACAGTGGTTACTTTCATGAAGTATATACAGCATCACAAATTAAATGGAAATCTAAAAATTAGTATTCATATAAGATACAGTTTAAACTTTAGCTTCATCCCTGCATATAATAGTGTATCTGTGGCATCAGAAATTCTCCGGGAGCCTGAGTATGACTTCTGACTCTGTACGGCTACAAAGAAGTTGTATGCCTCTAACAGGTGCTATGGCTACTCTCTGTCAATCCCACCTTGTATTTCATACCGAGAAAGAAAGTGCCTTTACTGACCCTAGAATGCCCTCGGGGTTCCGGGCACCTGAATTGCAAGTAAGAAATGAGTAATTCTGACTCTATCAATGTACCAGAACAAACGCGTGGCAAAAATGCAAAAACGAACGTCCCAGTCACACTTCCGTGAATGCTTTACACCTCCATTAAGAGTTAGCAATGAACGATTAGCTCTGACTAATGCGGATAAATAAAGGCACAAACCATATTTGTCCTGAGCTCTTTCGTCTCACTGCACTACGACATTATCAAACGTTTTATAGGAAAGAAAGTCATATGTTTAAAAGTTAAGTATTACTATAACCGGTAATATTCATTATGAAAAATTATCTTTAAGAAATCTCTTTTGAGTCCGTTAAACATTCCCTTGGAATCCCTGCAGCCCGGCGTTCGAACCCACGGGTCTACAGCACGGCCCTTGCATGATGGTCATTCCTTGCGCTAATACATAATTTAAAACCGTCTATGCATAGTGATAGAAATAATACCCCTTATCGATAGTTGTACGAAGACATTGCCAACCTAAATTATGCCACTCTATAAAGCAAGAGCCATCCTGTAAATACTCTTCAAGAACCAACCACACATCCCCACCACCCCCAGCTATTTCACATTTCTAGGTACTAATTAAATTGCATAGTAAACGAATCAGACAACGAAGTAACTGGTGACTATATAAATAAAAATAGTACGGTTTACTGCTTATAAAATTAGATCCTCCACCCCTCCCCAAATCCTAAAGAAAGCAATAACACCAAAAAACAATCAGAACAGTCAACGGAACTAACTAAATACTTTACGAACTGCCATGTAAATCTGCTATCAATTCACCCACCTATTTTTTAGTAACTTACCCTTCCAAAGGCACCTCCTCCAAAAAGTCCACCCCATCGTGATGATGATTTGGCCCGTAGCGCTTCTAGTTGTTCTTGTTGTTGTCTTTGTAACAGCTCCTGATTTCTTTTAAATGCGGCCACTACGTCCTCTTCATTTCGGTAAAAATCTAGCACTGATCTGACATCGTCAACACCACTCGTCGCAACAGCTACAATTAGGTGGGAAATCGAATACAAAAATGAGAGAACCAGGATATGATCAAGTCTTCAGCATATTCTTACCAGTCAATATACAAAGTAAGCTACGCGTGTACCAGCCTCCAAGACTAATTCTAAAGGATAAGTAACTTGTCGATATTGATCCGCATTCCATCCTATTCATTACAAAATTATTAAGTTGGCAAAACGTTAAATATAAGTACTTGGGACAGGGTAAAGAGTTTTGATGGGCATCAACGGGCTACTCACATAGATTTCTAATCACTTACAGCCCTTTTGGGGGCTGAGTCAAACTAGGTTATAGACACTTTCAGTAAGAAGGTAGAACTACGGTGTATTAATTTGCTATGCTTTTGATGGAAAGAAATATTCACAATGAGGTCCTCTGTTGATACATTTTCCAGATTGCTGGTAAAAGAATATGGGATTACAAGATGCGCCACCATTTATTGACGATCACCGAAATCCAACTTACCGTGAAATAGGGGTATCAGGTCCACAAGAGTTGTATCTGTAGGATCACCTTCCCACTTTTTGAGTATTAATGAGTTCCTAGGTTGCAGCTTACTGGATGCTGGGTTGCAGTCCAGTAAGATCACCTTTGTAAGATCACGATTCAGCCTGGATAGATCCTGGAGAAAAAACCATAAGGAACCCGTTGTAAAAATTAAAGCACAGAGAACCACAAGGTGGTCCGTGGCTCCTTTACTCTGTAAACCAAGCCACGTCCTTACGTAGGAATGTTACAGCTAACCAAACTACTACCCCTGCTACGGATACCACATTTTACACTGACAGACAACGTGTTGACCTTGGTTTGCGGGATTCCATATAGAGTTTACTAAGAGGAGTTTCTGAGTCGTGTATATATTTACAATTTCCTATTAGAAGATGGCAACGGTTTCATAACGGTTAAAGTTATCATCAGACGGAGATGTAGAGTTTTTATGAAGATAAATTGCATCATTTTGCTTGTTTTTCTTCTCACAAAGGCACGAAAATTAAAGTAAGACACTGGCATGATGTCACGATTGTCAAAACCAAAATCTCCACAATGTCCACAAATAAACATACACCTAGTCAGTTGTGGTACACATAACCGTCCGGTAAACAACCGCTTTGTCTGTTCTTTTCACAGCTGAAGACAAAGTAACGAATGCAAAGACGAGTTCAATGATAAGAGAATATTGCAGACAGAGGGATGCTGGAGTTTTGCAATCCCTCCAATAAATCCAGTTATTTTGTAATACTAAAAAAGTACCAGTTCGCCTCCATCACATTTAGATATGATGTGGTATATATAAATGCTAGTCAGGCACGTACGAGTTCTTATATAATTAGGAAACTGAGAGTCTATGAAAGCAGATAAGGCAAACAACGAACAAACGAATATAATAGATTATTTTCTTTGTTCCACTGACACTACGAGAAGCACATACTGTTCAAATTCTTAAATGAAATTAGAACTCTCTGATTAGTCGTATCAAATGTCAAAGGTCATGACGATTTCATCCACTTACAGGTCACTCAAAGGTCATCCTCGCCTAAAACTATGAAACACTGATGGAACTACATACAGAAACTGACACTCTACAAGCAGTTTAAAGATCTAAGATTTAGGATAAATGTACGGTTCAGTATGGTACGTAAAATAGTTCAAGGAATACTTTTTTTATAGATTTTTGAATCTCCCACAAAAACTCGTCCGTCATTGCACATTTGAGAACATATTTCTTTTAAAGATTTTCGAATGTCCCACAAAAACTCGTCCATCATTGCACATTCGAGAACATTTAAAGCACGTAGCACTGAAATGCATGCTTTTCATGGAAACAGATACCAAATGATTTGTAAAAAATATAGTAAAATGCTGTTTACCTAATATTTATTATCTTAATTGTCAGGGAAATGAGGCGCTGAAATGTTTCTATGTCACAAAGTGGCAGGATAAAAAAGGCAGTGCGTGAGGATAGAAGGCAAAGAAAATCTAAAATCTCTTAGGATCGAAAAGGATTTTGATTCTTAATTTTCCAACAAAGAAGAAATTGCCTTTCTGGCAAATAATAACTTGTTAAACATAATGATTGCAGAATGACGTTCTTGATCGATCAGGTAGCTGACACGAAATCTCTTGTAATAGACCAAAGAATACAGGATCAGAGAATGATTGGCAACGAAAATTTTAAAGAAGGGCAATGCCCTGTGAGGAGAAACCAGAAAGTGGAAATGCCTATCTCCTAGACATGCTTACACAGATGGAGGATTGAAGTATTGTGGGCTTGTTGTAGGGAAAAATGAAACTCTCAGGTTTTAGCTATCATGGGCAAGTCGACAGTTGGCTTCCCTTCTATTCCTCAGAGTCACAGTTAAATCCCATTGGGAATCTAATGACGTAAGCAACAGCATCCGATCTTAAAGTGGTCTACGCCTATCAAAGTTTCGCCTGCTCTGAAAGGGGTGTACTTGTTATATACTACAGAGAAGTCAGCTCCGTTTGATTCCGTCCGGTACTTATACGCTCCACTTCTACTTTCTTGAAAGGTCTGGCCCAAACGCTCTACCGAAAACTGTGGCGTGTTTAGAATGTAAGGGCATATAGTGTAAAAGATTCCCCTGGAAGTTTTCTATAAACCTGACAATCTGATAGCAATGACAATTATAAGCAAAGGGAAACAAGAGCCATTGAAAGAATTCCCGCTGCAATACACGTTGTAATACTTCGTTTGTTACAAGAATGGAAAATTACATTTACTTTCCAGTTCGAAATTGAGTTTCTTTGTCCATAATAAGCAGTTGTCCTTTGATAAGTGTTCGTACTTGTACTTTCAGAAATTGGTAGCACCTACCGGCGGCACTTCGATAAGACAGGGTAGTATTAATATAATATAGAACTCAAATAATAGATATTCTTTTCAAGGTTTCGACATTATCTTCCTCAGGTATATAACTGTTCATGGATGACAATCCCGCTTAAATAAAATTTGCGTTCAACAACTACAAGAGTTTTAGCAAGAAGTATGATTGGGGGATCAGTGTACCACAGAGGGATTTCTTCTTACAGTTAGTTTAATAGACAAACTACACGGTAGTAGCCGACGTGTTTCGGCAGTATGAGTTAGATTTGCTTAAAGGGGTCTCAATAGTCGTTAGGCAGAGTTAGATAATGGATTATTCATATTGTTATTTAGACATGTAGTTGTCAGGTAGTTTCACCTACAAAGGAGTCTTTCTTTATTATTGCCCTATCGTTTTTGGTCCTTTGTTTCTTCTCCTTTTTTGTAAGTGGCCCTCTTGGTGGTTATAGTTAATGTACTATAACTGTTTGTAAACATAATGTCACATGTATCTGTACAACACCGGTATTGTTTTGTTGTTTATCGGCACAGGTATGCACACAAGTACTTAAGATAATTATCCCATAGGGTATCATATTTTTTGACGCAACTTTTATTTATGCACGGTTTTGACTTATGTAAAGTTAATTTGAAAAAGAAAACGTTATTAAAAATGTGTATTTTGTCGATTATATTTAGCCTAGTATAGTTTTTTTGTGGTATAAAACAAGAATATTGCACGAAGTAGCGAAAACATGTGCTTCAAAGGTTTTTTTGTCTGACACTGCTCGGAGTACAATCGTCAGAATGATCGAAATGAAACGTCTAAAAAGAGTATACCCAACTGTATTTTTAAAACAGCAAATCAGAAATTGGACTGGCTCAATGGCTTGTGTTTCTGGACCAATCAGAGTCCACAACAACTTTGTTAACTGAATAGGACTGATGAGAAAAGGAGTTCTTTATGTCCGCATAGTAAAGGTTTTCTTGCTTTTATGTGGGCTGGCTCCAGAATGGCCAAATGAAATGGAGGCCCGGCCTTCCCTATGGTACGGAAGGAATCGTCCGTGTACATTTTGGCACAGTCTGATTCTCAGGGAAGTGCTGCCCTATGGCAGAGTCACATTGCTTAACGGTGTTTTTGGTCTTTGAAACGCGATATGACTGTTTCCTTTGAGGAGTTCATGTTTGGCGAATAAAAAATGCACGCTCCTCATTGAACTATAAATAAAAATACTTTTTAATTATAGTTCGATGATGCTGCTTAATTCGGTCAACCAACCTCAAAGTCGTGCCGCCAACAAAGCCAGCCTCGCACTGGCACGAAAAGTGATAAACTATAGAGTTAGAATTTGTGGAAGGCACACGATCTTTGCGGTTGGTGTTTAATGCTTTTTAAGTTGTATAAACTACGCGTGGAGCACCAGGGAAATTGAAAATAAAGTTAATGTATTCCAAAGAAAATTGCCCTGGAAAGTACTTGGAATTGTGTGGCCTAAAAAGATATCAAACGAAGAACTTTATCAATGCAACTTTATCAACGCTAAAATGATACCATGGAATGCTGAGATCTTGAGGAGAAGAATATCTTGGTTTGGACATCTCATACGTTTGTCACCCCTTACTCCTGCTCTTACTGCTTTGCAACATTTTGCCAAGCCAGTCAAAAGACCACCTGGCAGACCAAAGACCACATGGATTGATATTGTGATGAAAGACATGAAAAATTTGACGGACATTACCATCTCGTTTAATATTGCTGAAAATCTTGAGCACCTTTAGCATCTATGTTCTGACAGAATGAACTGGAACAAACTTGTTGGCAGCAGGATATTGATGCCATTGACGACTATGCAAAGAAGAAGATGAAGAAGCTGCATCATCATTATCTTATCATGAAGAAAAAATAAACAAAAATGTTCTTTCCTCAAACTTATCTAATCTACACGGTTTTCTGAACAACCACTACTTATTTAAAGTCATCTATAACCTTAACACAAATCTAAATGTCTTTTGCTTGTCATGACAACGCCTCAAGTAATTGTGCTACATAAAACGCGGTTCTTGGCGGTAGGTTGTTACCAGACAAGTTGGGCATTAAGGACCAGGCCAATAAGGTTGCGAAAAAGCCTGCGGTGCTCTGAGATATCACCTACAGGTGCTCCCAAACTTTTGTGTCCATCGTTCACCCTCACACCTTTCCACACGTTCTGCAAACAAATGAAATGCCTGAGAAAGACAGTCTTTTTTTTACAATCTGCATCATTGTATTTTGGTAAAAGAACCTGTAGAATTACGCTTTACTAGTTAGATAGTAAACTTGATGTCTCTTGAATTGTGAATCCACGTCTTTATTTCTCTCTAAGCACGTTCACCTAAAAATTGGTTTTCTAACTAACTTTCCAGTTAGAAAATGAGTTTTTGAGCTTTTCACATTTTGGCTCCTGCATACAGCTGTTCACAGATATCATTTCATATCATGTCTAACTCATGGGCATCTTCAGAATTTCTTCCGGGTAAGGGAGGGGTAAGACCATCGTAAATCAGCAAAGTTGACCGATGTTTACCAAAATTGATATTGTTTAGTGCTTTATATGTGGATGGTGCCCCCTTTGATACGCTCTGCGGACCTATCGTCTAACGTCAGAGATTCAATGCCTGAACAAATGAGAAAGTTTCAATGCAAATCTTAGTTGAAACTTTGCTTTCACGTCAAATTTCTTTTGCACATATACTAGTATTCTACTATTTTCCACCATCGGCCATTATTATCTTATCACCGCTGCTTTTTTTCTCGTGAAACTCATGTAAAAGATAAATTTTTAGTGTTAGTAAGCCTTCTTAAAGAAGACTGCTTGGTAGTTATGAATACTAATAAATCTATATTCTTAAAATGTCAAACCTGGTATAGATATTATTTTACTTTTGGATCCTCATTTCACTTTATGGAAGAGGGTGGGAACTTATTGTAAAAGAACTATATCACGGAACAGGTACTTTGCTCAACCATTAATTTCGTCACTGCTCACTTAACGAGACTGTGCTGTCTTCTTTCTCTTAAAGCAGACAACTATGCTGTTTGGAAGAGAGTCACTAGCTATCATTATCATTATCCTTATCATCATAACCATCCTCATAATCATCCTCATCCTCATCCTCATCCTCATCCTCATCCTCATCCTTTTAAGCCACTGAAGGAAGACTGCTCACAATTCTTCCTATCTTGCCCTACCATGGTGCTCTTTCTTACGTAGTATAAAATGTCACGTGCCGTACTTTCATCGACTTAGTCTTGCCTTCAATATTGTCTCTCGATTGTCGTTTAGGTCGTCCTCTTCTCCTCGTAATTCCTCTATATGTCTATTCCGTTACTCACTACTATTACTCAGTCAGGTCAAACTTTATGTCTGCTACTGATAACTTGTAATCCGGTACTTACTGTTTCATGGTACGGTTGTCAGCGACTAAGCCAGCTTCGCCACTGAGTTCTACTCGGTTTGGGAGGGGAGTGGGCATCCTGCAGGAATAAAAACGAGCCCTATCAAAGGTGGATGAACTTCTCGAGGGCCCAAGACACCCACACTTTAAATTCGCTGCCTTGTGAGTTGGTCTTGAATGACCAAAGGCTAATTTTACAGCGGAGACTGCGGTGGCATCAGAAAAGCATACGGAGTGCTAAGTAATGATAGGGCGCCGCGCATCAACAGCCCCTTGTTGATGCGAGAAGCAGACAAGGGGTACCGCTGCAACCGCGGTCATGGCTAAAGAAGCTAGTGGAACTAAAGTTTGCCGGTTGGAACGTTGGATCCATTATTGGAAAAAGAAGAGACACAGCGGAAGTATGTAAAAGGAGAGGAATTGACATCTAGTGCCTACAAGAAAACAATTAGAGAGGGAAAAGTGCAAAATATTTGCTTGATGACTACAAGATCTACTAAAATGGAGAAGGTAACAAACAAATGGTAGTGGTTACATCCTGAGCCCAAAGCACAAAGAGAAAGTCCTGGAAGTAAAGCATATACTAGTCAGGCTGATAAAGATGAAATTGGTGATAGCCCGAGAGATATTTTGCATCATCTCACCATATGCACTTCAGGCAGGAGAGGCAGAGAAGGAAAATGAGAAGTTCAGGGAAAACTTTGAGAAAACAATTCTAGACATATCAGGGCAGCGAGAAGATCCTTGTCGGAGCTGACCTCAACGGACACATGGGAAGAAAATTAGATGGTTTCAGTAGAGTGCATGGTCGTAAGAATATCGGCAATAGGATCCAGAAGGACAGAAAATCTTGGAATCTGTGCAGTGCTGATGATCAACAAGAAGAGAAACAGAAGTTTAAACACAATAAAAGATCAAGGTCTGGAAATTGAAAGGAGTCAAAGTCAAAGAGTTGCAAGGAAAAGTTAGAGAAAAGTACAGAGGAGTAACAGAGACCATAGAGGAAACTGAAAGTCTATAAAGAGAGCTTCATTGAAAGCAACCGAGGAAGTATAAGGAACCACCAAAGGTAGTGGATAGGAAGGGAACATGGTGATGAGTACAAAAGTGCAAGAAGCCATTAAAAAGAAGAAAGAGGCTTTTAAAGAAAGGAGCAATGATAGAGAAGAAGACCAGAGAGTGGCCTATAGGAAAGGCAAGAGTTAAGAGAGCTGTGACTATGGTAAAAGAAAAGGCATTGAGGGAATGGTAACAAGACCGTGGGGACAAAGAAAGGCAAGAAGATGGTATACAAAGTGGCAAAACAAAGAGCACAAAGCAGACAATATGTGGAAGAGGTTGCAGTAATAAAAGACAAAGATCAATGCGAAATGGAGGGAGTATGTCGACAATCTTCTAAATATTGAAAATCCCACTTCATAGGTGAGCACCAGTTGAAGGTCCTGTACCAAACATTACAAAAAGGAAGAACATGAAGCTATAAAGATAATGAAGATATTGAAGGCAACAGAATGCCCCGGACTACCAATTGATCTCTTGAAGTTCCTGCTTGAGAAATGAACCCAGATGGTTACAGTGCTGTTACAAAATGCCTGGGATAAAGAGCAGATGCCATTAGAATGGTAGCTAGGCACGTTGGTCACCAGCTTCAATAGGAAAGGGGGCTAACTGGACTTTGAAAACGTCAGGGGCATCGAAGCTTGGGGAAATGTATTTCAAATACTGGAAAATGTAGTAGAGAAAAGGTTATGCTGGATAATTTTTGTAAAGAAGATGTAGTTTGATTTTAGCCCAGGAAAGGAAACATCTCATGCGGCTTTTATTCTAAAACAACAGCAGAATATACGCCTCGACGGTAACAGGGACCTATAATGCACTTTCGTGTACTTGGAAAAGGCGTCTGAGAGGGTCCACAGATATTGGTTTACACTTTCTTCAGACAGCGAAAAGTTCCGGGCAATCTGTTAAGGATCGTCAAAACCAAATGTGGAGGAGCAAGAACTGTAGTAAGAACAAAGTATAGCAGAACAGAGGAGTTTACGATCAGAGTCGGTCTGTATCAAGGGTCTGGAATTAGACCCATCCTCTTAATAGACCATTTTGGAAATTCATACGCAATGCAATTTGGGATTGGCAGGGGGACCAAAATTATGAAAAAGAAGCACGTCGTGAGCAGTTGTTACTGAGCTCATATGGGCGCTCCAGCTGATTCAGCAAAAGTCACGTGCATAGCCACACAGAGATACACGAAGGCATGAAATTTGAAAGAGGGTATCTAAACAGCTACGAAATTATTTGTGGGACAAAAGTATAAACAAATCCGATGTCAAGAAGAGTCTTTCGATGTACAAAATAAAGGTCGAAGTATCGCGACTCAACCCTCACGAAATGTGTCGAAAAGAGAATAAAAAAGGAAGCTATAAACAATTTAACTTCAAAATGTTTCTGTAACTATCAAAGGACTATATTAAAGGGTTAACAGAAAAAGCTAAGATAATGTTTACGTTCATCTAAGATTTCTGGGTAGTTGTTTATCCTGTTGGGCAAAGCCATCACGAAGTTAGAACGGGCATAGCAGCGACGTTCTTATGAAAAGTCACATAGCTCCTAAGTCAAAGAGCTCCCAAGTCCAAGCAAAAAGGCGCTAGGGAACAATGTTTAGAGTGACGCTGAGAGATCGAGAAAGAAGTGCTGATATAGCGAGGGAACTAGGTGTAACTGACATAAACGAGAAAGTAAAAGAAACAAGAATAACATTGTGTGGGCATCTGAGGAGGAGGGAAGAGGGACATTAAGAAAGTGTGGCCATGGAGAGTGGAATACCAGGAAGAAGACCTAGGTGAAGACCAAATAAGAGATGACGCGATAAAATGAAGATGGTTATGATCTACCTCGGAATACGGCCTGAGGAAGTCTTGGACAGACTGAACTGGAAAAGAAAGACACGGTTGGCTGACCCTGCAAGCTGGGAACAACGAAAGAAGGAGAAATCTATTCCTATTCCTTCTATCTGTTTTTACCCATTCGCATAATATCCCCTGCTCATTTCCATTGGAACGCATTCAGCTTCAAGATGTCAACTACTCCCGTGTGCAATCGCACTGCTACATTTTGTCATCTGTTATTTCTTGATACTAAGGATCGATCTTTCTATACGTCTTGATGCCAGTTTTAAGTTTTATTTTTCTGTTTCTTTGTTAATGTCCATGTCTCAGGTCTGTATCTTTTGTCATTTACAATACCTTCTCTCTGATATCTTATTAGGTTAAAAATCTCACTTTTGAGTTTATTTGTTTCGGAAAAGAAGACTTGATTCACTATTTAAAGATACTAAAAATAGAACGCCTTATGTTTCGACTGCATTTCGAAGGTAAATATAATATTTCAAAACTCCGTCATAAAAAACTATTTTTCTTGAGATGTCCTTGAAGTTAATGATGTCTATTAGCTTTTAAGTAAGTAGTTACAAAGGAATATCTACATTGACAACTAGTAACTTTGTTTCAGCTGGAGAAGTGTTTGACGTACGCTTCTAAGGTAGCTTGCTAATGGGTAATAACAGCTGTGCAACATTTGCTAACGTATCTAGATATATTGCCACTTCATGGGCAGATTAGACACACCCCATGAACTGCAAAGGGAAAGGTCAGATATCCATCGGATCGTGAGAACGATGAACTTACTAGTTACTGCAGTTGTGCTCTTTTCCATCCAGGTAAGTAAACGTTACATTTGATTTAACACCACGAGTTGACTTTAGTTATCCTTCCCTTTTTTTAATTTTTAAAATAATTTGTGATAACGTGTGCTTTCTATCTATCATCAACATCTCTCTACCTAGCACAGTTGAGACCTATGTACTTTACACTTTTCTTACCGGTCACCCGATCCATCTCGTCTGAATTCTTCATCTCCTCTTTCCCTCTTAATTTTATCCTGATCCTGATAATTTCCAACCTTGACCAATCTCATTGAAGGAGTTTAACCACCTATCTATTTGTATAATTCGGTTGGAAATTGTCATTGAGAATAAAAAATATAAACTATGTCAACATCGGAGGTCACCGAGCTCAGCTGGTAGAGCACACGCTTTTAGAGTCCGGGTCAAGTTCGAATCCTGGTGGTGTCATATTTTCTTTTTCTCTAGTGTCTTTTTGAAACCAACATTTCAAAGTTTCCCTTCTTATTAATATTTTGTAATTTTGCATGGGCTTTCTGGAGTATGATCTGCCAGATGGAAATCCTTTGTACAATTCACATGGCGTAGAGAGACCGGTCTCCAAATGCGTTGAAATGGACGTCGAATTCCCTCGATAGATGAACGGGAACAAATATGGTGACGAGAGGGGGCCCTTTCAAAACTGATACTTAGGTTGATACTTCTTTATTGTGCTGTTAAGTTTCTTTATCTTCTTGCAACACTAATTATTTTGCACACGACATTCTTTTATACATTCATAGAAATAACCCAAACATTTACTACTTTACGACGCTAACTTCGTGCTCACTTGATTCAGTGGCTTTTCACGTTTGAGCTGCTTTTTTATCTTTTATCATAATTTTTTTTAGCTTTGCTTCTCTTTTTAATGCTAAATTTCATGGTTTGTTCACAAAGTAAACTGAGTGGCATTCTCTCATTTGGTGGGTAAGCTATAAAACCAAATTTCTAATAGTCGATTGAGTACTTACATACTTTCTCTTTCGCCACCGTAGCCATAATTGTACCACTAATCCTACAGAACTAAGCTGAATAAATTGTCTCTTCTATCTGGCCTGTGCTGTGTGAACAATGACTCAGAAACACCTGTCCATTCTTTGCTATCTATTCATTGCCAGAGATACTGTTGTCATGGAAACCCATGCACATGCCACCCGTGGCAAGGTCTTGGATTTTGTCATAGTGTATTGCTCTCATACTATAATGCACATGCCAGCATGCCCTCACTGCTACAAGTCCTCTTGAAACCCCTGCAAGTTTGATCACCCCAGGTTTTTATAAATAACCCCCTGGAAATCCAAATCACCCCTAGATCCTCCCTTGCCCATGATAGACCCTCTGAAACTTCTCATTCACCCCCAGGGGCCCACTTGGACCCAGGTTGGGAAACACTGCTGTAGAGGTTCCAAAAAGCCCAAAATTTGATGTCAATCATCAATGGGACAATATAACATGGGGTAACTAGCTGGAGACTACTTTTCATGATCAGTTTTTGTGTATTGGACAAGTTTGAAAACAATAACGGGGTAGTGTCATTCAGTGCTTAGAATATCTATAACTTACCAAATTGTATGTATGTAAGTTACTTTTTGTATAATTCTTTAATATATATGTGAAATTATGAGTTTTTTCTTGGTTTTATATTTTCTGTTTTCTTGTATATACTCTATACATTCATGGAAATACAAGTTTCAAAATACAGGCACTACCTTGTAATAGAAATTAAATCACTTAATAAAGTGACACAATTAAAGCAAGCACAATTTGTAATTTTGTTTGGTTGAATATCTATTTATGAAAAGTTGCACAAAATTCATTGATTATTTATATGTATCTATCATTCATATGTATCAAACATGATTGTTATATCTATCATATTTGATTTAGCATGACTGTAAACAATGTGGGAAAAGCTTCTGTAGTTCATGCTTGTCATACAAAGCTGTGGTTCCCCGATGCAACAACACAGAGCAACAAGTGTGTAAGGATTGCCATAAGACTTTAACCCAGTAAGTGATTACTTAAGGAGGTGAATTTCAGTATGTAGAATGAAAGCTCATTATCTCATGATATGCCATATAATAATGATTACAATTTCATATACTCATGAGTTTCATGATTATGTTGTTAAAAGAGTTTTATGTGATCTACTTTAAACCTATGCCCAATGTGGAGGAGAAAAGATATATTGGAGATTCAATTTTCCTACAGCTTCTAGACCCTAAAAGTCTTTTGCACTCGAGTATGTGGCATGATTTTTACACACCATCCTTTTCTCCCCTACCATTTCACTAAACATAGATATTACCTGCCTGTCAGAAAGAGGACTCTTTCAGCTTTGTTTTGCAATATTGATCATAGGTTTATGGCATTCTGACACCAATAAACAGCTTAGTAACATTCAGATTTGCAAGGATGAGAACTTAGTGACAGGTGTTCAACATGTCCTCTCTGCCGTCAATGCAAGGGTTATTTTTAGGTTTTTGTTTCCTCAATATAATGATAATTACATAATATATACATATGTCTGAAATGGCTGTTCGGATCTCCCTCGCCTAAAATTGTGTGTAATAATTATCTGATAGTTTAATTATAGTCAAGAATTTTTTTTGCAATTCTCAGATGATGTAAAAACCTTTGATGTAACACCTTCTACAGTCTGAAAATTACTACCTTTGAGAAGTGAAATCAATTTTCTGAGCAGCTTTTCTTATTATATACTCACATAATCACAGTTTGATTAAAATAAGTAAATTACATGTTGTATATACCGTAAAACTCGGAAGTTTAGTGCATAATAACTGATTGTTTGATACAGCACTGCATCTGACTAAGTTAAGCTCTGCTAGACTTGTTTTCTACTGCTCAATTTAGCATTTAGATCTACTGAAACTAAATGAAACATAAAAACATCACAGTTGGAAGACAGCAGAATAATCACCATACACTGAGAAACTCTGTGGTGGTGATTTTGTTTGCATCAATTCAATGCATCCATTAGAGTAACTGTACAAGTTACTAAGGCCAAGCAGAATAAAATCACAACATTCACACTTTCTGTCTATTGATATTTTGCATACTTAAAATGGATGCTTGATGTTCCTATTAGTTTGTGTACAAATGATGCCTTGTTTTGACCTCATGCAAGATTTAAGTCATTGAGGAGTTAAATCGAAGTTATTTAGGAGAGAATGGTGTCCATTCATGTGGATAAAAGCATTCTAAAGTGGACCTTTCATTCAATGGGTTTAACCAGGTACAGATATAGTTGTCAAGTATCCAAGTTAAAGTATAGACATGTTTTCCTTGGATCATTTTAACTGTAGTGTACTGGATATAATAATCGATATGGCTAGCTGAATATTCTTTGTCCTGGTTTTGTGTTATCTTTGTCAGTATTAATCGTTTGGTGAGTCTGTTCCTTTATATTTCATTTTGTGGTGTTTTGTTGTGGTCATGTAGCCACACATCGGACAATATGATCCATATCAATTGCCAGGATTGACAATCTTCTCTCAAGCATTTTCAGTAAATGAGAAAATGGTAGCAGGCATGGTGTTGGTGTCTGCATGCAAAACCATTTAGGGAGGGTAAATGTGTGGTAGATGTGTGTAAATACTCTGAGAATAACCCTTATAATTACTGTGAAAAACATAAAATTTTCCCCAGCACACAATAATGAGTTGTGCTGTCCATCCACAACTAATTTGGTAGTCAACTAGTTGATGAAAATTGGTTGACTAGCCGGCCATTGACTAAGAAAATGGGCATCACTGATTGAGTCAGGAAACACCCATTTTCCTTCACAAAGCCTTCCAGTTTTACCTTTAAATCTTTACACTGGGTTGGCAAATCTACATCCCACATTGTGTGGATCTCTGATTTATCCCCAGGGGCTTATATGCAAACTGAAATTTTATATACATGTGCTTCTTGAAGGTTAGAGGTTTATTGGGAAACTCTGCAATTGGAATAGGGATGATGCAAAACTCAACCCATTTTTGATGTTATTTCAAGTACTTATTTGTATTAACCATTTTCTTAAGTCATTACATAATATTACTTTAGCAGATTCTCAGCTCTCAGAGTAGTCTAAATCTTAGGTGCTCCCATTTGTTTTCTTACCATCCAATCCAGTTTAGTCAATAGCAATCTTTAATTCTGTGTGAAGGCATAACATAATTACTCAAACTGCTATTATGGGACATGCTTTTCCAGCCATAGTGAAATTCTTTAGAAATACAGGGCCATGATATATAACAGAGGTGTTTTCCCATTCAGCCAGAACAGAATTACACATAACTCAAAAAAAGGTTACATGTTCCTTTTCGAAAAAGCATCTGAGGGAAGAAAGGCATTTCATACTTAGGACCAAAAATTTGGAATAATTTACCGGTAAAAATAAAAACAGCCAAAACCCTCCATGGTTTTAGACATAATTTTAAAGAAGAATTTTTTAAAACACTCCAGCAAAGAGAAGAAAATCAATATCATTACTTTAAGTTTCTCCCCTGCTGGGAACTTTGGACAGAAATTATAGAAACCCTTTATGACCCTTAACAACTTTAATTCTTCCTTTCGTTTTTGAGAACAATATTTTGTTAGCACCTCTCTAAAGGGACCATTATAGAAACAAGGTCTTTTGAACCTTTTCAATGCTATCCCTGCCAACTTTATTAATAGGTGTTCCTTTCGTTTTGCTTTCTGTTACTATCTTATCAAGATGTTCTTGCAGCTATTTTTGATATAAAAACCTGCTACCATGTATACCATCAATTCCCAAAGAATTAGTTTGCTGCACAGGTTTTAGAAAGTGGGCGAAACATCATTGTGGCCATATTCCTCTGCAGACTCCCCAACTCTCATACAAGCCATGTGTACCCAGTACTGATATGATCAACCTTGCTCTATTGTTACTTTTAATTACTCTTTTGATTTTAAAATAAGAACAATATTGAAAAACGAGAAACCACCATCATATAATGAAGCAACTTGGAAGCCAAGACAGAATGAAGTGGCAACTCGAAAGACGGAACCACAAGAGGATCCAGATGCAGAGATTAGGAGTCGTCTGAAAAAACTGAAAGGAGGGGATGAACAGCAAGGTAAATAGTTTGCCTCTATGGCGCTGTTTGAAGCTTGTAATAAAGGTACATCTGAAGGTTTTTATGAACTGATTTTACTTACCAAAGATGATATATAGTAACTCAATATCAAATTGAAAGTCTTATATTGTATTCTATCGTTCGTTGTATAGTATGCCAGATGCATCATTTTTTTTCTCACAGTCTTATAGAGTATCACGTCATATAGATTCAAAAACATTGTATTGTTGTCCTCAAACATATTAACCCTGGGTCTTGAAATGTAAATCTAAATCTTTAATTCTGATATGCTAAATGCCAAACTTGTTCTTGTACTGCAAAAGTATCGCATGATACTATTCAGAGTGCTGTTATCGGAGTAGAGTCCAAACAGAATTACAAAGCTTTATACCTAGCTATTCTGGGGAGTGATGGTTATCATCATCATCAAGCACAAACGTACACAAAATATTAGTGACGTAATCATGATGGCATGTTAGAGTGAGGACATGGAAATAAGGTTGAGGACAAAGATAAAACAATAGGGGAGGGGTTTGTGAAGGAAAACATATTATCCCTGAAAATATTAGGCAGTAAGAGTACTAAAACATAATGAAGAGATACAGTAGGAATCCTGCGACTTGGATTGTCAAATAGGACAACCAAAGAAATATTATTTTCACTGAATCCTTCAGCTACATAAAGGAGCATGATGGCTGCCAGTACACCAATGATAGCTGCTCCCTTAGATTTTTAAAGATGCCGACAAATTTTCCTGTGCCGTCTTGAATATAATGTTTCATTTTTTGGTCCGAATAGTGTATTGCCATACTGTTGATAACTAAAGATTGCCAATATATGCTTTTTTTGCACCGCTAACACTATTTTTTAAACTCCTGCTTGTACAGTTCTTATTACGTTCGGTTTTCTATTTGGTAAAACATTGTATTTTTATAGTGTTGTTTTAAATTTAGATGTGTTTCTGCTGTTGTCGATATTGATATTCCTATTTTCATTGCATTTATTGTTCTCATGTGCCCTATTCCCACACGCTTAAGCATCCCTTGTACAGTGCCATCCATTGCTGTTTTTGAAATTATTTGTACCCTGTCAGGCTGTTTGCTGTCTTTGTTCTGTAGGGATACTTGCAGAAACAAGATTCTCAGTGTTATTTAAACAAAATGGTACAGATATTCCATGTGCGTAATAGTATCTCCAAGATGAGAGAGCTTCTTTTGGCGTAATGTGGCGAACACAAAACTTGTGATTAGTAAACAATATTTACAAACCGTGTCAGGATTCACAGCATGAAATCACCTATCTGGGGTTTAAACACTTGGGGTTTCTTGAGAACCCGTAAGGTTTTTCAGCACAAAATTGTGATAGTAATGACTTTATATAAGGGTGAACATTATATGCCTCTAAGTCTTGGATAACAGTTGGTCAAAAAGTTGCTTATGGAAACTGGTTAGAACGTCCATCTCGTTTTTACTGATGGTTGAATAGATGAAGTGTGTTGGTTATTCTAGGTTTCACCTTTCATGTTTACTACATTTTATGAAAAAATGTCAGGTTTCTTTTATTTTCTATTTTAAAAAGAGAATACCGCAACTCCGGCACCAAGTAACCAAGACTTAGCTGATAGATTTAAAGATCTCACTGGAAAGGATGCTCACGTCATGCAAAAATCAGACGTAAGAATGATTGACATAGAGGTGTATTTTTGCTGTTGAATGTCAAATTTGGTATAATTTTAAAGATTAAGTTGGAGTCTCTGCGTTCACAATCAACCAATAGCTGGATACTTTCATGTCTGATAAAGTGTACCCCAATGAAACATGATTTCAGTTTCAAGTTGAGCTTTTCTGTTTATGCCATCAGAGAGAGGCCACCACTTGTGGACATACTTTATTCGTGTGAAATATTTACCATAGCCAACGTAGCTCAAAATGACCATCCCATAGTGTAAAAACTCATAGGAACTTAAGGTGGAACGACTGAATCTTGTACACTGAATTGTTTTGCGTTGTATTTTGATTTGTGGGTATTTTGGAAAAGTCTTTGGAAAAGTGAATTTCCTTTAGATAAACTTTGTTTTCTTATACTCCACCCAAAATTTCGTAAAGTAACGGAAGGTTACTATTTAAATAGCTCCTCGAAAATTTCTCCTTTCTTGAAGAACCTTATTTGAGAAATTTGCTCTTAAACAGATGCCCCATCTCTTGGTAGCTTCTACTTAAATTGCACTCGAGGTTTTGTTTCTGATTGTACTGTTTGGATAAAATTGTTATATTTCTTCAGTTTCATTCGTGTGTCGTATTTCCTCTGATTATAGATCCCCTCTAATTATAGACCCCCTCCAATTATAGACCCCCTTTTCCTATCATGTCAAGTAATTATAGACCCCCTATAATTAGGGGGGGGGGGGGGGGGAGACGCCTCGATTTGGCCTAATTGTCAATCGCACTTTTGTCAGGTAAACAAATGATTGGAATATATAGCAGAGAGGTCCGATGGATCTGCTTCTCCGCGGGCACCTTTTTTGCAACATACCTATATGGATCCAGCGTATACTCCATTCAGTCAGGTTACATAAAAATGGTGTTCCCTCCTGGTTGGATCACTTTCACATCAATCATCTTGTAGAATTTTCCTTGAAATTATGAAAGTAAAGATAACTGATATACAAGATATCGTAAGAGAACGAAGAAAAAACTAAATGAAACAGTTCCTCATTATGTAATCATGAGAACAAGACTTTGTACTTGCATCCCCCCTCAATTTATTCTCTGAACTTTATAAATATTGTGTTGAACCATTTGTTTCACCTTGAGGGCATCTTTCCACTATTTACAGTGTATTTTGCTGTTTCGTAGCTGGTTTTGATTCGGTAATCGTTGCTATTGTTTTGGTAATTCTTTCTTGTCGTTTGCCTTCAGGTATTGCCTATTTTTCTTTACACAGTTTGTGTGTAACACCTCTGTGCCACGTCGGAGTGACCATCATCTTCTGAAAACTTTGCATCTTGTTATGTCGCTAAGGACTATGTTAGGATCCATTTTGTAACACCATACGACCAAACTGGTACCGCAGTGGCAACGAAGTTTTTTGCTTGAAGTTATAATAGCCTAAATAGTGGTGTGGCAGTAATAAGATGACATTTAATATAAAACAAGACTATAACATGGCGTCCTCCAGGGTAAGTCCCCCCACCTCTCACCTGGTGCCTCCGTATGGGCTTCTCCCATCTACCCAAAGCCCAGTCCATTAAGTTAAATTCGCTTTACCTTCACAAAACGGACTTTATTGCATTTGAAATAAAAGGAAGACTAATGTTGTCGAAAGAAAGCAATAGCTGAAGTTGATAGTACCATAGTAATGGTGTGCGCCACAATATGGAGTTAAAGAAACAATATTAATGCCAAATGAATAGCGTAACAGTGAAAAAATAAAGGCCTTACGGTATTCTCATGCATACTAAACTTTTTACTACGTCAATTTTTTATAAAGAACTAAACTCTAAGTGGAAGAATGTCTTAAGAACTCCAGTACTGGGGTTTTGGTCAATTAAGCAACTTGAAATTATTAACTGAGTATTACTTAAATTAAATGACCTTCTCTCAACACCTAACATAAGAGAAACGCAATCTTAGCACTTTACTAGTCCTCGTGTACATCAAAACTTATACATACTGTTCAGAGCTATGCCTTACAAAAACTTGCAAAGAGAGAGAATTTTTTGCCAAGCATCCTATTTTTCTATATTAAGCTGTGTTACCCTCCATATATGAAAGGTTGTAGTTTTTACCTCCGCCTCCCAACCTGGTCCCAGCAACATTCTCCCACCATTGTGCCTTCCCCCACCATGTTATGGTCATATCTGTTGTCCCTCCAGAACCCAAAAATGTATCCCCCCAACTTGTCGGGGTGACTCTAAGTATAACTATATTCATTTTTTAATATACATTTGTATTTCTTTCAGGATATTGTGGATTTGGCTGAAAGTAGCGAAGACGAAGACTTTCTCCCTCCACCACTTGAAGACGAGGAACCAGAGTCCAGATACGTTTTAGGTATGAAACATAAGGCTTAATTTTTACACCTGAGAACCTTACCTATCTCCACTGTGGTTGACCAGCAGCAGTGTGGAATTTATAAGCGTTGCGAAATTTGTCCCATTTAAACGACGTATTCCTGTAAGTGCTGGTTTTGATTTGGTCCTTTACGATATTTTATAGAAGAAGTACACCATTTGTAGGTAAATAGACCCAGATACCATAATCTAGTAAATGCCTTAAACAGATACCAAAAGATCTTCGTTAAGATCGGTTCTAAAGAAATTCATGACATCGCGAGTAACGGTTTACATTCGTTTACAGATTTTGTATGCATACGTGGACACGAGGCAGAACCCACGTAAAACTAAATGTTTTTAGTGTGTTTTGGCGGGGTTCTGATGGATTGAGGCTTTGACCAAAGGACGAAATCATATAGCTTTTAAGAAGCCGTTTCTGTTGCGTTTACGATAATAGAATATTCTCAAGCTGGTATCTCAATATGATAGTAATATGTTTTAATGGAAAATGGTTAGACAAGGGATGATTGAAGGTACGAGAAACGTTCAGCATCTGTAGTGAATTGTCAATATCGAAAAGACACGAGAGAAATAGAAAATGTGTCACCACCAGGGATCGAACCCGTGACCCACGCTTTCGCGGTGTGTGATCGACTGAGCTGGCTGACAAAAATATCTCACTACCGAGGATACGATGATACTATATTAAATTTTTTGTTATTAGGGCTTCGAGGTCTGTTATTGGACTAGAATTCATTAGTAATCACATCCTGCGAGGCCCCAATTGAGTTATATGGTTGCCAGTGGGGAACATTACGCCCTAATCGTCAAACGAAACAGTAAATACTGTTTTGAGAATGAATATCGTTTGGAAAAATAAAGAAATATTTGCAAATAGACTGTATTAGGTAGATTTTCAATAAAGTCTTTTTCTCTTTGTAATGTCACATTCGTGACACGGTGTCACCAACTTGTTGAATTACCAGCGCTCTATCCGAACCTTGCAGAATCTAATGATGGAAGACTCGAGCCTCTCTTTAGTTATTGCGTTGCCAGGGGAGAACTTTACATTGGCAGAATCTAAAAAATAGGTGACAGTTTGGTGTTAGAATTTTGAAGATTTTAAAAGTAAGAAAACATTGTAGATGGAGTATACTTTGTTTTCTTTGAAGGCCTTTAGGGAGTCTTGTCCTATTTCAGTGAAATACTACGCTTTTGACAAACAGGCAGTTATTGGTTCACATGCGATTCGTGTATTATTGTGAAATACGTCTGCAAAAACTGTTTAGATTTGGTTTGTTTGCAATTTTAACAAGTCACTATACAATCGTGTGAAACATGTTTAGCTACCGATGACGCGCGACAGGTGGAAATGTGTTCGGAGAAATGTTTGTCATCGTAAAACTGAATAACACCAGCCGCGCTTGACACATTTTTGTTATTAAGATAAAATAATCACGTCGTAAAAGAAGCCATATAGAGTTGGTACTACTTCTTCGCAATTTCTGTCATTCATGAACAACAGATGGATACAGCTACTACGACGTTTGCAGAAGTAGCGGTGTTAGTAATAAGAATAAGAGGAGTAGCAGCTGTTGTTGTTGCTGTTGTTGTTGTTGTCCTCGTCGTCCTCCTCGTTCTCGTCCTCGTCGTATTAGGGGTCACTCAGTAATTACCTAATGCTAAAAATGGACTTTTTTCAGCCCCACCCACCCATCTGTAACGAACTGTAACCGATAGCATAACCCCACCCATCGCCAGTCTGAAAAACACGCCCCACATTTCAAAAGGAGATGGGACCTGAAACGTTATCATGAACGTTATCATAAACCCTTGCCCGTACCATAAATGAAGAACATGGAAAATGGAGCTTGTCGAGTTGGGTTTTTTTACTCGTGTTTTTTTTTTCATTTTATAATAATGTCTTTCTATTTATTTCCAGTTGGTCATCCGGATAAACGGTATGCTCAAGTTGAGAGGAACAATATCAGCAGGAATAGCGGGCATGGGATATTTTACAGTGGTGGGGAAGGGATAGTAATATCAAGGAATACAATAAATAGCAATGAACAACATGGAATATACTTAACTCGACCAGCGGAAATAGCAATTACAAATAACAGCATCGCTTTTAATAAATTGTCAGCAGTTAATGTTGAGATTGGTGTTTGTTGCACTATCAAAGGCAATGGTATTTTCAGCAATGCGGAGTATGGAATAACGTCGTGTGGCACTGGCATAATTCGGGAGAACGATATCTTTGGGCACAGATTACCTTCTGTACTGTTGAGGGCACCTGGAGATTTACATATAACGAACAATCGTATCCAGTCGTCACAAAAGGAGTGTCTTCGGGTGGAGGAAGGAACTCGAGGTCTTGTGAACAGTAATAAGATTTTTCATTACAGTTTTGTGAAGCCAATTCACAAGGACCCTGAAAGTCTTGCGCTATTTAACTCAAACGATTTTATGATTGTTTCCAAGCCAGACGAGGTGGAGTTAACAGACGAGCAGGACAAAGAAGACGATTATAAATCTATTGACATTGGGGCTGTACCTTTTCGCCCACATTGGCACGAGGATGACGAAGAAAAAGGACCCTTTTACACAGCAGTAAGACCAAAAGTGAACCATAAAAATCCTTCACTTGGTGCCATTAGTAGAATTTGTACCATTCTATGATCCCTGCTGATATGTTCAATCTATTTTCCACTCGCGAAACTCGTTCAGAATCTCCATAGTCTGTACAACTCCCATCCCATTCAGTTTGCCTGATCGGGAGAACGCAAACATGTTAAAAGTAGAAGTTAAATGTCGCTTCAAAATGGGTGTAATAAACATGTGTATGTTGACTGTACCTAGAGAAATTTATTATACCATCTGTATGAGCTATCTGACATGTTTTGAATGAAATATTAAGCCTCAATTTTCTGGGGTTTAGTAAAGGATGGATGGGTGGTGTCAGGTGAGATCTCGGCGCAGCAATACGTCAGGCGTAGAATTTCCTGTCAGATACCTTGAATCCACAAATAGGCCTGAATCAACCGATTTAGAGTAGATTTAAGAGTTCCTGCTGAGACCAGATTCTTATTAGAAGTTTTTCGATGCTAGTCCCGAATTATTTAATAGGTAGGAGGGTTTCGGGTAATGATATTTTGTAATAGTAAAATTAGTTCTGTTAAAATAAGTGCACTGATGTATATAAACAGCAATGACAGGAGTAAGTAAACTCTAATGATTGGGTAGTGTGTATATAAATTAATCTATGCACAGTTACATTATCATCACAGATATTGGGTACACGATTATTGACGTACAGGAGAACTTAGAAACGGGGACAAGCTTATATTTATCCTGGGCATTCCAGTGTGGTATTTAGTACAAGTTCATAAACAAGAGTAACAATTGTTAATTGTATAGTTTTAGGTACTTTGAATTGCGACAGTAGGAGTAGAGCCCCCTACTGTTTTTTTTTATCTAACGTAGTAATTTTGTTGGGACCCAGGCAATTAGTTGTCCGATGCCAAATGTGTTGTGTCGCGAAGTTGAAACTAATGAATAAAGCAAACGCGATCGTAACTCATCATGATGTAATCTAGAATCGTTGCAATGTTTATTTACAAATAAGATCAGATGTGACGCAGCATTTAATTGTTACCAAAGTTCGCTGTGCGCCACAACAAAATGCATATAAAATGTGCTCAACTTAGCGTTTGATCCTCGTTTTAAAATCTGGGTATAAGAAGTGTCAGGACTTGACAGGAATTACGAATTTTCTGTCAACGGCCACGAAATTTTAGGATATGTTGCTAAAATCTGGTTTGGCCCAAAACTATCAGGAGTTTGTTTAAAATGTTTATTTATTAGAAATTTATTTATTTGTTAATGTAGATTGTAATTATGCTACTAACGGTAATCGGTAGATGCATCTATTAAGGGTAACGAATTTTAAGTTAAGTGAAGGACGTATCTGTAAACAGGTGGGGCAATTTCCCACGAGGGAATTTTCCGCGAGAGGCGGTCCTACTGGGCTGTTGAGCCTGCTTCATGGCTTGCTTCTCTGCCCGGTAGCACAAATTGAGGAGCGTTGCCCTTGGACGCCACAGCTGCTCTTTATTTATTAGTTAGCCTGTTTGGTGCTTTTTCTGTTTATTAAGGGTAGTTTCAATGTCGGGCGCACTGCTCAACAGGGGTCTTTAATTGAGAGATTGCCGTATCGTGTTTTACCCATGTTTGGGATTTTTGCAGGTGCTACCACTCTGGTTCCGAGTGGACTATGGAGTATTAGCACATAAGACGTAATTTCATTTTTCCCAAAATAGAGGTATCCACTCCTTACAGAGGCGTAGGCTGGATTACCTGTAATTAATTACAATATACCTTGAAGTGTGCTGTCAATCCGCGTTTACCTATTTTCAGTTTAAATGCAAGTGTAGACAGATAATCTGTTGGTATTGTATGGTTGGTATTCTTATTGTTTGATTGTTGTTTTATTGTTCTCGCTTGTTCTCGCTTGTCATCGCTTGTTATTTTAATTCTCAATTTCTATAAAAATACAATAAATTGTTTTTTAGTTAAATTATTGTGGAATTGTTATTATCATTTTACTATTTTCAACTTAAAGTTTTTATTGCACATTTATTGATATTTTACGTTTAAGTGTTTTTAATTTTATTTTTATTGTTTTTTCTATTTTTTTTTTTTATTGTTATTTGCAGTGGTAACGTTTACTAGTTGAACAGTTAAAATTGCCCAATAAAGACCTCAGAGAAACTAAACGTCATCGTATGGGGTAATATAATTCCTGTCGCGGAAAATGAAACGGCGAAAAATTCGCATATAATCTTTTGTCCATCAAACTGATGCAAGCGAATTAACATGATGGTCCATATTTTTGTATGAATTCTAAATATTTGCATGAATTCCAAGTGATTGTATAAATTTTATATAAAAAGTTTTTCTCTAGGATGCACAGATAAAAAGTTATTGATAATTGAAATCGATGACCAACTTTAGTGTATTATGGTCAAAAAAACTCCAACTTTAAAGGGTTAAGGTGCATGACATTCCCTAGCACATACAGGTGTGTGGTACTCTATATTAGAATAATGTATCACCAGAGATATTTGTTAACGAATATTGGGATCTGCTGGACAGTCTAGGCTTGCACACTTGCTAGGTAGTTTGCGAATGCTTGAAAGTTCACCTCTTAGCTTGGAGGGATGAGATTATGCAATTCAGTGCTAAACTTAGGTGCACTGGACCTTTTTCGTATAACAGCATCACTTCATCACATTTGATTTTAATTGTTCACAATACTTAGTGGCTGTTTAGATCAGGGTCTCTCAACCTCTGAAACCATATTAATCCCCCTTACCCTACCAAAGTTTCAAAGTAGCCCCTGGGGCTAGGAATTTCACATCCCTCTACTCGTTAAGAGGGTCCTTTGATCTCTGTTGAAAAACACTGGTTTATCTAGCAAGCACATACCTGCAAAATGCATTCTCTTCTCTGCATTAAAGAACCAGTGTTGTACGGTGCTGGTCTTTTTGTGATGTTGGCAAATGGTTTTGATTGTGTGACAATGTGAACTCTGTCTGAGGAAATAGATTTCTAGTGTTTTGGAATTCTGGTGGATCATTGGTAAGATTCTGCATCGCCCCATCTGTGTGATGTAAATAAAGTATAGTTCATGATCATGGTAATCGTCAAATATTGCTTTGTTAATTAGCTTTACCAGAAATTAGATTAGAAAGTGTCTCATAAGCACATATTTATTGGATCTAGCCATTACTAATCGTCTTGCGATTTTATAGAAGGTGAACCACAAAATGACCTCTTGTAAAGCTAGTTGTTAGAGGCCACTTAAGTGTCAGGAAATTACTGCACCTTTTAGTGAGTGACTTACAAATGAAGGCAATGCTGCCATGCTCCAAAGAAATATTGACCAACGACAAAGCGTTGATATTTTTTGGAGTAAATGGGGTTAATTGTGTTAAAAGTGTCTTTGTTTGTTTAACTATACATAACCATTAGTGCATGTAAACATTTGTATATTAAACCAGACGTAGGAGTATGAGTTGTGTATCACCCAGTGGAACCCCACCTCCATCGCCTCACACCTCCACCAAAACGTGTATTCCGTTTATGTGTTGAATAAAATAGGGCCAGCATTTCTACAATCTGGAATGGAGTGTTTTAGCCATTTCTTCTCAAGAACAGGGGCAGCAGTCCTGGTATTGATTGTATTGGTGTTGGCAGTAGCAGTATTGCTTGTTATTGTCCAGGTGATTGGAAGATAGACGATTGGGATGTTCTCTTTTATCGGCATCTGTCTGTCGACGTTTCAAGAGCCCCAGTGATCTGGCGTGCCGTTTGCTCGTCGACGTCGTTTGTCCATCAGTTTGAAGTACATTTACATTGGCCGTATCCGTAATTTTGATAGCAGTAGGCACGCTGTACTTGCTTTGGGTTTTTCTAAATGATGATATTTACAATCTCATTGGACATTTTCTTTTTCTTCTACAGTAAATAAACAACTAGCAGACAAAGAACGTGTTGCTGCAGCACTGGAAAATAAACACCTCTTGGACGTCGTCAATCAGTGTTTGAAAATACGAATGGATAACCTTTGACGAATTTAAATCACACATGAGTGAAGTTCATTTGAACATAATACAAAGAAGATATTTTAGGTAATTTCTTGTAAATATAGGATTGCTACTTTAAGTTGATTAAAATTTTATGAGGAACCAGAAATTTCTATCGCTACGACAATGTACAATCGAAGAGGCAAGATGTTAATAGTTTCCTCAAAGCTTTTGCATCTGTATACCCCTTAGCCTTGTCGACAAAGGGGAAAGATTCGGTCGTATGCGTGCAGCGGCTGACTAACCTCTTTCGCCCTAACAAGTTATCGGTAAGACTGCAGAAGAGAACGAGATGTACAAATGTTTGTCAGTCCTTGCCTCTCTTATGTTGCATGAAACCAGAGAGCTTTAATTTGTAAATATTGTCAATTATGTATGCTATTAATGCACCCGCGCACTTGCGATGTGATGATGTGCGCCTCATTTGAGTACCCAGCTGTGAGCACTGCATTAATAACTAAACCTAACTGCTTTGTACAAAGAAAGGCATAATAGTGTAGTACGAGACCAATTATGTTGTTCTGAGATTGCAACATCGCCGTTTTCATTGGAGCACTCGTTTGTTTTCCTCGTGTTGCTTGTTATACTGTATGTGCACGCCTTCATTGAATATGTACCCACTCCCTCTCCACTAGCGTACCTCTAAAGAGGATACAAGGCATTTAAAATTGTATCATTGTAATTTGAGACCATGAAATGAACTTGTAAACGACATAGGAACATAGCGATAAGCCAGCTGTTATCAGAGATTAAACTCCCGTGATAACCTATATAATAATTTCTGATGCAGAAATAAACTTGTTGAAAGTATTTGGAATACCGTTATGATAGTTTAGTTCTTTGTTACTGCAATAGGCTCAAGTTTCCCCTTACATTTAACCTCACCCTTCAGGTATTTTTGGTAAGATTAGACCATTTATAGAATATAAATTTGTTACTGATATTTTTATATCTCTTGGCGTAACCCCCCTTCTCGTTCGTTTTCTTTCACTTTTGCAATATGCCCCCTCCCCCTCCTTAGTGCGGACAGGTGTGCTTTTTTAATTGGTCCCGAATGTAACTTTTAGTAATAATGGATATTTTATATCATCGTGTTTAAATTGACTATCAAAATTTACCTTAAAACATTTGCTTGAATCTGCACGTACTTCGTATTCATCTACAGTAGATGCTATTACTTAGAAGTCCACGGTATCCATAAATAACGCCGCTACTCTACCTCGGGGTTGAAAGTTTGATTAAAATTCAAGCAGCCAACTTAGCAAACTTCGTCACAGTTCTGACACTTCAAAAGTATGGGTAAGCTAAAGCTCTTATGCAAATGGCCGCTTTACCCGCACCAAAAAAACCAGACAAATTAAAGCTACATGCGTGCTCAAACAATTTCCAACGTTCGAAATGGTGTTTTGACATTCGAATTAGAAGTTCGAATGACTCACAAATAAAGAAACAAACCTGTTAGTGTTTCCAACAGTATCCGTGTTATAATACCGTCTCTCGATGCTTTATGCATGGATCCCAAGTTGCAATTTACATATTTGTCGCACGCACAAATTTTAATTTTTGGTAAGTTTTAGAATGCGTTTACTTGGACCATAGTTGGAAGAATAAACTCTTCCAACTATGCTTGGAGTTTTTTCTTCCAACTATGCTTGGACCATGACATGATTTTAGCTCAATCGTATCAAGATACATTCTACGTATGTAAACAAGTCAAACAATCATTAAAACGCCGTTTCGTGTAGACGCATAAAAAAATCTTATACAGCTGTAAAATCTGTCGGATGAACTCGCTGCATTAATATGGCACCTTTCAATTTTCCCCAAAACAAACGTCTTAGCTATAATTTTGTGGTGATTTGGAGTCGGACGCGTCGATGTTTTGGAGGGCTTGATACAATAATAGTGACTTGCACATATACATGATAAACATTTAAGGCTACAAAAATCTGTCGGATGCACGCATATCTTTTAAAAACCATTAATTTTCAACAACAAAGCAAAATCGAAAAGAAAATGACATTTCCTAGTGTTCGTATTTTAGATATATTCTCAATACATAAATTCTGGCTGCTTGCGTTGATGCAGTGAAATAGTAGCTGTGATAATGTGTTGTGCGTCCGACAGACGGAATATTTTGAAGTGTAATGTTTTAACACTCATTATTTTGGAACATAATGATAGAGTCAACAGGACCGATTAAAAACTAGAGGTTCAAGTATTCTTCGCGTTGCAGTTACAATGGTTTTCGACAAAACCAAATTGCGACTGATGTTTACCAATTAAAAAACAGCGATTTTTACACTTTTTGGTACCACCAGCGTCTTCATTGTTAAATCCACGTTTCTGTAGATGATTTTGTTTTTATCGATGTGCATGCAGAATGTTTTTCTACGGAAGAGCTGCGCTTTAAATCGGATTGATAACCTCTGGACCGAAAGTAGTACCAAAAATAGGAATCCGTATGCGATCTAATCGTTCATTTTAGATGCTATGATGTTCTTAGTATGAGGACGTTTTCTATCCCATAGTGACAGGTCAACATGTTGCATAGGTTTTGCCTATAAATTAGGCACTTTTTTAAAGGAAGGATGTTGATATTCAGTTTCTTGTTTAGATCACTTGATACGAAAAATAATTAATATGCCATCCGGTTTTAATTGTAAACACTGTAAGGGCAATTTGAAGTCGCGGTTGTGCTTGAATTTTGACCACACTACAATTTTCCAAACGGAAATTTCGAGCTGATCTCATGTTATAATCAAAATGCACCCATTCATGACAGGCGAAATAAAGGAAAAGATCAAGAATTTTTAGCTCCTTAAAGTTAAAGGCTAAGAAATGGCAGGCAAAAATTTCAACAAGGATCATTTGAAGAAATTAAGAGGCCTACATATACCTTCTGCCGAAATATTTTAAAACTCTAGGGTTAGTTGCACCAATTAGCTGCATTCTTAGTGAGAAGGTAAACCAAGACAAACTGTTTAAATCGTTCATATTTTCATATAAAAGTAATGATATAATCTTTGACAGATGAGTAAGAAATTAACAGAGAATACGTTAACTCAAAGTACACTTACTACATTACGCATGCGCAAAGATCTGTATTTAATTGTGATAGCACAAAACACCGCAAAAGCACCTCAAACTTGAATGGCGAATCCAATTTTTCTCACATTTATTTAAGATTATCCTATGATTCCAATAAAGTGGTATTGCCCATCTACATTTGAAAGCATATTATTTCATTCTTCTGTCCTGAAAATATGTAGTGGAAAACAGAGTACAATGCGAAGCTATTAAGTTTATTGTATGGCCATGTGAAAATAATTACGTTAACTGTAGCCGCAGAAGCTCTTGACTACTGCATGATGGTAAAACGTGAGAATCCAATGTCTTCGTTTTGACAGCCTATTGAAAACGAGTTAGGTGCACAAAGTCAAAACCATGGACCTCTCAACAAGAGCATTTATCTAAATTCTATTACTTAGAAGTCCATGGTCAAAACCTAAATTGAGACATATGAGGGAAAACTGGACTGTGACAGCCTTCGCAAGGAATGAAACCAACGGTACAACGGAGCCCTCCAGAGTTTACAATTCTCAATTTCTCTTGAGCCTTCCCTATGTAGGCTACTACCTTGGATAACTCTAGAAATCAGATTTCAACGTTTGTCAAGTGGATATTTGGTCTCAGCAATCGTCTTTTGTCCTCAACTGACAAAGAGGCTTCAGTTCATGATCACAATCAAAATATGACAATTCCAATCATTTTATCTCTTCTTGCTTGTTATGTACCATCATCGTCTTGACTGCTACTCATTGTGCTGTTCTTGACAAGTTCAATCTTTTGCGAACTAAAGGAAGAACACACAGGGGATATTAAAAAATTGACATTAAAACACTTTGCAGTGAGCAAAGCATCACAGCTCCCTTATTAGCAGGACACAAAGGTTTTTGTGTACTATCCCTTTCAAAGTTTACGATAGGCTGAAATTCGAATTTAAAGTACATACGAATGCTGAGGGTCAGCTTGTGATCCAGAAGGATCAGTTCGAGTATTTTAGAAGAACTGAAAACATGTCTAAAAGTTGTGGAAATAGTGCAACGGCGGAAGTTGGCATTCTTTCGGTATGTTTACAGGGAGAGTGCTCTGATAGCAGAAGTTATACGACCCAGGCAGGCCGTATACTAAATGACATAATAGCATGAACTGATGCAAGTGTTAAAGAATCAGAAGGCATGGCAATGGATAGAAAAGCTATAGAAATTCCAGTCACGTGCTGCTGATATGGGTAGTCAACCTCGCTAATGAGGAAGCTAAAAGTGAACTGAACCCGTTTCAACCTTTCCCTGTCCCAAGAAAGTTGGCTTTTTAGGATGCTCCCTCTACATGATCGCATTCTATGCACCTAAATTCCATGTCTGTTTACCAGATGATGCCAGCCAACTGGACAATGCAATGTAATAATGGCTACTATTATTATTGTAAAAGATATTTATACTGAAAAGAAACTTAATTTTTTAAAAGGGAGAAAGACCACAAGGAACTTTCGAAACTAAAAAATTTTACAGTCTCGTACATTTCCGATGATCTGAACAGCATGAACATAATGAAGGAAAACGCTGTACGGATAGAACAAAAAATAAAATTTTCACCCCTACTTTAATAGTTTAATTTAATTTTTCCATCTATAATTTGTCATGGGATTTTCAACGGCAAAATAGACATCTTTGGTGCACCAGGATCATCACAAATCCTCATGTATTGTATTGTAGGTTTCATCTTTATATTCCCTACAAAGCAATCTTCGGGAAAATTTCATTCGCACTTCTGATAGTATACCGGTCTAGAGGTCGATTTCTACTATATTTAAACATAATGTTTAGGAGAATTTTTTTTAAAATCATGAGTGAGTGAGTGAGTAAGTGAGTGAGTGAGTGAGTGAGTGAGTGAGTGAGTGAGTGAGTGAGTGAGTGAGTGAGTTGGTAGGTAGGTAGGTAAGTGAGTGTGTGTAAGTATGTGTGTGTGTGTGTGTGTGTGTGTAAGCGAGTGAGTGAGAAAATGAGTGAGTGAGCGAGCGAGCGAGTGAATGAATGAATGATTGAACCAATTAGCGAGTATACCCCTTTGTATTTCACTTGTATATGCTAATGAGTTAAATGCCAGTAACTGTCTTACATCGACGTTACTGGGGCTAAAATTTTAATTACCACCTCCTATCGTTTAGAATTATAAATAATAAGGGGAATAGACTGGTTCTAAATTGTAAGCCAGTTCTCAATTTATGAAACATTTTTAATTCAATAGATCAACAAAATAACTATTAAGGCAATAGCAAGCTTGGTATTACTAAACAGGTCTTTAGATGATATTTTAATAGGTGTTTCCTTCAGGTTGCTATGATAGCATAAACTGACCATTAACTGTGCAATATGTCGGGGCAGACGTAATATTATACTGAAGAAAAACACTGGAGTAAACGTTTCCAGAATTCATAGCTTTATGGAATACTATCTAACAAACATAAAAAAAAAATCTTCAGACATTTGAAGTAATTCTAACTTCTAAACCCTTACCACAACCCTTCCATATCTTACACAGTGTGCCGCTTCTCCATTCAAATTTGTCAATATCATACATTATAAAACCCTGTTTACTATGATATTCATTTTATGGTAGAGTTTATAATTTCAAACAGCTACTTGTCTATGTTGTACCCCTAGACTCACTTACCGTCTATGGGTACAAACATTCTCGACATGCCAAAATGAGCACGTCAGAAGAGAACTAATTCAAGTGCTTTTCAATGTTAATTGTTATTGAAGAGGTCGCTTCCATGAGGATAGTTCGAGCAGTTAGAAATTAGATAGTGTCTATTTTATTATACTTATATTGTTATCGGCTACATAAACTTGTAAAGCCGTGTCTATTTCGACACTGGACATGATTAACGTCTATAGATATGAGTAAATTATTCCTCTTGTGGATTTGTTTGACAGATATTGGGAACCTTGGATATTCGTCTGCACCGAAATTTTTCCCCAATGGTAAGTAGCCATGAAATTATTGCAAATGAAAATCCTATTTTGGTTATAGTTATATTGCAGTTATCGTCTAATTTTGCATGTTTTAGGGAAATTCTTTGTATAAAACCATACATTTGGAGCAATGTTGAGGCGATGGACTCCATTGAACTGGAACCTGCGACCCCGTTCGACCTGTATTTAAATAAACCTGCAATTGTTCACGGTACAGAGATCTTGACAAACTCTTCTCTGCACATCGCTTTAGGTGAAGCTATATGGTTGCTTATAGTCAAGCGGATTCTTCACGAGCTTAAATAGCTTAATTATTTTACAACTATGTTTGATCGAAATTGTAGATAATGATTCATTTTTGGCTGCGATAAAATATCTTTGTGTTTTGTGTTTAATTTTTAAACAGGGTGCCTACATCACTTAATTGTGGTTTTCAGTGGGGCCCTACATATTTTCTTAGCCTAGGCTCTATGTGTTCCCTCCTCTCTCTGTTTCACTCCCTGCCTTTTGATACATGTATTTATTTATTTATTTATTTATTTATTTATTTATTTATTTATTTATTTATTTATTTATTTATTTATTTATTTATTTATTACATTTTGGACATGACACAAATATACGATGTAGAGAATGACTGGAATTACTTTTCTGTTACCTTTTATTTCCAAGATTTTTTTGTCATAATGAAAAGAGTATCTAGCACTTTACTCCTCGTTGGGTCACTTTTTTGATACCTCTATTGGTTTTGCTGTTGGTGCCTAAAAGGCTGGGGAAGTGGGATAAAGAGGTATTGTAATCGTTCATCCTCTGCCTCATTAACTTCTTTGGTTACCATTCTTCACGCATTACTTTTTAACCTCTTTTTGTTAGTAGATGTCGCATATCGATATTTAATACTTTGCTCCTTACTGGTTGTCAACTGCATTCTCCTGTCGTTCCTTTCATCATTTATCAACAAATTTAATGGAGTCTTTGATGATGCTCCTATTTATTTGTCGTTCATAACATACTTCTTGTAAACTTTGATGCATTTTTCTTCCTGATGTAGATGAATGCCGCCATTGCGACAAAAATGCTATCTGTGTCAATGGTCACTGTATCTGTAAAAAAGGCTTTGTAGGTGACGGCTTGGAGTGTTGGGGTAGGTGAAATCTATTTGCATGGTATGATTTACTAAAGTGGAATAATAATACGTTGCATTTGTCTTGGAATGAATTAATCATATCTGTTCTCAAGTGCACATTTAAAAGACAATAACGATCCATTAGTGGCATCGTCATCGTCAGCTTCGCGCCCCCCGCCAATCGTACGATATGACACAGGAGAAATACCTTAAGATCTCATGATTGATGAGGTCAATAAGAGCAGTCACAGAGGGTCATAAACAGGTAAACTACAAATGTAATTAAGAGTCACAGCAAACTTCTAATTGATTGATCAAATACTCTGTCAAGGCAAAATGCAACTGAAATTACATTTTTCACGTAGCACTGGACGACTATTACATTTTTTCCACCGAAGAGCATCCAACACACCTTGAAAATTGTGCTTATTTGACACTTTCTCCAGAAAATAGGAAACTGATTATTGAAAAGCCCTTTTAAAGTTATCGCGTGTACCATTTGTGTTAGAGTTAAGTTAGATTTAAATGTTTCGATATTTTTTTGGTGAGTAGATTTGTGGGTAGAAACTTACAACTTTAGATTAGTGGATTTCATTCAAGAAATCCTATTTATTAATCAAACTGACCAACCGGTTAGTAATCGTAAAAATTGTGCTCTTTTTTTAGTGGAATCTAGAAAAGACATTGATTGGTCTTGTGGCACCAACCCATGCCTAAATGGTGGTACTTGTAAACCAGGAAGAGGGAGATGTGTGTGCCGTTTGGGATTTACCGGAGACTTCTGTGAAAGTGAGTTTTTAATGTTTTCGTCACGTAATTTCATTTACCATTATGTTGGCTTGTTCTTTTACCAAATATTTGTTAATGCATGTGCACATTTCCTTTCCATAACTTATGCTTATGGTTGACATCTTGACATTTTTTATGGATGTGTTCAGCGACAGATTTTATGAATGTGTTCACCGACAGACTTTGTTACGTTTTGGGCTGCTATAAAAATAGAAATCAAAGAAAGAAGAAAGAGAGTAATACTATAGTAATTCTATGTGTAGTGTAAAGAGTGGGACACGGCTCTTGATGCTTCGCCCAGAAGAGTGCGTGTATGGGTGATGATAATAATAATCATTCTCCTCCTCCTCCTCCTCCTCCTCATCATCATCATAATCATCATCATCATAGTAATAATATATAACATTGATGAAATGACAATTCTCGACAGTGAGTTGCTAGGAAGGTTAAATACTGAACCCCTATTAGATAGATCCACAGAACATTCCTCTTGAATTTATTTTAGGCAAACAATGCAAAAAAAATGTAGTCAAGAGTACTTACCGGGTCTTGGAACTTCCATATTATATCGAAAATAGAAGGGCTTTAGTGTTTTGTGGATTTATTGTTACAAATTAAAAAGTCTTCTGTTTTGTTTTTCATCTTAACACAAAATGTACTAAATTAAGAATAAACAGTCATCAGATGATAGTCTCTTTGTTTTTCCTGGAGATTGCTCTGTACTGCAGAGTCCGGGAGCTTCTATAAGTCCGGCCACGTAGGCCGTGCAATCTCTCTGTAATCCCAACGCGCTTACTGTCCCTGTATAAACAATGCCTCGTGTAATAATAACTGTAGTTAATATCGATTAATATGGGAACTAATAAAAATGCCTTTCGCTTACCTTTCCAGACTTTTGCCCGCCTGTCGTCCACTTGAGTTTTGATAAGATGCAAGGAACCATCGTGAAAGATGAGTCGTCTTATAAAAATGATGCTACTCTGGCTAACGGCGCTGAAATTGCTCCCGGTCAAGGGAAATGTGATTCAGCTGTTTCGCTGTCTGGTAAGATTAATTTCAATTATATAATCATATGTATGAGTTAGCTCATTTGCTATATACCAGACGTTTAAGGACCATATGCGTAGAGGGTATATGCGCAGAGCAGTGCTACCCTGCCTAGGAAGACAGCCAGTCGCGTTGATGGCTTCTACAAGATGTTTAAGTAGTGTTTGTACCAAATTTCGTCTGGCAAGTTGTAGCGTCCCTGGGCGAAATACGACATTGATAATTCTAACCTAAATACGTTATCCTGTTTCAACAGTTTATAGAAATAATTCATAAGGATGGAGCTGGAAAACCGTTCGATTTCTATATTTGATATTCCAGTCAGGTCGCCATTTCCTTCCCAACAAAAGAAACAGTTTATACTTGAGTCGTTGGTAGGTAATTATATTACGAGACATGTCATTCAATACAAGGTGTTTAGTTTCGTGTTGCTGTTTAGTTTAGTCTAGAAATTTAGTTGTTCTTGTTCCTGTTGCTGCCCTTGATGGTCACAAACTGATTAGCTTTTGCGAAAAAAAATGCCCTGACGTCCATCAAAAGAACAAAATATAATGGGAACGGTAAACTGATAAAGAAAAGCACATTACCTTGAAAGGACCTGGAATGGGATGGAATATTTTATGATTGAAGGGTTGGGAGCAATTCATGTAGGATGCCTGGGAATGCCAGGGAATGTAGGAGGCTAGGGAAAGGTTAAGCAGAGCAGCAGCAGAGCAGCAGCAGAGCAGCGAGAACTGCTACAACCATATCGGTACGACCGCGCCTGGATCTGTTTAGCTTTTCCCATCCCTCTCTATCACTTCTACAAAGATTCCTTCTTTGATAGGCCCCAATATTAGAAACCTTTGCTCACCCGTGTATGCGTTTCTATTTCTAGGTTTACTGAGAAACGTTGAGATTTATACGTTACATACGTCACCGATTTTATGAGCGCTTTCCTCTACCGTTTTCTTTTTATTTGATAAATCCCTTACCCTCTTCTCAATGGATTGGTTTCATTAAAGGAGTTGGTACGTTATTACAATTTAATCTTATTGGCATAGTGACCGTCCATTTCGTACCTTCTTACCCTACTAATCCATGCTATACATACCTCTCCTGCACATACAGGTGGCGATGTGTTTTTCGACGGAGAACAATTTTGGCCGAAGCCAGTAGCTGCAACGACAATTGCACTCTGGATAAAACTGGATACAAGCAAAGGCGTCCAATCCATCTTCGATACAGTAGGAGGACACTATTCAGTTCATCGTGAAGGACAGTATCATTTTGAGATCGACAATGGTGCCATTCGATGGTTTCATAGGAATGAAAAACATATCACAATCTTCAATGTTTTAACGGAAAAACTGCTCAAGGAGGGAATATGGAACCACGTTGTAGGGACTTATGAATCTAAATCTGGTATAGCTAAGGTATGATAATCATGTTTATTTCAAGAGACACTAAGAACATAGAAAATATGTTACCACTGGGACTCGAACACATTACCCAGGCTGTCGTGGCGTTTGCACTACCAACTCCTCTAAGTGACCCGCGATGGTAACATACATATTTTTCTACGGGAGTTTGTGTTTTCTCTGAAATTTTTCTAACAATTTTGGCGCCTCCAAATTGTTGGTTTGCTTAACGATTGTTCAATCAGCGGTCGACAAATTTTTGCTTCGATCCCTTTCTTTGTTTGCGAGTTATCATAAACGATGCTTGAATGTTTGAAAAACTTGTTCTTTGCACGAACCATTCGGATGAGGGTGCAACGAAACAGGTCAATGGCATTTCACTGATGATTCCGTTATTAAACATTATCTACAAATTTCTTAGTACCAGGAATCTTTTCCTAAACAAAACATCATCACAAAATATTACGCAAGCTAAGTCTAATATAAACCGGTTTTCGAGTTTTAGTTACTCAATTAACTACACGGTGCGGTTTTTAATTTTTAAATTTTTAGAGTGCATTCACTTATACGGAACTTCCGATTATCTGAGAGTGTGCTTTTATTACAAAGTTTTTTTTAAAAAAGCAATAGAAAACCAGTATCTTGAAAATCATAGTAATAGTGCCCCCCTTGACAAAATTTCCGTTATTACGACACTTGATATCAAAGAGAGAGTGTGCCTATTTTTACAATATATTTATTCATGTTCTTCATCATTATCTGGGGTGTGCTTAATCGTAGAAGTGCGCTTAAAGGAAATATTTGGTCAAAAAGGATGCGCTTATTCGAAACTCTGTCCTTGCTGGGACAAACCCGGCTGTATCTTGCTGGGGATTACACTGGAGAACTTTACAAGTCTGTCTCTTGGCGAATATTGTTCATACTCAGCTTCTCTTTTGGAAAAGAATAAAATTCCATGAAATTAATGTTAGCTATTTAGCGTCTTGCGTGCTTAGCGTCTAGCGTCTAGTGTATCTTTGCGTGGGCATGAAAGTTTGGTGCTGATACTCCTTTTCGAAAAAAAACTGTTCTCGTTTTCAACCAGTTTCAGAACGAGACTGGGTTTGCACATTTATTCAGCGGTAGTTTCTCTTTCTCATTTGGTTTCTAGCAAACTTTTGCAGGGCGCGGCTTCTCGTACGGCAGCACGAACGTGTGTCTATCTTGGGCAGTTTGTCTTTGTAAATTCTCAACTTTTGACAAAGTTGAGATTTTAGGCCTCAAATTCATATTTGTAGTTCGATACTTTTTTCCTGGATACGTTGACAATACTCCATAATTTTTACTGAAAACAAGAAACATGTTTTGGGTGGCCTAAGGATTCTGAGAAATACAACTATTGTAAAATTTCCATTTCTGGGGTGTTTTCCCAAAATTATTGCAAGCGCAAGCTGTTAAGTATCAAAACCACTACAATGATCATTTTCATAATCTGCTTTCTGTTAGTATTCTTTGAGCACTATCAATTATACCAATAAAGGTAATATAGAAATAGTTTGCAAAGAAACAGAAATCTCTTGCAAAATAGAGTACTTTCAAAATTTCAAATAAACATATTTCTTTCGAGATACCTCACAAGTATATAGCAAACCATAAATTTTCCGAAACTAATTCTAAAGCCGAGTTCAAAATAGGAAAGTAAACGACATAGACTATTAACAACACTAGTTTAAGCTGCCTAGAATGGGACGACAGTTAGAAATAGTTGAATTTTTTTTAGTGTTTTGAAACTAATTGGGCATAACAACTAATGGATCCAACTTCATAAAAACATTGATGGCACTGGTAAATGGGTCTTGCTATAGAGCTAGCTTGTTATTTTTGTTTTCAGTCAACAACGCTCATAAGGCGCACAAAAACCGGTTGGCCACTATTAGCTATTGGCAAAAAGATCACTATGACAAATGCATCAGAATACTCCCCACCCCCCACCTTATAAGGTCCCTAAGTGCACGTTATCAACTCAAAAATAGACATTTAAACAACTGCTTTCTAGGGCGAGGCTGGTCGTAATATTACAGTATTACAGAGAAGGGAAGGTAACGTCTATAAGAACTAGTACAAAGTTAAGGGTGAAAAAAACTGAGTGGAAAAGGCAAAAATGCCCTAAAACATTCCTTAAGCAAAACACCCGTATTTTACTATCTAGGGCTGGCTCTAGTAGCGAATCTTCAGTATGGCAGTGCAAAGTTCAAAGAGAATTTCCTATATTTGAAACATAGGTTACCAATGTGGGGTGATTTATACTTCAGCATGATACACTTTATGTCTATCCTGTGCACTAGGATTTGAACATAGATAGTATTACTTGGAAATATAAAACAGGTACTTCAATGTGAGATAGGTCTGTTTGGATGAAGTGGTGAGGGTAAGCCACAATGTCGAGGACGCCTCAGATACAGGAACCACCATACTCTGGCCTGGCTTCGCCGGAGTATTCTTGGCTTGATAAAAATTAGTGTCAGTGTACCACCTTAAGCTAGGTTTGGATCTGTTCTATCAGCTTTGGAATTTTTCGTAGTAGTAGCAATATTCAAAAAAACTTACGTCGTTGGCCTCATCGCCACCTTGTTTGAAAGTGTTGCCAGACCTTAAATGGTCTGCCGTTTCCTCGACTGTGCTGCCCTCCTCTGCTAAGATCTTCTTGCCCTCCTTTTGTGTACCATTCATGAGGAAAAAATGGAGTAAACATCAGCTATTGCTTATAAAAACATTAAACAAATGAAACCATTGTAAGGGGGTGGGGCAGTGTTCTTATTCCATTACTGACTGTTCCGTTAAGTACCTTTGAAATGACCAAATCGTGGTCTTCCTGCACTACAAAGACAAGGTTTCAATGCTTTGCGATATTCCTTCTAAGCTAATAAAAGAGACGAAAGTTTCAAGATCTTTAAAAGAATCAAATCCGTTACTGTTTTCTTGTAAATTTTAACAGGTGTGACCCCTTCTGCAAAAACCAGCTACTTCAACAATCCTAACCGAAGAGGAAAGTTCCAGGGAAAACTTACGAAATTACTTTTTGATCAAAAACATGACAGGAAATCTCTAACCCTCCTCTCCCTCCCACAAGTGGGGCAAGCCCAAGAGTTTGTATAAAAAGAGGGTTATATTATTCTCTCTCCACTCCACGTTATATTCAAAGGATTTTTGAATAAGTCACCACCATTAAATTCTTACTCCATCATTGTACGACTGAAACAAATGCCTAAAAGGGTATCTACAAAATGCATCTTGTATGGGTAAGAACAGTATGATTCCGCTTTCAAACACGTTCTGCCTAAAACTCTAGTCTCATTAAATCTTGTTCCTCGCCACATTACAACCCATTGGATATAGCTGGTGCCTGTGAATCTCCCCACATCAAGCTACTCTGGTTCAAAGTAGTTCCATTTTCAAACAGCGTGAATAGGTTGCTCATAACACACAATTGCTTCGCAGCGAAACCAGGTAAATAAAAAATGGTTAAAGAAAATCTTTACTTTCATCTCAATTAGAATGTCCAGGTTGTAAACCAGTTTTATTTTCATAAGAAATTTGGGAAGCAGGGACAAGTCCTCACAAGTTCCCACATTGGAGACTAGTCGCATCCCACCATCAACTTGTGAAAAGAATTTTATCATAAACTACAAATTGTTGAGATAATTTACTTACATTATAATGTATGTCTTACAAGATATTGTACTTACTTGGAAACAAATACCACACTTTATATTGCCGTTGAACTCGAAATATAACGCTGTCAAACACTTTGTGGCAACATACCCCCTGTTCCCCTACTCAACCACATGGGACCAGAAGTGGCAGAATCAGATCGCTTATTTGTTGTGTGTGAGGGGGAGGGGGGGCTGGAAAAGAAGAACACCAAACAATGCCTATGTAAAAGAGAGGCATCGACCTGCACAGCATTGAAACCGTGTAATTTTGGAGACCGTAATCTTTCGATTTGGTAAAAAGGACACCGATGGTTGGTCTACTACTCTTATAACAATCCATCACAGTAAGTCTTCAGGGGTGGGGGTGGGGGCTATTTCACACAGGATTCCGAGTATAAGTTAAGCAGGATAATATGGTAACCACGAATACACTGAACATTTTGATGGCAAACAGTTGTTATCATACAAGAAAAACAGAAATTGCATCAGCTCTCCAAAGCATTATGCAACCCCTCCCGGTCAGAGTACAACACTATCGTGATGTGTTGACCAAAAAATCAGGGGCCATTTTCTTGAAAATATGTTTTACATACGCTGGGAGTATGCTGTTGTGACGAAGCAACGTAGGA
>JAAAKM020006971.1:114763181-114773939 GCA_010016025.2 Alatinidae sp. Z8VKAUB7J3
GTTACGGTCTTCAGTGTTAAGGTCGTCTGAGTTACGGTCTTCAGTGTTAAGGTCGTCTGCGTTACGGTCTTCAGTGTTGAAGATCACTGTGTTAAGACCTTGTTTGCTTAACGAACTACGGTGTTGAGGTCTGCAGTATTGGTGTTTTCTGCGTTAAGGTCTTCAATGGTGAACATTACTGTGTTAAGATCTTGTGTACTTAACGAACTACGGAGTTCAGGTCTTCAGTTTTACGTTTATCTGCATTATGGTTTTCTTCTTGTGCACTTAAAGAACTACTCTTTGGTCTCTAATAAACAGGAGGACGTTTATTAGTTTCTTGAAATCTCCATTGTTAGATTCAGATATTATTTTCGAAAAATCGATTCCAAGCCCCCACCCCCATCCCTCGTTTATTAAATTTTGAAATTTTTTCCAGCCCCCCTCTTTTTCCCCCCCGTTAATTAGAGAGCAAAGAGTGAGGTATTCAAGCCTTTAGCTTTAAGGTATCTTTGTATATGTGCGACCAAGTTGTCGCGTTTAACTTGGCACGACACCTGCCATGGATTGTGTACAGAATATTCTACAGAAAGAAATTTTAGAGATATCATTAATTGGCAAGTAAATATTCCCCTAAAAATATCAATGGTTTAATGTCATGCAACATAAAAACCCATGGTAGGTGTCTTCTTTTTAAAGGCCTAGTTCTCAACTTTAGAAGTGTTTTCAATCTTTGACGTAGATTCAATCTTTGACGTGTGACTATTAATTAAATCGGGTTGCCAAACCAACCTTATAAATATATTGGCCGATTGTTGATCTATCGCAACTATCTCTATATTTGCATGCAAGAGTCGGGTCATTTTACCGACAGTAACATTCTCGTGGCAAATTTTAAAACGCGTTAATATTTGCTCCAGAAATGCTCATCTGCTCATAATAACAGGGAATTAATTAAAGCCGTTTCAGCTTATGCGGAAATACTCAAGTATTTTGCGATTAATTATTCTTTTTTAAGTTTAAACATCGCAGTAATGCATCAAAGCAGAACGCGACATTAAGACTTTTCGTAAAGCAGAACGACAATGTGATCTTATGGTGAGGCTTGTAAAGAAAGCTCATTATATGACCTGACTGCAGACAATGTCTGATAAAGTTTAAAAGCTTTCGAGTCCTGCCCTGAATGACGGGTTGGTTGACTAGGTGGGTAATTGCCAACCAAGAGGCTCACTGCGGTGTTTTTGATTGGTGTTCATTACAGATGTGAAAGATTAATTGATGTTCAGTGGTATCGCTAGAGATAATGCTTACTGTATCAAGAATGACCCAGAGAGGGCAAAGATGGGTTGAGGTTTTTAGTATTTTGATTCCTGTTCTTTTTCCTCTACAACCAAAGAATAGGTCAATTTTACCAAGAGCGAAATAGCCCATATCTTTATATGGCACATTTACGAGGTTCATTACAGATGTAAAAGATTAGTTGATGTTCAGTGGCATCGCTAGAGATTATGCTTACTGTGCCAAGCATGACCCAGAGAGGGCAAAGATGGGTTGGAGGTTTTAGTATTTTGATTCCTGTTTTTTTTCCTCTACAGCCAAAGAATAGGTCAATTTTACCAAGAGCGAAATAGCCCATATCTTTATATGGCACATTTACGAGGTTCATTACAGATGTAAAAGATTAGTTGATGTTCAGTGGCATCGCTAGAGATTATGCTTACTATGCCAAGCATGACCCAGAGAGGGCAAAGATGGGTTGGAGGTTTTAGTATTTTGATTCCTGCTCTTTTTCCTCTACAACCAAAGAATAGGTCAATTCTACCAAGAACGAAATAGTCCGTATCTTTATATGCTACATTTTCGGGGTTTGCGAGAAACGCTTTCGTGGATTTTGTCTCGACACATCTTGATGGTGCAAAGGCATCCGTGTTCTGTATTTGGCCATGCTCCACAATATGCAACTTATGCAACTGAATACAATTCATCTTTTGTTCCGTTTAAAAACATTAACGAACAATGCCAGTTCTTGCCCAAACAAAATCTCACGACTTGATTGATGGTGATTTGCATTAGGAACATCGTTCTTATTGCCATGTATTAATATGTTAGTACTGTATCCCCACGGCTTACTCGCTTTCTGTTCTTAGATGTTTGAAGGAACTTTGTGCACGGTCAAAATGTTGACGAGAGACGAGAGCAATTCATTAACATGTAAATTAAGTTTATACAGCTCATGTTTACCATGTTCTTTCTGGTCAGAGCATGTTCAAATCATGTTCGAGTCAATTAATGTTGATCATTAAAGACTTTTGTGCAGCAAAATAGAATCTTTGACACTGACTTCCAAAGAAACTGGACATGGAGTATTCGAAGAAGTATAGTACAGTACAGTACAGTACAGTACAGTACAGTACAGTACAGTACAGTACAGTACAGTACAGTACAGTACAGTACAGTACAAGTTTTAACAGCGAACTGTTAATGCAACTGCTTGTAATCATTGCAAGAATTGGAAGAATGCCAATTGACGATATTGCAAGAATGGGCGTATCACAGTGGATTCGTAGTCTTTTGTATTATGAACACAGAAAGAGGAATTGTCTAATCCCAAAAAGACAGGAGCTTGAAAGAAGATCAGAGGGAGTAATGTCAGATGCAGTAATCAAAGACAAAAAATACAGAGGAGGTCTAGTTGTTGAACCAAAAGAAGGAATTCATTTTGATGTAGTAGTAATGGACTTTGCAAGCCTATACCCAAGCATCATCAAAGTCAAGAATCTATCATATGAAACTGTTAGGTGTGCACATGAAGATTGTAAGAAAAACGAAGTTCCAGGAACAAATCACTGGACTTGCTCAAAGAAAAATGGCCTAACATCTATGATTATCGGTTCACTAAGAGATTTGAGGGTAAATTACTACAAAAGTTTATCAAAAAAAGAGACACTAACTGATGAGCAAAGACAACAATACACAGTAGTCAGCCAAGCACTTAAGGTAATTCTAAATGCAAGTTATGGGGTAATGGGAGCTGAAATATTTCCATTGTATTTTCTCCCTGCAGCAGAAGCTACAACTGCAATTGGCAGACATACAATTCTAGAAACTATCAAAAAATGTGAAGCAGCAGGCATTGAAGTTCTTTACGGAGATACAGATTCGTTGTTTATCAAGAATCCAACTAAAGAACAAATCCAAATTGTAATTGAACAAGCAAAAAAAGATCATGGTGTTGATTTAGAGATTGACAAGACATACAGGTACTGTGTACTTAGTAACAGAAAGAAAAACTATCTTGGAGTAACCAAAGAAGGAAAAGTAGATGTCAAAGGACTTACAGGGAAAAAATCACACACTCCACCATTTATCAAAAAATTATTTTATGAACTACTTGATGTGTTATCTGAAGTTCAAACAGTAGAAGACTTCGAAAAAGCTAAAAAACAAATTTCTGAGAAAATTGCAACTTGTGGTAAAAAAGTAGAAGCAAAAGAAATTCCACTAGAAGATTTGACATTCAATGTAATGCTTAGCAAAGCACCATCAGAATACACAAAAACAATTCCACAGCACATACGTGCAGCAAAACAACTTGAAACTATACGAGAAATAAAGAAAGGGGATAGAATTTCCTACATCAAAATTCTAAACAAGCCAGGTGTCAAGCCAGTTGAAATGGCAAAGAAAGAGGAAATCGACTCTAAGAAATACATGGAATTTATGGAATCAACACTTGAGCAAATCACATCATCAATGGATTTGGATTTTGATACAATTTTAGGAAAACCAAAACAAACAGGATTAGACGAATTTTTCTGGAATTAGTGAATAAAATGGAAGTCGATGGAACACTATTAACAATTCTAGGAGTAGCTGCAGGAATTTTAATTCTGACTGGATGGGTAGAGCAAATCTACAAGGGCTACAAGACAAAAAGTCTCAAAGATGTCTCTAAATTTTTAATGATATTCATATCAGCAGGTGCAATTTTGTGGTTAATCTATGGAATAATAGTTGAAGACGTATTCATCATTGGAACAAATGTTGCTGCAATTGCATTAATGATGATAGTATTAGCTATGAAGAAAACATATGACAGAAGATTAAGAAGTTAAATTAAAGATTAAATACAATACAAGAAGGTTCAAAGAAAGATGTTTGTTATTAATTGTAAAAACTATGAAGAGATTTCAGGTGAAAATATTACTAAATTTGTAAAGACTGCTGAAAAAGTATCAAAAAAATTCAAAGTAAAAATTGCAATTTGTCCACCTCAGCATTTGATTGGTGTTGTTGCAAACAGTTCAATTCCAATTTTTGCACAACACATTGATGATTCTAAAGTAGGCAGTACAACTGGATTTGTAATTCCAGAATTGTTAAAAAAATCTAAAGTAAACGGATCACTAATCAATCATAGTGAACATAGAATTTCATCAAAAGAGATCACAAAACTAGTATCAAAACTAAAGGAATTAAAGATGACTTCAATTGTTTGTGTAAAAGATGTCGCTGAAGCAAGAAAATATGCAAAGCTAAACCCAAATTATATTGCAATAGAGCCTCCAGAGCTTATTGGATCAGGAAAAGCAGTATCAACTGAAAGACCAGAATTAATTACAAAAGCAGCAAATGCAGTAAAAAGTGCAAATAACAACACAAAACTTCTTTGTGGTGCAGGAATCGTTTCTGGACAAGATGTCTCAAAGGCAGTAGAATTAGGATCAAAAGGGATCCTTGTGGCAAGTGGCATTATCAAAGCAAAGAATTGGGACAAAATAATTTCTGAATTTGCCAAGGCATTAGTTTAAAAAGCCAAAAAATTTACGCATTCTTGCATGGCAAAAACAAAACCAGTTTATGCATTTGAAGAGGCAGATAGTAAACAAAGAATGCTTCTAGGCGGAAAAGGAGCAGGATTAAGCGAGATGACTCGATTAAAACTCCCAGTACCTCCAGGATTTACAATTACAACTGAGGTTTGTAACAAGTATTACGATAACAATCGAAAACTTCCAAAAGATGTAATGCCATTAGTAATGAAAAACATCGAAAAGATCGAAAAAAAGACCGGAAAAAAGTGGAATTCAACAAAGAATCCATTACTAGTATCAGTAAGATCTGGCGCAGCAATATCAATGCCAGGAATGATGGATACAATTTTGAATTTAGGATTAAATGAAAAAACAGTCGAAGGATTAGCAACACAAACACAGAACCCACGTTTTGCTTGGGATTCTTATCGAAGATTTATCCAACTATTTGGAAAAGTGGTATTTGGAGTAAATGATGAAAAATTTGATCATGTGTTAGAGTCTGCAAAAACCAAACAAAAAGTCAAAGATGACAGTCAACTAAATGTAGAATCTTTAAAGAAAATCGTATCAGAGTATAAAAAAATCTGTGAAAAACACACTAAAAGAAAATTCCCAGATTCTCCTAATGAACAACTAGGATTGTCAATTGAAGCAGTTTTCAAAAGTTGGATGGGAGAAAGAGCAATAGTTTATCGTGAAAAAAATAACATTACAAAAGATATTGCAAATGGAACAGCAGTCAATGTTGTTACCATGGTATTTGGAAACATGGGAGATGACAGTGCCACAGGCGTAGTCTTTACAAGAAATGGGCATAATGGTAAAAAGGAAATTGAAGGTGAATATCTAATCAATGCACAAGGTGAAGACGTAGTTGCAGGAGTTAGAACTGGAAAAAATGTCGCATTACTCAAAAAAGAGATGCCAAAATCTCATAAAGAATTGTCTGATGCATGCTCAAAATTAGAAAAACACTTCAGAGAACCACAAGACATTGAATTTACAATTGAGCAAGGTAAATTCTACTTGTTGCAGACAAGAACCGCAAAGATGAGTGCAGGAGCACTAGTAAAAACATCAGTGGATATGGTTAAAGAAAAATTAATTGATAAAAACAAAGCACTTACAAGAATTCCAGCACAACAACTTGAAGCATTACTCCATAGAACAATGGATGAATCAAAGCTAAAAAACTTCAAACAATTAGCAAAAGGAATTGCAGCATCACCAGGTGCAGCAAGTGGAATTGCAGTATTTGATGTTAAAAAAGCAATAGAATTAGGAGAAGCAGGAAAGAAAGTAATCCTAATCAGAAAAGAAACAAAACCTGAAGACGTTCCAGCATTCTTTTCATCAGAAGGAGTGTTGACAAGTTTAGGAGGAAAATCATCTCATGCAGCAATTGTTTCAAGAGGAATGGGCAAGCCATGTATTGTAGGATGTGCAGAGTTGAAAATCGATTATGATAAGAACACATGTACTGCTAACGGTAAGACTGTAAAAGAAGGAGAAACTATTTCAATTAATGGAAGTGTTGGTACTGTTTTCATTGGAGAAGTTCCAACAGTAGAACCAAAAGTTACTAAAGACTTTGAACAAATTCTAGATTGGGCACAAAAAACCAAAGTTCTAGGAATCAGAGCAAACGCAGATACTCCAGAGGCTGCAAAACTTGCTAGAAAGTTTGGAGGACAAGGTATTGGATTATGTAGAACAGAGAGAATGTTCAATGCAAATGACAGAATTGGCCTGTTTGTAGATATGATTATGGCTGAAAATGCCGAAAAAAGAGCAATAGTTCTAAAGAAATTAGGACAATTACAAAAAAGTGACTTTAAACAGATTCTAAAAGCAATGGAAGGATATGAAGTCACAATCAGACTGTTAGATCCTCCATTACACGAATTCTTGCCAAACCCTGAAGAATTATCAGAAAAAATTCAGAAATTAAAAGCAAAGAAAGCAACTAAAGAAATCAAAAAGGCAGAAGTTGTTCTAAAAAGAGCAAGAGAACTTGCAGAGGTAAACCCAATGATGGGTCATAGAGGTGTTAGAGTTGGAGTAACATATCCAGAAATTTATGAGATGCAAATTCGTGCAGTATTTGAAGCACTAGTTGATTTGACAAAACAAAAAGTAAAGGCACATCCACAAATCATGATTCCTCAAATCAGCAGCATTGCAGAATTAAACCACATCAAGAAAATTTATGACAGAATAAAGAAAGAAGTTGAAACTAAAAACAAGATGAAGTTAAAAATTAACTTTGGTACTATGATTGAAGTAGTAAGAGCTGCATTAACAGCAAATGAACTTGCAACTACTGCAGAATTCTTTAGCTTTGGTACCAATGACCTTACTCAAGGAACATTTAGTTTTAGTAGAGAAGATGTAGAAGGAAAATTCCTTCCCGAATACATGGAAAAAGAACTACTTGAGAGAAGTCCATTCCAATCAATTGATGTAAACGGTGTTGGAAGTCTAATTAAAATCGGAATTGATCACGGTCGTGGAATAAGAAAGAATATGGAAGTTGGAATTTGTGGAGAACATGGAGGAGATCCCGATTCAATCAAATTCTGCCACGGCGCAAAACTAAGCTATGTTAGTGCATCACCACATAGAATTCCTATCGCTATTGTTGCAGCAGCCCAGGCAGCAATTGAACAATCAAAGAGAAAATAATCCAGTATCATTTAATAGAGATTAAGCTTTACTAAATCCCAAATGCTCCCAAATGTTGAATCAATAAAACAGATGAGACAGAAATTAGGAATTACTCAGAAAAAACTTGCAGGTATGACTGGAGTCAGTACATCTATGATTAACCAAATCGAATCAGGAAGAAGTCAGCCAAGTTATGAAACTGCAAAAAAGATTTTTGAAAATCTATCAAACTTGGAGAGCAGATCATCATCTCACAAAGCAGGGGATTTTTGTAGTCAAGATGTTGTAAAGCTAAAACCATCCAATACATTACATGATGCAATCAAAAAGATGCATGAGTTGTCAATTAGTCAGATTCCAGTGTTTGATGGAAAAGAAATTGCAGGTGTGGTATCAGAAGATGGAATCGTCAAACATCTTGCAGACGTGGGGGAAGCTGAACTAAAGAACGCAAAACTTGCAGATACAATGGATCCAGTTCCACCAATAGTCGACTTTGAAACACCAGCAAACGTTCTTGTTCCATTAATTAGATATTCCAAATGTATTCTAGTTACAAAGAAATCAAAGATAATGGGAATTATCACTGCATCAGATACATTGAAAATGATGGAATAAATTTTCTAAATTTATTTTGGATGAGCACAAAGTTCAGCCAAGACACCATGAAGAGATTTTGGATGAATAAAGGTAACTTTAGTTCCTGCAGAACCAGGTCTAATCTGTCCTAGGAATTGAACTCCACAGCCTTCCATTCTTTCAACTTCACCCTCAATATTGTCAGTTTCAAGTGCCATGTGATGTAGTCCTTGGCCTTTTTTCTCCAAGAATTTTTTAATTGGGCTGTTATCATTTGTTGGTTGCATTAATTCAACACGACCATTTTCTAAGTGAATGATTGCGACTTTGACACCTTCAGATTCTACTGTCTCAAATTCTACAGAGTCAACACCTAATGCTTGCTGGTAAACTTTGGCAGATTCTTCAACATCATTTACTGCAATTGCAATATGATCAATCTTCATCTAAAATACCTCCTTTGGACGATATTCACCAAATACTTCACGGAATGCATTACTGATTTCTCCAGTAGTAGCAAAAGATTTTGCAGCCGTAATTATGTATGGCATTAAATTCTCATCAGTCTCAGCTGCGCTTTGCATTGCAGACAAGGCTTTTTCCCACTTCTTTTTGTCTCTTGATGCACGTAATTGTTTTAGTGCTTTTTTCTGCTGAATCTCAACTTTACCACCAATTCTAAGTAATTCTGGTTGCTCTTCTTCTTCAGCATACTTGTTTACACCAACTAGGACTCTTTCACCATCATCAGTCTCTTTCTTTAAGCGATATGCGTTTTGTCTAATTTCAGATTGGAAGAATCCTTTCTCAATTGCTTTTACAGAGCCACCCATTTTCTGAATCTTCTTTAGATATTTCCAAACACCGTCTTCAATTTGGTCAGATAACTCCTCAAGATAGTAAGAACCACCAAGTGGGTCAGCAGTCTTTGTAATTCCACTCTCATGTGCTACAATTTGCTGAGTTCTCAAGGCTATTTTTGCAGATTCTTGTGTTGGAAGGGCCATCTGGGTTTAAGGAATGTGAGAGTCACAACATTCGGCAAGTTTCTTGTTGCCAACCTTTTCTCCTTAGATATGATACAACAAGTTGTCTACACTAGATTATAATAACAACACTGAGGTATTGACTTACCCATTTGGTGCAAGTTGAGATTTTGCAGAAGGGAAAAGCCCAAATATGAGCAAGCCGAGTACGAAGATCTTATCCATCTCGATGACAGTCAGGTTGAAACACGAAATCAGCGAACTGTACTCTACATACCTTTCAACAGTAGAAAAACAATTAGCGCAAAAGGAAGCTTAAAATAGAAAACAATTACCCCTTACCTTAATGACGCCATAATTGAATATGTGCCATTTTTAATGCGTGTCATTGTATTTCTCTTCTCCATATAAATCTCACTTAAGCCTTCCAAATCCAATGATGATCGAAAATTCCTTTCGCGTCAATATCTTACTCGTATGTTCTTTCAGTTTCTAGTAATTATTTTGTAAGAAGGTATGTTGACGAACATGTTTAAGCTAAATAAGCAGCTGATTTGATTTTGGCAATGATCAACGTTTGATGCTTACTAATGTCAGAACAGAACCAGTCAACGACAAGTGTAAAGTACAATGACACAAGAGCAGAATTCATCCATACGTTTTCTTGATACTTAAGTCTAGTACTTTCTTAAAGTAGAAAAAGGTATATATGACCATAAGCCTCTTCTTTCTGCAATGCACAGATATGCTATAATTTAAAATACTTTAAAAAGGTTGCGAGAAGCTGAAATTCGTATTTAAATTGCCTAGCAGTGGTCAAAGAGATTTCGCTTACTTACTTGAGTAAATAAAGTCAACAGAGTTGTCGAAATACTATGAGTGAAAATTTTGTTAATTTCACCATGTTTTTTTTTTTAATTTTATAACCTAAACATTCAGTCATTATAGAAATTGGACCTATGGATTGGTGGATAATTAAGAAAAAAAATATCGAGGCTTTGCTTTGCAGGACATGATAGTGTTCGATGTTGGGAGTAAAAATAAGATCCTGGTATCCTGTGTAATACTATGGATGATAAACAAATAAAATAAAACAGAGGACATATGAAGGTCTTAATGTTTTTGTTCTGATACTGCAAAAAGCACGAGTATCGTGTTTCCAAGAGTATTATGAGGTAGCTATCTTGTATCTGGTGATAGCCAAACCGACCTGACAAGATTTTCAGCATCAAATACTGAAATCGTAAGGAAGGTCATTGCCATCAGTCAAGTTAAGTATGTCCAAAACAGTAGTACTTGTCTATTTTTGTCATTTTCATAAAAAATATGTTGCATTTATACGTGCTATGTACATTTGTTTTGAAATCAATCATATTATTACTCTTCCGGTATTACATGAGTACATTATTTTGTTATAACTTTTCGGTCCTACTAGTTTACGATCCCACACTTCCTTAGGTTGTTAATCTTTGTAACTGTTTTCCTTACCTGTGATGTTTTGCAATGATCCTTTAACTCCCAACTCTTTGATTATAATGGGATGTTACAGTGTGTAAATTTTTTCCCTTTATCTTCCGTCCTAAAAAATTGACAATAGATTGTTGAGTAATTTCAGAAATTATTTTTGCCTCGTTACCTTGCTTATGACCACTATATATGTGAAGTGCACTTCCTACGTTCTTGCTTTCTTCTTTTTCTTTCGGCTCCTCCCTTTTAGGGGTCGCCACAGC
>JAAAKM020006971.1:114775444-114789251 GCA_010016025.2 Alatinidae sp. Z8VKAUB7J3
GTTTATATTTGGTGTTACATCCATCTGTTTGTGCTCTGAAGAGCCTACGTAGCTCATAGGTGTCTCCGATTATTTTCCCTTTCCATTCTCATCCAAGCCGAGGAGTTCACTTTCTTCGACAATTGTGTCGTGAAAGCTTGATGAAAACCCTATCGATAATCCGTCCATCTGTAGGATCATCAAGCAAGACTACCCCTCCATAGTAATCAAACAAGCTCGGCAATCCAAAGCATCCTGGCCTGATGCCTCTCTTTATTTTGATCTTTTCTGCGTTTCCTCCACTTTAACGTTTATTGTTTAGGATCAAGTGATTCCATAACGCGGATATCATAGTCCTAGATTTGGGTTGAATGTCAAGTCTCAAAAACTTTGTATTATTGAAATCTGTGTTCATTCCTGTAATGGTATATCATTCCACCACTCTCAAATTTGACATCTGAATGAGCTGAGAAATACACTGTAGAAAGGGTCCGCCAAGGTCCCCCTCAGCTCTGGGTCTGTATCGCACAATGAAATTTGTACCGGATTTTTTAAATTTTGAACAGGTAGATTTCTTCATCTTTTTCTTAGATGGTTTACTCTCGTCTGCAATGCATCTTTTAAAAGTTTGCATTTCGCGCAAACTTTCTAAAATTTTAGCATATGCTAACAAAATGTTCTTAGAAAACGATATCTAAGTGTCTCGGTGGTCATATATCATTAAACTACGCTTTATTGACGTCAAATTTCTTGCTTCACATAGTCATTATCAATAGCTATGCTTATGCTAATTGCTTTATTTTTTTGTTGGACCACACTTCAAAAAGGTTACGGTTCCTTCTCGTCAAAAGCTCTTAACACCTCGATGATGTCCTAGACATGCATTGATTTATTGATACAATAGCATTCATATGTATTCTAGTAAGCAAAGCTGTATACCAGTGGGAGAAACTCTTTGTGATAACGAGACTGTGATTGGCCTAGGGCTTTATCTTGATTCTGTTACTATATTGCTTTTGCCTTTAGACATTCGTCTCTACACTATATTATTTATAAGAATGGAAGTTACGATATGCAGAAGAATCATTCTAGTGCCATAAACGGAGAAGACATTCTGAACATGCTTGAAGTTGAGAGTGACGAGGAGAGCTCACTATGGGCAGGGTTGCGTAAAGCAGAATGATTTTCGAAGGATGTACCGTACTATCTTTCTTGACTTAATTTTAGAGAGACTATATCAAAGTAACTAACAGAAGAAGATGAATTATTAGGGTATGGGAGGAGCGATGAAGAAATTTTAGAAGGGTGCGTAATTTGCCTTTGCCCTCTAAGCTTTGGGCCTGTATGTTGACTGGCAAGTTCTATGGTTAAGGTAAGGTAATAAATACTTGCTTATCACAGTCTCACTAAGCTGCATGATTCGGAAATGAATTTCGAATGATGCACTCTCAAGAGAAAACCAGGAGTGAGGACAAAGGGCGAAAGAAGAAAACCTTGACAAAAATATCGAAATGATGGCATGCACTAAAGTTGACGAATGGCTTAGAATCGCATAAAATTGATAACCATGGCATCAAGACTGTTTAGCAAGATAACGCCTTTTGGCGTCACGCTAGCTATACTTATTCCATACAGAGGTGTTGGGGCATTATCCTTTCTTATTGTATTATTCTTTTTATCGTTAAAGTTAACATACGTCAAGCGTTAGCATCATGATTATTTTGCGGCCTATATGCTGGGTTTTAGTATGTATCTTAAGATTAAGTTTTTTTGCGCCTGGCTCATCTATTGCTGATATTCTGAACATACGTCTCTTTGAAGTGTTCTTACAGAAATCATTTAACGCCACTTCAAAATGCCATCCTAGAGATGATGTCTTTTCCTGTTTCTCTAGCATACTTTCCAAAAGTTAAAATTATAATAACGTGTCTAGGTTGGTTAGGCAATACGACACCTGCCTTAGTACTGTTACTTTTTCTTGAAATTTAAGCACCAATACCCATTCCATAAGAGAACGTGGCTGCGTGGAGGCTGCAATCTTTCTCTCATGCTCGTGAGCACTTTCCATGGGGTTTAAAGCTCACTGTATTACCCGAAAAACTACATCGGCTTTGCTTTTCGTAAAATTGCTGTTCCAATGTTTGTATCGTGACTTCTAAGATTTTGATTTGATGTTTACACTCACAAACTGATCCCAAGAGAATGTCGCTTATCATGTCCGGTGTCTTTTCTTTATTGGTGACATTGAATTCCTTTCGATATCTTAATCTAAGGGTCATTACTCAAATTTCTGTCGAATTTAGCACACCTTACAACATCAAAGGTAGCCGATAAAATCCCTTGAGAATATAAATATATAGATCAAGTCACACAATACATGCGTCATGCTACATGCTTAGCATTGTGATCACCCAATTTTTAGGTACATAACGCTCATTCAGTGTTCTGAAGCATTGACAAGTTTGCCTCCCAAAGGCATACTTCAAATGAAATCATATCAAATTTCCTTGTTCTTTGATTCTTTGTATATGTAATGGAGAGAAACATCAATTGATTCCTACATTTCTACACTATCAAGAGGCCAATTAGAGTACAGCATAAAGAATCCAAATATAGTTTTAAAGTTAGTCAAAATGAATGTTTTGAATGACTTGAATAAATAGTTAGGTATCCATGGAGACGGTAGATACCTACAGAGGGAGGGTTCTAGGAAAATTCCCTCCCAGAAAACTCCCTCCCGGAAAACTCCCACCTTATAATTCCCTCCCGGAAAATTCCCACCTAGGAAATCTCCCACCCGGAAAACTCCCTCCCGAGAATTCCCTCCCGGAAAATTCCCTCCCGGAAAACTCCCTCCTAGGAAATCTCCCACCCGGAAAACTCCCTCCCGAAATTAGCTCAGCCAGAAAAAATTTCTGCTGGAAATCTCTGACCAAAAAATTTGCCACTAGTTATTACACATCTTTAGTTTTATAAAAAACATGATTTTAAGAAACACGAGGTTCGGATTCCCTAAGTTTTAAGAAACATTTAAGAAACATTCGCAGGCTGAGTGAAGCAAATAAGGAACTTTTTCGGACAGGTAAAGTTGTTCAGCATTAAACTGAAAATACATATCCAAAAGCAGCAAGTGTCAACTGATGAGTTATGACAGGAGTGCAACTAGAGGGGATGGAGGGAGAAGGCCGATTTTGCATTATTTGAACTTTTACCTCAGAGAAATTAGAACCCACCCGGTTGAGAGTAGCAAAAGTCCCTCAATTTTAGAAATTATTCCCTAAATTTAATTGCCGCTGTTGAAGCACTTTCAGTGAGTTTAACCCCCTCTTTAAAACTGCATGTTAAAGTTTTGATTGTTCATTAAAGCCTTGAGGACAAACTTCCAACCCTCTAAAAACTAGATCCCTACCATTCTATTTGTTCGAAATAGAGAAAAATTCGAGATCGAGAAGTTCGAGATAAAGAGATAAAAATAGCTAACAGGGTACGTAAAAGTCCATGGGACCAAGCTTTTTGTTCAAGATGGAGAGAAGTTCGAGATAGAGGGTAGTCGAGATAGAGAGAGGCCACTGTACTAACTTGCATACATCTGTAAAACATTTCTCATACTTATCTTGAACTGAGTATGCCTCTCCCCACATTTAAATCTCACTTGGATACTGTGTATTGTTGTAATCGAATTTACGTCATCGTTTCCTTTCTAGGGTAGGGGGAATAATTCAAAACATGGCGTGGGATCCAAGTGGAAATAGACTGGCGGTCACTTTTCGTGGTAACTATTGAATGTTTAAGTAATCAAATCTGTTGAAGCGAAGACTTAACATTCCACTAGAGACATTCTGAAGTGATACTTCCCGTTTTATTGTTACTTATTCTTTGACTTATCTGATGTTTGTAATATCTATTCACATTCACGAAAACCACATTGAGATTTTCTCTAAAGTGTTCCAATATTTCAAACGTTTGTGACACGCTTGACGCCTCATCTAATTAGATTGGGTATCATCTCTTGCAATGTACAGCTTATTTGTCGTCAAGTGAAAGCTGTGCCTAGTTGTGGGATGGTTTACTATTAACCTCCAATTACATTACAACAACTAGCCAAGATGGTAAACATTGGACGATTTGAAGAACAGTGTGGCTTCCTATCTCTTTGTTACGCCTTTGAGCGGAAACTTTCAGAGATAAAGGCGCTCAGGTCGTTATCCGGAAATTTCCAAATCTTTGCCCCCCCCCCCCCCCCCCCACCCCCCCCCCCCCCCCCCCCCCCACGCGTACACCTTCGTAAATTATAATGTTGATACGGTAGCGCAGTCAGTTTTTAACTCGCTTAACTGCTTCCTACTCATGACCCTGTGTGACAGAAAAGGTTAACAAACTGTACGGGACTTGACGTTATCTTTCTTGATCAAGGAATGTTTGCTCACTAATCAAATTATACCATATCTTGATAAGGGCTTATTAGATCGGTCGTGCGTATGCAGGAAGGGCAGGTCAATAGTTCAGAAGTTTGTTCTTGCGACTGTCTATGAAGGAAAAAGGAGGATTAACTTGCTCGTAATCTGTTAAAGATGTATATCATAATTCAACCTTCGGGCCTTTTCGGTTAAAAAATATCTAGGGACAATAAGCTTCTTGTTACGTTAATGTCACTTCAGTTAAATTAGATTTTACTATTACTAAACAGAGCTCGTCGTTATATTATTTCTTGCTAATACCAGATGAAAGCGTCCAAATTTGTTCCTATATAAAAAGCGAGCAGGAAATTGAAGAAATACGCATCTAGTCCTAAACATAGCTCTGAATAAAGTGCTGAACGGTTTTTCTAATCTTTGAAGACTGATTGCTTAATAAATGGTACGTATAGGTCATAAGACTTACAACACGATTCTGATTCGTAGCTATTTTGTGTTTCTTACATCAAGTATAGTACAACTCTCTGCTACCTCTGGTATCTCGAAAACGTTTACTTTTCAACCCAGTCGATTGCTGCGAGCAGTATCTGGCGGAAAGTTTTGGTGAAAATGAATACGTTACCGAATGCCCCTTACCAAGGTCCAAAATCTAGTGAGCGCCCAGGGTGTGAAATAGCCTTTTAACTGTTATCTTCAAAATTAAAGGATTAATAATGCCTTGTCAATAGTGCATTTAATGATTTTTTTGTTCTTTAATCAAAACATTCACTCGCATATAAGCTGACTTGGCCCATAACTTATTTTAAGCCCATGGGCTTAAAATCAGTATGGCATTATATGCGGGAGAATAGAGTAATTATTGTTGACTGCGTTATCAAGGCATTAGCATGAGGAAGTTAATGGCAACCCGTTTCTCTGCTTTCTTGTTTTTCCAGATAGTACACCGGTTGGTGTGCAGCCTCACATTGCAATATTCAATACACGAATAACACCGATATTTGAAATCTCGTTCTGGTAAGTGTTCTTATTTCATATGAAATTTGGAGAAGAAATGGAAATACAATGAAAGTAGCTCTTATGCAGATGATGATGGTGCTTGTTTAATTCAGAAAATTCGACGTAATCAACCTGTTTTGCGTCCCACATTTCTGGGGTTTATTTGTTGAAATAAAGGCCTTCATATCATCTGAACATGACTAACACGTGTAATTGTGTCAGCATAATCCCAGCATCCTAGCGGATCCAGCAATTGTTTGTAAGGGAGGGGACATTGTTAAAAAGCCAAGTTTAAGATTCGACGTAGTAAATTGAGTGCATTTTCCTCTGCTCCCTCAGTCGTCAACATCCACATTTTAATTATCATGACCGAGCTTACTGAAACCAGTGCCGTAGCCAGACTATCTCTGTAGAGCATGCTTAATACCGATAAGTATATTTTAGGCAATGCTTCATAAATGTAAGGCGTACGGGCCAGCCTGTTCACCAGTGAACGTAATTTTTGTGTAACCCCTTCTAGAAAATCGGTGAACCCTTTTAAAAAGCGGGGCAGGGGCGGCGGGGCGAAAAAACTGGGGGGCCTCAACCAATATTTTAACCACTAAACAGTAGAGTAGGTTTTTGCTCTTCAACACTATCCTGATAATCGTGTTATTCTCTTGCGAATGGTTTAGGTGATTGGACTTAAGTCACCGTAGATCCTTTTCGCGAGGAGAGAGTGAAAAATGTGTAATATCCCATTAATTTGGTTTTTTCTTCACCATTGTTCCCTAGTGGTTTTGTTGGTGGTGTAAAATGTGTAGTATTCCATTAATTTGGTCTTTTCTTCGCCATTGTTCCCTAGTGGATTTGTTGGTGGACAAGAGGGCGAGTTTCCATCTGCTTTATCGTTCACGCAAAATTTCGAGAAAGGCGCTCTTCTAAATGTGGTAAGTTACTTCTGCAAAGGTTCTTATCTTACCAGGAGCCCCTGTAGTATCTCTATCTATTCACCGTCTACATCGCTAGATTTGAGGTAAGGCGAATTGGGTAAAAATCTCAGAAGGAATAAGGCGATGTCAATTTTTATGAAATGATCCCTCAAAATGCATCAGATGATATAGCAAGTAGTATCAGATGATCATACAATACAAGAAGATAGTTTTCTATAAGAGATTTCCCTGTATCTGTTCTCGTTGACGACACATTCATGGTAGAGCCTTTCCATGATGCGCGAGAGGCGGTCCTACTTGGCGGTTGAGACTGCCACATGGCTTGCTTCTCTCCCTGATAGAGAAAATTAAGGGTGTAGTATATTTCGCCGAGCAAGGCAAACGCTAATTTGAAGACAAGCAATCTGGTCTCTATTTCTTCACTATTCCCTCAATTCAGGGAATCTGTATTACCGGTATAATATAGCAATAAGAAGACTAACAATTCACAGATGATGTAGAACGTCCGACTATGACCAACTCAAGGTATCAACTCCCGAGTATTGCCACGTGCCTACTTTACATGTATGACGGTTTGGACACTATATATACCACCATATATGTCACCAAAATGGCAGACACCACAGAGGGGCGTTGCCCTTGGACGCCCCGGCTGCCTTTTATTTATTAGGTAGCCTGTTTGGTGGTTTTTCTTTTTATTTAGGGTGGTTTCAATGTCGCATCCACTGCTCATCAGGGGTCTTTGATTGAGAGACTGTCAGAAAAAAAATCTGTTAATGCATGAAAGAGGCTGGGATGAATGTCTCAAAAGAATGGCATTATGTCTGCAGGGAATGAGATGATATTTCAATCAGAACGATATGCCTCACAATGAATGAGAAGATGTTTCAAAAAGGAAGCCATAATATCTTTAAAAGTTCTTGCAGTAATTTTAGATTCCCAACTTGCTGATTTTGATAATCATTGTTAACGTTCATGTAATCGTTTCATGGGCTTGTGATACTACAATCACGGACATAAATTAATGCAAACTGGTCTCAAGCCCGCCAACTGATGATGGATTTTGAAAATCTTTATTTCGGTGACTTGCATGTCATACCTCCCTGTTGATAGGAGGTAAGGGGCAGATAGCGTGTAACCCCTCAAATGGGAGCCCCATTCCTTTACTAAGTGTCTTCCATGATTCCGATCATTTTCATCACATTTAAGTAAACGTTTGTATTACTTTTGTTCACGATTGTAGGTACAAAATTTCAGTTTTTCTGTCGTAGTAATTCAACTCATGATATTTCACTGCAAATCGCGCTCTTTGGATTAAGCTGCTTTTCACATTTCTGTTTCCCTCTAGTGTTGGTCGTCTGGCATTATATCACAAATTCCACTTCTTTTCCATGGAAATAGACCGGTCTTTGCACAGGAACAGCCGTCACAAATCGCTGGAACAATCATGTCATGACAGGCTTATCGTAACTTGAAGGCTTTCCAATGATGATACATATGACACCAAGTATCAGTTTTAAAAACTCTTCTTCAAGACCATTGGTAATAACAACAAACATAACCCGAAAGCGGCCGTAATTTAATGATGACATTTCCAAGTGTTAGATGCCCCCCATCTTGTCGATATGAATAACAATATAATCTTTTGTTTAAGAGTAGTAGAAAAGTACGACCCCCTCCCTCCGGGGTGTTGACATTAAATGTCAATGGTCTCTTAAAACAGGGTTTCTCAACTTCTGAAAGGATGTTAATCTATTGTTAAGAGCAATAGAAAACTATAACCCCCCTGCCTCCACCCCCTGTCCGCAAGAATTGAGCATCTTTTTTCTCCATCGATGTTAAACAAGTGCAACATGCAATTACTGTCAATATATATTCTTTCGTTGGTTACAACGTGTGAAACGAAAATGTGAGTACTGTGGGAGAAATGAGGAAACTACATTTTTGCATGCTTTCTTTATTCCCGGGGAGTTAATGCTTGAAAAACCATGAACATGCTAATAGCTTTGAGAAATCAATTATTTTGTAAAGGGAAATTTACCTACAAATTTCAACAGAATTATTCAATAGCCCCCCTGGTGTAGCTTTGACCCTCCTAGTACCCTTTACTCGATTTTATTCCCTTAAAATTTCAAATACCCCCAAGGGGGTCGCCGGACCACCGTTGGGAAATATTGCCTTAAAATATCAAACGTCAATGCCATAGTTACATTCAGAGACATATATAACCCATCGAAGTCTACAACTGCCAAAGCGTATAGAACCTAAAATTGTTGTATCGTCGAAAATCTCTCCCAACACATCATTAGTGTAGGCTCTAGTTGTTTAATATGAGCACAAGATTATTAGGGGCTTCTGTTGTAAATCATACTGAAGTAGAAATATAACAAGTACCTTTTCTATTGTATAACTTTGGTGTTTTCGAGTTAATTTGTTTTCTCAACTCAGTTGTTAAGACAATCGCTAAAACGATTTGCATTGCTCTTCCTCCGTTACCTTCTACGGCAAAGGTGGGAAAACGTGTTCTTGTTTGCGTAAGCACTTTTATTCTATTCTATTCTATTCTACTCTACTCTACTCTACTCTACTCTACTCTACTCTACTCTACTCTACTCTACTCTACTCTACTCTACTCTACTCTACTCTAATCTACTCTACTCTACTCTACTCTACTCTACTCTACTCTACTCTACTCTACTCTACACTACTCTATTCTAGTCTATTCTTTTCTATTCTATTTTAGGTCACTTAGATTCGATAATCTTCACTTTGCATTGCATAAAGAACAAACAAAAAATATCCGCCTTAAAAAGATGTTTTCAACCTTCACTCTTAAATGTAATTTTAATAAAGAAGTAGTACTTACCAAATCCCTTTCTTCGATGTCGGCTCCATTGTCCAGGAGTTCAGCCACAAGGTGAAGATCACCATCAGTCACAGCGCCAAGGAGTGATGAGGCTTCACCCACGTCTGTCATGGCCTGAATTAAAACAAATAGAAAACAATACAATTTCTCTTGAAACTTAGCCCCAAAGATCAAATGATGCTCAATTATCACAGCCTCCGCTTCTCCGCTCCTAAAATAATAATTTTTTTTTTCTAACTCAAAGACTTTATTGGTAATCTTCACAATACAATAACATTTCCCGCTGCTTTCTCCTGGCATGGTACATGGGACAACATGATTCGATATACAGAAGTATTTAATCTGTATATTTCAAAATAATAATAATGATAATAATAATAAATAAACACACTTAAAAATAAATCCCAAACTAAGAACAATAAAAAAAAGAGAGCGAGCAAAAAGTCAATTACATGAAAAGTAATAGCTCAGGAGAAGCACAGTCTTTGCTGCGCCTATTAAAGATATAAAACGATGTTCGTATGGCTACTTCTTTAACACTTTATCATAAGCCTGTTTACATCTACACGTCTAAAGTTCTAAAAATATCATGAAATTGAGTGAATCCATTGTAAAAAAACCCAAAATTGGAAATTTTAGTGACTAACTTTAAATCTAAAGCTTGATCAATTAGGTCGCTTTTAAGATCAAATCCAATGGTTACGGTTGGATTTTCAAACCAATGGGTCGTGGGTTCGAATCTCCTCAGCTCCCTTAGTGAAAAAAGCAAGTTAATGTGGCAATGCCCCACTCAATATAAATAAATAAATAAATATATAGTTGCCACACGTGGTGGCGGACAGAAATGAGATGCGTCTTCTCTGATTTTAACTCACAAGTAACTGCGCCAATTTATTCGGCAACTAGCGAGTTATATATTTAACACATTATTTACAGCTAGTTTTGACCTTACCGCTCGCTCAACGGCACGGCTTTAAATCTGATTACCCTACTGCGGAAAAACATATCGTAGTTACAGAGATTCAACAATTTCTATAACGATGTGAGGTAACTTGATTTTCTTTATTCTATCTGTCTCCGAAAAAGTAATACAAGCTTGATGACGAGACGAGAGGACCTGGAGATGAGGCGTTGTGTCCCGAAGAAAATTCTTTATCATCCATGATGGTGTGTATTTGATGAAGAGTAACTCTTACATGAGGAAATTGTGCGGTTTCTTTGATTGAAAATAAGTTTAAAAAAGTGTAGGTGATTCTTGTTTTAAACGAAGTCCTTTATTTTACACCACTTTTTTTTTTATAAGAATGTAGTTTATAAGAACGCAACCCTTGAAAATAGTGAAAGTTAAGAACATCTTAAGAACGAAGTAGGCTTAAGTTGGACTTATATTACGAACATTCCATAGCTGGTATTAAGGTATACATATTGCACAGTAAACGATAACTCCGTTTTTTAAAATCTTTGTATCGACGGGCCAAATTCTAACAGTTTGAAAATCATCAGGAAGTTGATTTATCCAGATGATCGAATAATTGCTTCAAAAACACCCGCCGTTCCCCCAGGGAGAGCACTCATTGACTTTCATGACGAGGGTGATCGTGTACACTTTTCTTTTATTACATCTGAGTTTCTGGCAGAGCCTGCATCAATCGTTTACAGTGTCCTTGCCTGTGTTTATTTGTCAGAAAATTAAGGAAACCAGAGTTTTCGGAACCAAAATATCAAGAACATGAAGGCTATATACAATTCAGATTTAAAAACTTTTTAGGGCTTATTTTTCAAATATCTACGAGCATTTTTAAGCCTTGAAGAATTCCGAGTGTTCTTATATATAAAAAAATGGTGTAGTGAAACAACGCATGTCTCATATCATGCCATTGCATACCTGTGCCTGTGACAGATGTACGGATGGACAGAGGTGCTGTGGAATCTAAATTGTTTCAATATACGTACAAAAATTTATTTTTTTTACCTAAAATCATATACCACTGTTGAGAATCTATTTGTATACTTAGTCGTGCAAAGAGAACGGACAGTGATATTTTTATTGTCACTTACATCTATATGTATGCGAGATTTCTGGCAGCGATATAAATTCTTACATATGATACAATTCTGAAGAAACTGCAAATCAAATAGTCTGTTTGTGGTACAAAACAAGAATATTGAACGAAATAGCGAAAGCATTATGTACTTAAAAGGTTCTTGCCTCTGACACCTCTCCAAGTACAACCCTCAGAATGATCGAAATGAAACGTGTAAAAGAGTATACCAAACTATATTTTTGAAAGAGCCCATCAGAATTTGGACTCTACGATGTCTTGTGTTTTTGGACCAATCAGTGCCCACTACAACTAGGTTCTCAGTGTAGCTCCGTGATAAGCAGTGGGCCAAAATAGGGTTAAGCGGCTTGTAAATTATGTACGCCTTTGGACGAAAATTGTGGAGGGCAGGATACCCCTGCCCCTACGTCACCGTTTTCCTCGTTTTAAAGCAACACATCGCTTGTTAGCTTCATGACGAGGCAAAACAATACTTTACTGATCTCCCTTCTTTCCTGGGAGATAAAACTTTCTAATATAAGAAGCGTATGAGATGTTCATTGACACCATAGGATTTTCTGGGAGTTTGGTCAAAACAATAAAATAACTGACGAGAGTGTGCGAGGTTTATTAAGAATGGCTTACCACTCCCTTCTCTAGCTACAACTTGTTGTTTCTTCAACAGCTTCATGAAACATTGCCCTGTAGCCTGGAGATTCGACTAAAGACAGACAGAACGTGATAATCATCAACTACGTCGCTGTTATCTAGTGATTCTTTTTTCTAGACACCATTCAAAAAGCAGTACCTACATTCATGTGGAGAATAGAGCCTTATCTTCACATGGTTACTAGCAAGCATGAGTTTTGTAAAATCAAAAATCAAACTTTTTCACATCTGGAAATTTCTAGAGTACAAAAAATTTGAATTGGGTACGACAGGGTTGATCAGGCGCGTAGCAGAGGAGTAACGCGGTATAACGCCGTAATGCTATCTTAAAGGTTTTGGAAACAGCGTTATGCTACCTATCGTCAAAGGGGTAACGACGTTGTGCTATCTTAAAAGTTTTGGAAAGAGCGTTATGCTACATAGCGTCAAAGGGGTAACGACGTTATGTTATCTTAAAGGTTTTGGAAACAGCGTTACGAAACCTAGCGAAAAATAAAAAAAATGGGATATCTTTTGGATTTCTCTCGAAATAATAGATTTACTGTCTAAATTGTAAGAGATTTTAAGGAAGTGGCTAAACCCTTGACCAAATACTGCTCTCCAGCCCATCTATATTTCCAAAGTTTATTGAAAATTTCGAAGTATTATTGAGAAGAGACGATTTAAAGTGATCTGTTTTGAAAGAAATCTTTTTTTCAAATCAGGCTTAAACCTTATCAAGGCACGTAGTCCGTTCCATTCCCCCTGAGACAAAACATGTATAATTGGAGTATCTGTCACGTGCCTTATTAGATAATTGAAAACGAGACAGACAGAATTGGCGCCTTATACAAATAACCCGTTTTCTAGACAAGAACTGATAAGATGGCATTAGCACGTGAAAACAATAGCGTAATTAATGTACATTGAGCAATTTTGATAATTTCTATTGATGCTTTTATGAAAAGTGTCGTGAGAAAGAACTTGTGTTATCTTTCAAATAATTTGAACTCTTTCTGGAATTAGAAACTGTTGATTAAGGACACATAAAGTGGGCAACAGCAATAGATTGATAAACGATAAAGGTAATTTAAGACCCTCCTCCATATCACTAGACCTGGGAGAAAGCTTATCTGCTAATAAAAGCATCACAGCTGGAATCATTCTTCGCTTACTACATCCATTTTGTTTACTCGTGTCCGATTGACGTCATTTTAAGCTATTGTACCCAGTCCACAGAGTGTTAAATCTTGGTACCACGCTACTACTGGGGATTTCTTTTCCATGAAAATTGACAAACTGTATTGATCTCGTTTCTACCAAACCTCGTCTCTACCAAAGCTCAATTTTTGAAAGAAAGGAAGAGAGCGTTCAAGAATCGCCTGTGTTCTTCTCATATAATTCTAACTATTCTAAAATGCTGTTGTTTTTCTCGTCTTGGAGTAATTTTAACGTAAAGTTCCAGTGTCCTTAAATCGTGGCCATAGGCTGGTATTTGTGAGACCGCATGATTGACAACTCCAGGTCCTGGGATACCAGTGCGCCCGAAAATGCTCTAAGAAAGAGCCAACCCGGTCTCCATTACCACATTGTGTATCAACTCCATCCCTGTCGTAATCCAATAACCTTCCAAAACTGCTCCTCTTTGAAAACTAGCACATTATTTCATATGGCCTACACGGAAATTATCGATTCAACTAAGTTAATTTTCCTAGTTCTTATGTACATTAAACTGGGGCTTCTAGGATATCTTTCCAACAATATTGAAAGACACTGGAGAAATAGAAAATATGCCACCACCAGGGATCGAACCCATGAGCAACACTTTCGCGGCGTGCGCTCTACCAACTGGGCTAGGTAACCTTCCGCTGTTAACATACTCTATTTCTCTAGTCGCCACATTAGCTTTTAGGTATTCACCCGTGGACA
>JAAAKM020006971.1:114789351-114820637 GCA_010016025.2 Alatinidae sp. Z8VKAUB7J3
GCTAGGTAACCTTCCGCTGTTAACATACTCTATTTCTCTAGTCGCCACATTAGCTTTTAGGTATTCACCCGTGGACATCGACATCCGCTACCAAGGGTCATGAAAATGCACAAATACAGCGAGAAGATTTTAAATTTCAAAAATGGAAAGGATACACGGAGACGGCAAAAATTTAAGAATGTTAAAATATTCTGAATTTTACGATAAAAAATGTCGGTTTCAAAATTCAAAGGATTTTATTTTGGAAGTAAGCATAGGCGCCCGGTTTAAGGGGCTGAGGGGGGCTGCAACCCCCCAGTTTGTTAAAATGTTATATTTTTTCGGGCAAAAACATTTTTAGGGCACTTTTATAATTACTTTATAAGAAATAAAAATGAAATAATTTTAAGTCTTACCAGCCCTCTAAATTAGCGTCGACATTCCGCTTGAACTGAAGTGCTTTTAGTCTATTCATGTCCCAATAATTTTCGGGCAAATGAATATTTTTTCTGGAAAATAATCCACAGCCCTCCCTCCCCCCAATATTTTGCGTCCGTTGCGCCTATGGTAGTAAGTACTAAGTAGAATAGTCATGAATTGAGGTTATGAAATTTGAAACGAGCTTATAAATTCAAAACACTTTAACTTTACTTCTGAAGTTTGTGGATCACCTTATTAGCCAAGGTTTAAGTGAAGTGAAATTTAAATTATTGTCTACTTAACAAAGACCTTAGCACTGACCCTGAATTGATTTCGTTGTACAAAAGTATGACATTGCGTCCGTGATGCTTTAACAGTCTCGTTGAAAGGGTTTAACGGTTCCCTAGGTGGCACCGGGCACCAGTGTTTGAACCACTGTCTTGCTAACACGATTTTGTTAAAAGGGCTAAATTTTCATGATACTAAAACCAAAACAGGTGTCAACGATAAGACCCTTGTTAATTTTATATGTAACTGATCTTTGCTAAGGCATGTTTTCACATAAATAAAATATATTCTTTATTGGATTGGCAAGAAACAAGTCAAGTGTTTGCTCCTAATCCTTCCTTTCCTACTTTGAATGTCAAAAAACTTCGCCTCCCTGTTAATACTGTGACTGTACATTCTTTAAGGCGATCGTTGTTGTTGCAGACAATTTTGTCAGAATTAAATCTCTTCGTTCAGAAATGGACGCTTAAAGAAGGACCAAGTGACACTGGTACCAGCTAACTTTGAATAGATAATGCACATCCTTTTACAACTAGCTCAAGTTCTAAAATCTAATGACTTTGCAGCCTTAAGGCCACTCTGATAAATTATATTACAGAATATATGACTGGTTGCTGTTGGTCTTACGTCAGACGTTTCTGTGTTCCTTGTTTCTGTATATCGTGGAATGAAGCATTAGGAACAAGCCAAGCTGTCTGAGTGTTGTTATTGTTATTTGTGTTATCAAACGACTAATAGCTGAATGTCTGGTCTTTGTTTTGACCTTGGAATCTAACAGTGTTAACACCTCTCTCTTGTTCAACAGAGTGTGTTAATTTACTGCCCACTTAAGATAATTTCGGTACATGATGAACTTTCTTTGTTCAACACGAAGGTAAGTGGGAGTCTGTGACAAGATTACAGTTTCCATCTCGTGTTACTCATTAAGGAAAGGAAGGTGTGACTCAAAAGCATGATCCTGATAAAGTTTTAAAATTCATAGGACATGCATTTAAAGCGTGGCATTCAAGGCATAAATATAATCTATGGTAGTTAATGGAATTCATTTCAAGTACAGGACTTTAAGACAGAGCTCGTGAATGCTACAGGTAAGTCACGTACCACTTTGAATTGTGTACTTTGGTGTGTGTTAAGTGTCCGTTCAAACGCTTACAACATCAATGGTTTGCTGCTAGCCCTCTGTAGATGGTTAGTTAGTTTCAGCGCTGTAAATATTTTATTGTTGGTTAACCGCAATATTAGGGAATTATTTTAGACTAAGTTGAGCCACAGGCCATACTTGATAAAATGATAAGACTTATGAAATTCGTTCATGAAACTTTGCAGTATTTCAATATCCATAAATTGTTTCAAACATTCCGAATTTTTGATGATGGATGTCGGCTTTAAAGTTCAAAATGTTTTACTTTGATATTAACTATGAACAAAGATGGCCATTAATTGAAGTTTAAAAATTCGGAACCAACTAATAAATTCGATACACTTTAACTTGATTTGTAAAGTTTGCGATACACTTTATCACCAAGGGTTTAAATGAAGTGACCAAGTAAGTTTTCTTTCGCCCATTTAATAAAGACCTTAGTACTGGTCCAGAAATAAAATTGTTGTACAAAGATACGGCAATAAAAGGTGATGACAACCAACTTGACCCTGTTAGAAAATTCGTTGAACTTTACGAGGCTCTTTATTTTGGTAAGTTGAGTTTCTACTTCCTCAGAAAATCCGCTTTTGATGATCTGATGGGACTAGCCTGCAAATACCTAAAGCATTATAAATAAAAAGAAACAATCTATCGATGAATAGGAAGGATAAAGGTTGTACTAGTTCACTAAAAATGTTTGACGTTTTTACTCAAGCATTATATTTCCTAGTATTTCATTTTATACTCTTTTAATAACATATAGCTTTTAGCTTTTAGTGACTTGTTATACAAGTTTATAATAATAATAATAATAATAATAATAATAATAATGAAGATATACAGGAGCTTCCAAATTACATTGGCTCTTTATCTCCCTTAAAGCTGTTATACTATTTAGTGTTCAACTAAATGTCTGTGACTGCTAGCCTCTTCTCCGTGCACCTTCCATAGGCATTGACCTACCTTAAAGGCACAAAAGACGCGGGAACGAAATGTTGTTGGAATTAAAAGTTGCGAAAATTTTCTCGCAACTTTCGCAATTTTTTGTTCTGCAACTTTTACTTTTTCAGCAGTTCGCAACTTTAAATTCCCGCAACTTTTAGTGTTGGGTGATTTTGTTCTGTTTATAACTATAACGGCAATAGTTTTATCTGCTTAACTAGTTCTGCGAAATCGAGTTAGCAAGATAACCGTTTTTACGTAATTTAATTTTTAAACCATTTTCGAAATGGCAACTTCTAATTCCAGCAATTTTTAAAATTTTACCTTTTCGCAACATTTAATTCCCGCAAGATGTACTCCCATTTTTCGTCCAGAAAAATTTGTAACTTCCCAACTTTTTGTGCCTTTAAGGTATTGGTGACTAAACCCAATGCTAGAGTGACCCTGGTTACGCGATGGCAACGACATGCGCAGCACAGTATTTTCAATGAGTTACTGACAGTATTTCTACGGATTTTGATTTTATTACCTATGAAATATTTCCCAAGACCAATTCTACTTGTAAAGTAAAATCTTAAACACATTTTGTGTGATACGAACCGGTACGAAGAAAACACTGTGTTAAGAATGTCGTTGTCACCACGTAACCAAGGGTATTATGGCCTACACAGCGTCTCCAGTCTAGCAGCGTATACCCTTCTCAACCGGCAATGCTTGCTAGGCCATTGTCAGAATTTTGTAGAAAGTGCAGTGCTAGGCATATCGTTGCTAACACGTAACTAAGGCTTTCCGTCCTTGGGTTTAGCGGCGTATTGAGGTCATGTGGTCAAAGGAAAGTTCAACAGAGAGTTGTTGCTTTATGTACTCGAGGCACAAAATGATTAACAAAGACCACAATACGAAAGACAACTTGATTGCACGTGGTTAACTTTTGTTCTGATCCAAAACTATTCATTCAAGTCGGATTTGCCGGATATGAACGATCATTTTCTAATCAGTCTTGCTTGTTTAGGATGGCGTGCTTGAATAGTGAATATACAATATATTCATTTACTGATTAATCAAGAGAAAGGGTGTGCGTTCCTTTGCTTTTTCTGTACTATTATATAAGAGTGCTTTAGCTGGAATGAATTGCGGGCTGCTGTTCTACTGGGAACTTGCAGGTATTTAAAGGTGAGAAAGTGCACGTAGAGAATAGACATGCGCAGAAAACTTCTGACATGAAACAACAAAGGTCGCCGTATATATTGTGTCATACTTCATGTCTCCAAACTGCCTGGCGAATGCTTCTTAAAATCATTTGAGCAAGAGTTGGAGGCGAGATGTAGGAAAGACTGAGATCAAACTCTTTACAGTATGGAAAATAAAGGCGACGGGGCTAGCAAATTATAATACAATAGCTGCGGTCACACTCACCAGAGTAAAACGGATTTTCCGCTTCGGAATCCCAGGTCTCAAATCTGTCTTGGAATTTCAGTTATCCCCGGGCTTGGGGTCACACTGCAGAATTGACTCACAGCAGGATCTAAATGCCCAGGTCAGATAGTGCCTTCCTTGCACTGTTCTCCTGGTGCAATGTCTCTGAACATGTTTGCATTTGACGGGGAAATTTATTGAGTTTGACTTTACCCAGAACCTATCAACAATCTGTCAAAAGCTAGTACATGATTGGTTAATAACATCTGGGTGTCTGAAACATACTACTCAGTCGATGCAGTCAATGTGATCCGAAACACTTTTGCTCTTGTAGACGTTGCTATGGAAATTCAACATCGTCAGATCTGAAGAGGGATTTGCGGTTACACACAAAAAATCGTTTCTCTGATCAAAACCCGTTGTTTCGCTGCGGTGAAAAGTGCAAGTGTGACCACAACTAATGGTAACTGGCAATGCTAAGGGAATTAATAGCAACCATAAGAGATAGACAAAAATCCCTGGGGCATATCATGAGAAAGGAAGGACTAGAAGAGGTGTCAGTAACAGTGCACATAGAGGGAAAGAGAGACAGAAGGAGGAAGGAAAATTCAAAACAATGATAAACCCCACCCCCCCGGTTTATTAGAGACCCAAGAGTAAGAAGTTTGTTAATTGAAGAGCTGCTTTTGTGAGGCGATCTTTCCAGATTGAACAAAAAATTTTGATAAAAAAAATACTTTTGTAGACATGGCTTTCTTGTCATGGGCTATTTCATATTCTACCTAATCCTCCTTGCTCACAAAGGTGAGGGGGCAAGGTGGGGCTCCGCCCCCTGAGAGAACTTACTAGCGTATTCTGCCCCACCTGACATTCTCATCCACGTACACATTTTTCACTTTAGTATATCATAATGTATCGGGAGCCAAAAACGTCGGACCTGTGGGATGACTCAGATATAACTTCATAACTGCACAAAAATTGTGTCTTTTGGCCCTTAGTGAACAATCTTCTCTTCCGACTTCAAACCAATACCTTAGTGGCGATTTACTTGTCCCAGCTAGAATTTAGACTATACAATGCCACTTTCAGTTGAATTTAGCCAACTCTAACATTTTTGTATCGATGTAACCAAGAAAGTAGAAGTACTAAACACTGATGTGCTTTGTAGTCAGCAGCTCCAATGTCGGATCCAGAGCAATAACATCATCAGGAGGATACCGTACCAGCCAGTTTCGGCGCCTTATCCGTGACTGATAGCACTGGTATGGCGGCGCCCCTCCTACAGGAGGTGTCTCTATAGCTCTGGTGCTGACTACTGCTCAGCTGCCTTGCAAGTAGTTTGTTATTGTCTAATATATGGCCCTGCTTTGTCTTCTTGCTTTGCAATCAAATTGGCATATTTTCGTTCCAGCTTGGGTCATCTCTCTTCAGCCATAACCACATGGATGCTTTTTCCACGGTCTTTTGGATCTTTGAGACCAACTTTCTTGTTTCTGGCTGGGTGAATCCGAGTCGGTTCTTTAACAGTTGTGCAAATCCTTTTCAATTTTTTCAAATCCATTCTTGTATCAATGTAACCAAATATAATATAAAATTGTATGAATACCATTTTTAGGATTATATCCAGAGAATGATGAAACTTGTCACCGCCGCCCCTCCCCTGCCCCCTTTGATATTTTGGAAATCCCAACTATTGAACAATTGGAAGGCCAGCTTCGTGAGCGATCCTCCTGCGGGATTTTGTCTAAAAACAATAGGATTTCCTAGGCATATCTCTTAAAACAATGAAATAGTCGGCAAACGAATACGAGATTTCCCCCCAAAAAGCGGTTTTCCTTTCTTCTGCGAATGTAAATGACTCTCCCTGTGTTGAAGCTTGATCGATATGCAGGGGCCTGTTCTAGTAATTAAATTTTTCACAATGTAGAATTTAAACGACATCAATCCGTTAATACTTCATATTGTAGCAGATGGGTAATCTGAGATCTGCAAATTTCGCAAGTAAAGCGGAGCTTCTTTTCGGAAGAGAAATAGTATTTTAAATAATACGTGTCAAACTCTCCATGTTTGAAAGACCGGAAAATTATTTGGTGTTGCATGACTGAATTTCCACACTATCTTTGTTCTGAGTTTTTGGATACGAGGCCGCGCATTTTTTAAATGGCGCTCTGCGCAGGTGGTCTGTCTGAACGTGACGGTCTTGATTTTGTTGAGGAATCAGGTGTCACTTATTTAGGACTCCAAGTCAGCTCGCTATTTTGGAGCACAATTTGAGGAATATCGAATGTTGGAGCATTAACATACATCTTATGGTAGCTCTAGGAGTACTGCATCATCTACATAACTTAATTTCTGGGTTTCCCTCACCATGGCTGCGTTATTATTTGACTTTCTTCGAGGATTTGTACAATCAGTCACTCCACTTCATGTGGTCATCGTCCTAGTTGTAATTTATGCTTTTAAGAAACTGTTCAGTTCTCGTAAAGTAGAACGAGTAAGGAATTACTCCGATATAGAAGAAGAAGAGCTTGAACCGATGAAGAAACGTGATTTTACTTTACAGGAATTGAAGGAGTATGATGGCGTTAAAAATAAGAGACTTCTAATCGCTGTCAATGGGAAAGTTTTCGATGTAACCAGAGCGAAGAATTTTTATGGCCCAGGTAAATTGTTTTTGCTAAGTTGTACTATCAATACGGGGAATTTATCTTGTAGATTAAGACGTTAATTCTTTGTGAAAGGGCTTCCTGTGTCGGTGAGTGAAGGCGATTAAGGCATATAAGAATTGATGCCTCTGTCGTAACAATGCGACAAAGTAACACACGTAAGAAAGGTAGCCTACTTTTTGGTGAACGGTTGGACCTGAATTTTCTTGAACCAAAGCCAAGGTCAAAGTTTTTTCTGTTTTGGCTTGTTTTAAATGTGTCCCAGCACAAGGTTAAAATGGTCATGCTTGCCAGCGTTTCTGTGGGCGGTTACCTTTCTGCTTAGCAGCACAAGAGGGATATTGGATATCATAGGACAGCCAAAGCAAATAGATGTTTTCTTGAATTTTATTCACAGATAAACGTTAGAATGGTAAAAGGTGATCAGATCGTACGACTTTGCCCAACTGTAAATTGTGGTGTTATTGTTATTTCAAGTTGTAATGTATCGCGTGTCATAGTGCATATGTTATCATTTGGGACGTAATTATCAGTGTCTGGGACAAGGCAATGTCAAGCCAGCAAAGCAAAACATACGTGCACATACACATTTTGGCCTTTAAAAGCCAAACATGCAACACTCCGTCAATGGTACTGATAATTAATGTCGTGATTGGTGATCCCTTTGGTTAATTAAGTTAAAGATGGAGGTTGGTTGGCGTTATATCACAGCTACACTAGGAGCATTCTGCTTTACCACTCCTGTACCACCTTGATGTTTAGCCCCCTCCCATCAAATAAGATCAGCGACCTTCACCCCTTCCCCCTGAACTTGAACTTGACTAATTTACTGCACTCTGTGGATAAGTATGCCAATAGACATACAAGTGCCTGGCATTGTTTGCATCTTCGAGACAATGATTTTGACTCTTCTGCATGCAAGCGCCCCCCAAAATTTCCAAATTCCATTTTGAGACATCAGCACAACAGATGAAAATGACGAGATAAGTGAGAATTTAGATGTTAAACAAATTTTAGTTTGGAAAGTTTCTACTCTACGGAGAGTTACTGATACTGTTTGTATTAAATTAGTATGTCAATATCAACAATTGGACGTTGACATTCAGGTGTTTTCAACCCTGGAAAAGAATTGTACGTGCAGATGTGACCCAGTGTGCTAGACATAACGTCATTCAACGTTTTCTGTTTGTTGATAATAAAGTATATTTGCAGTCAGATGTGTAAATAGAGGTGGGGTTGTCAGACAAAGAACTTTTTAATAGGGGTACAATGTGCTATTTAGTTAGTACTACAAGCAGTAATTATGAACAGAATTTTGATTATACCACAATAAAATAAATGCAGTCCAGGCATTGACCAGTGTCTTGTAGCACATGAAATGTGAATTGATTTTGTGAAATCCCATCGTGTTTGCACATATTTGTGAAAGCATGTTTAGTCCAGATAAGTGGGGATAGGTTACTTGCAATTTACATAGTTATATATTTCAGAAGAAAGTATTTCACTGCACCTAAGATTTCCATTCTACATCCAATTCATACCCAACCACAAATCTTTGGTTTTTGATGGACTACCCCTTAAACAGGGGCTAGAGTAGTGTTCACATAAATACGACTTTTTTTAACATGAAGCTGGGACCTTTCTTATATGTGGTCCAAATTTACTATGTCTCGTATTCTAGTGGGAAAGGCTAGGTCACAATAGGATAAATCAATGTGACAGCAGATTTCCATATATACCCATCGCATTCAAGTACAATATATATAATATAAAAAATATTCTTCCAGAAGAAAATAATGTAAAAGTTTATTAAAAATGGAAGTGAAAAAGGATGTTAGTGTTTTTTTGGTGCAACCTATTGTTAGCAATCTTATTCAATTACTCTTTGGTGCCTAATAGAAGGGGAGGTTGGAATAAATGGGAGGGTTGGAAAAATCCCCCAAACTTAATAAACAGGGGGGTTGGAATAGATGGGGGGTTGGAAAATGACCAAAAATGTAGTAGGTGGGGGGCCTGGACAAAAAGTGAAGTCAAGAATCAATGTTTAGAATCAACTTCAACTTCTTAAATTTAGGGAAATGTATGTTTTCTATTTGTCCACCAAAGTATCTCTACCAAAATTTTCATGGGTGGGAGATCTCAATTTTTGAGAACAGGTTTTGGTAAATACACACTCCTAAAGGCTGAACTATTTCAAAACCACATCCATAACCAATGTGAACTACAGAGGTTGTAGAACTGTTATTGATATGTGTTAAAGCAGTTTTTAGCCAGACCTCCTCCACCCCCCAGGCAGGTGGGGGTCCAGCATTTTCACCTTTTTTTGGTTTAGGTGGGGGTGGCTTTAATCCCATTTACAGGTAGGGGTTGGCCTCTAAGGTGAGGGTTGTCGACCATAGTTGAAATTAAATTTTGTGCACGGTGGTATCCATTTCAAATTGAATGTTGTATTAGCGAATCTGGTTCACCTCAAATTTTAATACTACGAAATCGTCAGTACAAATTCAGGAAAGAAAACCTAAGTTTAAAGATATAATAATCATGTTATTCAAAGAAAAGTAACAAAACAGATTGGCAAAAAACTCCACTATAGGTCAACAAAACGCCAATAACGCAAAATTTCAAAAAAATTTCAAAAAATTTATACATCATACAACTTCCCAGTAAATTTTAGGAAAAGTCACCAAATTTCGTGGCAATCGGGCCAGGCTTTAAAAAGTTATGGGCTGAAATGTGTAGCCGCGGGCCTACTAGCCCCCCCCCCCCCATGTAAGATAAGGTTAAGTGGTTTCCTCTCATTTTGATATTCTAATTGGACTTTGTGTCCTTACGAAATATTTTGTTATCTGCACAATTTTTCATTTTGTTTTACAATCTGTGTATTGGCACCTTAAAGGTTTGAAGTATTATAAAAGCAGTGTTTAGACCACTGTACATTTATAATAAACAATGTCTAAGAAGTTTCTTCACCTGTGTGTAAAGTAAAAGATATATAACGTTTTTTCGAGGCCCCTTTTAGAATAAATCATTTCCAATATCGTGTTAGCATGAAAATTATTCTGTCCCATTCTGCTTGAAATTAAGGCAAATAATATTTGATGTGCTATTTTTATTTCAGCAGTAAGGACCCAACTAATTTGATATTGTGTTCACTGAAGTTTAACATTTAGGTATTGAATTGCAAACCAAATAAATATTTTGGAAGTCGAGGAGGCTGTAAACTTATACTATTAAATATCTTGTAAAATTATTTATTTATTTATTATTATTAACAAAATTGGTAGCCGGTGAAATTTGCCAGAAAGATAGCAAATGAGCACAACAAATTTCACGTTCTCAACATTGGCCACTCTAGAAATCTTTGGAGAAGTGTATCAGCAGAAAACTGTACAGTTTTAACAATGTGTGAATAAAATTTAAAAAGCCATCAGTAGAAATACAGGAATAGGTTTTTGAATAATTGAACGGCTATGAACTATGGCGATATAGATCCGCTACGTAGATAATAATTCATTAAAAAAATAATTGCTAAGGCATCTCCCTCAGGGTCCTCAAGCCTACCGAGTATCTCCTCTTATTTTAGTGGGCATGATATACAGTTTCGATGTCAGCGGAGTCTATTTCTAAATTTTTCCGATTTTGATTTTATTGAATGTTTATGCCCATTCTTAAGACACGATTTTCACATTTGCAGTTGTCAATTCATTTGAGCCTGGTATTCAGAACTTCCTTTAACATGATATATTTCATTATCCATTCCACAAATACCGGTATATATCCAAGTTTCAATCTTGATATGATTATAAGGGCTAATATAGAAGCCGTCCCTTAAGCAGGTATCTATTGTCCATGAAATATTACAAAACTGGCGAGAAATGTTCTGTGCACGAGCGGCTACTTTCTTTCAAGTTGAAAACCCACCTAATTTTTTTTAAACGTAAAATAAACCTTACGTTATGCACTGAAATACTTGTATACAATTACTTAGAGTGAAGTAAATGTTATGTAAGGGAAGAATAGAGAGACGATTAAGGTTTCTTGTGACCTGAACTTCTGTTAGTCCTAGTACTATTCCGAGGCCCAAGAATATATACAACTTTCCCTTTTGTATCTCGGTGTTTTCCACCTAAACAAATAGGTAATAATTCTTATATGTTATACCATTTGATATTGAATTATGTGATAGTACTTGCCATGCCCAAAGCGAGTCTAGCCGAACACATTATGACCATTATCGTGCATTGACCCAGTTGTTCCATAGGTTGGTATTGTTGGCTTTTAGGTATTTTATTAAGCTTTTTTTAGTTTGTTTTTCTGACGCCATCTCTCGCTCTCTTTTCCAAAGTATGCTTACTTAGGGAATGTTAGGCGGTACTGTACTTTTCTTCTGGATTGTGTGCCCTTTGAAAATCTCGGTTGAAGTTACGGTGCCAGCAGTGTTTTTGCGTCTGTTGACTTAACGTCTTTTTGGAAGTACGTAGTGTTACAGGATGGTCAAATACCATTTGGTGAAGTTTTTATCAGACGAACGTCAAAGACAGCCGTCACACTGTCAAGAGCCATGACAAGATTAACAGGTTCGAAGAACGCAGGAGGTTAGGATCTGATGTTGTGACCAGGGAAAAAGTCTGTTTGGTTATGGTCGTCTTAGCTGAGTTGCGCTAAAAATGTGTGTTATGGGTTCGAGTCCCAATGCTAAATACTCTAATCGTCTAGTATGTTCTGGTAGTTTCAAGATTTAGACATTTCCTTTGCAAAAATGCATATATTTGCCTATTTCCTTAAAACTAAAGAGAGGAAAGAATACATTATGTGATGGCTCATTATATTCACTGCCGCAGAGTTTCTAGATCCACCTTAAATAATCATCAGAAATATTGACTAAATCAATAACAGCTTAGTGGAAAATTTTTAAGGTATTTTAAGGTTCTATAGAAATCTCCAAGACTTTTGATTCATCAAAATTGAATATTCTTTATAATTGTAAGGCTAAAATATAGGCAAACTTATATAAGAAAAATAGAGGTTTCTTGTCAAACAGAGGGAAATGCTTAATCTGAAATCTCCCTATCTTGCTGTAAATGTTGTTCAATAAAAGTCCCAAGGGCTGGCTTACCTGGTTATCTTTAAAGAAGAGCAAACACGTAATGCTCCTGTAATGAGAAAAAATTGGGGGTGGGGTGGGGTGGCTATTACGAAGGCCGAAGTCTTTTCTTTGCAATTCTTTTCATTAAAAATGAATATAATTGAAGTAATAGTTTTGGTACATTATGAGTTACTTCGTAGCTGAGGAAGAAAAACTGGATTGTAAAGTGTACATCATATATAATTACAAAAGGGTTTTCCTCTATTCCATGATGTACGACCAGGAAAATAAGGACATGGTAGTAAGAGTTAGATAGAAGGCCAACATAGAGTTGGAATAGTTACGCTGCAAAAAGAGAAGAATGTTAGGAGGGGTCTAGCAAAGGGGACACCGACGAAGTATAGCGGAAGGAAGGGCAGATACAGAAAGGTATTAAAGATAAAGGACGTACACATTTAGTATCCAGAATAGGATTTGTTGTATTGAGAGTTGAAAAGAAAAGAAACTAAAATTTGATAGCCGGCAAAAGAGATCTGGAATTGGGCTACTCCAAACAATAACAGGATGGAAGCCTGGACAAAATATTTTCACTACCAAATTCTGTCACATTAGACCTAATACTTTGAGGGAAATGAATTTACGTTTTTTTATTTTCGAGACAATACTACATGGGTGGTTAAAGCTGAACAAAGATATTAGGTTTGAATTTTCATACTGGTGATGTCTTTGTTCTCACTCATTGACTGCAAATATGTAATATATTTTTATCGAGCTCAGTTGGTAGAGCGCAGGCTGCGAAAGCGCGGGTCACGGGTTCGATCCCCGGCGGTGACATATTTTCTATTTCTCTAGTGTTCTTTTCAAACGTTATGTATTTTGCAAATCATCTCCTTTACAAAAGCGAAGTGATCTTAAGAAATCGATGCAATAGCAAAGATAGAACAATGACTGATGCTAAGAAAGGCCTACATGTACATCAGGAGTTTTCAATTTGACACGAAGCAGCTAGGAACGGAAGTTGATTACTCACACACTTTATGATACTAACACCATACACCACGCTTGCTACAGAATATCATTATTCTTTACATAACGTAATATATTGTAAGTGTAAAAGATTAGTTTTGGTAAATATATCTTCATGAATGTTATTGCTTTGGAGGTAGGGAAAATTTGGTATGTCTAAAATATTATTCTTAAAGTATTTGATCATTAGTTTTGCTAAACAACAACGCAAATTGGGTAAGCAAGGGTAAGCAAAATGAGGACCTATGTGCTTAGATTTTCAAAGAAGAAGGCGGGTGAGATTAATAAAAGTAGGTCAATCAATTTAAAGAACGGGGTAGCAAGGGTTGGACAAGTAGCAATTGGTAAGAAACAACGGAGAGCGAATGAGATTGGGATTTATACTGAGTCTCACCGAACTAAATAGTCTCCTTGCCTGGTATTTTAAATCCCCTTAGAAAAACGCGTAGACAACTTACATGCCGAACTATTACCTTGATTAAAAAATGTCACAGAGTGAGAAACGGAAGATGCAGTTTGATTTGAGCGAAAGTTTTGACAGACATTTGGTGAGGTATCAATGGCTTAGGTGAGCCACAGTCATATAGAACAGGTTTCTTGTGGTTAAATACTGTTTTTGTACTCGATGCATTCTACTAATTAACTGTGCAGGTCAGTCAATGAAATCGGATTAATAATTAACACCGTGAATCACAAATTTCCATTGATCTGCATTTGTTGCGGTAATAATTAGAGCAGACATGCTTGTAAGTCACAGCAGATCTAGGCCCACTACAATACCTCTCATACAAATGGAAATATTTTTAATCTAAATCCAGAAATTGGAAACAAATGATTGCAGAGGATAAGCAAGAAATAGCCTGCCAGGATGATTGCAAGCCAATGTCCATCCATGATTCTTACCTGAAGAAACAAAGTAGAGTATATGATTTCGAGTATAGAAGATTCAGAAATTCTTTTAAATTTTATGAAGTAGTAAACAAAACTGTCTTGTGCTATCTAAATATATCGAATCAATTTCCGGAAAAGGGACTTTAAAATCTGGAATTATAGCGCCTTAATTTAGTTTCCTTGAAAGCAATCTTTAACAAGTTCCAATTCAATAATCGATTTTCAAGCCTGGTGTCATCGAAGCTTTTGAAAGGATGAAACTATGTGAAACTGTGCGAGGTAGACTGACATAGCGGTGACACTAATTTTGATGAACTGAAGATGGTAGGAGCAATACAGAGTACAATGAATTTCTAGTACTTTTCTACATATATTTTCTGTGACTTGGTTCACGGTTACGGACGCCATGGTTTCTAGTGATTGGCTACTTTTGAAAGCATTACGCATGCCTCACCTATAGCGTCAGTACAAAAACTATTTTTCATATGAAGTCAATTTGACCAAGTGACAGCAAACACGTAAGCACATTGTGTGGCTGCTATGTTTCTACACTCCAAGCGAGATTATCAGAAAAAAAAATGTTAAGAGCAGGCTCCAGCTGCCACTTAAATGTCAGTTTTAAATCTCCTTTCAATGTCTCTCACCCAGACCTAGCGACTTTCATGTCTGAAGATACATGCGATGGTCAGAGCATTTCATGTCCGTCTCTTCCTGGCCAAAAGGGATGCTTCATCCTATCAATGAACCCCACAGTTCATGAGGCGTAGATTATACTCAATTTTCTGCAGCCAGATTATCTTTAACCTTTACCTTTCTCTGCACCCCCACGGAGTCCAACGGACGAACTGGTTGGCACATTTCAACTAGGGCAATCTTGATGCGTGACCTAACCAACTTCAACGTCACTTGCATATTAAGCCTGGTACTGGGCTGTTTGATATTTTTTTTCGACCTTCATATATCAATCAAGGTTGCTCCATTTAATGGGAAGAATCCTCCGCAGACATTTATTGTCAAAAGTTTCTAATTTCTTCTTCCTCTTCGAGTTGCCTAGGTTTCTAATGTTGTCAACATTAAAATTGTTTGTTGGTTTCCCTTTGGGAACTAATGGGTACTATAAACATTTTTTGGTTTTACTATCCCTTATGATCCTTATGATGAGCGGGAGTTGCCGTGTGTTGAATTTTACATGGCTTCAATGTCGTCAGCAGAGTCAAGGTCATATAGAAGTCTTTACTTTATCCTTGGGATTTCCTTATCTATTGTAGCAAGCGGCAGCATCTAGGCGAATGGAGAGAGATAGTGCCTTTATCTCAAAAATCTAGAACAAGCTGCTGCAGCGATCTTCTGCTCGTATATAGCAGCTTGATTTACTATACATTCTAACGCTGGTAGATACCAGGTTTACAGGTACTCCATATAAAGCAAGAGTCTCTCAAAGGATGTGTTTGTGAATGATATCGACATCCTTTCTGAAATCAGTTTACCTATTACCAAGCTTACTATACTTCTTGCACTTTCCTGTAATACAAGCAAAGATTTGCTCTGCATATGACCTCTTAGGTAGAAAGCCACCTTGTTCCTTACGGATAATTTAAACCACAGCATCTCGCATAAAATTTAGAGTTATTTTACAGGACGCAAAAATGGAATTAACCATACTCCAAAACTAGACACTGCTCAATTCAAGACACTCAATCAATTTTAAGGCAATATTGATGATACAGTGTTTTAGTATTCTTAATTTTCAAACTTTCTTTAATTAAATTATTATTTATTTTCTCTTATCATATTTAATTATAGTCCATACTTTTACCATTTCACATCATCAATTTTATATTACCATCCTTTTTCTCTCTCTTATTTGGTTTAATTCTATGAATTTTTATTTTAAATTTTTAAGGGTAGAATTTCATCATCGAAACTGGCTTTGAAGGAGCATTTCATGTACCTAATAAACACTCAACAAATGCCAAAGGAAGGATAATCATAAGCTAAAGCTGTATAAAATATTTAACGTAAAAATAGCAGTATGTTGTAACTAAAGAGTATATATATATATATATACATATATACTTATTTCTCTAGTGTTCTTTTCAAAACTAACAGAGTTCTTAAGAGAGAATGCTCACTCAAATAATTTTCTTAAAATTGTACTCTACTGTACGGTCGTATTCCAGTTAACATTAATGTTGCTGTTGCTGTCGCTGCTATTAATTGTGTCTTTATTTATACTGTTGTTGTCTCACGATTTTTGCCAGAAGTTGCTTTGACAGACGTATGTTCATTTAGTGAAATCAATAGTCCTTTCGATTTGATATCTCTCTTCTCTCTATTGCAGATGATAAACATTTCTACCGAAGAGGAATGGAAAAACCAAAGAAATTTAGAGGTTACAAATTATAACTGAATGCGTAATCCATAGACACATAAATTGCTCCGTACGGAAAGTACTAATAAAATAATATTAAAAGTGAAAAATGCTCAATTTATCAATCGCTTTTAGCTCCTTTAACATCACTGCTACCCTTTTACTTTTGTTTAGGTGAAACAAATGCTTTGCTTTTCTTGCTTTTCATCTTGACAGCAAGTAAATAGAGAGTTTAGTACTAGTACTAGTAGTAGTAGTAGTAGTAGTAGTAGCAGTGGTAGTAGTAGTAGTAGTAGTAGTAGTAGTAGTAGTAGTAGTAGTAGTAGTAGTAGTATGAAACACTTCAGTAAATAAACTGCATGCTTGGTAGAGGGGCTAAAGAAATATAAGCAAGTTTTGGAAATGTAACCTAAAGGAGGAAGTAGAATTAACGGATAAAATGAACTCTACTGAGATACATTCAGTCGCCGACAAATACGGAGATAAGAAACTCTGATCAATCAGCTGCTAGAGACTGTAACATGGCAAACTAAAGGACGACAATATTAGACTGGCTGTGGTAGGATTTGCAACGAAGATTACTCTAGACGCCTTCAAATGCAGAAAGATATCTTAGTACTTTGTATAACGAGTATCCTTTTGCAGCAAATCATAAACATAACAACCACTAGTACAAATTTCTTCGAATAAGGACATCAACTTTACTATCTTGACATTCCTAGCAAGTTCTGTTTAAATACGAGTACTTAAGTGTGACGTCACAATTTAATGACAATTGATAGCTGATACTCTTTTCCTTTTTCCTGGTGAAACAGAGTTTTGGTCCAAATTTATAAACGTTGTCTTACAAAACACGGATAGAAGGAGAGTCGTTTTTAAAAAATCTGTGTCATTTGAACCTGGTTCATGATTTTATGAACTGAGTCAGTTAACAGGGATTTTAAAAACGTTTTTGCAGATTTAAACGATAGTGGCTTGTATACAGAATGAATCTTGAACACAATATTTTGTTTAAGGGCATTTGATAGTTCTGTTACTACTGTCATGTAGTCTAATATTTCCAACCCTTTGCTGGTGTACCGCCCCTAAGTTGTGGCAATGACTGATCCCCGCCCACCCTCATCTTGAATAAAAGCAGTGCAACATAAAATCTATTAACAGATTATGTTAGTAACAATGCTATTTATTTGTGGTTTAGTTTTCAAAATTCAGAAATCTAGTCTGTAGTTTTGAATGAGATGGCTGTCATTGCTGTTAAACTGAGAGTTCCCAGATTTGGGTGTTAATTTGGTGAAGCGCAAAGTACTCATGCTTTACAATTACATAGCAGTTTAATTTTCCTTCGCATGTCCACTACAGGGAACCCCTTTGTCCATCAAGCAGATGGTTAAAAAAATAAAAACCAATAGTTTATTTCTTTCCAAAGGAAAAGGTACTCTGATTTTATGCAGAATAAAGGGTTTTGTCAAATAGTTATCAAGGGTGAAAAGATGACAGAGAAAAATGCCTTGCACAACGCTGACGTGATTTCATTACTTTAAAGTGTCTGAAGACAGAGATTTGAATCGAATGGCGTTTCTTTCATTGTCCACTCACGTGGTACAGAGGGGCTACCCTTCAAGATCACGTAAAGCTGGATGTTGACGCCCATCGGTGGAGACTTGAAGGTAATATATGTACTAGAGAAAATACGTTTATGTAAGTATGTTACAATACGTCAAGTGGCACAGCAAACGCATGTCCGTGTCCAAATGTTTGTGGCTACACGTTTCCATTTTCTTTATTGTCTTTTCAGTCTAGCATCTATTTGATACACCAAAACACAAGACATCGTTGTGTTTCATTCTAAAAATTGATATCGTGCTGTCGTTAATTTGAAGGTCGAGTTACACTTCCAGAATAGCAATTGAACGTTCACATCGTTAGCAATATACGGTCTCACTCTACGGTTCAAAATGTCGAGATCCATCTTTAAAGATGATACTTCTATCATTCTGTTGTCACTCGAAAGCAACATAGTAACTGAACTTCTCGTCTTCAATAACGTTACTTTTGTTGAGCTTTGGGACTTGGTCTCAGGCCTGTTACTCGGTTACATTTGTAGAAGCTTTGGGTGGTTTCTATGGTGACCATGTTCGAGTCAACTTGGGTTTCTTGCTTTATGACAGAATGGTGACTCAATTTATCTTTTAGAAAAGTAACAGTTTCGAACTTCAAATATCAAATATCATAATAACATCTGTTTGACTTTGCCTTTTTGAAGATTTCCGTAACTTTTGCTGCATTTGCTACGGGTTTTCTGTCGATACCTATTGCAGTTAAGGACATCACATAACAATTCAAAGATGGCAATAACTTTAAATCGGAAAAGGCAAACAGTTATGATAAGATTAACAGCCAACTTTCTTAAGTCTCACGAAGATAACAGTAATTCTTTTAGTTTTAGTTGTTAGTAGTTTTAATCACTTGTCCAACGTCATAAATGCTCAACGATAGCCAATTAGAATAACCATAACATGCGCTGTTTACCTTTTACGTCCAACCTCGTGACAAATCTGAAGCTTTTTTAGAGAATTGACGAGTAAAGCCAAGAGACAGTAAGAATTTAAATGTAGGCCCTATAGCTAAGAGTATGGAAGGGTGCCTCTAAACATGTCTCCGATAAAGCGCGCGCTTTTTAGCCAATTTTGAGTATCGTCAATGCAACATTAAGATATGCAGAATTCATGATTAAATGCATTCTAATCTGGAAGGAGTAATAAAAGCAAAAGCTAATACGATGCTCCTTTTGCTACTTTTTTTTGTTTTGAGAAGATAGAAGAAATACATTTACTTTTTCAAATTAAAGATGAACAAACCTATAACAACGAAAACGAAATATTTAACCTTCAACACTAGGTAAAAATGTCACATGTCAATTTTAGCGCCAAAAAAACCCCTCCAGGATACTTGAATACTTTTAATTTTTACAAAAAGCAATGCAAATTTACTTTAAAAGATAAATTGCAATCTTCATTAAAAAAGTGTCGCCAACTTCAAAAGTGTTTCCTATTCAGAGGAATGGGGACGATATCACTCACGTTGGGAGACACTGACTTAGTCAGAAATTTGTTGTGTCAGGTAAAGTTTATTGTGACGCCAGTTCATTCGCACTCTAGTGTCATCACAGACGTGTCTTGAATGAGAAGACGGCCATTAGAACGAATCTGCTAGAAGTAATTACTAAGGTAATTCGCATCTAATAGACTTCTTGGAGTCTCATTATTACCAGTAAAACTTAATAAATAACTTCGATCAGTTTATCAAGACATGGCTAGGCTTTATTGTACAGTTCGACAAAGGAAGAGATTAGCACCATGTGACCAAGAATAGGTTACGTCTAGATAACATTCATACCTTGGTTACCGTCATGGCACAAGGACAAGCTGACGCATCGGTAGTGGATCACTCTTGTTACAATATTAGAACTATATTTCTTAGATGAGGCCCTCTTTAAAGCCCTATTCATTAACGTCCAAACTCTCACCCATTCCCTTCTGTCTTGTTGAAATCAGGGCCTAATTTTAGAGAGCGTCCCCTTAAGTGCAGAGCTGTGATAGCGAGTGAATAAATATATGTGATACTGTACTATATCTTCTCCAAGTTAAGAATAAAAGTTACACATACATACCTTTATCTAAATTACATGCATAGAAATCTCCATTTTAATCAACCCCACAATTAGATTGAAAGCTAAGATCAGTATTTCGACAAAGAGCTTTGTCGTGACATGGGCTTTCCCGACATTTGAAAGCATTTGAAATATGAGAAGCGCAAATATATTTTGGCAATGTCATGTATTTGGTGTGTGTCTTTTGCAGGATACCTAACACAAACTTGTAGATTCAGATTATTTTGTAGCGAGAATGGTTGTTTGGAAGCACTCTTTCTTTTTCTTAGAGAGGATTCATAGCCTAATTTTTTATTGATATCTGCCGCTGTTGATGTTTATTTCTATATTACCGACACTCGAAGACATTGGTGTTCATGGATATCACTTGTAAATATTATAAGTAAAAGTCTATGTATTGAATTATAGACACTCCTTATAACTACATGCGATCCAGGTTTGATAAGTATCTAGAACCTTTTTTGCGGTGTAATTGCCAAACAGATTGCCCATTACATTATTTAGGCTTTTCAAGCTTTCTTTGTTATGTTTTGAAAGTACTAACATAACGTCCACGACAACGCTTCCTAGACTATGAAGAAATATGTAAAGAGCATAAGAGGAGGAATTTCATAAGACACTGTTTAAAAATAATATCATCGCGAGTTGTCTAGGCTCCTCTGATGATTGATAGCATGTATGTACAGATGAACAAATAGGCCCTAATTTATATAAATCTTTATCTTGTAGTAAACGCCTAAATTCAGCTACTTGTAAGGGCTTGAAAGCGTGAACAGAGCTCTGATTATTTGCATCATGTATGTATGTACCTTTTAAACATTGTTAACATTGTTGATATTTTTCTGTCTGTTCCTCAATTTGTACATAAAGATGATCCGTTGTGACATTGATGATCGGTTGAAAATGACACACGTGTTGAATTATTTCATAAAAATATTTGAGATTTCCTTGTGCTTTTCATCTGATCTAAGAAGAGATTGATCTCCGATTATGCTTCATCTTGAAGTGAATATTATCCTAACTTTGTATCTCATTTTAACGCACCTTTAATGCAAATTCCTCAAATACTGTATCTCTAGTAACTGTTAATGATGGAACCAGCCATGTCAGTAAACAAACAACCGATGTAAGATTACTCCAATTAGACTTATTACGAGTTAACTGATTCAACAATATTACATCTCGTTTTCGAAATAAACTTTCAATCGACAATTGCTTTGATACTTAATGGATTTTCTTACAATCCTATTACTTACAAGATTTTATTTTGAAAGAGGTGGTGGGGATAGGAGGGGGGGGGGGCAATGCGAGTGTGAGGTATTGATAAAGTTAGTACCCATTACGATTACATTAATCACTTCGACAACGTAAGACCCTAGAAACACTGTATTCTTAATTACCATTTAAGGTGAAGTCTGATTGAAAGGGAAAATTTAGCACCTATTATTTCCATTGTTTGTCAAAAGTACGCAACAATTGTTTATGTTTAGGGTGAGAAACGACTCTAATCTCACAACCAGCAACGCAAAGTTAAATCCTTTATATTTGCTTTTGCCTTGTATTTTTATAAAACAGTGTATAAAAATAGTATAATTTCTGCAATATGACTTACCCGTCAAACATCGGTCTCTAAAAGGAAAGAGTCGCCTCGGGACTTAAAGATTAAAACATCGTTAAACAATGTGACACTGCCACATTGCAGCACTTGCTTGACAACCCAGCCCCCAAAAATGAACATGGACCATCATAGGCAAGGCCAGGTCAGTATTTCATTTAACCATTCTGTAGTCAGTCCACATAAAAACAAGAAAACTTTCCATGCAAACAAGAAAGGACTTGTTTTTCATTGCGCATTTTCAATTAATCTATAGTTTGTAGCGGCCCCTGATTCGTCAGAAGTCGTAATCCATTCTGGCAGTTCAAGTTTGATTGGCTCTTTCAAAATACAGTTGAGTTTTATTTACCTGCGCTCTATTCTGAAAGCAGCAGCGGATGGTGGGCATCTATTATGGGTGTTCTCTCCATATATGGGTATGCAGATCATGTTCATCAATCTCTCCGAATATAAAATTGCATCAACATTTATACTCTTTAACTAGAAACTCAATTAACTAGTAATTACTGTTATTGGGTATCGCGTATGGTAATGCAAGAGAACATTGATATTAAAAGATTCATTTAAAATAGCCGCGGAATTAAATGGTAATGAAAATTAGAGGGAACAAATATTTAAGCAATATCATATCTGTGGGTGAAAATATTATGAAAAGGGACATACCCTCTCATGCCCCTTCTTAGTTACGAGCTTCCATATACATTGCATCTGTTGTCATTTCCAAGATGACACTTTGCTGAAATCAGCAGCAAGCGTGCACCGTAATAAAATATGTAGTCTCCAATCAAGAAACTTCAAAATGCTCCAACGAGGCAAAAACCGAGCGTCTAGAGGACGAGATTTTGCACAACTTCGAGGTATCTTCTCGCTGCAATTGCTTAGTTTGAATAGACCATGCGATAAATTCCTTATGTCTAAACGATATTCCGAGACGTGCTGCAAACCTACAGCACGACATATTGGTCATTGATGTAATTAAGAGGGAAGCGAAATCAAGAGATTGGTTCCCGTTGCAAAATGGGCTACTTGATGAACTATGCCAATTCAAGCCTCAAGACACCTTTTGGCTTCACGAGCTAAACAAAATTTGGTTACTCCAATCAACACTGATTCTTGACACCTGACTAAACTCCATAAAAGCTTGTTATGTATGAAATATCGAAAGGGAAAAACATGCATTAACAAGGCTTATCTTTATTTTACATGATTATAAATGGTAATATTTGATAAAAAATTATTGCTACTTTTAAGTATGAAGAGGTTCTTAGAGAACAAAAAAAACCAAAACCCCGCGGTATTATGCATTTAAGAAATAAAAAGGGGACTTTAAACTCCGCACAGGGCTCTTTACAATACGATTCATAAATTTACGATACATATCGTATGTTCTGTATTATGTTATTTATTAAAATTCATTAAGGATATTCTCCATCTCTTTCCTAAAAACCATTCATAAAGTTGAATACTTCACTTTGAGAAGTATTGTTATGATTTCAAATATCATAGAGAGACTTTTACAGTCTACCAAACTACAATCTCATCGTCTATTTTGATTCCAATATGTTAAAAATACACAGTTGATAAAATTTGAAAGATTTTGTAGCTCGCCATTGCAAGACCATCAGAAATTAAAAGTTAAGGAGTTTCGACTGAGTAATTACTTGCGAATAAACTTTGTTTACATTTTTACAACTATGTTTACAATTATTCAATTTCTTAGTACTCATTGAGTTAACTATTGATATTGAGTATTTTATATTCCATATTTTAGAAACTTCTGGAAACTATGAGGACATCGATCATCTACTATCCTAAACATTTGTCTCCTTAGATTGATTCTTTAAGGTATCAATAAACAGAGTGAGTTGATGCACTGGATTGATCTATCTATGTTTATGAATATTTGTGAAATAATATTTTATGCTATATCAATATGTTATATCACCTGTCCTAATACCAAAAGCTATGCTACAATCCAAAGACAAGATACCAAGTTATTATTCAATTATTTTGCAGTAAATATTAGCTGGTTATGGTTTTCATTATGTTTGCTATAAATTTTGAGAGATTACAAATGTTTCCGATTGTATATTAATCACACCATATTCATTAGGAGCTAACTAATATTAAAAATAATTTATATAGCTAGATTATACTTTGTAAACATTGCTGTATTCTTAAAATGTTACGTTGACTGCACGTTTTAAGTATTTCCAATAAACCTTACGTAGTTGAAACTCTATTATCAGTGTGGTGTAGTTGTTCCAGGAGTCATTTATAAAATGCATCTCCTTGTACGTAACTGTATGTTTTCTCTTCTGTCGCATGTTGATGAGTACCAAATTATAATTGCCGTCATGCTATTTATTATTGTCTAAATATTGTTCTTGAAATATCAAATTTAACCAATATCCAACCTTTTCTTTAGTGCGCCCTTATTACTCGACGTAAATCGTTTGGAGCCAGTGTAATGCAGAGGACTATGGCACTACCAAAGCCCAGGAAAATCTATAAGCAGGGCTTCGAATCACATCTCTGCATCTACCGGACTTTATAGCTCTGTCTGTTACTGTCGATGGCCAGAGTAGTTGTTGTCAATATTTTAGGCTGATAGCAAGGTTTCGTGTATCAGGACCCGTAAACAACATATTCAAACTTACCTTTGGCTAATCTTTCACAGTGCTGTGTGGTGACACATAAGTACAACAAAATAAAAAACGTTGGATTCCACTTAGGGCTCTTTTATTTAGCCACTGTTTACATGCATCGCATGAGAACACAAAATCATACAGGACATAAAATGGCAGTTTAGCGAGAATTATGACCAAAGTCGGATAAATAGTTAGCAAAACATAATTATAGAACTAAAGTTATTTACCCTACTTTTAGTTTGGATCATATCACAACGGTGTACTAACCCCAAATTTTGAGAAGGGAGAGGGGAAAATTGATTTAAGCCCCCCTATATTTGCAATTTTTGCTTTAATTTCTCAAGTGAGATGAGCATGTTAGAAAATGCAAGACTAAAAAGAAAATATGCACTTTGTATTAGTTGTCTTGTGCTTCTTCATTAAAGGGTCTACAATAGTATACATCAAAAGTTTTGTACAGGACGACATATTCCTAGATGGTTCTAGATCGAGCATGTTAAGGTCAGTTATAATTTGAGCAGTGTATCTCAAATATTAAACCTGGGCAGGATCAAGCCAATTGGAGAAAACTGGGCACCAAAGCTATGAATTTTGAACTTGCAAAGAAAACTTGAATTCATCATATCCCTTTATGTTTGTGGTACCTTTTCCACCTTTGATTGCTACATAAAATAGGTGACATATTTACCTGAGTAATTTCAGTTTCATGATGGAATGGCAGAAGTCCTAAAAGAAGGCACAAGCAGAGACCAATTGAACTATTATTGCCAAGGTAGGGTGTCTTAGAGGTGCAGAAGCTCTTTGGCTGAAACAGACTCCCATGAGCGCAGAGACGTAAGGTGTTGTAAACGTACTCTGATAATCTGCCAATATCATTTACTATCGCACGGTGTTTGCGCATATCTTTTAAATCTCACCTTTTTTTCCTGTCACGGGTCACTGGAAAGAGTTCATAACTGAATTATAGTGTTTCGCATCTTGGAGCTTATAGGCACAAATGATACGTAATGTACGGCCAAAAGCGATACCAGTAAGTACCATCTTATTATTTTCTCTGACTTTAAAGTAAAACACGACATTGTTTCCGGTTCGTAACGCATCATACGTCCCCTTTTTGCAAGTTGTAAGTTATCAAGATCAAACAAAGAACTACCTACCCCAAGGCTTAGATTTTTTAATGAATAATAAAGTACTCCTAATGAGTATGTTCGTGGACCTTTTTAATTTTTATAGACGTGGTGCCTCCCTGCAAAGTCCTCGGTTAAATATTTAACAGGATTGGGAACTATTTGAATTTGGGGGTAAAGACAAGAGAGGTCGATTATGTTGTTAGCAGTAAACTTAAATATGCCAGATCAAAGTCAATGAGAAAGCAAGACGAGAGAACATGCTTCTTAAAGACAGGACTAAGGGCATAGGCATCATTATTAGAATGATCATCTCTGTTATCGGAAATATAGCGATGTGTTCCAATGCACATACCCATCTAAGGCATTATGGTAATTATAACACAAACTACAAATTTTGCACCTGAAAACTTGCAAAATGATAGAGTATGTAGTGACTTTCTGCAACTAGTGTCTTGAAAAAGACAATAAAGATTATCTTTCGATTAATATCTTCGGAACAGAGAACACAAGGCACTTCATCAAATTGTTTATAATGATAATTTCTCTACATTAGACGTTTCGATACCGAGGAGACTTTATACAAGATTTAAACATCTGTTGATAAATTGTGGGCATGAAAATAAACCAGTGTATTACATTAAACCAGTGTAAGTAGCAAGAAGTTAGGAAATGCCTGCAAGATGATGCCAATAATAATTCGAAAATGTTGTAATAAATGTATTCATCAATCAGTAAGGACTATTTTAATTAACACAATGTTACATAGAGACCCGGCCTTTTGAAAAGGACAAGCCCGAACGTTGGGAAAATGTTTTATAACATAAGTGCAGCTAATTATGTCATAACGGTTTAGAATACCTTTGTGATACAGTGGCAATTATCTTGAAGGATAACTGTAAGCGTTTATACGTATTTACTAACAGAATGCTGGCATAATAGATCAAAGAGCAAACTGGATGAGATGCAAATTTGCAGTATGGTTCAAAGTATAATGCTATTTACTCTCGTAAATACTCGAGACTTTAATTTCAGAAATAAACAAATATAATGAGAGATTATTTACATATATGGTGAAACATTTAATGGCAATTCCCTACACTTTTACTAGGGATACTAGGGAAATCGTCTATTTATTTGAATTTAAAACACTTGATGGTTCCCAATAGAAGGGATATTTTCCGAATGCTGTGACATGCTTTAAATATCTGAGTCACCATTATTCTACATCATATGCCGTTTGTTCCTCAGGTAGCCATGTCCTAGTACAATGGTAAGTCGAAACATTGCTCGTGTATCATGGCCTTAATTTACGATGCCAAGATAAACTTGAAAATGATATCTTATGTATGAAGAGTTATCTACGGTTTATGCTTACCATGTTTAGTTTGATTCCAATGCTATAAATGTGTAAAGAAGTGTTCAGCTGTGGTATCTGGACGGGTACGTCGTCATACAGGATAAGTATTGTATTCCTTGTAATAGCTTTAGAGTGGACAAGGCACTTCTAGATACTCTGTGGTTGTTAGTCACTAACGCAAAACAACTAAAACTATCTTATGCAATGAAAATATTTCATATTTTAAAACCAGTATTCTTTTAAAGTAGTCAAGTTAGATCGACAAGAGTGAACTCTCAAACGCCCATTGAGAAAACGTTGCTATCAAGAGATGTAGAAAAGGACATTGAATTCCTTTCTATTGTGTCATTATTGTGTTGGAACTTGCATTATCATTCCTATTGTTTTAGTTTTTTTTTATCGTTAAAACCAAGAAGCAAATTTGCCGTGTTATAGTGTGCTGCTGCCTCTTTACAACAAATATCGTTACAGCTCTTTCTTGTACTGGAGCAAGGTATTTTGTTCTGATGCTAAAACATTACATAATTAAACTATCTAAAGCGAAAAATGATAAAAGTACGTATTGACCAAGCCCTTGCATATTACTCTTAAAAACTTGAAAAGGGAAAGGGAAAGCAAAAAACGTGAAAAGGAACTATCTGAGCAGCAAATCTGTCTGTTGTTTAGTGTTTAGCGGAAATTAATGAGCAGACGTTGCAATGCCTGTCACCGAACCCTTTTTGAATAGTCTGTTGTTACTTTGGAAACAAAACTCTGTGACAAGTTTATGGCGGTAAACACCTTCTTTGACACAAGTAAAAGAAGCCTCCGAACGCAGAAGAACGAAATCTAAGCTTTTATCTGATACAATTCAACTCAGATGTAACAATTTCTTGTTTTTAAAAGTTATTCTTGACGCCACCTAGCAACCTTGTTGCTGTAAAGTAATATTTGACGTCAATGCATTGCTGTTCAATCGCGTCAAGACCATGTAGTGTTCTAAAATCTTTAACTACGTACTAAGCTCACAAGCAACCAACTGTACTATATGTAACGAACTTTAATCAAATCGACCGATAAAACGTACTGATTCAAAAGCTTACTAACAGATACATTAGCTTTATACTTGTCTTTATGATAGTGAATAGAAAAGTATTAGATGAAATAAAACTCAAGGTAAATATGTTTCAACTCACAGTTGAATTACAGAGTCTACAGTGCCTCAGATGCAACAGGGAGCAGGAAACCCCGTTAAGCCCTCGATGTTATAATCATGGTGCACTAGGATAAACCTCCGTGGCAATAATCATCTTATTATGATTTATTTTACCTTAAGTTGCCCTCCACCAGGCCAATTTTTACAAGGAGAGGGGGCATCAAGGGGCGAAATCCACTAAATTTACAATCAGCCATCCCAATTCTCATTTAAAAACCCAAATGTCTATAGGATTTACGTGAAGCTCTCACAAAATTCAAAGTAGCTCCTTCAGATTGCTAACCCAGTCGATGACACGCCTTAAATGCTTCCAAAACGTGATCGGGACCTCTAAAATATGAAAACATTTGGACAATACCGACTTGTGCCTCGATGTAAGAATATCGTTTGCTTCAAGTTATTTTAATACGTCATCAGTTTCTCTGGTAAGAATAAACAATCGCAAAACATCAGAGATAAAAGCAGGACTGTGAGGACAATAACACGCTTCTAAAATAGGAGTGTTATTTGAATGTTCTTAGGAGAAGGTAGTGAAATCAATGAAATGCATTGTAATCATGAATGCCTATTTGTTTATGTTGGTAGGCAATGCGTGGGTTCTAATTGCGATCTGACGAGAGAGGTTAGCATTGCTTTTATTCTTTGGCTGTTTAGGGTTTCGTATACGCTTTTTCTCTTTTCTTAAGTTGGCTGGATATGACTAAGTAACACAATCCATACCTCTTTAGTCAGGAGACACCTTCCGAATCCATTTAAATCAGGATTTGAATTGATCCATTCAGTGAAATACACCTTTTCTTGAATTTGTATGCTCTTTGCACCTTGTATTTGTGACATTTGTGAAGTTGCCCCATATTGTTGTCTTTCCTATTCTCCCTTGATAAAGAAAGTCATACTTCAAAAGTTGTAATTACATGAATTAAAAACCTAATTGCACACAGAGCACTATAGAGAGTAACAAACTGAAGAAAAATGAAACGCAAATAAGGTTTTCGTAACAGTATGCATGACTCAGTGTTTTTAACCTTTTTCAGATTCAATAGAATTTGCGACACACTAGAAGCTACCAATAATAGGGTAGCGTATATAATAGCCATTTTAAGCGTTTATAACAGGAACTGCTGGTTTCATATGCAAAATTGTCTGCGGTCCTCAAAACCTTCCTTTTATTGTTGTTGTTATTGCTATTTTTCTGTCTGCAAAATACGTTTTACCAAAAACGTCGGGCTAAATCAAATCGCTTCTCGGCCTTTTGGCAAGGAATGGATGTAGTATCTGTTCTCATTGATGACAGATGCTTTCCATAATCCAAATAGTGGATACCGTAACCTGTAGTAAACGTGTAGGCAATGCTTAGAAAATATCATTTAAGTTTTTGAGCCTTTTTTCTTTATAAGTTGTGAGAACATCACTTGAAAACATGCATCTTTTAGGTCATTGTTTTAAAAACATTCTCTTTCCCGCTATTATTGTGCCACTAATTTTGAGTGTATAAGATGTCTCGTGGTTCCTCAAAGATGAGTAGCTGATTGCAAAACATATATTATTAAGGAAAACAAAAGGGTAGCATTATTACGTCTAAGGGAATTAGGATTTTTGAACTTTGAATGTTGAGGACCAATGCCTTTTCACCTCTCGTTTCGTTCAAGAAGTTCACAATAAGGAGTGCCCCTCCCCCCCACATATTTAGAGGTCATGGATAAGCCCATACACCACTGATTCCACGTAGTTCCACTTTAAGATAAAGCTTATCATAAAAATGATCCGTTCGAGGAGCCTTTGTAGAGAAGAGAAAAACTCCCGCGTTAGCCTTCACTGTTTAGACATCTAAACCTGGCGACTATAGCAATAGAGTATGGTAACATCGGGGGCCACTAAGTAGATAATCATTCTCTCCTTATCATCTACTGGTGTACATCGACGTCAAGATCAACTCAATTGGAAACCACCTTTTCGCCATGCGACTTGAATAAGGAAGGACTGCTATGCAGCCAGTCAAGCTTCCCAAAGCACATTGAAGTATCATCAAGAAATATCAGTTTTAAAACTTCACCTGCTTCAGTGGTCAGAACACACACTGCGAAATCCTGAGCGAAGGGTTCGAGTCCTTTTAGTGAATTATTTCCTGTTCCTCTAGTATACTTTGAAAAATGACATCTAAATCAGGTGATACGTTTGTGACAAATTTTAACAGCAAATGGCGTTTCTCGTAGAAAGCTGTGGTGGGATGACTGAGGGAAAGGACATTACATTCGCAATGGGGGCGAATGTGTTGTTGACTCCCTGGTATCAGCAACAATGCTTTACGGGTTTGTCGATCCCTTCCTCCCCCAATAGATTTGGTGTCGTTAGTAGTTAGGTTCTTAGGGACATGTTGGAGGTATATTCGAAGCATTCTGAGCTACTTAGTCCCAGGCTACCTAGGTAGCTCTTGCCAAGCAGGCTCAGTAAAATTTTAAATTTAAGCCAAGGATTTCCCTATATTTACACACTTCCCCTGCAAGGCTGCCTTCTAGTTCCTAATATTAATATTAGTGGTTGAGCAATGTCGGCTTGTTTCTCGGCCTGATAGCCCAAATTGACGGGTGTCGTCCTTTGACAATTTCGGTATTTATTTAGTGCGTCTTTTACACCGGGTTGACTTCTCATGGGTAATAAACGCTGATGGTGGCTGTCAAAACTTACCGTTTTTCAAGGTTGAAACTCGTTTAAACATGTTGCCAGGTATACCTATCCTCAAGAACGAGGAAATGGACTGATTTTGAAGAGAAAAAATATTGCCCAGAGCATTGCTCAGGTTGATGAAAAGGTGAAAGTAATGTGAGGGTAGTTTGCAAAAAACCGGCAAAAGTGCCAACTGTCTCCACTTCATCATCCATTTTCCCTCCTTTTTTGTTTTCTTTGCTGAACAAAACCGGCTAGTATTTGTTTATTGTTAGCACCGGGAACCTCATTCCTAGGCCTGTAGGGAATAACAGGCCAAATAGAAAGAGGTGGAGTACCGAAGCCCGGCCGAGACAACCAGTCGATACGAACCACGAAGGTTCAGATGTCACTGGATTGAAGTCCAGCGACTTAACCGACTGTGCCACCTCTCCTCCACTTCTCCAACGGTAAAGTCTGTGACATAATCGTGCCAGTAAAGGTGATTGCGACCATTGTAGTAGAAAAAAATGCTGCAATAACCTTCAAGGACAAAGAACATCATAGGGCAAGAATCGTGCAAAAATTGTGTCAAGGACAAAGAACATCGTGGAGCAAGAACCGTGCAAAAGAGGCATCGAGGGAACAAAGAACATCATTGGGCAAGAATCGTGCGAAAGGTTGGTCGAGGACAAATGACATCTTGTGGCAAGAATCGTGCTAATTATACTTCAATGGTGCACTTTGAGCAAGAAGCATGAAACTTAGCATTGTTGTTTACTAATGTCTGTAGTTCAAA
>JAAAKM020006971.1:114822752-114846380 GCA_010016025.2 Alatinidae sp. Z8VKAUB7J3
CGCTGCCTTTTGGTATCAAAGACGAATCTAGAACAGTTCAGTAGCCGCTGGGTTAGTCCATCCTGCCGGTAGTTAGGAATTGTTTTAACATTTAAACGATATCTAGCGAAGTAACATCGAAATTTTGCCAGAGCCGTAGGCTATTAGTCACTTCATACTGTTACATTCCCAGACTGCTCTTTGTCAAGGTCACCGACTCTATGACTATTTTGATAGTGTAAATCTTAGCAACAGGGATCAAGGACTATTTAGACTTCTTGAGTTACTATAGCAGCCCATTAGATTAGAGTAATGAAACATTTAGCAGGTCGTGGTAGATCGTAAACTATTGTCACATAGTTGGGACAATATCCCATTATGGGTATATTATTGTTTAAGTGGAAGTATGTTTTTATCATTATATTCTACTATTAAGGGGAAACGTTGATGACACAACTTAGTATTCTCCATTTAATATGAGACTAGGAAGCAAGAAGCAAGTGCGGCTATTTATTTTGAATCTCTCCTGTTGCATGCTTGATCTTTCAGTCTCTAAACCACTGCGTTTGTTTGACCTACATTCGTCTCATGTTCCTTATATAATGCCTTCATGAAATCAATGTACTCAAAGGACAGCCCTTCACCGCATGAAACATAGAAGGTGAAGATCTCCAATATTTTAGATTGTTGCCCTTTTTCTCTGAGGCAATCATGTAGGTAGTATAATAACAGTACAGTAGCAATACAGTGTGTTCAAAGTATTTGGCATGTTGTCAAACTATTATCATCTTTGATATCCACACAATAAAATATCAAATTTCACTGAAATGTTACTAAAACGGCATGCTAACCACTAGGCTCATGCAGGTTCATATCTCATCGTAGTTTTTATGCAGAACCAATCGTTTTCGCCTTTTTAGCACTTAAGCTTAGTGTGCTAAGTTGCAGTGACTGGGAACTTAAGTTGCGAAGATACCTCGGGAGGCTCGAAAGCCTCCCCCAAGCAGAATCGTCTGTGGAAAATCCGTAGCAGAATAGGGTTAATGCCCGCCTTCATTTTCTATTTTATTTATTCCTATTTTATTTATTTCTATTAAATATCATTCTCACAGGGCGAGTTCATTCATATATTCATTCATTATTCATTCATTAGTTATTATTATTTCAGTTATTAAGTTCAGTTTTTCAGTTGGGTTGAAAGATTATTTATCCTAAAATATTATCAACTCGCTATCTCAGAGTTTTCTCTTAGATACCCTGAGAGTTGTGCATAATTTACTAGTAATATTTGTTCCAAACCTGTGCTCCACGGTACAAAAAAGCCATATGTTCATGAACTGCCCTTATTTTAGGAACAGCTAAGTTACATTTCGTGTTACGTTAGGGTCGGGAATGAGACCCTTACAAACTTGACGATATTTTGCAAACAATTTCCGGTGCATAGAGTTTTAATGATTTGTACACCATTATTGATGTCTCCCTATGAACCAATTCTTCCACAGAGGCCCATCTAAGTTCTTGTGGTGAAGGTGCTGCTGGTTCAGTTACGATTCTAGCTGCCCTATTTTGTAATTTTTGCAAGGTGTGTAATTTTGTGGCGTTAAGGCATCCCTAAACGGAACTGCAATAATTACAATAGGGTCCTACAATGGTCTTTAGGTTCAGAGGAAGTTATCCTTTTATGGCACTGAACGTCGTCTGTGATTGAGTAAGGCATGAGTATATTTGAACTTTCCATTTTCACTGTTCTCTGTACTTATGGTTTGGTCCGCAGGTACTCGTTCGAATGGATGAGAGAAGAGATTCAGCGATTAAGATCGCAGCTGGCCGACGAATCGAGACTACGCGGACTTCATGCGCAGTTAGTGGAAGATTTACGATTGCGGCATGCAGATTATGAGCGAAGCTCCAGTTGGAAAGCAGCAGAGGAACGACAAAAGGATATGTTGGGCGAAATACGTCAGAGACTTGACAAACTAACAGATCAAGTGCAACGACCAAATTTATCGTTTAACGGTGATTCAGGCTTGCTAGATCAAAGACGACTTTACGATGAAGTTCGAAGCAAGCTAGATGGTTTGTCTCAGGAGATACAGAGAAGTCGAGATCGATACCTTTTGCACAGAGACGTTAATGGAAGGCTTACAGCACTTAATCGAATAGCGGTGTGCCCTGTTTGCTCCGGCACAGGATATCATAGCCACGGCAATTACGTATTTCCACGGGACTATGTAGCTTCCAATTCACCCTACCGGGGTTTACCGGCACAGGATATGATGTCCGTACCTCTCAGCCCTGATCCGATACCAGTGGTAACGTCAACGCCCGTTAATCGCGTTGGGCGGCCGGCGAAAAGTCCATTACCGTCATACAGGTGAGAAACTTGAAATCAAGACTGGAGTTCAGACCCCCCCCCGTTTATTAACTTTAGACCGTAATGATGACCCCCCGATTATTCAGACCCCCCCCCGTTTATTCGGCACTCAAGAGTATCACAGTGCATCCATTAATCTCTTGACAGGTACAATGAATCTACATGATACGATGTATGTTGTTACCATACAAGACAATCAGGATTAGGAAAATTACAGTTTCGATCACAAGAGATTAAATATGCGGATCTAATAATATGAGATATAATCTTTAACATCAAATAATCAGCATTAGGAATATTAAGCTCATTTAGCATTAATGGGAAGGATTTGCTATCCTTTGCCATACCACACCACATATAGCACTCATACTCAAATGAAAAAACCTAACATTTTCATAAAGTGATTCCAGATCTTGGATAATGCTTCATACTTCATATTTTTGCGCTACAAATTGTTTTGTATATTTGTTTCAAACGCTGCAATAAGCTCGAGAACATATAGCTTGTCTTGATATTCTATAATTGGATCTGGACGAAGTTCAGGGCCAGCAATGGATGGAGATTGACATCCAAGTACACCAGCAAATATTTTAGTCTCGGTGTTAGATGAAGAAACTAAGTAAAATCAAATATAATTTTGACAAAAAAATCGTGCCTCCAATTATATCGACCTAGGTTGGGATGTGAAAGGTAGCCTTTCATAACACGTTGAAGAGTTTGAGGATTCAAGCATCCATGAAAAAGATTACTATTACACTTCTTCCAGAGATAAAGATTTTTTAAGAGTAGGAAGAGAATTATTAAGATATCTGCAAGTGAAACTGTAGATGTTTTTGAGAAGGCAGCTCACTGACGTTCGTCGGTTGGTTATGTGTTCCTTAAAATATTGTCAGGGCATCGATAATAAAACCTTGGGATCGGACATAATAACAATAATAATAAATCAGATTGGCTCTTCCCTGAATAAACATAAACAAATATATGTAAGCAAAATTAAATTTAAATTAAAACACAACAACAGTAACAAGGGTATTCCGGCAAGTAGGTCGTCTATATCAGCGGTCCGCAATATGGGGTCTGCAGACTATTAAGGGTTAGATACAGCTGACTAAAATTTTAATTTTTAGGTCATAGTATCAAAAACTATCAGTAAAGATGTTATTCTCACCGCCGAAATTACTAATTAGATCCTCGTTAATACATGAAGGGAACACATATGCAATTTGCATGATTCTTAAGGCGTCCGCAAATAGTATCATCTATCACCTGCGGAGCCCTCGGGAATCAAAAGGTGAAGGGCCACTGTTCTATGGAGCAACTAACCCTGACTAGTTTATTATTGTTAATATAGTCTAGCAGGCTTAAATTAAACAATCTCATCAAAATCGGTAAGGTAAAGGTTATCCAGTACTCTCTACAGAGCGGCGGGCAACTGACATGATAGAAAATCGCATGCATTGTGATCCAGGAATTGTAAGTTAGCTTGGCCAGTCTCTCTTCTCGTCGCCTCAAACTTCCCAAGCCAATTCAATGTTGTTTTTTTTCAGCTCGGTTTGCAACAGGACTTGCCAGATTGACGGCTGAGTACAGACTCGAACCATCAACCTTCCAATTGCTAGACCAGCTTTCTACTGACTAAGCTACCTCGCTTTCTAGTCCTCTTAATTCCGGAGGAGTAGAAATTAAAATCACCATCTCAGTCATATGACTGTATGTTTTCCTTCAGAACAGAAGCAGATCGTAGAAGAGGTTATCTTGAAGGGATACATTGTTGCTAATTATATCATTTACATCTTCAAGGAAAAGCAAGATAGCCCTGTGGTCCGAGTACAGCTGGTGGTGTACGACTACAGATGTGATGCTTCAGATATTTTTTTAAACCAATAAATTGAGTTTAAGAAGCAAAAATTATGTTTAAACGTAGTTTGTGTATATCATTGTTTCTCAAATTATTAGCATCACCGCCCCCATGCTTTCTGCAACACAGCCTCAGCGCTCCCCCTCCCCCCCCGCTCCCTCCCGGATCTTCCTATACATATACTTCCTATGCATATACTTTCGACGTTGAAACAACGTTGTATCGACAACTATCCAATGTCACAAAGACTTATCTTAAAATAACACTGTAAGCTTTATCACAACCCAATATCAGTAGAGCAAACAATTCTGTGGTTGAAATAATAACGTCAGATAGACGTCGACACTATTATAACTCCCAAAGTAGCGTAAAATCGACGAAACATCGACATCAAATTACCTTGTGTGCCAGTTGGGCAGATAAGCTTTGATAATGATCTTCATAATACTAAGTTGAACAAACCTTTTTACCCCAGACCATACCAAAATTCGTCCGCCATAAAATATTAGGGGAGGCCTTTAGTGCTAAATTGTAAACTTTGTATTCGCACAAATCACTTTGCAGTAGCTCCGACTTCCGGGGATCAACAACTTAACCAGAGATGTGTATTGATGTCCGGACATCAAAAACTTTATCAGCATCTTAAGGTTATACGTGTGTTGTGAGATGCGTACGTGACATGTGTATTGATGTCTTTTATGACCAGATATTACTATAACAGGTAGGCCTACTCTCTTCTCCCATACAGACACACCGGGTGGAGTCTGTTTTTCTAACTAAGATAATGCCTTGTAGACAAATCGAGAGTACTTTGTGACCGTAATAACGTTAGGCCTTAAGTTGTTAATGCATTTCTCTATGCTTCCTACGTCCCTTTGCGCAGGAGTGTGGACAGCCCCAGCAAAAAATATTTTCATGTCGTACATAAGTGAACAAATCGGTGGCACTTTGTTTTAAGTAAGCCCTCGTAGGAGTTTTCAACTTCGCCTTGGGATGTCATTGACATATGTAAACAGATAAAGATAACCTCCTTGTCGATTATAAAAGGGAAAAGGGACCTTTTGCCATTATTAAGGATGTTTTACGAACTTATCAGCTAGCGGAGAGTTATGCAGCGTAGCAAAATGGAAGCCCTTTGTTTGAGCTTTGTACAAAATTTGTGGCATCGAAGAGGAAAATTATAGTAATTGTTCAACTAAATCTTCGGTCAGCTTGGTATGCTAAACATAACATTTTCTGCATTCCCTCCATTGTATCATCACGCTTCATGTGACCATGCTAATAATTTATGAAGCACATGGTATCCGGACGATTTGGTGATATCTTGGCGATTCGCACAAACACTTTTTGAAGTAAATAGGTGCGTAAGAAACGGTAAGAGAACCTCGTGCAACACGAGTCACGTTGCTTTACCTGGGATCACGGCTGCTAGTTTACTTTACTTTGCAATAACGGGCTCACTGATTTCTATTGTTTTCTGTTTTCTCTCTCTTAAACATAGCAGTTCGCTCAACAGTAACAACTATTTTACAAGAGACGACGTTTAAAAGACCAGTAGGACGCCCAAAAACCACTTGGCTATCAACTATCCTAAATGACCTCAGGGAACATTCAAATCTTCGAATTCATCACAACCTTGATACCACTTTACATGAACTTGAAATATTGTGTTCTGACAGGAAAAACTGGACTGAGATTATTAACAGCATAATGTTGTCTAAGACAACGAATGTGAAATGATGATGATGATGATATTTAATCCTCATGACAAGATGACAAACCATTGTTTTAGATGTTGGCATCGTTCAATTTTAGATTCACTGAAGCGATTGTAGATCGATAGGCATGACCCACAATATTTGATAACGAGTATACATATATATATACGTATAATATTTGTGCTGCTAAAGTCCATTTCAGCATTTGTGCCCTTTTCTACCATAGAATCTCTCAATATCAAACCTCCTTTGAACCGATCGTTTCCATTAAAGACATGTTCTACTCCATCGGTTTGATTTTAACTCCAACCCCTTACAAACAAGGACTTTTGTGAGGATGATGCAGCTTCAATAGATCACTACATTAGCGATGGCACTAAACCATGTGCTGGCAAAAACTACAGGTAAAGTAATCACTACTTTTGGTAAGGGATGGCAATCGCAGAGCAAGAGGAGGAGGCGGAGAACGTCTTTGAGTCTAGGCAAAATCAGGTTTCCGCTTTCCGTTCGATATCATATCAAGTTTATTTATTTGTTAATTTGTTTATTTATGAAATATAATCTTTTCATCTTAACCAATAGAAATGTCTCTCGAAGAATGGGAAAAAAACATTTTAGTTTCCATAGCTGGTCCACCGTATGTTGCAATAACGTATATAGTAAAGTAAGCCATGGTAAGCAACTAGGATATTTTTTGTAATGTGTATATTTAGCAGAATGTTGAAGATAACCTAGACAGACAGGATTGCAAAACGTAGAGTAGCAAGGGCCAATGAAAACAGGCAACTAATAAATACGATATTAGCGAGAGCATTTTTGGACAAATGACCAAATAGAAACAACGTGTGCAGATTATTATTTGGAAAGAAAAGTCGGTGGAAGAGGAGACAGGGAGACTGTGATCATTGCGAGTCAGCAATATCACCTAGGGAACTTGCATGAGCAATCCTTAAATAAGAACACCACAGGATAAAATTAGTTAGAGAATTCTTTTATGCAACCTGTACTTTGTGGATGGAACATAGAAATAACCATCACATGACGAATGTGTCAATTATTTGTACCGTTTGTATTTTGCTTCTACTCTCTAAAAGCTTGCATGGATGTATTATAGTGAGATGTGACTCGCTAATGTCCTATACGTCTCATATGTGCCGTGGACAATAGCAAGAACTTTTTTTTGTTTTAAGGGTTTTAAAACTAAAAGTTTTTCGTGACTTCCAGTTTGCTAGACTTTAAGCTTCTTCTTGTATGGCTCTAATTCAGACCAGTTTGGTCACCCCTGCACTAGAATAATATGACTAACAAACATAATGGAAAGGAAAACAGTAGATATAATATATTCTCTGTTACATTTGTTTTTCTACAATCAGTACAGACAGAGTCAGAAGTGTGTGTGTGTGTGTGTGTGTGTGTGTGTGTATGTGTGTGTTTGTGTATTATATAATGGCATGACGCTTAGTTACATCACACAAAGTATGAACAAAGAGTTACAACACAGAAATTACCTTAAGAAAAACTCACTAAGTCTATAGCATCAGTATTACTACGCTTCCACACCGGTACGTAGAATAAATGGCAACTACTTGAAAGTATTACAGGTGTCAAAGCCACTACTTTCTCATTGTTATAGTTTACAAAAACTAAAGTAGCTTGCTTCCTGAAAAAGCTAAAGTCAATGAAACAGTATAGAAGAGGTCATTTTATCAGTTTAGAACCGTGGAGGGCACTTGGGGAGTAAGGGGGCGGTCCCGCTTGCAATGACTTCTCTTCGCAGATATAAGAAGGATATTAATCCATAGAAAAAGTTGCCAGCAGGCAAAAAAATTTAGTAAAAGTATCAATTTTTTGCATTAAAGCCAATTTTACAGGTTAAGAGTCTATCTATTGAGCATTTTGTGTAATTCCATTGAGCGTACAATTTTGACATGCACAGACAGCCATACAAAACTACTTGCTATCGATCAATCCAAATGTTTCGGACACAACCTATAACACGATTGATTCATAACACTGAAACTCCTCCGGTTCAAATGTTGCCATGCCAACGAGGATTTTTTTGTAATATCGATTATACGTTTCAGTTTGCAATAAAAAGCTCATGTCGATAGACTGTTCTAGATTTTACCAAATATGAAAATCGTTTGTACTTAGATGTTAGCAACCCTACTTTCGACTGCCAAATAATCGTACCCCCCGCTTATTAAGTTTTTGAAATTTATAAACCACCCCGCTCCTTATTAGGACCCCCCCGTATTAGGACCCCCCCTTTTTCCCAGTATTCAAAACGTAAATGATGTCTTGAAACATTTGAATAACTTCCCATGCAACTGACCCTAAAACAGTTGCTAATTATTCAATTAGTACGGTTTTTGTCCTCATGTATGTCATCCTTATTTAAACTTTCACGAAATTGAGACTGGAGTTCAACCACCCCGTCTATCTGGACCCCCCGTTTACTAACTTTAGACCGTAATGATGCTGCCCCCCCGTTTATTAAGACCCCCACCATTTATTCGGCACTCCAGAGTACTATATCGCAAGGCGTCACTTTATTACTGAAATGAACATCTTCTGAAACAACTAGTGCATCAGATGAAGCCAACACGTCTATACAACTGCTAGAAAATGTTCTTCAAGCGTTGCACTAATTACTGAAATTGTGCTTTCCTTAAACTAAATTTGGCTCATGAGAATTGTTCAACTTTGCGTTATACTGATGTTATTGGAGGGAAATTCTGAAAAACGAAAGTAGGAGTATGCCAAGTTTGTTTTGCTTCTGCATTTCTTTGAGAAGTTTATTATGACTTGCCATGTTAAAAATAGATTCAATGCATTTGTATGCACCTGTATTATTTTTTGCGACTATGACGTGGTCATAGTAATCAGTAAATGTCGTGTTTAGGTGACGAGTAGCACAATTTACATAAATTAGCCAGGGATATTGATGTCCAAGTTTCATGGCAACGCCTTAATGGCAGTCTCTCAATCAAAGACCCCTGATGAGCAGTGGGCCCGACATTGAAACTACCCTAAATAAACAGAATAATCCGTCCATCTTTTAAAGAAAACGCCAGGAAAAAGAGCTTCCTTTGTAAGGGTGCTATGGTCCTTCAGGACTTTTCGTTGCCTATGTTACTAACTATGAGTATTAAATGACAGAATTTTCGCAAGCGTTGTAGGCCACCTCTTGCAATAAATGCAGCGATTCTTTACATTGGGGTTAATGTTACATTGTTAAGACCTGTGTTCTTAGTGACTGGTCTGCTCGCAGATATATAAGGCACTTGCAAGAATTTGGCCACATATTTTTACTAGTTATTTGATCGCTTCAACAGAAAACCTCAGTAGCTGTTTTAAAGGTATTCCACACAGTTCTTTTGACCCAGCTTCTGGTTTACGCGACCCACAATAAAAATGATCAAAGTTAACAAATTTTTAAAATTTTGATCGACTAATCAATTGACACCTTTGATAGCTCACTGGTTTACAAAAAAACAATTTTGGTCTGAGGCAAGAATGTGGATATGTGTTTTTTGCTAATTTGGGTGTGCTGAATTTAAAGTTACAAATAGTTTGCTCTACCACCTCTAGTTTTCTGGCTTTTGAATAGTCTCATTTTAGTATAAACAAGGAATATATGTGCATATTTCAAGAGTTTCAGCAGCTTATAACAGATAAAACAGGATAGTTAAAAAACACTGATTGAATCAATATACTTGGATGACACAATTACACAATCCATAGTACTACAGACAGTCAAAAGTGTGTTTTCTTAGAAGATCTGGTGTATTTTGCCTCCGGTATGTCACGCAAGAGCATCCAGCAGAAGTCTCCCATCATGCCGGGGTTCCATTTGCCTTGATAGTTACTCTCCATCTTCGTAATGTCTTAATGGAATCTTTCTCCATGCTCATCACTCGCTGCTCCGAGGTTTGGCGGGAAGAAGTTGAGATGGGAATGGAGAAAATGAATCTTGAGTGATATTTGGCACCCCATATTCTCCTAAGACTTTAGCAACTCCTCAATACAGGCTTGGTAATCTTGTACTCTTGTGTTACCAAGGAAGCCACTACAAACTGACTTGAATGCTTCCCATGCTCTCAGTTCCTTTAAGTTAAGAAGCTCCTCAAAATAAGTATCCTTCAGGACTTCTCGGATCTGAGGTCCGACAAAAATGCCTTCTTTGAGCTTAGCAGCACTAAGACCTGGGAACACAGTAGACACGTGTTGGAAGGCAGCACCATTTTTTCTAGACCCCCAGTTTTTCTGCTTGTAAAAGAGAGAGAGGAAACAGCAATACTTGGTGAAGCCCGCTTGCCTATCCATAAGAATAGCAATGACCTTGAGGTCCCCACACAGACTCCATTGGTACTCGCTGTACTTAATAGCTTCTAACAGAAGCTCCATATTGTCATAGGACTCCTTTTGGTGGACAGAGTGTGCAATGGGTATGCTTGGATATTTATTCCTGTTGTGCAGAAGCACAGCTTTGAGACATCGCTTGGAAGAATTTATGAAAAGACAGTGGTCCGAAGGATTATGTGGCTCACCAAGGGACGTGAACAAGCCAGATATGTTTGTGCAGTAGCACAACTTGTTTTCCATGTCGAAAATGGAATCAAGGTCTTTGTTCCGATTCCTGAAACTGGTGATCCTTATATCTTCCTGGACTAGGTTCCACTGTTTAAGCCGAGAAGCCAAGAGCTCTGACTGCTGTTTTGAGAGATTAAAATCACGAGCAAGATCATTCAGGTCTTCTTGCGTGATCCAGTGTAGCTCGTTTCCACTTGTATCTGAATATGTAGACTCAATATCTTCTAAAGATATTGACTCGGGAGAATCCTCCCTTGAAGGCATTTCTTTATCTGATGAGGAAAGCAGATTCTTATTTACTCGAGGTGTGGGTACAGGAAGATCATCTGAATGGGGAACGGGTCTCATAGCAGATGGAAAGTTGCGATATTTGATCTCTTTCCTTGAAGATGCATTGAAACCAGTTATATTAGTTAAACAGAAATAACAATCATCTGCGTTGCTTCGTGGCTTTCTCCAAACCATCGGGACTGCATAGTTGAAAGTCGCTTTTTTGCCATTAAACTATGCAGTTAATCCATTGTAGCAGGTTTTACAGCAGATGTGCGGAGACCAAGACTTGTCCTGATCACCAATTTTACAGTCAAAATATTAAAAGTAGGTTTTTCTGAGGAGGGAAGTGATGGTTCGACGTTGTGCAACTGTTGTGAAGTCCCCACTCACCTAGCAGAAAATATTGGCCTTGTTGAGGCATCCTCGATGTTTTGACGTGCTTGAAGCCATTGGAGAATCCAAAAATATAACAAAGTAACACTAAATCATGTGCAAGGCAATAAAATTTGCATTGGAAAAATGTAATACTAATACTTAGCTACCCATAAGATGTGTAACACGTTAATTGACGGACACCGTGCCGCCTTATCCTGTGCCGCCTTCGAGACAACCTCTACCAATGACTGCCAGAGCACTACTGAGTGTGGATTGAGACCTGCTGCCCTAACTGCCAAAATCTGTCTTGATAAATAATTATATATATAATGTATTGCTATAACCTACATTTAGTGCATAATAACTAAAAATAAGCCGTAAGTCTCACAATATTAGAATTAACCCTGAATGCATACAGTGGCGAAGTCAGAGGGCAGGCTAGTCAGGCCCAGCCTGATCTAAAAATTACAATAAAAATTTAGTAAAAAGGATCTTCCCAGTGCCCCTCCTTCCAATTAAACTTTTTGGTGTCACAAAAATAACGTTTAGGCCACTCACACCCAATACAAACACTCTCTACCAAGTAGTTTGTTGTTTTCTGTTGTAGCCTTTTCAGAAGGGTCATGCTCTCCCACATTCGGCCTGACCAACGTCACGGATTCGAGCTGATTTAGCCATATGATTGGCTGGAGGTGGCAGAAGTATCCTTTGTTCCATGCCGTCTACGCAGGCCTAATTAAACTGCCTGCCTTACGTAAGAGACAAGGACAATCGTTTTAAGAATGGGGGACTACACTGTAATGATTTCGTTTTACTTTCTCAGCAAACTAGTGTCTTGTAAGCAAAAGGCTGACTCGGAAAATGAAATGTATTTACCCCCGTCTAGTACTTCACTACTTTCACGTTCTCTTGTTCATCAACCATTGGAAATCAATCAGCACCCTCACACAAAAATAAAAGAATCTGACAAATCCATCGACTTTAAATACACCTTGTTGACTGGTTTTTAAGGAGCTATCTCCCAAATGCAATTACGGAAAAGGAGTTCTTGCAAATGCATATCAGTGGGAATGAACTTTAGCAATCAGTGGGCTGAATGTGTAACTGACCTCTTTGTAAGGGCATTGCAGCTAGTATGGGATTACATCAAGTACACCACAGACCTGTAGCTGGTCACGCCTAATGGGGGTTCGATGAGCTATCAAGGAAGAGGCAATACATTTTTTTATGGAGCTTGAAAATTGCAATGTATTAATTTTTACTATTGTAGGCTACGTATGATGATGTAAGAGAACATTAATATTGTAAGTTTGGTTTACTATAACCGACTTCATGAAGGCATTGACTTTATATTTAACTTGAAAAATTCTTTAACAATATCTCAACAGGAGGCAAAATTTTTTCGAGTGGGCGTGACCCCATAATACCCCCTCCCCCCGAGCCTGACCATGTCTTCAAACCTGGCTTCGCAACTGAATACATGCACGCCTTTATGTACCGTATATGCACAAAATGCACACTATGTATATCTAAAGGACTAGAGGCGATGGGTGAAAACGGATTTCAAATTTGGATTCAGCACCCCCAAATTAGGCAAAAATGGGTGTTTTGTGCTTGCCTCATTTTCTTTGTAAACCAGTGATAGTTCTTTGGCCCAAAATAATAGGCGTGTACGGGTTGATGATTTAAGGATTGAAAAGCCAAAGGACTAATCCTTTTACTTCGTAATCTGTGTGAGAATTCACTTAACATTTCTAAATTCGGTATAAAACTGTAAACAACCAGGGACTATATTTTTTGAGATTTCTTATTTCGGCTTGTGAAACCAGGAAGTCGGTGAGAGGATAAACCATGACGTCACTAATGACAATGAACTTTGTCGTTTCTCTTCTGGACCCAAGCCCATTCCCCACCATCAATGTAGGTGCGGGATCTGATTAGCATTTCTGTGGGCGTGCCTCGTGCACGTAAATAGATCACAAACTGATTGTGATGGCCACCTACTGATCGTTCAGGGAAACCTTCAAGTGACCTGAAAACTGCATCTATGAATTCACGTGGTAAGTGCTGCGTAGTACGATGTGTATTTATTTCAAGGCAGATATTTATGTGTAAGGACAAAGCGAGATATATAGGCCTATGTCAGGATATCTGTCTTTGAGAATCACCTCTATTCACAGCTGTGCAGGACCTTCTGTAATTGATATGTTGGTTGGCTGGCTAGTATTTTGAATCAACTATAGGTCGTGTATGTACAGATTAAAAGAGTTGTTTAAGTCCACTGGTATAAATGTGTGTATGCCAAATGATATGGGGATTTATTTCAACGTCTAATAGAGGTAGAAACTGAGATCATTTACATATCTCACGATACGACAGTCGCGTGACGTTGCCAACTGCTCAAACGAATACAAGTCGGCTTCCGTAAAATATGACACAAGTATATTCACTGTCGACCATGCTAGAGGTTGCAAAGCCATCTAGTTTACTTGATCGTCGTTTTCCCTAGAGTGTAAATTTAAGTCATGCATTCTGCCCGTGTTTATTTACGTATCACATCAACAATTCTTCATGAAACCAGAATTCATTGGATTGTTTCGGCGAATAGAAATAGGAACTGCATGCTGTTGTCCAGCGCAACAGCCCCGACTCCACTTTAGTCGCTTTATCAATACATCACCTTTGCCGACAGGTCACTCACTATCGCCTCGGTGTTTCCTGGAGGCCAAAGGTATACTTAAAACAATCGTCCTTCCTGCTGGGGTTGGGTTGGCAGATGGTGGATTAAGGGCCGACCTGTTATGATATTTATATAAAGATATATAAATAATCAATCAGGGCTGATCCCGGCCATAAGCTTTGTTGAGAAGAATATAGATCTCAACTTTTTGACAACAGGACTTTAGATTTTCATTCATGATTACCTTGTCATATGTTCCCACTGCTAAACATACCCAATGGGTTAACTTGACGATATTGTAAACAGGAAGTAAAGTCTAATGCGACTTAGTCCACGTGACTCATATAAACTGTTGACCAATGCCGGTTGTAGTTCATTCTCTGCTAGTGCGAGGACTGTTGCTTATTCGTAGTCAAACGGCAAGAAATGCGACTCATGTCAAAACAAAGAATGTAAGATCCGAAACGTGTTTTGTTGCTTTAGACACTCATGGACATAAATCTTGACGTTGCTTTCGTCTTGAGACTGATCGTGCTACATTGGAAGTAAAGAGGCACTCTCACTGAACTTTATAACTTAAATGTAACATACAGCCATGTTAAAGTTGTTGCAATGGTTTGTTTAGTTTGTATTTGATAACAGTTTATTATAATTTGAGGGACAGTTACTCAAGCTCTAAATTCTTCACCACAAATCATTATTATTGATGCCGGTACACATTGAAGTCCACGAAACATATACATTTATGGTAAAGATGTTTTAAGGCTTGTTTACACGATTAAGATGTCTTTTATTTTGTTTCTTAAGATGTCTCTTTTTTAAAGATATTTACGCCCTAGTGTAGGAAACGCCTAAAAAGTTTGGGTGCCAGTGTCACAGAAGAACCAGATGAATCTCAACATTTTAAAGGGGTACCTAAAAGGGGAAAGGGTGGAAAATTTAAATATATTTACATTAGGTTTTCTAATGTTGCCAAATAGATCCCACTAAAAGTAGAGATTTCTCATTTATGTAAGAAAAATATGCCCAATTTAGATGTGTCCAAAATATGTCCAAGGTATATCCAATTTAGTGGATACCTAGTGATAATTGTTGGTGATTTTAATATACCAATGAACAAACAGCAACATCTTTCTACTGTACAGTTTAGTGATATGCTGAACTCATTCAGTCTAGTTCAACATGTTAATGTTTCAACCCGTACAGGTAACAACACACTCAACCTCATTATCACTAGAAGAGATGAATCAATTGCAAGCAATGTCATTGTACACGACCCTTTCCTTTCTGACCATTCATTTGTCGGTTGCTCATTGTCTGCGTCGAAATCAGTCCAACGCAGAAAAGTTTTTTCCTATGGAGAATTAAATCAAATCGACTATGATAAGTTCCGTGCTGATATTATTAAATCTCCATAATGCCTACCAATTTCTCATGTGCAAATAATGCTGCACTGATGTATGACCAGGTATATACTCTTGGGGGGTGTTTTAGATACTCATGCACCTCTTAAGACAAAAACAGTGTCGTTATGCACTGCTGCTCCTTGGTATACTGCAGACATTGCAATTGAGAAGACAAAGAGATGTAGAGGTGAACGACGATGACGAACGTTGTTAGATAAGAACAACTACGTGAAACAATGTTACCTGGTGAAGTCTCTGCTGTACAAAGCTAGGATGAGTTATTATAGGTCTGCGATTCAGGACAGTAAGAATAACAGGAAGCTACTAGGAACTAAAATTTTAGAAGACTTCAACGAAACTGCAACAGCAGCATCCAGTGGAATTAAATAACCAGGCCTTTTCATTTGATTAGATTTCTCCATCTTGTACTATTTTACGTGAAGATTGACTGTATTTCACAGTCAAACGCTTTTACAGGGTGACTTTGTTTACAACTGATAACTCTGACCTCGTTTTCATGCTCAAAACGATTACGTCATTGTAATTCGGGAAGTGTCTATTGTTGGCATCTTGTGTAGCCTCGTTTCTATTCTAGTGTATTATATTGATTCCATGTGTGTGACTATTTTCATGGCATGGTGATTCCCTTGGATTAATCAAAACGAGGTTCCTTTCGTCGAGTGGATTTTCCGGCAATATTCCCATGCCCTGTAACTTAATGGCACCATGAGAAACCTCAAAGTAGCGACTCATTTCTCTAATTTGTACTATAGCTCATTGGCTTTGACATTACAGTTAATGAAACAGAGACTGTACGTGTGACCTTGCTTGTATTTTTATGGTTTTTCTTGGTCATCTTGGAAAAAATTAGCACTAATGGGGAGGTTTTAAATTTAAGCTGATCCGCTTCCATGTTTTATGATATAAAGAACATTAAATGTATTTCATCTCTATGGAAAGATTAAGAAGCCACATTTACAGTCAAGGTTGTGCTCTAAACTTGTCCTCCATTTTATTGGTTAATCGTATTACTTTGGCTAAAGTATTCTCAGTTATTTTACCACGAATGGCGAAGTTTGAGAATCAATGAAATGGCGGTAATGATACCGCAACCATTAACTTAATCATTTTCATTCAATAGTTGACTACAGAGACTTGGGAAGAGACGGTCTGACCTTAACGCTGCCATAGTATCTGACTCGTGTAAATAATGGAGGACGAAATTTGTACCATTGTTCGAAAACTTGTGTTGATGGATAATGATCGATGTTTTGGATCGTTTGATGTAATGAGTGATTATGACTGCCTTGTTTTTAATTTAAAGGCCTGGATTTAATATCATTCCAAGTCGAGCTAAGAATCGAAAGCTGACTTAGTGTCAGGGAAACAGGTTTGGATGTCAACTCTGCAGCTGCCTCTGATGAAAGTGCGATAGCACGTTATCTGTTGAGAAACAATGGTTACAATCTGAAAATGATAGAAGTAATAATGTTTACAATATGTTACTCAAGATATTAAAGATGTGATAGAGGAATGCCGAGGACATTTATATCAATTTATAATCAATGGTTCCAGAAAAGTTTTAGAAGGTAACGTACAATATTTCATTTCTGTTCTAAAGTGTAGCTATTGTACTGTCAATTTGCAATGTCAAACTTTGTATCCTTTGCTCTTTGAAGCTCTGAATGTCTTGAACGTGAGAGGAGTAAGGAATAGGATTGTCACAGCATTAATTTAAATTTTAAACGTACATCATCTGCAGAAATGACTCCTATACGTTCTTCTAAGCGCTCACCCCCGAAGACCTCGCACACATGCTTTCGCAGTCTGCATTTTCAAGACAAATAGTAGAGCATTACTGCAGAACAATTTGGGGTAGTATTATTGCGGCATAGGCATTAGTGAAGTATTAATGAAGGCCATGTTATTCAACGGTAAAATATTTTTATTTGATATAATGCCTAGATGAAGTGCAGTCCATCCTTGTCTATTCTATTAACATAAACATAGTATAAGGAGAAGCCATTTGCAAAAGCAGAAACTACAAATGATGAAGAATGAAAATTCCACCAGCTATTCTGGTCATTAACCTTTTTACCTTCAGCATATAATTATAAGGTGTTTAAACACAAAATGTACAATATTATTTTATAAGGAACGTAATAAAGTATGCGCATTAGATTTAAATTTATCCTATCATATTGCTGTGAAAGATTGTAAGATTTGTAGGCATTATCACACCTACTGTTTCATTAAATGCAGAATAACTTTACAAATTGAAAAATCATGTCCGTAATGCTATACTCAACATGGCCATATTAGACACTGAAATCAAAATATCAATAAACTTACACAACTTTATCTTTTCTTATAAAATAATTTACTTAAGCTCTTCTTACAACAGATTTGGTGTTCAGTTAATCGAGATTTACATAATCGATTTTCGGATAATCGATTATCGGATAATCGATGTTTGAATAATCTATTTTTAGGTAATCGATTTTTAAATACTCTGTTTTCGGATAATCGGATTTCGGATTTGGATGTACAAAGGTACCATGTACCATATTTTAAAATGCACTAAATTTAACTAACTTAAAAGTCTTAAAAAGGATTAACAACAGAAAGTCGATGATAGTGAAAATGTCTCTACTGATTCTTAACATAGATATAATATGATAAAAAGCATAAGCACGGGTCTTAACTTATTACATGAAAAGTGATTCCACCAAAGGGCAGCACTAGGTAAACAACTTCCACTGAGCTAAAATGCCTGTCATAGGCAGGAAAAGTTCTGCGTTTCACTTTCCTATTCTGGAATCAGTCTACACAAAATCAGGAAAACCTTCTCCCAGCAAGTAAAAGGGCTTGCTTACTTATTGGTCCCTTTTAGTTAAATGGCATAAGTGGTTGCCGAGTGGTAACGGGACATACTTCTAATTAAAGATGTTAACTGCTGAATTCTTTCAGTAGATCTTGTAGTTTAATGTTGTGTACCATAAATAGACAATGTTTTTGTTTGGGAAATTGTCAGAAGAGCACCAGGAAAAACGGTTAATAGAGTAAACTTCATTTCAACTGCAAAAAAACTGTCTTAGCAAAAGAGCCACATTTAAACAACCAATATCCTTCCTCCATTTGTTTCTGCTTACAGAGCTTTTTAACTTTCAAATGTCATATCCTTGATAATTTCAAATAGTTTGAACTGAGAGTTCTTCTTCATTGTTTTGGTGGCTATTTTATGAGCCATTGGGGCACTTAAGCGATTCCTGTAGTAATCCAATTGATCAAAACTAGCAATTGTAAATGAAATCCTTGTAAATGCTTTAAATTTTTGCTTTTAATATACATTCTGGACTTAAGTGATCAAACTACACACAGGATTCTTCATGTTAGTGTCACAGCGAAAAGAGGGACTATTTATCCTAGACTACTTATTATCTTTCTGTAATATCTTTCTGTTTCTAGTCAAGTACGACCTGTATTCCTCGTCTTCGTCTGTTATTAGCAACAATTTTGTACGCATGACTTCAATCCGAACCTAAAAAGTTTCTAATATTTCTTTTGAATGGTTGCAACGCTCTCCCGATATTTTTCTAAAGATTTCGCACGTGTCTCCATATTTTTGCATCGTAGTTTTTGTAAGGAGCTACCACACTTTAAAAATAAGTTTATTGCCAAACTTACTTCATTTCGCATAACCGATTTGTCCCCCTTCCTTTTAAGTTCCTTTTATTCTCAAACCTCGCATTGTGTTTCGTTACTATGGGTGATTTACCCCTATTCCCTTAATCTTCCCTTTATCGTATTTGATAACAACTATGTGAATTGTGTGAGTCGCTAATATCATGTTGGGGATATAAAGGTTAGTAACTATCTAATTTTCTTGTAAGCTATTCTGCTCTTAAGTAAAAGAGGTTAAAAATTAAATCCCTGTGGCACTCCCGTTATTATTACAATTATGACACACAATTCGTTCTCCTGTTCAAGCTGCAGATCCTTTCCCGTATGTCTAGCAGACACTTGTGATCTTTGTGCATCTTAATAATGTATGTCAAACTATTTTGCGCTTTTAAAATAAAAACTTATTGTTTTGATCTTGATCCAATGACATTGAATACTCAAAAGAATGCATTGTAAGTTCTTTCTAAAAATTATTTGCCATCTGTTAGGGCACTGGAAGCTATTAATATATTTTTGTACAGAAATAAGGCGTTTGTTGAGCTAAATTTACAGTATTTTACGGTAACGGCTTTTGTCAGGATCACATGGCTTTCATTACTGTATTGTACTACTTCGCCGATAGATTGCCCAATGCAATCGCTCATTAATGTTTTCATTCTTAGGCTATAGAGATTTCTACTATGGGTGTAAATGGAAGTAACTAATCTAGTGCAAAAAGTAATGCTTAGTTTTAAATACCCATACGTCTTGCTGCGATAGGCCTTTTAAGTTGTAACAAATCCCTGTCTGGATTTTCACTTTCGTCTAAGCCTTACACCAGGAAGCAATGCCACCGCTGACATGGGTGTAACAAACCTCACTAAACCTTCGCTAATACAGATAAATATAAAGAAGCTTACCTCCTCCTGCAAAGAAAGTAGCAAAGAATTGACCAAATTATAACCATAGGAACCAAATTTTAAGTTGTTTTAAGTATTATTTTCTACAGTATTTCTCTGTATTCAATATTATTTGCTCATTATCTTAAGGTAAGCAGGCTGACATTACAAAGTTACAATCACTCTTGTTACCTTAAATTTGGGCATTACAACTTACATAGTACCGCTGACACTCCAATTTGGAAAAGCATGCTTGTAAGCCATCATCGACCCTTACCTTCTTCTATATGCACAGAAATAATATGTTAAAGTACTATTTAATGTTGCAAAAAGTGTCAAGGAATCAAATACCTTAAGGGTCTGACGTGATTCCTCTCTTGTAAATTGTCAGTCAAGGTAACAGACATGAATTTATATAGTACAAAATGTTTTAAACAAATCTCTAGCCATTTAACAAAGATGGAAAAATATACATATTATAATATACTGGAACTGATTCCATTGCTTCTTTTATTTATTTAATTATTTATTTAAGTCTTTATTTTATGAGGGTGGCACTAAATAGCTTTCAGATAATAAACATGTGCCCCTTACTCTCACTAGAACGTCAATATACAGAATTAAGATAATATAAGTACAAATATCAATCGATACAATGAAACTATACGATCTAAAACTATCAAGTAAATTGGCTAATAGATTTGCTGTTTTATAAAACTTTGCTGCCACATTACCTTCTTAAAGGATACTAATGAGTCTGTATGCCCTAGGGAAAGTGGGAGGCTGTTCCACGTCTGACATGTAGTAACAGTAAACGTTCTGCCACCTTCAGTTTTTCTTTTGTAACGCGGACACACCAAATTAAAGTTAGTGTGTCTAGTAATTCTCCTGTGGATATCGTTATTTACAGTGATCATATCGTCAAGATATATAGGCAAATAGCCTTTAAGTAAAGGCAAGGGCATTGTTAACCAAGTTAATCTAATTTCTTAACTTTACTGCGTAATAAAGCTGATGTTTCTTAGAAATTTCAAGAGATTTAGAACTGTTGTCTTGACTAAGCAAACTAAAATATATTATGCAACCCTTGTTAAACAGATTAAATAATGCCAAGATAAATTCAGTGTCTCTCAGTATAGAGTTCCAAAAAATAAAAGGTTTTGCCATTTGAAAGTTTCTTTATAGGGCCTAACTTACAGTATATGGTTGGAAAGTAACGGTAAGTTAAGACACTTGTAACATCCGTTCGTGGCTTAAAGTGCTAATTGGAGATAAAATGTACATGCGAAACCCCATTTTGTGAGCAAAATTCACCGTGGATGTGCCAATAAGAAGAAAACTATTTCCAATAGCAAACTCCACTGTATATGGTTAGGTATTTGAAATCAATGGTAACTTGCATTAACAGGTATTTTGTTGCCAACTGCGATAAATACCAACTTGGATTTGTCCACGTTAATACTAAATTTGTCGCACGTAGAATAAGGTCAAAAATATTGTGTGACTTAGGGTTACTAGTATGTAAAACGTTTAGTAAATTTTAAGCAGTGGAATATACTGAATCAATCAGTTTGCTTGGAGATTTGTGACCGAGGCTAATCGCTCCTTTACTCTAACCAAACACCGGACTAACTCTTAATAATCACTATAATATGAACATCTCAAAATAAAATTGCAGATTTGCGAGCATGGCATAACAATAATGATACAGGGGTTCAAAAATATTGGTTTGAGTGAAAATGGTTGTATCATTTGTTGAATAAATTGTAGATATCGTTAAGCTGCCAACATGTTTGTTTAATTCAAGAAAACTAGAAAGTAACACGTTGGGTAAACCGCAATCGATAATATACACTGAATAAATAGTTTTTTAAAAAATGTATGACCGTTTCTACTCTCCGCATTTGAACCAAATACGACGTTATTCTTTGTAGGTATGATTATACAACAGGACAAGTTGGAAGCTTAAGATTTCTTTGACATGCGTGTTCGAAAATCGTGACAAGGACTGCAAATTTTTTAGAAATCTTTGTAAATCCCCATTCAACGAAACCTACGCAGGAACACTTTTATAATATCACCAATATTTATAGATGTCATTACTTCAGCCTCATTTTATATTTTCAACGTGTGTAGGCTCGCCTATGGTGGACAAAAGGATAGGGATGTCCTTTAATTCCATGTACATACAACTACATTGTTTTTTATGTCTGCTACCTGAATGCTTGTCTACAGGGTTGCATCTCTACTACTGTTACATTTCAGCGTTTAAACGTCATATATATACACATTATGTTACAAAGATATAAATAAAAAGTAGGCCTAATCAAACTCCATGGTTTTGGCGTACATATTTTTTACATATTTGGCAAATAAAAAATGTAGAAAATGTTCAAATTGTGCTTAGGCTGGTGCCGTTTGTATTTTTGTTCATGCCAGTTTTGTCCTGTGAATCACAAAGAGCATTTATCTTTTGTTTTAATTTTCAACCGGTTTTCATCGATTACCGGTTATAAATTATTTAATGAAGTCTTAACCTTTTTGAACTTACCACGTAACCCAAACGTAAATAACTTGTGGAAGATTAAAATCTAAACAAATTATGTGAAATAAAATGTACTGAATAAAACTAATGCAATGTGTCAAATGCATAAAAGTACCGGAAACAAAAATAATTTTAGATCCTCATACTGACACTCAGGCGTAAAAAGACTGGCTCTTCTGTTGTTTAGTGTTTGGTCCGATTTTTTGTCACTTTTTATTACTTTAAATACTGCCTCTTAGGAACCACGGGTTAAAAATTATGAAAAAATATTGCACGAAATAGTTAAAAAATTGTCTACTTAAAAGCTTTTTTCGTCTGACACTCGTCATAGTACTAACGTGAGTATGACCGAAATGAAATGTGTGAAAGAGCATACCAAACTGTATTTTAAAAAGAGCCTATCAGAATTTGGCTGCTTGAATGGCTTGTGTTTTTGAACCACTTAGCATCCATTAAAAGGAGATAAACTGAATAGGCTTAGTGAGAAAACGAATTCTTTCTGTCCGCATAGCAAAGGTTTTCTTGCTTTTATGTGGACTGACTATTATGAAAAAGTTAAGTAACACCTCAATGCCTTTTACAACACTTCAAACCTTGCAATATCCATTTGTTGCCATATTAATATGTAGCGACTATCATAGCCCTCCTATTTCCTTGCATTCATTGCCTGCCGGCTGAGTGACTCCTAAATAGTCTACCGCACTTTATTGGCTTAAATCATGTAAAAGTTTCCACCGATTATTAAACTTTTACCACTCCATAACCATAAGCAACCATATCTTTTAGTATGCTTGTCATTAAAAGTTAAGTACCAGGGGTATTCAATATTTAATTTGACAACCTAACTTATCCTCTATGCCTTGTTACTTTGTACCTCTATTGGGTACATGTACCCCACTTCCACTGGCATGGACGTAGAAGACAATGACCGCTGCAGACGTAAAATGTAAATTCCAACATCAAGTAAATTAAATTAACTATTGTAACCGCGAGTGAAAGACTTAAAACAAAAAGCCCACAAGTAATATGTCCAAATTGTCGGTGTCTTTTGTTAGCACAGTACTATTTTTGTATTCATTAGATTTATATTTAGGTACCGCTGTGCATTATTTTATTCAATATATCATAATTCATGACAATTGTTTTCATTTTTTCTTATGCATCCAATTTTGCGCAGGAAATACTCAAAGTTGTATTGAAAGTCAAAGGATACAAACAAGTAAAAAATGGTAGGAACCACTGGTTTATATTGATAACATTGA
>JAAAKM020006971.1:114850409-114860788 GCA_010016025.2 Alatinidae sp. Z8VKAUB7J3
GTGCCAGTCACTCCTAAATCTGTTGGTAAAGATCAATATAGACCTATTAGAAGGAGTCGACCTATCAGACCTATCAAACCTCGTAGAAGGAGCCGACCTATCAGACCTCCAAGTCTACCAAAACCTATGATTATCCCGTCCTCAACTCTTCTGTTTGCATATACTCTACAACTGTTGGCAGAGCAAGCCCTTCAGGACAGACAGAACGACTGCGTAGCAAAAGGAGGAGAGTATGACAACGTCGTGGGACTATGCAAGATTTATACATCTCATAATACAACTATGTTTATCCAAGACAATGACACGATTACAAATCCAAAAGTTACCTACATAATAATGTTAGTTGGAAATGGTCTGAGTCTGCTATGCCTGATCATATTACTTGTTATATATACCTTGATACGATCATTACGAACTCGTTCAGGTAAGAATGTCATGTGCTTGGCAATTACAATGGCACTTGCTCAATTATTGCAATTAATTGGAGTGCACATTACACATCTGAGGACCACTTGTACTGTAGTTGGTGTCATGCTCCACTGGGCATACCTTGCTTCTTTCATGTGGATGACGGTAATATCATATGACTTACTTCTTACTTTTGCATTTCCGTTCAAAAACATCAAGATGAGTCGCAATAGTTTGTTCTATGTATACATTGGAGTGGGACTGAGCGTTCCTACTGTAGTCATTGCGGTTTGTACAATTGTTCATATCTTTAACAAAGAAGCGATTGGATATGGTTCTTCTACGTGTTTCATCGGGAACGTTTGGGCAAGCCTTTATACTTTCGTCATGTTTGTCATTGTTGCCATGATATTAAACTTTGCTTGTCTGGTTGTTACAATGGCTAAAATATATAGAGGTCAACAAGCTGTGAAAGGTGTGCAAAGCAGACACAAAACGTCAGCCCAGCACAGACTGCAGCTTACACTCATGACACTGAAAGTTTCAACTCTGACTTCACTTGGTTGGATCTTTGGTCTTATTGGTGGATTTCTGGGAAACGGTACCTTGACATATATATTTGTGGTTTTGACAGCCTGTCAAGGGATCCTAATTTTTGTAGCCTTTTGTTGCAATAGCAGAATATATATGTTACTTACTGCTTACTTTGAGGAGAAAAGTCTGGTAAGTCACTCTAAAGACGCGGTCTATCTGCCCGGCGGGTATCCCGAGCTACACGGGGGCCGGCTGGCCGGCAACGAGCACTTCCTGCAGGGCCTCCGAACCGCAGCGCGGCGCGGCGCGGCGGTCTACGGCGAATGCGGCGGTTACATGGTGCTGGGACGGGGCCTGACCGACGCCGAGGGCAAACGCCACGCCATGGCCGGCCTGCTGCCGGTGGAAACCTCCTTCGCCGAGCCACGCCTCAGCCTGGGCTACCGGGAGGTCGCGCTGGCGGCCGACTCGCCACTGGGATCCAGAGGCACCCGGTTCCGGGGCCACGAATTCCACTACGCCAGCGTGGCCGGTCGCGAACCCGACGCCCCTTTGTTCACCTGCCGTGACGCGCGCGGCACTCACAAAGGTCCAGCTGGAGGTCGCTCGGGCTCGGTCCTGGGATCCTTCCTGCACCTGGTGGACCGGCGCTGACTTCGCTAGACCGGATCCCAGTCCGGTGAGAATTCAAAATCGCAGATCCGCTGGTGCCGCGAGCGCAAGCGGCCGATCGCCGCCATCTCATCGTCGCCCAGCGAAAAATCGAAAATCCCGATGTTCTCGGCAATCCGCTCCGGCGTCTTCGAGCGCGGAATGGCCGCCACGCCGGATTGCTGAACGTGCCAGCGCAAGACGACCTGCGCCGGCGTCCTGTCATGGGCCCGTGCCGCCTCGGCGACCGCCGCCTCGTCGAAAAGGCCCTCGCCCCGGATCAAGGGGCAATAGGACACAACCGCCAGGCCCTGGGCCCGGCAGGCGGCCAGCACCCGGTCCTGATTGAGGAAGGGATGATATTCGACCTGGTTGCAGGCCAGCGGACGGGGCGAGGCCGCCACCGCCGCCGCGATCTGCGCGCTGGTGAAATTGGAGACGCCGATGTGGCGCGCCACGCCGCGCTCGGCCACCTCATTCAGGGCGGCGATCGACTCCTCGAGCGGGATGGTCTTGGACGGCCAGTGAATCAAGGCGAGGTCGACGGCATCGAACCCCAGGCGTTCCAGGCTGGCCTCCAGCGAGCGCTGCAGATCACCCTCGGCAATGTCGCTCGGCCAGATCTTGGTGGTCAGGAAGATCTGATCGCGCGCAACGCCCGACTCCCGAATCCCGTCACCGACCGCCGCTTCGTTCCCGTACATGGCCGCGGTGTCGATGTGCCGGTAGCCGGATCGCAGGGCGTGCGACACCAAGCGGACGGCGCTGTCGCCTTCCAGGGTCCAGGTTCCGAACCCGATCGCGGGAATCTTGGCGCCGTTGGCGCTGACGCTGTGCATGAGTTGCGTGCCTCCTGTCGGCGGGCCGCGAGCCGGCCCTCTACTCCCTAAAAGTAGTGGCTTCGCTCGGCGCCGTCATATCGTTTCGACTTCAGGCAACAGCGCTTGAAACCTCCGGCCCGAGCCGCAGGGGCAAAGGTCGTTCCGCCCGAGCTTCTCTACCAGCTCCACATCGCCGTGAACCAGACGCTCGCCGCGCTTGACGCGGGATTCGGACGGGAAGGACTTGCGACGCTTGCTGCTGACCTCAAAAGGACGGCAGATTGTCGAAATCGCGATACCTGGACATGGCACACCTCCGGTCTTCGGGTGTCTTGGCGGCGCAGCACCGGATCGGCCGCGGAGGCGAAGTCTATACGCGAACATGGGGGCTAGCGAAAGAGCCGCTGCCGAAACTCGCTTGGAACCTGTGAAACGCGCCTGCTAGGCTAGATCGAGAGAGGTGGGCCATGAAGATCGACGGAAGTTGCCATTGCGGCAACATCACCTATCGGGCGGAGATCGATCCGGACGATGTCATCATTTGTCATTGCACGGACTGTCAGACACTCTCCGGCTCAGCCTTTCGCACGGTGGCCTTCGCCGACGAAGCGACCTTCGAACTGCTGAACGGGACACCGAAGATCTATACCAAGACGGCGGAAAGCGGCGCCAGGCGTGAACAGGCCTTTTGCGCCGAATGCGGGAGCCAGATCTATTCGACGTCGATCGACGGCCGGCCGCGGAGCCTCGGACTGCGCGTCGGAACGATCAGGCAGCGCGATGACCTGCCACCAAAAGCGCAATACTGGTACCGCTCCGCCCAACACTGGGTCTCGGACCTGAGCGCGATCCGAAAGGTCGAGAAACAGGCCGCCCCCGGCCAGTCCTGAAACCGTCATGCGGCCCGCGTAGCGACCTTCCCCGCCAATCGGCGCAACTATAAATTAACCAAACACCTTCAAGGTTCTTGCCGAATTCGCGCCTTCGGGCAAAGGAAACGGCAGAGCGAATCATGCAACAGAACCCAGCCCATTCGCCAGACCCGGAGCCGGGTACGCCCTGCATCCTAAATCCCCTCTACGAGCCTTGCGTGGTCCAGCGGTTCGACGTCGGCCATGGCTATCAGGCCCACCATTGGAAGTGCGTTCAGGCGGCTCCCATAGTGGGCAGTCCCTGCGTGGACCAGCTTGCCGTGGAGGGCTTCGAAGTCCGGCCAGCCCTGGAGCCCGGTCAGGCGGCCCACCTGACAGAGCGCTTGAAACAGGCCGATGGCAACCTGGGTGTCGAAGATCTGGGCAATCCGGAGGTCGAGACGGTCCTGCGCGGCGTTCTCAACCCCACAATCCACCAGGCGATCAACCGCAACTTCCTGACCGAGTTCGCGGTGATCTACTTCGGTCTCTCTCTGACCCGGGCCGCATCCCCCGGCGTCCCCGAAACCAGCCCTTCATTCCTTTGGCACTGCGACTTCGGACCGAGCAAGTTCCTAAACGTTCTGGTCTATCTGAATGGGGATGATGAGCACGACGCTGCCACCGCGTTTTTGGACCGCCAGACCACCCGCTCCTTCAAGTCGCTCGGCTACGTGTTCTGCCCCACCGAGCAGCGCCTCGCCGATCTGGGCGGCCTTGCGGCCACCCACGGCCTCGCTTACCAACCCGTGCGTTTGAGCCCGGAGCCCGGCCAGGCGATCCTCTTCGAGCCCTCGGGTGTCCTGCACCGCGGAATCGGTCCGACTCGCGGCCTCCGCTGCACCCTCCACCTGGTGCTCATCCCCTGGGCCGAACCATGGGACAGCTTTCTGCAAAAGAACCCCGGCCTGCTTTCCCAGAATCGGGAGTTCAGCTTCCCGAAACTCACCTGACCGGAGGAGGCCCGCTCTATGTCGCAGGCGACCCTCGAATCCCTTGACCTGTCCCAGCCCTCGACCGCCACGACGGATTGCCACGGCCTTTCGGAGGCCCCGGTGATTATCGGCGGCACCGACGGCATGGTCTCCGATTCCGTGATCGGACTCCTGCTCGACGCGCTCACGGTCGATGACCGTTTCAAGGACCTGGCACGTCGCGAGATCGCGGCGGAAAATCGCAAGTTCACGTCCTATCAGGAACTCCTGGGCTTTCTTCAGGGTCTGGTCCACGTGCTGATCCGGGGTGATGCCGAGTCCCTCGGCTTCGATCCCTTCGCTGTCCACGAGGCGCTTTCCAACTATCGGCAAACCGCCAACGAGACCCTGGAGACCTACGATCTCTCAACCAAGCCGAACCCCGACGCGGTCTACTGGCCCAATCCCGAGCGCGACCCGCCGCGCTCCACCTTCGGCACCCTGCCCTTCGTCGAGAACCTGGGCCTGATCACCAAGGACACGCCCATCGGCTCCGCCGGAAGCTGTTTCGCCGCCGAAATCGCCAAGGTGCTGCAGCAGCGCGACTTCAACTACGTCGCGACGGAATCCGAAGCCGAGGATGCCGCCGCCGGTGTCTACATCGCCGGCTTCGATCCTAAGAGCCCCTATGCCCAGTTCTCGGCCAACTACGGAATCCTGTTCAACACGCCGAGCTTCCGCCAGCTGGCCGAGAAAGCCTTCGGGCTGCGTCATCCGCGCAAAATCCTGCTGCCCTCTTGCCATACCAGCCGTACGGGCGTGGTGACGCCGATCTACTTCGACCCCTTCCGGGAGGCCGTAGCCTTTCATTCGGTCAAGGCTTATGAGGCCAACTACGACAAACACATCAGCGCCGTGCGCGAAGCGCTGCTCCGGTCGGAGTTCTTCATCATTACCCTTGGCTTGAACGAGTGCTGGGAATTCCTGCCGGACAGCTCGGTGCTGTCGCGCAACCCGACCGTACTCGACCTCTACCCGCTGATCCGCCGGCGACTGCTCACCATCGAGGAAAACGTCGCCAACATTCAGCGGATGATCGACATCGTCCGAGTCCACAACCCCGACTTCAAGGTCATCATCAGCGTGTCACCGGTTCCCTTCCTCGCCACCACCCGTGGGCGCGATTGCCACGTGATCGCAGCCAATGCCCATTCTAAGGCGGTGCTGAGGGTGGTGGCCGAGGAGTTGGTGAACGCCAACAGCGGGGTCTTCTACCTGCCCAGCTACGAGATGGTGACGGTCTGCACCGAACAACCCTGGACCGCCGACCAGCGCCACGTCAACGCGGCCGCGGTCGACGGCGTGATGAGCCTCTTCGAGGCCATGTTCGTGCGCTGAGAGCGCGGTGGACCACGCTCCTCTCCGCAGCCCTAACGCTTCCACCAGATCGACGCGTAGCGGGCGCCGCCCGGCAGGCCGGTACCGCTGATGTTGACCAGCTTGTAGCCGTTCGAGGCCAGGCTGTTGAAGCTGCTCTGATATTGAGCCGAGGTCAGGCCATGGCGAGCCTGCCAGGTCAGGCCGCCGCTCTTGATCCAGATCGCGGCATAGCGGGCCTTGCCGTTGACCCGGTAGGCGGAAACGTCGGTCAGGCGGTAGCCCTGCTGGGCGAGCTGGTTGAAGGTCTGCTGGTACTGCGCGGAGGTCAGGCCATGGCGCGCCTGCCAGGGCGTGTCGCCGCCCTTGGTCCAGATCGCGGCAAAGCGCACCTTTCCGGCGACGTTGAAGCCGCTCACCTTGGTCAGGCGGTAGCCCTTGGCGGCCATTTTGTCGACGACCTTCTGGTACTTGGCCGGGCTCATGCCGTGGCGGGCATACCAGCTGCCGGAGCCGCCGCGTTTCTGCCAGATCGCCGCATAGCGGGCCTTGCCGCCCCGGGCGTAGCCGCTGATGTCGACCAGCCGGTAGCCTTGGCTCACATAGTGGTCGAACTTGGCCTGGTACTGGGCCGAGGACATGCCGTGATGGGCGACCCACCCGATGGGCTTGGCCGGATTCTGCTTCCACCAGACCGCGGCAAAGTAGGGCTTGCCCTTGACGCTGTAGGCACTGACGTCGACCAGGCGAAAGCCTTTGCCGACATAGGTGTCGAAGGCCTGCTGATAGCTCTGGGCGGTCATGCCGTGCCTGGCGACCCAGCCACCGGCCAACGCTTGGCTGGCGACGAGCGAAATAGCCGCGCCCACGAGCAGTCCGATCCAGCGTGATTTCGGCAAGTCCATTCTCGGTCTCCCTTTTTGGCTGTTCGTTTCCCCTGACCATTTCAGGTCGAAGCGACAGCGCGAATTGGGAGTGATACTGGTCACCGGCAGCGCAGAAACCGGGGTCCTGCGGCCTGTTTCAGATCGTCAAACCGCCGGCTCGACCAGGCAGAGGCCGCTGGCCGGGTCCACCGTGACCCGGTCACCGGTCCGGATCGCCGAGGTGATATCCCGCGTGAAGCGGTCCACCAGGGCCAGGTTGGCGAAGGCCGCACCCTGGGCCATGATGGGATTGGCGGCGTTCAGCAACAGGGCCAGCGGGGCCTGGCGGCGGACCGCCATTTCGTGCAGCATCCAGGCGGTGGCGACGCCGCCCTTGGCCGCATTCAACACCAGAATCTTGCCCACATAGCTCCGGCCGGCCAGCAGATGGCTGGGCCGGGAGAAGATGCCCCGGACTCGGTCCAGGTCATAGCGAGCGCTGAAGTTGTCGGCGGCGACCAGAGCCTCGCCGGTGACCTTCGGCCCGACGCCGGGATGGCCGCGCACTTCCAGGGCGGTCATGTCAGGACCCGCCCGGCCAGGGCCGACTCGACGCAGGCCTCCATGGGGGCCAGGACCGGCTCGTAGCCGTAGCCGCCGATGATGTTGACCAGCTTGGCCGAGTTGGTCATGAGGCGGACCCAGCCGTTGGCCGCGCCGATCTCGCGGGCGTGCATCTGGTAGAAGCAGACGCCCTCCAGCAGCAGGGCGCCCGAGGCCGTGATCCGGCCGGTCAAGCCCATGCGGTCGGCGGCGTGCTTGACCTCGGGCGAAGTGGCGATCAGCAGCGCGGTCTCCTCGTGCAGCCGGCGGCCCTCGAGCAAGTCGGCCAGGGACCGCAGCTCCAGTAGCGAGAGCTGCGGCGCGGCGAAGACCACCACGTCCAGCCGGTCGTCGGGCGGCGCATAGGCCGCGTAGAAGGCCTCGACGTCGCCGCGGCAGATTTCCCGCGCCGCCGGCGGCTGGCCATCGAAGACCGCCGCGAGATGGGGCGCCTCCGGGGTAACGCCGATCATGTGGAACAGGGCGGTCGAGCCGTAGGAGGCAAGCGCGGCGCCGAAGTGTTTCAGCTCATCCGAGGTGGGCGCCGCGTCGACGCCTTCGATCACGGGCACCTCCCAGTATGAGGCCATGGCCTGACCGATCAGGCCGCCGGCGGCCCCCCAGTCGCTCAGGTTCCGGGGCCGGTCGCGCAGTGCGAAGCGGGCGCTGCCGCAAAACCCAAGAATAGTTTAATTCACGTTACTTACAAGAAGTTGGACGTAGAATGGTCTTTCCTTGAAATTCTTTCGCAAACTAGCAGTGGGTAGAAAAGGCATGTATAAGTGACCACGCAAAAAGGAAATACAAGGGTGGAGAGGCTTAACTATATTATTCATAGTTGCATATTGATTTCTTTTAACAACTCATCAATGTTATTAAATTAAGGATCTGTATCAATGTATAATTAAAAGAGGTACCAACAATCAATGTATGATGACAAGAGGTACCAAAACCAGATTAAAGTTTCATACAATAAGTCAACCACAGAACAAATAAATTTCCCTTTATCTTTTTTGCTCTTCCCTTCTTCGCGACTTCTACGTAAATACCCACAATGCACTTTCGAAACTCAAACTACATTCTAAAAACTAATGAATGATCGTATTACATCAGCCAAAAGGTCAAGTTTTAAAGTTTACTTCCCTTGAAAGATAACTTGATAAAGCCTACTGAGTACCATTTCATCATGCTTAAACAAATCCTTTGCACGACGTTCGTTAAGTCATTGACGCCTATTGAATAGTGACAGAAGGTCTTAGGAGCTGCAAATATTTACAATGCAAGTCTAGAAGGGCACATTGTTTCTACTTTGCAATCAAATTGTTCCAAAGTTCACCATGATGAAAGAAGAAACATAATGTTATAATTTCACAGATGACAACGTCTCTTCTTTCCATGGTAATGACGTTTTCCAGAGTGCTTGGACGGGTAGCGACCCATAACACACCATATGTGCGTTGATGCACCTTTCGAAGCACCAGTAAGAAACAAAGGGTGACCCAATGCATTGAAAGGTTTATAAACTTGTTGCAAAGGCTACAGGATCCTGAATAAAATAGTTTCAATTTGGGAGAAATGGATAAAACAACAGAGTTCTTAAAAGACAAGATATGATTTCGCCGTGTACATCATCTATTTACCGCCCAAATTACCATCACTCTCATCACTTTCCGCGCAACCTTTTTCTTTTGGCAATTATCTTTACTGCAATCTTTCCAAGTCTATTTTCAACAAAAAGGAAAGAGTCTGAGTTATGTAGTATGACCATCGTAGTCAACTACGTAATGAGGTTCTCACCTCCGAGAATGAGTCCTTTTTCTGAATATGTGACCAAATGATATGACGAATTTAATGGTAATGTCGTATGGGCGACCATGCAACTCAGAGAGTGAGAGTACAACTTGGAATATCGAACTGACGCACAACCAAAAATGTGCAGGGCCACGTGTTCGTTAAACAAAGCTTTACTGACCCAGCTATCCATGTGAGTTAATATTTAAAAGTGGGACCCACACTATCTTGTTACTTGATATGCAGTATGTGGCACGCGAACACATCCCGTGGTGCTCCTTGTTGGTATCAACGGTAATGATGTTAGCACTGAGGTACTGACTTCACCATTTCAAGGACCAGCGAAAATAAACGTGCAGTCTTCAGCTTCAAGCTACTTTAAATAACACCCGCAACTACGAGAGTTTTTAGCGATTGCAGGGGGCATGTCAGCAACACTTACCATGAAGCAATGAAGTCACTAAATTCACTGGAGAATCTTCCATCCTGTGGCAGGGAAGGCGACTGCTCTTCCACGACAGCTTTAAGTTGGTCAAATGGTGTTTTCCATCCTCCATAAGGAAATTTTCCGGTGGCTAATTCCACCTAAAAGATAATATTGCAAAAAACGTTGTGAGCGTCAAGATATAAACAAACTATGCAATAACAATAGATCCGCAGCTAGCCCTCCACACTAATGATTAAATGGCCAGGAGAGGCCAACAGATTCCAGCCCAGTTTAATCGCTTGTTTTGCATTCAAACTTTATGGTCCCCAAATGCTCATATAGGTGGAGTAAGACTGTTAATTGCTGCTCATTATTCCCTGTTTACGAAAAGCAGCAGGGGAATCTTGAACTGGGGATATGTTGGATTGTAGCCTCCTGGCTCTCTTCGTTCCGTTGCTCACCAAACCCGGGCCCAAGCGACCTTCTTAAAGATCGACGATTAAAATGAGAAAAACGGCCGTTTTAGAAGTAGCTTTAAACAGTTCCAAGGGCAATTTCTGCGAGCCCTTCCCAAATTCAACTTTCACTGCGTAGTTCACCTAGTCATAAACCATTACAGTTAGTACTTTTGCCACTTACTTATCCATATAACTTTAAGTACGCACACTACGACGGGCACCATTACGTGTTCTTATCTCAATATACAATTACGAATAACTAATAAGCATTAGCCGTTTGCAACATGGCCGTTCATGGCTTAAATGAAGTGGTCTCAAATTCACGTGCTTGGATGTTTAGTGTAACCGGGCTTTCTTGCTTATCTTGGATGAATGGGCCGACGGCTACATCATTCTTACGAGGTTAACGAGGTTGGGAATCAACCGTTTCAGTCTCCAAAACTCCAAAGGAGTAGCAAATTTAACATTTTTAGGCAGTACGTTAAGTTACCAAAAGCATAAAGACCAAGCACGAAGGCTATAGAACTTACCATAGTTATCCCTAGACTCCAAACATCGGAGCGAATGTCATATCCTCTTTGGTCTTTATTTGGATCAATCCTCTCTGGCTAAGTGAAA
>JAAAKM020006971.1:114863059-114907721 GCA_010016025.2 Alatinidae sp. Z8VKAUB7J3
GAACATACCTCTATGAATTACTGATAGTTCACGATGTAAATATTCTAATGCTTTGACAACCTAAAAAGAAAATTGAACAAAAAGTTAAGTAATCCGGGGCAAATGATATTTCATACCTTAAGCTGCTCTGTAAAAAACACCGAAATATTGGTATACTTATCACCACCACAAAAGCAGCACCCCACAAACACAACTGAGTCACGAATGAGCCTAAAAAGAGTCCAAAACAAGCACCAGCAAATTGTGACGGAAGGTTAACCGGTTCGTCTATAAGTGCTCCTTGGAAATAGTCTTATATCGAGTATGAAATGTAGACTATGCCCATTTCATTAGTTGAGAAAAACTTGATCGAGTGCATGCTGCATTCATTTCAAATGTCACTTCTCCACGCGGTACTACAAACACCGCTGTAGCTAATCGATAATAACATTAACTCTTACACAAAAGAATAAGGAAATACAAAATTTAGCAGCGAAGTACATAATGTATAAATGATTTCAACGTAGAGCCCCAGTTACCCATGGAAAAGTGGAAATCCAGTTTTAACAATCTCAAAATACGAGTGTGTCCTGCGCGTCTCAGTTCATGATGCAGATTGCAGTTGTGATGCATTAGTTAGTACACTTGAATCACATCATAACAAGGGACACAAATTTTAATGGCAAATTTACTAAAGGTAACGGTGGTTATGGTCCGGAGGACCATATCAATGGCGCCTATAATGACACTGCCCCTTCGAAAAGAATGTTTTTTGATCAAGGACCAGTGGGACTGATGTTGACAATACCCTTAATAAACAGCAAAACAAGCAAATAGGCCAACTAACAAAAATAGTAGCTTGGTCATCTAAGTAAAATGCTGTCCTGCGTAGTGAAGAGTGCTTCACGAACGATGTTCGAAAGCATGTTAATAAAATGTGAATTGATTTCGCAAAAAATTACTGATGGATTCGCAGTCTCGCTCTACCAGGAACGTTTTAAGTCTTGTTCTAATCTCTCTCTTGTTTTAAAAATTTACGAAAAACTTACGAAAGCAATAACCTAACCAAAACGAAGCAGTTTTCTACTTACGGCAACAGCAATTTTCCCTAAAACAGTTTCTGGAATAGTTTCACCATTTTCGTAAACAGTTTTGTAAAATTTATCAAACGATGTGATCATCAATTCCATACAAATCCAAACGTCTCCCTGGAAAACGGAAGAGTAAACACAATTTAACATGACACATATTTAGTTTAAATACCAACACAAAACAACCAAAAATCCATGTACATAGCTGATCAAAAAGGTTTAAACTTGCAGAGAAACAAAAAGACCGGTACTTCAATTTATACGGTATCCTTTTATTTTTCTATAATGTGTTTAAAGATGGTCATCAGATATCAGATAGGATGAGAGCTTACCACTACCTCTTCCGAGCTACTATACAATGTACCTGACTGCAACATTAATGTATGGAATGTAAACAAGCAAGCATATGGCTATATTACTTGGCAATTTCGGATATAATACACAAATATTGCGCCTATGAAGTGAGAGTTCACTGGCCTTACGAGAATACTTTGACAACTTTCCAAATTCCAAAACCTTCCAGCTGAGGTGACCATAACAGTGTTCCTTACTAATATCAAGCTTCTAGTGTCGCAAGCAATGAAAGGAGCATTTCGCTATTGAAAATAAGTGTCTGACGACATAGCCAATCAAATATGACATGATCAAGAGAAGAAAAGAGAAGACCTCAAGTCAGGAAGCACTTTGATGTCGCCTCTTCAGCAGCTAGTCGAGTTATTCTAACTGGAGTTTCCGATCACTTGCCAGTTTTCTTTACCATCTACTCTGAATATACTTTGAGATACAGAATAAAAACAAATCACAGCTTGGGTATAAAGGTGATAAAAATCGAATAAAAACACGTTAATTCATAACTATCTAATGTTCATTGCAAAGAAACAGTGACAGCGTAAAAAGTTCCTTCGTTTTAGTTCAGCCTAGGGAGCTAGGTAATTATCAATGATAACGCGTTGCCGCTTCTTCACCCACCTTCGTTTCGTATCCACTGGCAAATAAACTATATATAGTCGACTCTTCAATATTATTGCTGCTCTCACCCTGTAAAGACAAATTAATATTCAGTTAGGAAAACAAGAACGTAGCTATTATTACACTAATAAGACTGGCTCCTTTATCCTACACACAGAAGGGGGGCTTGTCTTAATGCTTAAAGTGGCCAACAGATTACTAAAAGACCCGATGGGATCACATGCGAAAAAAATGTGCGTTTTGATTTTCTCATAATGTTTTCTTGCTTTTAATCAAACCTGTTTTCAAACACGCATCTTTCAAGCAGCACGCAACTCCAAACCAAGTGTGAACGGCCGGTCCCATTTCAAAAATAGAAGGTAAGGTTATATTGAAAATGCTTACGAAATCATAGGCAAAATCACGAACACTATTCAAGTTCTTTCTTGCACTCATGTCAAATTATTACCGGAAAATATTAAGAAAAAGAGGACATCCTATGCGAATACTTTCATTGCCGTACAATCCAAAGGTATAGGGTTGGCAAGGTCTAAATCTTCACCATCCAAATTTTGAATATGATGAAGTCGACCATTCTGCATTTGATAGCTATGTAATTGGGCGCATAAACGCCAATGAAAACCAGTTCAGTTTTTATAAGATTGTAAGATTTCGCTTTGCATCTCCATCTGGGCTGGACAAAAGGAGCAGTAGAAGATCAAAGAGATGGAATTTGTAAGAGACGTGTCAACAGGGACTTGGTCGAGGGAGCCTCCAGCTTCGCTGCAGTAGAGGGAATTTGTAAGAGATGCAACATCCTTACACGGAACGATCATTAATGATTCTTGAAACAGTTACAAAGTAAGTCGAATATGATTTCTTTTGAAATTGAGAAAACTTATGCCTTATCTTGTAGGTTTACTCTCCCTAAAATACGAAAATAAATTACGCAGACCTCCGAAACGCTTCGAAGATAATGGATTTATCACAGTACGTGGAAAATAACAACTAACAAAATTCTAACAGAAACCCTGAAACTTATTCATATATTGAAGTAGAATTAGTGTACTTTTATTCAAGAATTCTATGGCGTACTTCCTTTGTGTAAACAGGCTTCACTTTTAAAGGCAATATTGTAAACACAATACTTCATCTCAATCGAAACTATAACTTAGAATAAGGTTCATTTGCTTTTCTTTTGATTGATCTTGTGCATTTAAATGACTTTAGACTTTTTAATCTATTAATTCATTCGAGAAGCACAATGAAAATTGCCTTTGGTGATAAGGTATACTTGACAAAGATCTTTAATTTTGTTGGCTCGTGAGACAAAATCGGCCGCTATTCTATTCTATATTCCATTCTATTTGGAACACGAAACAAATTATGATAAGAAGATTCACTAAAACTCTGTGTGGCGCTCCGATACTCCCAGAAGGGGGAGAATTGATCCGGGATCCAATTACCCAATCACCTGGATTTCGGGACTGCAATAGAAAGAAGTGGTCATACCCAAACAGGCTGATCTATGGTCATGGCAGAACAGCTGCCAATTTTCACTGGAGGAGAATGATCCCCATCCCCATTTGTCCCAGGTGTGACCGGGAGGTGCAGAGCACGGAGCACATAGTGTTACGTGGCCAATGAACTGTAACAGGCGTCGCCTTTAAGACGTTACATTACTATGTTATTGATGACTTACCAGCTCTCTCACCCAGCTACAAAACTCTCTTGTCACTTCCTCGATCTTCTTGTCCTAAAAAATAACAATCGAAAGATTAACAGATTTAGCTTTCAGAGAAATCAGGATCACCGTCTATGACATCACACCTACCACTCATCGTGTTCTACAGTTACATGCTGTCTAAAAATACAATACATTCCATGTAAATTACATCACATCTGACTCATTTTAAACAATCCACGAATGTCGATTTTCTTTTTGTGCATGCTTAAGATTACTCATATCGTATAGAGCGGTGGTCCGCAACCTTTTCCTTCCCGCGGACCCTCGCCTTTCCAAGAGATATCACTAGCGGACCCCTTTCCAATTTTGAGCACCATATATAATGCGTATGCGCACCTTACATGCATGTATAAGGGTTTGGCCTTTTCAATCCTACCCATAAGAATCGCTCTTTCGTTGAGTTTGTTGTTTCTAAATGGAAAATCACGGCCTAAACCAGAAGAAACTGCAGTTTACTCAATCCTGTCCGTAACAGGTAACGGACTACTGAAGATCCTGTGCGGAGGTCTGAAAACCCTAAGTTGTGGAGATTCAGAAGAAACTGTCATTTACTTAATACCGCCCTTAACAGGTTACGGGCCCTGAAGATCCTTTGCGTAGGTCCGAAGACCCTAAGTTGTGGAGAACCGCTATAGACTTCTACATAAAGATATGAAATGGTTTATAAAGATATATAGTATAGGGAGAGGCGGCTTTAAGAATTAGATAGAGATCTCGAACCAGAAAGTGGTGAGTTCGATCCCAGTGTCGGGCAATCTCTCAATCAAAGACCCCTGATGAGCAGTGAAACCACCAAAAAGGCTAACTAATAAAAAAGAGCCGCTGGCAAGAGAAACGCCCCTTAATTTATGCTACCGGGCAGAGAAGCAAGCCATGAGGCTGGCTCAACCGCCCAGTAGGGCCGCCTCTCACAAATGGTGGAAAGAACCTGTGAACCATCAATGGGAACAGATACTACATCCATACCTTTCCAGAAGGGCGAGAAGCAAACCAAGTGTGTCGCACCTCGGTATGACCTTGAGTGAGCCACTTTGCGTCAAATTACTCTTGTATACCAGTATATCACATATAAATTACCTATTCGAAAAAGCACTATGTGCTTCAACTTCACGCGGATAATTTTTTTAATTTGCATTTATTGCCAGATGAAGGAATAAAATTTGGACAACTCGCAAAAAGTCCACTTTCTGTTTTGGTGTTTGTCTATAGGAAATCTGTTGTAGTTAGATAGATCATGCTAATAAGCAATGGTAAAAAGTAAAAAGCAATCCTGTTTAACACACGCATACACACACACACACACACAAGCAGATACACGTACACACACAGGCACACACTCAGAAATAAATACCCAGAAATACACAGGCACGCAGGCACACAGGCACAGGAACACGTCCGGGCACACACAGAGATACACAGACAAGGACATACAGACAGAATAAAGACACAGGCACACGCACACAGACACACGCACATGTATATACACATATATATACACATATATATACACATATATACATATAAAACTGCGATAAAATATTACTTAAATTCTATCAAAACTTAAAAATACCAAGAGGTTAGCTCAAAAGCTTTCGGTTCAATAACTTTTTTCAAGTGTACAGTTAAATGAACCGTTTAAAATGTTTAAAATAATCTATGTACACAATGAAATACCTTACTTGTTTAGAAAACAAAAGAATACTTAAACAATTTTTCTGCTGAGTTTGTGCATTTGAAAATATTGCTCTATATAGATTTACATATATACGTAAATATAAAGAAAATGGAGTACATAAATTTTAAAGTTTCAAAGTTGGGGTATCAAGATCTGTACTACGCATACATCAACGTTTGTAAATAATTGTAAATAAGGAAGTCTAAACTCTAATTGCGGTTCGCGTGCATAATTAAGGCATAAATTATATAAGTATTGGCTCTGCGGTCTCGGTTTCCAAAGATGTTGTACACTGAACCATCCTAATCCTTCTAATGATGGATGTTTTGAAATCAAAGGAAGCGCCGTGCACCTGCCAGCTAATTACCACGTTGTTCCAAAGCAGATGGCCACCAGCTTGTCAAAGAGCATTGCTTTGAAACTGTTTCTATATTATTGACTATGCTATCAAAGAAAGCTATGTTATAATTGAAGAAAACTTTCATAGAATTTACACAATATCCTCAAGTTCATTAACTAACTTAAAAAATCATAATCAATTATAAAGTTGATGGTTAAAAAGTTATGATAGGTCTACTTCGACAAAAGTTTACAGGTTTGATAATTTACGTATATTTGAGGCTATTTCCTTAATTGCTATTGCAGATGTGCACCTCAGGTACCAATTTAGCAATTTTTTTTACATCTAGATCGACAACTGTATACCAACTACCGGCTAGCAGTCATTTCTCTGATCAAATTACACAAAATATTTCATCGCATTATCTCTTTATTCAGGGTATTTCTCAACGACTCCCTATAACATGGTATTCTGCTCTGATAACGGTGTTTGGAACATCGACAATTTAAAACAAGCAGTTACAGTGTTATTCACCAAGATGACTTTTCTACGCCTGATACACTGGGACATTGTATTGAAATCCGATTTCCTTGATTTCATTGATTGCTGAAAAGATTCGTATATGAATTAGTACTAGACTTTTTATAATTAAAATTTGACCACAGAGATTCTCCTGGTAGTTGCTTTTTGCTATTCAAACCCAACAGTTTCCACATCGCTAGAATCGTACGGTTCCAGTGATGGATCTCTTTCTCTCTCTTAGTGCCACGCCCGATTCGGATCTCGAACAACTGCGGGGACTTACGAGTTGGAGCCCGTGCCTACTGATCGACATCGACCTCGAGCAAAAGTTGACACGGGCATACTTCTGTTGATGGATATTCGATGCTCAATCTATGCATGCGAGTATTGTGGCTAGTTACCAAGAAGAATCGTTACAATTTTGCTATACTGCAGTGCATAGTTAACTCGCCCCTTACCGTATTTCCTCTTATTAGCTAAAATTAGCGCCGCACCTTGAAGTAAAATTATTTTATTAGCGCCATCCTCTAATTAGCGCCGCACCTAGAAAAAGTGGCGTTAATTAGAAAAAGGGAAAAAACCATACAGAAGGGTAATTTTACAATAAAATACATTTTTGAAGCATAAAAGACATTGATTCTGTTTCTTTCTTTGATTCTGTTCATATTGTTTTTTGAAGTTCAAATGAAATTTATTTCGTAATCATGTTAAATTTTTTATAAGCGCCGCCCCCTTATTAGCGCCGCACATTGTACGTGAATTTTTAAATAAGCGCCCGGGGCGCTAATAAGAGGAAATACGGTCTGCCAAAAGTGTCAGTATTCGATTCCATTGGCAAAGTCAGGGAGGTCGGTCATTCGTAAAGCGCAAATACTATTTAAATTCTAAAATTTCTCTGCCTCCAATGCAAGGCTTAAAACCGCGTCAGCCTCATTACCACCATCAAACTAATCATCATAAATGTAATCGTACAACTATACGTTATGAGCTATTCTTTGTTTTCAGATACGCAGAAAAGAACAACATGGACATGCATACAGTATAAAGGGCACCGTATTTCAGAGGCAGGGATCAGTAATGATTTACGAAGCTACTACGTCATCGATCTTCTACAGTATAACTCTTACAAAAACAGTGGATAACATATAGAGTGCTTTTATACCTGTGAAGGAGACTCGGCTCGTTTCTTCGACATTCTCGTATTCCGTTCCTCTTTTGCGGCTTCTTCTTGATTTGAAAGCCATTTATAAGGATTCTTCTTCCCTTCGTCATTGTATTCACTGTATCTTTAAAAAGAGACAAAAGAGTAAGATTTAACATTTCATTTACTCAACGCATAGTTCTCGTATCTGTTTGCATAACTCCATTGGGGCAGATACACCATCTTTAAGAGAAGAGGTACTTTCAAGAGGCATTACTATGAAAGGCAAAGAAGTAAGACGACAGGAAGCTTACATAGGTAAGCCTTGGATTGATTTTAGACTGCGAATCTTAAGGTTGCAAATGGAAGGAAACAAGACGATGGAAGGATCATTAAAACTGAGGAATTTTTAAGATACCTGATAAAATTAAAATAACTATAAGTGTCGGCAATCTGAAATGCAAAATCATGTCAAGACACAAAAAGGCAAAGGGATGAGCTCAAGCGGTAGCGTATTTACTGAATGGAATTGATGAACGTACGGTTACTGGGAATATCAGATGATGATGATGATGATGATGATGATGATGATGATGATGATGATGATTATGACGATGATGATGATGATGACGATGTGGTTGATGATTATGACAATGATGATGATGATTACAATCATCGTTATCATTATTCCCATCATCATCATCATTAGCCGTGTTCATACTGGAAACGGTTGTGAAATCAATTTAATTAAAACGGTTGTCAAATCGGTTTCGTCTGAAACCGATTTGAAACCTGTCCACACTGGCCCTTTCCTTAAATCGGTTCAAAATGGCGGATGCTAGCCGCGAAGTTTTGATGCTTTGGGTAATTATTGTTTTAGCTTTATTTTCATTTGCAGTCAAGAATTGTAAGAAACTGTGTTCCAACATTCATATGGACTTGTAAGAGGGATGACATCGACTTTAAGTATCTCCAAAAGGTAATTTATTTCTGAGTTACATATTTACATGTTTAAAAGTACAGAGCATCAATATTGCACGAAAGATCATCTTTCTACTGAAAATCCTTTCTCGTCTGACACTCCTCAAACCACAAAACGTCAGAATGGTCGAAATGAAGCCAACAAAATTTGATATACAACAGTGGCATTTAAGTAAGTAACCTAAGTGGTTCTATGGCTTGGATCAATCAGTGTCCGCAGGAGCTATATTAATTGATCGAAAAGACCCATTGAGAGGACAAAATCTTTTCATCTACCAAGCAAAGGTTTTCTTTCTCTTTTTTGTCTACTGACATCTCGAATCAGTCATAACTCAAGCTCTTGCACTGTTAAGTTTGAGTATAAATGGTTTCATGATATTACTCTGTTACCATGCTTCGTTCCGATACTTTTTTATTCCCAGTCTAAGGAGAAGACGAAGTTGTAAAATTTATGTCATCGACCATGCAAACAACCGCTTAGCTTGAACGTAAGGCATTTTTCAGTAACAGTTTCTTTATATGCTACTCTCTGACGATTAGAGGTGGGGGCTCAGTGTGCAGGATGGCTGCTAAGTTTGCAAAAAGAAAAAACTCAGGGAAGAGATAGTTGAATCCACTAGACACCCTAGCTTGGTACTTCATGACGACGGATCTTGTTTATAGTCTATGAGGTGGTTTCCATCTTCTAGACTAAGGATAGGGGCTCCCGGTGTAGTTATGTTTTCTTTAAAAATGGTGATTCGAAGAACAAGTTATCATGATCTATTAATCTTCTGCTTTAGTGTAGTTTAATATTAAAGTTTAAGCAAACATAAATAGCCCATAATCGCACATCATAAGCTATAAAACACTTTCTGTGAACTGAGAATGTAAATCGCAATGCTTATTTATTTCCTTAAAAAATATCAATCTTTACATTTTCAGGATCAAATAGTTAACCACTATGTGAAGGCTGGATCATTTACAACAAAGGTATGGCAATGGTATTAAATGAATAAAACGTATTGATGCGTTTATATCAGGGGCAGGAGGCAGTTGGTATTACAAGATGCTTTCATGATTTCTTGCTGGAACTGAGTGCAAATCAATATGATTCAATTTGATACCACTGGTTGTGACTATTTGCATCAGACACGAAACCTATTTGCCACCATGGCATCACATAACGTTCATTAGCACGGCAAGGAATAGCAGAAACATCTCATTTGCTCTCATTTCAAAGCAAGAATTATCTATAGACGTTGAAAAATCTACTTTACGCGACGCTATCATAAGTATACGTATAGTACACATCTAGTTTGGTTCTTGGTCTTCTTTGTACTGAGCCACTTTGAAGTTTCTCGGCTGACATAGTTCCTTTTGTAACGGCAAGTGACCGCTGCTGACCGATATGTTTTGTCGTTCCTTACAGCTGACTTTCTGCCTACGTATTAATGTTACTGGTTACCACTGATAATAACTGACAAAGACTATCAATTTAAGCATTAGGAACTAGGGGCTGTTGACTACAACCACTTTGAACCGTTTGCAAAAAGTGTTTTTTGAGTAATTCTATCCGTGTGATACATAGTCCACCTCATGGCAAGTAAACAATAATATTATTTTTGTTTGAGCCCTTACCAGACAGCATTACCCTTTGGTAATAATTTCATATTTTTTTCGACACTTTCGTTATTTTCAACATGTATTAATATTTGGAGGATAAATTGGTAGTATCGATCAACGATCAGATAGAGCTAAGACTACTTGATCTGTCTCCAATTTTGGGGGGGCGTGTGACATTTGTGTCGATCCCTGGAGATGACAAATGGCCCATTATCCTCTGTCTCCGCCTCGCTTTAGATCTGATACAATAGGAATTATCACTAGTTTGGGAGTAGAAGGTCAAGAGAATTTGCATGTTTCTCAGTATTTGGTCCTTATAACATGAATAACCCATCTGGCAGAGTTAATTCCCTTGATTCAGAACTGACAAGATTTGAAACATCATCTCATGACTGACTGGCATTTTGGCTGTAAACAGTATCAATTTATTTTACTGCTCTAACTTTGTTATTTCGTCAGGTTTCGAAAGAGGCAGTTTTGATGGATTATTTCGTCGAACTGCATTGTAAATACAAACTAACGCATCCCATTTTTTTATCTTTTATATTTCAGGCTGGCCTTTGTGTAAATCTAAGAAACCTTCCTTGGTTTGAACATAAAAGCCCCCACTTCTTTTTCCCAAGATGTCATCGTCTTAGCTCAGACCATGAAAGACTTAACTTTATAGGTATGTAATTGGCTAGCAAGTCTTCCCCTGTAGTGGTTTGCAATATGAGTAGGAACTTGACTTCGTAGAGAATTGTCTCCCCTCCATGGGAAACTACCGAATAGTCTTAGGTTTTAATCAGTCCGCTCTTTGAATACTTAACTGAATCCATCTGTTGCAGAAGCAAATTGCTACTAAAAGGAGACGCGATGGCGACACCCGACAGTTAACACTACAACGTAGACCTCTAATAGAAACTGCTTGAGACTAGGACGAAAAGAGGCGGGGTTCAGTGGTGACAATAATCCATTCAGCTGTAGTCATTCGTTGTAGCCTCTTAATCACGAACATGAACGAATGCTGGGCTAGACGATTTGTTGTTACACCATGTGACACTATAATGTAATAAGTACAACTATTGAGGTTGTAAAGAGTTCTTGTTAGCCTAGCATTTTGAACGGAACCTTTGCTAGCTTTTATGTTGGTACTAAGAAAAGGAACAAGATTCTTATGTGTAACTTTGAAATTGATTCATTAAAATGTTGAATGCCTGAAGCAAAACCGAGGTCATAAAAACCTTGTATGAAAACACCGAATAAATATGTTAGTATAAGGGCATGAGTTCATTGTGTGCGTCTTTCAAACATTACTGTGTGCGAAGTTGTTTTTGTGAGACATCAGTTGCACAAGTACAAATCGTCATGAGCAAGAGGAATCTCTTAGATCTTAGAAAATTTGGAAAAGGAGATACCTTTCCCAGAGCAATCCAAGTATACATTTGACCACGTCTGACAAGATTTACCTCATCAAATGAACACAAGGACAGGAAGGTTTTGTAAAAGATGCACGTTTTGCAAAGCCACGCGCACTAACTCTCTAACATTTGTTACTTTCCGTCTCTCCGAATCATTGAATCCAGGGTGAAGTTCGGTCGTGATAAAAGTTTTTCCTTGCTACTGCAGGCATTTCAGTGCCGTTGTAATGACAATACAATAACGACAATAGTCCATTACCAAAAGATGTATAATATTATTGTTGCTCTCTTTAAAATATGCCTTCTCTTCTTTTTAGATGACTTTCGAATAACTGCAGCCTTGGGCATTCTCAAAATAATCGTCCATCGTCACAAGAATGCTAAACATAACCCAAACGAGAATGAGAGTTCTGCTACAAGGTCAGAAAATAGTGAGGAAATTACATCTTCAAATATGAAACCAATGAAACGATCATCATCTACACGCTACAGCAAAGTAACCATGGTTGTACCTTCGAAAGCCATCGCCCTTGCCAAGAGGGCCTGTACAAATCTGATCAAATGCAGGGAGCACGACGACATCGAGGAGACGTTTTTCGATGAGGCAAGTGAACGTCTTTCTTTTACGTTTATAAATAGTAGTACATAAGTGTCGCTTGTGGGGGGAGGGCTCGAGTTCGTTTTTTGCCAAATAATATTTTCCCTGGAAAGAAAACAAGAAAACACTGAAACAAGATCAAAAAGAGTGTCCTTTGTCATATTTTAGTATTAAAGCACGCAAAATCTTTTCTGATTATTGACTGAAGTAAAGAAATCAAAACCTTTGTTTATACCCCTGCCCCAACACTGATGTATTCTGCTGTTAACTCCCCTTCCCTTTTTTTTATACAACGAGGTGCGGCCATACGTATAGTGTACATTAAAATGACCTATACGTCTGCCCCTTTTTCCACAGAGTACCATTCTGCCGCAAGTGTCATGGGATGAATTATTGGAGTATTTTTATCAAATCGCACAGTAAGTATTACTTAAACACCTTATGAAGCTTTACCGTAGATGACATATTATCTCATAAGGAAACAATTTGACATACACTGGTGACGAAATGTGGCCCGGAGTAAATGGAAATGTGATCTACGGCTCCGAAATCATATGGTTTATGGATTTGCCAAAATTGTTGATTTGATTTTGGTGGGTTTATAAACATATACAAGATGGTGACCTAACTTCTTATAGTAGACTGGAACCACACTAAACTGGCATTGATAGTTCTTATTACCCAATCACTCTAGTAAAACCAAGCTAATCATGCCCATATACGACAGCTTCACATTTACAAGAAAACGGGACCAGGAAAGAGAACATTGCCTTTGAACACAGCAACATGGTCACAAAACGGCGACAGCTAGTGTTGGTATATTATCTTCGGGTCTTTCAAGGCTGTAAAAACCACAAATTGGTGTCATCAAAGCCTCTACCTGTTTTATTTTGATGTACGCACTTTGCATGTCTCATTCTTATCTGATGTTATGTGACCAGTGACGAACTAAAAGCTTTTTCAAACTCTTTGAAAGAGGCATCTCCTTGAGGTATATTAATCGTACTGATTTGTTATTGTAGCAGTCCAGCTTTGTAAAAACGTCATTACCAAATGATATAATGTGGCCAGTGTCTGGCTAAAAGCTCTACTATAGGTCAACAAAACGCCAATATTGCAAAATTTAAAAAAAAATTCAAAACAATTTATTCATCATAAGTCACAAAACTTCATGTCAATCCGGCCAGGCGTTAAAAATTTACGAGCTGAAATGTGTAGCCGCGAGCCTACTAGCACCCCCCCCCCCCCCCTATGTAAGATAGGGTTAATTTAAATATGTCATGTTTACAACAACATGTTGGTTACGTTTGAAAATCATACAGGCTACACGTAGACGACATGGTCATATTTGGCATCAAACCATTCAGGGGACTTGGCCTTACTTAGTATAAAGCCATTTAAACGACATGCTTTTTTGGTATTTAAGCATTTGGACGGCATGGACGTATTTGGTATGAAAACAATTTAATTTTGTGTGGTCTGACCCTATAGGGAAGCCAGTTGACTCAATTTTCAAGTGATGAAGGTTAGACATTTTCCAGTGGGCCCGAGGAAGTGTTAAATAGGACGAAACTTCGTCTATTTAACATATATCTTTTTCAGGTTTTTTTTTAAAGCTAGTAAAGCTACTAACATAGGATAATAGTGGTCACACATAGTAATTTGCTTCTTTTTTACTCGCCCGCGAAGGCGAGGGAGGGCAAGGTGGGACGCCGCCCCCTACCCCCCTTGAGAGAATTTACTAACATATTCCGCCCCACCTGACATTCGTATCGGTATATACATTATTCACTTTAGCATATCATAGTGCATCGGAAACTAAAAACGTCAAACCTATGGAATGACTCTTGCCCGTATTTCCATACGTATGTGCGTTGAAGCATTTCTCAAAATATCTTCCGTGAGATATGACTTCAGAACTGCGCAAAAATTGTGTCTTTTGGCCGTAGTGAACAAACTTCTCTTACGACTTTAAACCAATGGGTTAGCGGCAGTTTACTTGTCTCAGCTAGAATTTAGACTATATAATACCACTTTCATTTGAATTTAGCCAATTCTTAAAATATAATATAAAGTTGAATGGATACCATTTTCATGATTATTTCCAGAGAATGATGAAACTTGTGACCTGCCCCTCCCCCTCCCCCCCTTTGATATTTTGAAATCTCAACCGCCCCACCTCTCTTTTAGGGCCAGTATCGTGATCGTTTTTACTTCACCTCTCGTCAACTTCTACGAACCCTCGTGTCTCACTGAAAGCAAACACTGATCTCAGATTATTGGCTTCGTCGATTTCCAGCCATTTTAAGGAGTCTGATTATTTAAGCTTGCTTAAATGTAACCATATCCTTTCAGATATTTCACCTATTCAGCTCTACTGTCGTTAAAGAAGCCCTTAAATCCCTTTCAAGCTATTTCAGGAAATTACTAATATCTTGATATAATCAACCAGGTTACTAATTGGACTAGTTGGTCAATTGTAATGGTTTTGAAATAAAAGATTCCAGTGCATCCATCTGGGATGAAGTGGTTTGTAGTCGTCGATGTGATTAAAATTGATGTCTTTCTTTCGCCGTTTTAGTCATGACGGGATTATAGCACACTCTGCAAGCCACGTTGAAGAATGCAGTGAGTTGTTGGAAAAGGTAAACTTTATTGTTGTTAACTATCATAGAAGCTTTCAATAACACCCTTTTTGTGAGATATTCGATTCACGAGCAGAGGCACTTGTTCCAGAACCGCCTCTAAACATTGGGAGGCGTGCTAATGTAATGGAGACGCCTAATCAAGAACACAATCTACCTGAGAAGCTAGGGCATTTTTCTTACGCTTCATGACCACTTGAGTGTTACTGAGCGTCAAGAACAAACAGATAGATTAAAACTTGTACATTCGGAAAAGAGGGTGGCTGACTCCAGAACGGCCAAATGAAATGCAGACCTGGCCTTTCCTATGATACGGAAGCAATCGTCCGTGTACATTTTGAGTTCTCAAGCAAGTGCTGCCCAATGGCATAGTCACATTGCTTAGTGGTGTTTTTGGTCTTTGAAACCCGAGGTGGTTGTTTCCTCTGAGGAGTCGATGTTTGGCGAATGATGGAACATGCAGCTTAATCGGGCCAACCAACCTCAAAGTCATTTTAAACTTAAACTTGGTGATCGGGTACGTCACATGATGTGCATGTTTTTGTTACACATTTTGATATATAACACCCACCTGCTAAGGTAATTTATGAAGTACCGATGTTTCAGTCTACAAATGCTTACTCTATCAATACACTCTAAACTGACCAGGTGGTCTATTGTTCTATGCTATGCACAGCCTTTAACTTTTTTATAATGTGAGTACAGCTTATTTCTATCTGCCTTCCTTATCTGTTTTTTGTATGCATCATGTCTGCTTTACTTTCACGGTTTTTGCTTACTCAGTTTCCATTTGGCAGCGTCAATTATTTCAAGGTAACCACATTCATCATGGTTTTTTTACTTTTGTTGTCAATTTAAATTGGTATTCATCACTATTTATGTAATTTCGACTACAAGCTTAAAAATGTTGTTTCTTTGCCATCATTTAGCTTAGCCCAAAAACCGGTCATTGTTTCTTCACCGTAACTCTCAATAACATGTTCTCCTCTGTCTCCAACAGCCATTCAATTTGCGATCCTGCTATTGACTCTTAGTAGACTCTTTAAGAATTTCTTGTAAACATTTTAATTTGATTCGAATTTTAGAAACCTACGATTTCAATACGATAGAAAAGAATGGGAGTGGTTAATTGATCAGACAATTCAGACTCTAAATCAATGAGGAGGGCTAATCTCTTTCTTTCTGTGTCAAGCTAAATATGGCACATTGGCCTTGACTGACATATTTTGAATTTGCTTCTGTTAAACAAATCATTGTAGTTAAATGTGTTCCCTTAAAAACATAATCAGCAACTTTATTCATAATATATTTATAACAGAAGTTAATGTTTCGATGTCGTCTGACTTTACGATGGTAAAATATAGAAATTAGTGCTTCTCGTTTTCTTGACAATAAGTTGACACAGACTGAATACTAATGTTGTTAAAATCTTCTACTGCCACTGTTAATATGATTACATTGTTGACTCACAAAGCTTCAATCTTACAGTATGTTTTATGAGCATAAAGAAGTCGCTGCTCGTGCTCAGACCTCTTCGTATGCGGCACTAAGATTACCAAATATTACAACGAGAGCATCTACAGGCCGTTTGTATAAGCAACTTAGCAACAAATACATAAGTAACTACAGAGCTTGAAGATTCGAAAATTTACTTACGTAAGCAAAATACATGCGTCATGTAGATACTTAAACTGGACCGTTGCTTCAGTTGATTCCACTGACACGCCTCCCTGTCGTCATAACACTCTCCAGTTTATATCTAAAATTACACTTTTTTCCTTCAATAAGCATGTAGGCTTTCGTTCTGTTCTTGGAGCTGCTTAAAGTTTTGGCAATTTTTATCCATATAATTGCCTAACAGTTGCTTAACATTTCTTTCACAGATGACAATGCCCCTATACCTACTTGCAGACCCACGCGTACTACAAATTACGGGAATCTAAGCAAAAGTGTAATTATATTATGCTTCATGTCATAATCATCAATCATTCGCCAAATAATTGTCCATCTCTGAAATTATCAGTTATTTACAGATTTTCATCCGAGCCCTCAGCTTCCTTAGCATTTAGGGAAGTCCAGCCCTATTTGTTTATTGACTGATTGCTTATTGGGAAAAAGTGCAACATATTGGTTTGAATGAGAAGCAACGAGCGTAGCACCCCAAGCACTATTTTCAGCATGAAAATTAGGCACATAGGGATGTCAAAGGAAAACATAGTTGCTTACATGTAACTATTGTGTAGATTTCTACTGACGGGTGCGACCTTCTCTTTCACGCTGCTTCATCGAGATGAAAATTTTAATGAATGGAACTGACAAAATCTTTCAAAAGAATTCTGTGATAAAGTAAATGGTAGAGATGGCATTCCTACTGATTGATAGTGGTCTGTTCGACAGAAGATATTGAATTCCTTTGAGAGTCCTTTGAGGTAACCGTAGAATGAAGCTGCATGAATACTCTTTGTTCAATTGCAGCGAAAGTAGGTTCCAGGAATAATACCATAATTATTTTTGGTGGTTAAGGGAAGGTTCAGGTCGCCCCATACTCTATTCTCTATTCAGAGCGCAGGGTATATGTTACGATAGAGAACTACATGTCCTCAGCCACGGCATTGAGAGGTAGGGTGGCCAGATCCTTTCCCCGCCACCTTTTGTCCTTCTCCCAGCTAATGACAGGTACCCATTTTCCAGCTGGGTTTGCCGTAGGAGTTTTTAGATTGAAGGCAAAGCATGAGCTCAAACCATCAACCTTTCGCTTGCCATATCAACTCTCTACCGTCTGAGCTAACTTGCCTCCTATTTTTGGTTGTAAATATCACCATAGCAACTGTTTTGCATAGAGGTAAAGAAAAACGTGTATAGTTGTATAAAACTTGTAAGGCATTGTATATCACTGTTCGTAACATTCAACCGGGGCCAACTGGAGTACAGGGCTTGTAAACTGTCGACTAGACCAGTGATTCTCAACGGGGGTCCTGGAACCTCCTTAGGGGATATTTGAGAAAGGGAGTCAAATTGAGACAAGGGGTACTTGGGGGTTGAACAGCTGATAGTATGTTTCATTACTTTTCCGACGTCAAAATAACAAAATCAAAGAAAGGAGTAGATAAATATTGTCCCTGTTTACTCCCTTATTGCACACATTTTTGATTTAAGTCTAGTAAGTAAATTACTAATCTTTTATTGACTGTTTATTTCATGCTGTACTTATTTGATATTGATGACGTGAAACAATGCCGAATTCCTTCGGACCCAAGGGGGGGGGGGGGTACTTGAAAATTTTAGTAGCTCGAGGGGGTAATTAACTGTTTGAGGTTGAGACGTCCTGCACTAGATAACTGCGACTTTCCCCCTTCCCGTCTCATTTGGTCAATAATTCTCTTTCACCTATATATTACGTAATTTTACCAACCTCTACCAGTGTGGTATGGACCATGGCAATTATTGACTGCAGCTGCTGGCACTGCATCTAGTACAAATAGCGTTCCTGAAAACGTGACCAAAATAAGCTACAATAACTAAATTTTGCAACCCAGTGAAGGTGTGGCTGTTTAATAGTAGGGTACGTTATACTCTTGTCTTTGCTTAAAGGCACATGGAGAGGGAAATAGTCTCCACTGCATGTGCACTTTGAAACTTATTAAGTCGTATCATTGATTATTGCACTTTCCAGTGGAACAGTTTCGTCCATGTATATGCTGCGTGAAGTCCGTGTTTCAGGCTTAACCGGAAACAGTGATTAAGAAATCTCAGTTCTGCCACTGACGTCAATGTGCAGGGCACGCCTCCGCATTAATGAATATAAATACAATTACACATGGAAACAAGTAGGGCTACTATTAATACCTTTACTACAGTAGTCGAAACAGACAGAGCCTAATCCATTCTAATAAGCAACCATTATAAGGAAAAGCAAATTATCTCCGTGACCTGAGGTTTCACTTTCGTGACGCCCATCAGACTGACAATTTCTTCAATTAAGGTTGTAAATATAAGTTATCCTACTATACAATTTCAAATTCTAGTTGATTGGCTTTACAGCTATTGACTACTGATGAATTCCTATGCTACCATTTTGAAACAAGATCACAAAACTTATTCAGTAAGTTATTTTTGTCCGCGGTAATAATTGCATATTTTATAGTGGCACACGAATTACATCAGCGTCCTGCTATGTTATATGGTTTAGCGTGTTTCACAGTGCTGCACCTTACATTGTACATAATAATACAGTCTTTCAAGTACCAAAGGGTGTGGTATTTGGGCTGATGTGGTAGGAGTAGTGTTGAGAAAATATGCCTGAAAGAGAGAGGATGGCTCAATTTTTTTGCAGTGATGTCGTATATGAGAAATCTTAAAGTATTTGCTAAATTGATTTGGCTGGTGTGTGGGGTTTGTAATGGTAACTGTGAAACGTGATTCCATCTCACATGATAATATAAAGACACTGAAGTTCTTTTCTATGATATATAGTGGGCATCCAGTTTTGTGCTTTTACGCAATTAAGCCTTCACTGTTGACACATTGTCCTTTACAGAACATAGTTATGTCATTCTCTGTATAATCAGCAATTGTGGGAAGCATCTGTATCTGTATCTGTGTCTGCATTTTCTGTGTAGGCCTCGATCTGTATGGTGCTGGCTAGGCCGAAGTCCAGGTAGGTGGCGATTCTACTCTTGAAGACGCCTATGCACATATGTCACTTCCATCAGACATGGATTACTGACGAAAGTAGTTACGAGGTGTGTTGATCTTTGATTAATGAGACTATGCCGAATCAAAGTCGATGTATGGACTTTACAGAAACCTTGACCGCATCTAGGCAATGGTCCACCTTACGTCAAAGGATACATATCAAATGCTACATTCAATGAGTCATGTTCATGAAATACAAACCTTGTGAGCTTGCGATTCCTTGTTGCGCAACGATCAATGCTCTTTCCTTTTTTAAATTGTTCCATACGCAATTTATTGCTATTCCTAGTACAGATGCTTCCCACAATTGCTGATTATACAGAGAATGACAATATGTAAAGGACAATGTGTCAACAGTGAAGGCTAAATTGCGTAAAAGCACAAAACTGGATGCCCACTCACGAAGGTGAGGGTGAGGGGGCAAGGGGCGTCGCCCCGTGGGAGAATTCACTAGCTTATTCCGCCCCATCTGACATTCTTATCGGCATATACATTTTTCACTGTAGTATTTCATAATGCATCGGAAACCAAAACGTCGGACCCCTTTTTGGGTGCCATTCGACGGAAATTAATTATACTTTAGACCAGTGTTTCCCAGCAGGGGTCCAAGTGGACCCCTGGGGTGAATGAGAAGTTCCAGGGGGTCCATGGGGGCAAGGGGTGATCTAGGGGTGATTTGGATTTCCAGGGGGTGATTTGTAAAAACCCTGACAGATTAGACTTGCAGGGGTTTCAAGAGGACTTTTAGCGGCGAGGGAATGCTCGCGCGTGCGTTATCGTGCGAGAGCAATATACTATGACAAAATCCAAGACCCTGGCACGGATGGTGTGTGTGGGGTTTCCATAACAACAGCAGCTCTTGCAATACATAGGTGTTTGTGAGTCGTCGTTCTTACAGTAAAAGCCAGGTAGAAGAGACAATTTGTTCAGCTTAGTTCTGTAGGAATGGCGATATAATTATGGCCACGGTGGCAAAAAAGAAAGTACGTAAGTACTCAATCGACTATCTGAAATTCGGTTTTATAGCTTACCCACCAGATGAGAGAATGCCACTTTGTTTACATAAACCATATGCAATGATTCTATGATGCCGTCCAAACTTGAATGGTACTTGTAAATAAAACATGCAGATTGTCACGACAAGGATCTGTCATATTATCGGGCTTTGAAAGAAAAGTATGAGGAGAGAAAGCAAAAAACTCTCAATTCAATGTTTAATGCTCAGACATCTCAACGGCAGGCAGGTTCGACGGCAAGTTACGAACTGTCACTATTAGTTGCCAAGTGTGGACAGGCCCATATTTTATAAACGAGACTTAGCTCAAACCGGCGCTGAATATTTTTTCAAAAACAATTTAGAAGCGGTCAGATGGTTTGACTGCGGTAATCCCACTCAGTAGTAATTCAGTTCAGAGGAGAATTGATGAAATGGCGGGGGATATTAAAGACCAACTAATCAACAAACTTCAACAACACAAGTTTTCAGCGCAGGTTCGACGAGGGTACCGTTCGTCAAAGTGATTGTATTCTTCTCGCCTGCGTTCAGTTCATCAACGCCGGTGAGTTCCATGAAGAATTGCTTTTCTACGAGTCGCTGGAGCTTACTACCACTACGCAGGATATATTTGCGACATTCATGAAGTTTTTCGATGATAACGACATCCCATAGAAAACCTCGTCTCTTGTGCCGCGGACGGAGCACCCGCCTTGATTTGACGATGAAAAGGTTTCCTCGTGTTGCTGAATCAAGTCAATCCTGTACTACTGACAGTTCACTGCGTGACTCACAGGGAAAATCTCGTGGCAAAAACCCTCTCGCCTGAATTGAATACAGTAATGACGGCTGTCATAAAAGTGATCAACTCCATCAAAGCGAACGCGAAGTCAGAGAGGCTATTCAAGGCCTTTGCAAGGACGCTGACGAACATCACATCCAGCTTCTGCTGCGCACACAAGTCCGCTGGCTATCGAAAGGCAAGTGCCTTGCCAGGTTTGTTGACCACTACAAAAGCCTACAGGTATTCTGTGGTGAGGGTTTTGATCCATTGCGTACTGATGATGCAGAGACCATGGTCGTCTACCTTTCTGTTATTTTTGGTAAGTTAAACCAAAGCCGATGGAGGAATTGTCTGGAATCGACAGCATGTGCTCAAGAGCATGTTATTGTTTAGTATCACAGGCAAGATGCTCAAAATATTTTTGATAAATTTAATTAAGTTACAAGGATAATTGGTCGAGAAAATCCATTTTAGTGGTGAGAACTCTAAACAAGTAGAAATATTAGTAACATCTCGTAGAAAGTACTGTGCTGATAATGTCGTTGCCATCACGTAACCAAAGCTGTTCTAGCTCCGGGTTTAGTAGCGTATTGCCTTCTTTTTTTGACATAAGGAAACAATGGACCTTTATCACAATTGCGCAATCCTGTCTCAAAACGAGGTTGAGCTCGCATGAATCAAGCAAAACAATGGGATTTGGCTGGCAGCGGCGAGGGCAACGTCGAGTTCTGCTTCTGAGTCCATGTAAATGGAGGCAGATTATAACTCCCAGTTACTTCTGCATTATACACTGTGTCCATTATGCAAGGAACGACAAGGAGAGAAGTTGTTCATTTACATTTTATGCAAGGATGGCGACAGAAAGCAGTCGATGAGCGTAGTCAAGATAACATGAGATCGGAGTCACAACTCAAATTAAGTTGGAGCTTTCCCTCTCGCTCGGTTCACAAATTTTTGATAAATGTATTTACAGGGGAACTTTATCACTTCAGAATCGGTAAAGAAGTGTTTTACTTGAAGCCTGAAGTCATATCAAATTCATCAGTTGACATTTAAAGACGTAGTTTACTCAACCATTTTTACAGGACCTCTCCCCATGCCTCAAATTTATTACAATCATTTCATTATAACTCAACTCTGTTCTTACACAAATCACACAAATTTCACAATTAATTGGGCGGCCAATATGGTGCAATCGAAGGCAGAATTTAATAAAATGTGTCCAAATGTGCATGACTCTAATGCCACATTCAAAGAGTTTTGACTTTAAACGAGAGTTTTATGTTAAATGTGTGTGCAATGTCTACTTAAAGATTAAGTCTAAAAAAGGTATTTATGATAATGAAATTGGTTATAATAACTTGATTGTGTTAAATTTTAGGGAGGGTTTCAGGTAGTGGGAAAAGCTGGAAAGCACCCAAAACCTTTAAGCTCAAATTAATGTAAATAACTAAGGTGCCAATTTATCAAAATCGTCTTCAGAAGTTGGTATGCCTTCTTGGATGTTTCACAGATCTCCTTCTGATGGAGGAATAGCTCAGTCAAATCATTTTCAAAGTAATATGTTAAGCACTATTTGTTAAGGACATCAACACAAACAAAAAGGGTAGGAGTATTGCTTTTACTAAAACATACCATCTGTTGTATTTTCAGGGCACTAAAGGAGAGAACTATCTTTATCAGTTACTGTTAAGTCACACATTCATCGTCCCTTAACAATAAAGGCAATTGAAAAGGTCTAGAAAGTCTACTGTTGACTTTTATTATATTTAAACTCTATTAAGAGTACAAGTTCAAGGCTCGATGAAAACTACGGTCTTTAAAAGCAATGCTCTCTGACTACACTAGAGCTTTTCCCTAATAGTGGCTCCTCATTTCGAAGGAATTCTTTTGAGCCCGACTATTTCTTAATACATGGATTAGCCACAGATAGAAATCAACATCTGCGCACCATGCTCTTGTGTGGAATGTACAGAATTGTTGATTACTCTTTAAACCATTCTTTGTTGTTCGTAAGAGAATAAATCTGCCTAATATCCGTTAAATGCGCGTCTCAAATTTTCCAGGAACATAGAGTTAAATTCCTCAGCTTGGAATCTCCTTGTAACATGTGGAAAATAATTAAAACTGCAGCACAATGTTCCATTGACAGTGATGATAAATATCTCGAATAAACTACCATGTTGGTGACTACCATATGCAAGAAACATTTTGTCAATAGTGAATAGACGCTCGGAAACTATGTCAAGGCGACCGACGTTTGATAATAAGAATAGGGGTCTTCCTAATCTCCCTTCGTGATGTTTCCATGCTCTTGAGATTATCGCTTTTACGTATACTGTCTTTGACATACATTGACGGCCTTTAGAAATTTCTAGATACTCTTGGGTCTTAATTTTCTTGTGCACACGTCTGTTAATTTCGTCTGAAATTTTCCAGAAAACATTTGCAAAAGATTTGGAATCGTGGGGTGGAACGCAACAGCTTTCCTCGCAGTCCGCTATACATACTCCCAGATAATCACAGCTTCCATGCTCTTTTAAATCAATATTCCTGCGACTATTAATAATGTAAGTATACGGTATTGACTGCGATGACGTAACTTCACCGTTTTGGAGAATATTAGCCATTGCCATGCTTGCAGCAGCCGTTATTACACTGTTTACAGAACAACCATGTTGTCTGCAAGCATTTACCAATTTGTCAGTCTCCAACTTACTGAAACTATTTAAAATAACTCTACTCTCTGGTTTCACACTATTGTCAATACTCTTTGTTATCGGATACTTGTTAAGATACACATCAATTTTGTTGTTTTTAAATGAATATAATCCTGCCATGAAAAGGGCATCAAAGACTTTCACTATTAATCTCCTCCACCATTCAGGTCGCACCTTTTCAGCTAGTAGCGTCTCGTCGGAAGGATTGATCTTGTAAGTCATTTCTTCCACAGGCCCCTTCATGTGCATCTTATCAAGTATGCTAAAGAACTCTTTGAGCAACATTGTCATTGAAATGCCATCAATAATGGAGTGATGGAAAGCAAAAACAAAACAATTGGTGATATTACCAGTACGTAGGTTACGGGATTCTTTAAGGCGACAGCAACGCCACAGGGGGCCATCATAATCATCTAGAGGAACAAGCACGTCATTGCATATTACTTGCTGCCAGTGAGCTGGTTCCTCTGCGAGCTTCTCGCTTTGCAAATATTTTACCTTAAAGGTGGGCATTGTTGCAAAGAAGTAGCGTTTCCCACCTGAACCATTTGCTTCTTTAATAACAACTTGCAATAGAGGGTGCCGCTTAGCAAGAATGTTTAGGCCTTCTTCAATATGGCGATCGTCCATACTTACTTTGGAATTCACAACAACAGCAGTCGATACAAAATAACTGTATTCTGTATAACACTTGTGAAAAAACAACTCCATTAGTCCAAGTTCTCTAATCTCTCCGTGCGATGTAGCATAGCCTTCTCGTGAAGCTGGCACATACCTGAAGTAGATGATAGCCAAGCTGAACAATACCAGTGTAAGTAACGAGAAGAGGAGTTCCAATATCATCCTTGGCGTATTTTGATTCTGACACGCAGGCAACGAACAGTCAACGTTTCCTCCAGAGAGCAACCTAGTGGACGAGGGCAATAAAGCATCTGTTTTGTACTGCTTGATCCCAGTTGTTAACTATTTAGAGAAAACAATTTGTGCATTCTATCTTCCTGCTTCACAAACTATAGGTTTTGTTTTCGTGAAAGCAAGCAATATTGACTTGTCATGGTTGCTGCATCTGCTTCAAACCGAATTCAAAAGAGAGTACAAATTCTTTATGAGTCTGCTTTCCATTGTTAGATGTGTGACGGCGAACAACGTATGGCTATCAAATAATGGTTTTACATTCATTATTTTCAGATCAAGTTAAAATGGGTTGAAGAAGGAGTAAAAGAACAAATTTAAAGCCGTTGTTTGTGACAATAACAACTTATTCTTATTACTCACTTTCTGAGATACTACTAAGCGTCTCATTATGTAAGCGGTGATTGTAAACAAAATATTTGAACATTTGTGGGAAAGTTTAACGTGAGAGAGGATGGCCTGAAAGTAGTGCCTCTTGCGGATCTCCTCCAACTTTTGTGTATGCTGACTCAGCAACCTCCTTTCCACTTATGATGTTCCAGCGTATCATGCAAAATTCCCATGGCACCGGTGACTGGAAGACAGCAGATAACTATAACAGAAACCACCCTTTGTGGATGAAATGCTATTGGGAAAATTCCTTTTAAATAAAGGCACGGTAATAATTATAATTCTTATCCCTGTTTTTTTTAATGCAGCGTTTTAAGTAGCAGCTTACCCATCTTTTCATAAACAAACGCCTTCTTCTACTAAATCCCTAACTCTGTTTAACATGTCTCCTTCAAATAAAGGCTCTTAATTCCAATTTAAATTAAACACTGCTACAAAAAGCAGCAATACTCATGAACAATCAATCCCAAAGTACAAACATACTGGACAGATAAGCGTCTACTTTTCTTCTTTTATGTTTATTGATAAACCAGGAATTCTTCTCTTCACAGTTTTTCGGTTAGCTCTAAATTCTCAAAAATTCGTCTTCCTCTAGGCCAGTTTGGTCAGCGCGAGGTCATGAATGGCAGAAACATGAAGCATGACCCGCGTAGAGTGATCCTGCATCCAATCAATGATACGTGGAGGGAAATCAATAATGGAGTGGTAGTTAACTTGCTTCATGCAAGTACAATTACAAGCAAGACTGGCAACAGTGAGGATGGTCGTCGTGCTATACTTAAGGAAGGAAAAAACTTGTCGTACGAGATAACGGCAATAGGGGCATAAATGAAACTATTTGACTATCCTACTGAATCGGAAGATCCATCTTAACTCACTGACGTTTATGGATGATGACACAGAATGAAAACCTCAATGGTGAAAATGTAGGACCTCGAGGAATCAAACCCCGTCCTTCAGCATTGCAACGTGATATGCTAGCCATTGCACCATGGTCCCATACCATTAAGGCATAGAAATATAGGATGTCATTTGTTTCGATTGACGTCATTACAAGATCACTTTTAAAATAATAAAAACAAATATTGATATTAATAAAATGTGTCTCTGACAATCAATAATTGATAAGTTGCTTTTGTAGGCTTGTCTCAAATCGTAGTCTAATGATGGACATAATAAGCTAGGGAACTAGACATGAAATTTTTATTAACACTCTCTTACAAAAGATGACAATATTTCTTACCCCTCGAGGGTAAATGTGACCATTTACCGTTAAAGTTCTTGATTTGGAGTACATGCCTAAATTACAAAAAATATCAATGTAGGGGACTGATTTGTGTTTTATTCCTAAATGCTTAAACAGTTTAAAACTCTCCAGCAAAATTAGAAGATTGGGGCTGTAATAAAGTAAACTTACGAACATTCAAACCGACTAAGAAGTGAATTGTTCTTAACTTCCAATCATTTTTGATAGCACTATCTGAATCAAATGAAACAGAAACACTATAATAGCTGTCGATTGACCTATAAATCATTGTTGCAAACCAGCGATTCTCAGCATTTCTATGAGTCGTTATGCAAATCTTCACTCGCAACTCAAACTCTTCTCACTTAATTCTTAACAAAGACGACTTAGGAGTATCCTTTGGGATTAATCACTTGATTAGATCTAGCCTATTTTCTATCAGGAGCTGCATTGTCAAATCTAGGAGACAAAATGGCTTATCTATGTAACACAACTACCTAATATAGGTTTTTAAGAAGTCCATGTTGTAACGGATAAAAATTTATCGAAAACTTATAAGTTTCAACGATTCTAAAGTTTGTACCTTCTGTGTAACACAATTATGTTGTAGTGGAATTGAGGCAATGTTCTCTCTTGATTTAGCCTTCCCAAAAATATCTATCTAACTAATAAATCAAATTCTAACAAGACCGAACTCCTGCTCCTTTTTAACCAATCACTCCGCACTTCCTCTATTGATCTGTATTCGTATTGGCTACAATCAACTGTATAAGTAATTCTGTAAGATGTTGTAAAGTGGAATTGTATGACAGCTATCTGAGATATATTATCGCTATCATAGATCCCAGAAATAGATTTATATTGAAATACATAAAAAAAATTTATTATGGGCCTTGACGTCAAGCCCTGCCTGCGAGTTCCCCGAGAGATGCCGTGGTAAAAAGGGCGTTCATTACAATATTTGCAAAGCATTAACAAGAAAGAGCGGATTTGGAATCAGGAGCTTTGAAAAGATAATTATTATTTTTATCTTTAATCTATTCATGTCTTGATTAGCATACAATCCCAGTAATCACTTTGTTAGCCACCCGGGCTAAGGGAGCGTGCTTCCCAGAGTAGTAAAATAATGAAAAGGGAGAACGCAGTAATGACGCTCACAAACTTTCATAATAAACACATAAAATAACCTAAATACCTATATTCAATTATCAAACCCACTAAACGAAATATGAAAACAAGTCAATCAGTGTTCTCCAAGCAATGCGAGTTTCCAGAACTGAGTTTGATCAAAATTCGTAATCAGTAGCAGAAGCAAGGTAAAAGATAATCGTAACTTACAGTCGGTCTTGACTATGGATATTGAAGACGACAATAACGATGGCGACGAATGGCCAAAACAGCAAACACGGCGGCAGCAGGACGACAACTGACATTCAACTGGAAACTCTTGAGTATCGACTGGCACACGAGGCCGACTTCACAGATTTCTCTCCGATTCAACAAGGCTAATCCTTCATATATGTTTTAAGTAGCAAAGTCTAAAAATTGTGTTCCCCAATTATGGTATCGTAGTAAGTATTGATGAGTTCACATTTATCCAAAAAGTAAAAGGGTCGTTAATACGATCTCTGTATACTGGATTGCCGTCATGTACATATTTGCCCATATTTGGATGAAGATGATGCTTGAACATCGTAGTGTGGGGGAAACCCATGTTTGCACCATGGCAACAGTTCACTTCAAAATACACAATAGGGATCAGGACTCGGGCAGGCAGTAGTAAACAATTGTAAAGTCTTCATGTTTTCAAGAGAAATGTGACTTTATTTAGGATTGCCAATTTTTAATCTTGGACCTCCCACGACACATATACCAATTTATCAATCATGGCAAAACACTAATTTCTATAGGTAGGTCAGTGGTCTGAATCTAGGAATTTTATCTTGAATCTCACCACCACCTACAAGCCAACCTCTATGCCGAAGTGAAACCTAAATTATATCTAATAAATAATTGAGGAAAACGTTAAGTCAGTGTTTCCATATTTGTGATAGACAATATTATTTTAATAAACACGACTAGGCTACCAATATACGAGTAAATATGATGTATGCTTACACAATTTTCTATTTATAAGTAGCTCACTTATAGGCAACTCTACTTGATTTGGTAAATTATTAAGAAACTCAAGTACTAGTTGCATATTTCCAACTTTGCATTTAAGCAACAAACAACTGACAAATTCTTACTCTTAATGACAGAAAATGCTTAAACTTCATATTATGAACTATTAATTTTATCTTCCTATGGTACATACCTGTTTAATTACAACTAGAACTTTATTACATTTAAACCTTATCAGTTCATTTTTATTCTGCTTTCCCATTTTCATATTCCTCTGAGTATGGTAGAGGAATTTTAAATTTAAGCAACCTATTAAGCAACTTAAGTACTATCTTTAACCTTAAAGTTAAGCAACCTGACTTCTGGTCAAAATCCTAGGTTGCTTATAAAAAACTGTATATATAGTGTATATGAACAGAAATGAATGCCAAAATAATGGTAATAAGGGTGGGACTCCTCTCTCTATTACAGTATAGATATATAACTATTGTATCATACAGACATGTTTTAATAAATATTTTGTATTTGCACATTTCTTACTTCCTCTGTTCATTTCATATTTTACCGTGTTGTAATATGAGTAAGTTTGTACAGACACTCTACTTAAGAAAGGAAACTGTGGTGGAAAATGAGCATACAGCAATCAAAATGTAAAACAGAAAACAAGCAAAAATGAACAAATGAAAAGATATTGCAGTGACAAGTGTATTTTAAGCCATTTGAGTGAGGATGAAGACTAGCAAGTTTTTACGAGGTCATGAAAGTTTAGTCCCTCTTCATATTTTGATTTCATTAATTCAAATGTGTTTGTCTTCTCGTTCCTAGATTCCCCACTGTCCGTCATCACTCCTATTAAATCGGAGGATCATGAGCAGGAAAGTCAGTCAAGGGGATTGTCCCTGCCACAAGACCTGTACATTGCAGGATTCAAAGATGGCGTCCTGGAAGTGCTTAATCAGCTAAAAAAGAACTCTTTTCTGAGTGACTTTCAAGCGCGTGATATCGTATCAAGGGTTAACGCAAAAGACAGAGACGGGAATTTGTTCAACATAGCAAAAGCGACAGGTGTTATGGACGCCCTTGGATTAGCGTATGATGTTGATAACAACCAGGGGAAATTGAGCGACGTAGAGAAACAGAGTAAGGAATTTCAGACTGCACGTGATTTCAGCAGAAGCAAGTCGACTGATGTGGACAGCGGTTGCCAAGGCATATCGGACGACGATCGCATTCGGAGAACACCCTCGCAGTGTTTGTTATCAAGGAAACGGCATCAAAGTGTATTGGATAGTTATGAAAGCGATAGTATAAGTAGCGACAACAGTTCGGAAAGGAGTTGTGCACAGATCCAGTCACCGAAACGACCGTTCAAATCGTCAAGCGATGAAAGTGGAAATGAGAAAACAAAGAATTTTGACAATGAGAAAAATTTTCCGGCCGGCTTCGAAAACTTTCTTGGAAACAGTGCCATGGCAGCTTCTTCTGGTTGCCCAATATTGTTTCCTGCTTATGCGTTACATGCATCAGGCACACGATATGTGCCAGTAGTGATACCACCGTCGGCGCTGTTTAACTCGTCGCAGTTTGCATCGTATGCCTCCGAGACAGCACAGCATCGCGGCGCGTATTCACAACAGCGAGGAGATCACTCTAGTCTGGGTCAACCACCAGTTCTGACCAGAAATGACGAGTCATTCCTTACTAGCAGTGATAAGATGTCATTCTCTCGGAGTAATTATCATTCATTCTGTGAGCAGGACCATCAGCAAAGCCTATCTAGTGCCCCGACATCGGTGATATCAGTTGGGAAAAGTTCTGATAGTTGCTCCGACGATGAAATGGACATACATCCGAGGCAACTACCTGTTGTAACAACGTCAGCTGTACATGACACTAATAATCTTGGACCGTCACCCCACTCACGCCAAGGGTACGACAGCGAGCCAGTGGAATCGATGTCGAAGGATCACTCGCATTTAAACGTGGACGTAAAATTTAAAGGAAATGATAGACGGCGCTCTTCAAATTTGTTCGAATATCAGTCTCGCTTGACAGATCGTTACCAGCACTATGTCGATGGCCAACATGGGGTGCCTAGCAATTCAGTACTGCATTACCTGCAAGACAAATATACATACAAGGGATTCTATCGATAATAAATCTTTCGAGAGACATTCTTTCATATGCTGTATTCTCACAGGAAAAGACTCAAGTTGTTTAAATGTGGGTGTAAGATGAAAATCTTGTCTATAAATTCTGTGATAATCTAGAGTAGTCAGGATAAAGTCAAATCTACGTGTATATATAGCAATGGCATTTGTATTAAGTTATAAACCCAATATCCGGTTATTACTGACAGTACCTACTTTTGTTTTCTTTGTCAATTTTCTATCTGAGCTGTTTACATTCTTCAAGGACGTTAAGTGCCATAAATTATAAAATCCATAACAAATCCCACAACAGACTCGTCAATAAAGCAACATCTGCTTCAAACCCTTAGAATGCGCCGGCAACTATCAAGTAGATTCGTTAAGAGTAATAGCTAAAGCACGATCTTCTTTTCATCTTGTCGCTCTAGAGACCACATTCATCAAAACCTGAAGCCGTTCCTCTGTCGATAAAGAGAATTTGGTTGCAGCGTACGCAATTTTCAATAACACGAGTGACAGAAAACGTGTCGCTCACGAGCGTGACATTTTTTACGGCGTGTTTCGAGTCCCATCCTTTGCTCTAAATTCTTCACAAAAAGGTTTCTCACTTCACTCAAGACGATAGATGTGACAAATGCTGGGTGGAAACGTGATGCTGAGTGAATCCGTTAATGCAATATTCAGGTTTTGTACCAGAAGCCTATTTTTAAAGAACGATAATAGTTTCAAAGCTCAATGGGAATGGAAGATTGATAACTCCTGTAGAAAAATATGTTCAAAGTACTAATTTAATATGCAGAAGAAAACAAATCTAATTTTGCATCGGGAAGTAGTTTAGTGGCTCTTTCTGCAGTAATTTACTGTATTCCAGAAGAAAAACACCCAAAATGTAAGCTGAATATCAATTGACCTTCTAACAGAAGTTAGCAAGAGACGATGATTGAAGTTGAAGAAGTTTAAAACAACGAAAGGAAGAGAAGCACACGAGAGACGAAACTCAATAATCCGTATAGAGATAAGAGATAATCTTTTTTTGAGATAACAAGCCTTGTCCATACTACAAATATTTTTAAGCAGACACTGAAATGGTGCTACTTTAGCAGCAATGCAATAACGTCCAACCAAAATGCCTTCTTCTCATTTACCAACGATCTTTACAGATCTGTACTTGTCTAGCTACCGTGCATGGTTTGAGAATCAGACCAACCGGGCGGTTAAGCATGCCCAAGGGCGTGATGCCCAGTACCTAGTTGTCAGGTTTGGCTGTCACTGTTTCTGCGAGAGATTGAACTACCTTTTAGTCATTGTTTAAGCCTGTTCGGTCGCTCTACCATCTGTTTTAATTTTTACTTGTGTATTTTCGAGATCGAGCCCACTGCTTATCACAACATTCGGATAGAGATGTTGCCCGTTTAATCGTTGTTAAACGCTTAAAGGTGACGCTAATTTGGTAGATATCCTTACAGGAACGGTACTTTCAAGTCTCATATTTCACCTTCATAATACCGACCACCATTTTCATTTATACAGACCTTTGTATTGCCAAGCCCTGGACGGAAAGGTAGGCCTACCTAAGAGTTTTGAGCGTAAATATCACTAATGCCGATGGGGCACAAAACCAGGAAGGGGGGATTTGAAGAGTGGCAATGGGGCTCAAAGAAGTTAAGAGCGTTGCGTGGACAAAGTCTGGCGAAAATTGTGGGTATTTATTCCAAAGATGTGACGCAACAATTGAATGTAAATGTAAGGGACATGTCCGCATGTTACATTTGACGTCACGTTCTTGTTCCACACCGTAACTGTATATTTTTATTGTTTGTTAGTACCTTGTCACCCTAGTTTATAGATATTGCAAGCTTAGTTATGCCAGCCACTACTGAAACATCTAGAGGATGTGTGCCCTATCCCAAGGGCACACGTCTTAGTTGCCGTATCAGGTGGTCAAACTCGAAACGCTTTATTAAGCATGAGTCCAACGGCCCTCTTCGGGAAATGGTGCCCGTAACTTTCAAGTTAAGAGCCTAACGAGTACCCAACATGACACTTTGCCTCCAAATTACCTACCATCTCGGACTTGTAATACGGACATTTACTAAATCTTGATGAAAATGACCGAAATCGTGCAAGACGCGAATGAAATGGTACTCCATTTCTGGTATGACTCGACATTACTAGGTTTGACATGTAGTTCTCCGAAATCATGATTTTCAAAATCGGACACCGGTTGCAGCGCGGCATTTAACATATATTAGAGTTTTTGATTGTAGCTCAGAGTTCCTGTAATTCCTCCTCTTGGACAAAGTTCACGTCAAAGGTCAACGGTTAACAAATATTAAACCTGATTTAAATCCACAATCTTGTCAGGAAAAACATCTTGACAACACTGGCCTCTCTTCCTTAACTACATTTTGAAGTGGCAAGGATCTCTAGTGTTTACTGCTACTACCCCAACTATTTGCTGCTATCTCTCTTCGCGCACTTTTAAAGACACGCATTTTCTACTGTTTCTTGTATTGTATGTGAGAATTTTCTTCTCTTTCTGTGACTGCAGTAATAGTATTTGCTGAAAGTTTTGAGCAATTTTTTAATGATAAACTCTCTACTGTCGATGTAGAGGTCGTAAACTACTTCCCTAAGTGTAACTGCCCTATAATTGTTTCATCTTCGACTGCGTCAACTCTTTTCTTCCTGCTCTTTTCTATTCCTTCTTTCTTTCATTCTTTCTTCTTTTGCCTTATTCCTATATACTGAAGACAGAACTTCTAGCAGAGAAGAATAAAAATACAGCAAAGTTAACGAGAATAGCATGTATCTGCTTGTTACGAGATTTTCTCCTGAAACCACTAAGCTGTTATCAAGTTGAATGACGATGAGACTTCAAAGTTAGTGACGATATTATGTAACTGCGGTTAACGTAATGTTGACAATAGGTTATTATGGTTAATCTCCGCTAGTAATTTTATCTGTTTCCCAGAAAAATCTACTCTCTATTAGAGTACTAAAGAGTGACGTCACGATTTAATGACTATCATAAATTTGATAATATTTTGAACTCATTGCATTCTTCTTCTTGAAATAGATAAGCTGTCCCAATGTGAAAAAGATACCTTAAGCAAATCTTGAGATACGTTCTTTTAAACTTTATAACATGCCTATCAAAACCTTGTTACTTCAATACAATTCATAGTTTTATGAACTGAGCAAAATCAACCGACTTTTTAAAAAGGACTTCTGCAAATTCAAACAGCCATTTCTCACAGTTGATACGAGATTAGAACACGATATTTTGTGCAGCGGGATTTGGTGGCAGGGGTATTACTGTTACGAAGATATGGTTGTGATTCATCAAATAATGTATGAGGTCATCACTTAAGTGCTCCATTAAGAAGTCTTCATTGTCTTCATTGTCGCCTCTTATGTTGGAAGAACGTTTTATTCCCATTTAATTCTGAGTTCATCACTAGGTCGGCTGTTGGCATGCGGAAAGAAATCTTGGGTCAATAAAGGATTTTGTTTGTTTTTGTTTTCACATCAAAAGGGGATTTTCACATCAAGTTCAAGGATTGGTTAATAGCCCTCCGGGCAATTTCTTAAAATCAAGGAGTGAATTTGAACACCAAAGGGTCAATAATAACGTAGTTGATGAGACGTAACATAGTAGGTTATGATATGTTAACTCGTTTAAGATATGTTCACTCAGTAAGGTTCTAGAGTCTCAGGTATTACCTCAGGTATTACATAATCCAACAACTGTCTTTCAAAGAACTGAAAAACTTGAAAAACTCTGATCCAACCAGGCACGTAGCCAAGGGGGGGGGGGGGGCTGTGCCCTCCCAATAGGTAAAACTTGCCCGCGTTTACCCCCAAAGAAAATTTCTTACGGGCATTTAAAAGGTGGATTACTTGTGTATTTTAATTAACTTATGCAATTAAATCAGAAAGACGGCAAGTCTATGTCTCTCAATTGCAATTTTGAGCCTTCTAGGGGCTGTAAAGATTCAAAATTTTCCCGCCCAATAAAGCCATGGTGGGCTGGCTTGGAAGGAAGGAGGGGAGGGAAAAGATTTTGTTTTCATCCATCCATCCATCCATCCATCCATCCATCCATCCATCCATCCATCCATCCAACCATCCACCCATGCATCCATCCGTCCATCCATCTATCCATTCATCATCCACCTAATCAAACACCCACCCATCCACCCATGCATCCATCATTCACCTAATCAAACGCCCATCCATCCACCCATGCATCCACCCGTCCATCAATGTATCCATCACTCCCACCGTCTTGTCAATTTCCACTTCGTACGATGCTGTTTTTAATTCTCATCAGTCCAGATTTCTCTTTAGGATCAGTACGTCTCACTCTTGCCATTGGCTTCCAAAATCAATGTTTCTTTGTAGAACTGAGCTCCTGAGACTACCCTTGCTTGCCACGTTCTCCCCGGAATACATATTACTCCTTCCTGCTTAAGCTTGCACATGAGCTTTCTGGAAAACAAATTAAAGCGCATATCAACAGCAAAATCAGTTATTACTTGGAGATAAAGATTTTGAGTTTTTCAGACTGTCTTTCCAAGGCTTTGATCCCTGAATTTGAAGCTGCTCCCATGCAATAAATTTCAGCATGAGAAGACCTGAAGTTAAGGCATCAAAAAGTTATCAGTTCAGACAAATAGAAAAATGAACTGTAAAGGTACTATACTATATTCCTTTAAAAATATAACCATTTCTCCCATCATTAGGCAAATCTCCAATCACCAGGCAAATCCCCTAGAGGTTTTTACATATCAGTTGAGTACCTTTAAAATCTTATCTGTAGTTACAGCCCTGTCTATTATATTTAAAATGCGACGCCATGCATTGTTCGGTTCTTAAAAAGTCTTACTGTAATTTTAATGTTCATTATGAGACTGATCTTCCCACTGTCTCCAGATCAAAGTATGAGGAAATGAAAATAAGGCCTTAGTTTGCTCCACATCCAGCTCAACTTCATCATCCAACCGAATCAGCGTTTTCTGTACCTGTTGCTTTCTACGACCTTGAGTAATAACTCGCTTCCAATCTTTGCACATGTTACTAGCTGTGCAGTTCACCTGCTTCTCGCTCAAGGTCTTCGCCACTCTGTTGGTACCAGGCCACTGCACACCGTCACTGCTGTCCAGTGCACCTGTCGTATTTCCCTGCACATGGCAACTGCTGTCTACACAGCTGCCTGTTGAAAGCTCATGAGTAAGAGTAGTTTTTGACGCATCTTTTGTAAAACGCAGTCTTAAGTTGGTGTTCTACTGATAGGATAGCACAATACACATTATTTAGGTACCTTTTTATAAGTATTTTACACTGCCCGAGGGGAAAGGGCCATATTGGCTCAACTATCGCCATAAAATATAATGTTGGCCTATGCCCTAGAGTAAAATCGAGAAAAAATTCATATCTCTCAGTATTCTTCGATTTTATTGGATGGTGTACACAAACAGAAGGTGCAGTATTTTCTATTGGCTAAAACCTCTTTGACTCAACTTTACAATTTAATCTCAGACAGGTATCACTCAGCTTGATTTAGTGCATCTTCCCAACAAGTTGTATTTTCCCTGTTTCCAAGTCCGTCGGTAATTCCGAACATGGCTTTTGTTCCATTCGATCCGTTTTCTATGTTTAGATAGCCTCTTCTTTAAATTTGTATGATCCGATCTGGATCGACTGAAGAGAACCGATGAAAGGGTTCTTGATCCAAACGAGTTGACTGCTCGATTGTCTGTTTAAATATTAATAAGCTTAAAGTGACAGAGCTGATAAATTCCTAATAAGGAAATTATGTAAGCCGTCAACAACCAGAATCCCTTTCGAATATAACTACCACCGTCGGAGCTTGAGGGTTTATAAGTAACAGTAAGTGCTCATCGATAATGAGGGTGTGAGACATCTACTGTGGGCGCTAATCATCCCCTCTCCCAGAGGAGTAAACCCAGCCATGCAGTCAGTGAAATTTTGATGGACGGGCAAATTCCGAACGAAAACTTTTCCCTCCCGTCCTTCCTTCCAGGCAATCTACCACGGTTTTGTCGACTTGCGAAACTTTGAATTTTCAGAGTCCCTATAAGGCTCAAAATCGCATTTGAGAGACTTGGACTTCTGGTCCTTCATTTGTGGTGAATTGAAATACAAAAGCAATACGCCTTTCAATGACGGTAAGGATTTTGTTATGGGGGGAGGGGGTAAACGTGGCCACGTTTTCGCTGTTGGGCGGGCACAGCCCCCCGCACCCGTCCTTGGCTGCGTGCTTGGGTAAACCACTTTCAAGATATCTCGTGCTTTTGCGCAGGTTAGATATTGTTTAATTAAGGTCCCGGAGAGGTTCTATTTTTGCAATTGATAGTCAGTGCGATAATCAAAAGCGAATTAGGGGTATAAAAAACCAGCATTTTAAAAATGTAAAACACGTTCCATGAGAGATTGACGTGTGTTGATGATAACATAGGATGAAAAGCTCAATGGTGAAAACATAGGACCAAGAGGAATCGAACCCCGTCCTTCGTTAATGCAATGTGATGTGGTGGCCCTTACCATTCAGACCGAGAATTTGGGATGTTATTTGTTTCGCTTGACGTCACTACACAATACCCCTGTTAGAGGTGAAGGCATGAGGCATGAGGCACGATTTTTGTGTTGTCTCTGTTCGCTAACACGACTTCAGTGAAGTGCGAGTTGATTGGAGATGCTGGCGTCGTGGGTTAGAGAGAGAGTGTGTGTGTTGCTGAGCCGATGCTGGGCGCTGTAGGTTGAGGAGGGTGTACAGATTTCGAGTCACCATTTGTCGTGTGTTGATAGTGACACATGATGAAAGCTCAATGGTGAAAACATAGTGTAATAAGCGCCCTTCTCTTCTAGCACCGCAGCTCTGTGGGAACTCGCAGGCAGCGCTTCAAGAAGTTCCACAAGCAACAATTCTTTTCTTAACTTTCACATCAATCTATTTCTGAGATCTATGACAGCGATCATAGATCTCAGTCAGCTGTCACACAATCTTCCAATTTCGTAATGCATTACAAACTACTTGTATCTTCTAACAACCAATGGGAATAGAGTTAAATAGAGGAAGTGCAGGGTGATTGGTTAGTAAATAGGAGAAGTTGCCAGAGTTAGTTCGTGTTAGAATTTCATTGGTTAGTTATAGATTTTAGGAAGTGTTAGACGAAGGAAGAGCATAGCCTCGTTTTCATTACAATAGGACCATGAAGAATCAACCCCCGTCCTCCGTTGTTGCAACGTAATGTGCTAGCCATTACACAACGGTCCCTTACCATTGAGACTGAGAATTTGGGATGTCATTTGTTTCGTTTGACGTCACTGCAAGACATCTCGGTTATAACAAAGCCGATTGACTTTACATAGGTCTCTTTTGCCATTCAAGGGAAAAACGTCAGCACATATAGTAAATCCTCAGCCATAGGAGAAGATGTCGACAAGATGTCAGCTACGTCATCAAAAGAAAGTATGAGTACGGGAAAGTTGTTTCCATCGACGTTTCCCTAAATCGAATGGCGCTTTAGAAGGCATCGTGAATGAACTTAAACAAAGAAACGCAAGGAACGTAAAAGTGGTCACGGCACCAAATTGATATAGATGATCTCGAAAATATTCGTCATGTTTGGAATTGTGAAAACAGCAAGTAACTGATCTATTAAAGCAATACCTACTTACAAGGTGTGAGCTTAATGGTACTCACGCTGGGTTTTTTAACAAGAAATCTAAGCAATGGCTTGAGCCTCGAGTTTCTTAAAAAAATCCCAATTTCAGCCTCAAATGTTTCTTAATTTATCCAGTTTCAGCTTTAAAATTTCTTAAAAAGTACTTCCCTGAAAATTATGTAAGACTGTTATATGCACTCAAAAGATACCATTTTACCTTATAATAAGTAACATGTGGTATGTACGCTCAAGTTCAAATGTGTGTGTAGTGTGTGATGAGAGATCGTTCAATAGGGTACTACTGCCTTCGTCACAGGTTTAGTCATCTACACGTGTTTTATAAAGTGTATAAAGTTTTAAAGTGTACATATTGTTTGTGTTTGAAAGGTGATATACATGGACTATTACAGGAAAATATTATTTCCACCCATACTTTTCACGACTGTTTCTTAATTTTTGGATCAGTTCAGCCTGCCTAAGTTTCTTAAGAGTTTCTTAAATTTTCCCAAATCTGAGCCTAAGGTTTCTTATAGACAGGTTTCTAATGAAATAACCGTGTATGTGATTGGTCTTATTGTTTAAAGCTCTAGATGCCATTTTCCATCATTTACGGAGATTATTTCCATCTTCTTAAAACGTTGTTTCCGCATGATCGTCAATTTTTCTCCGTAGATGATGCAAGACAGCATCAAAAGCTGAAATAAATATACAACCGAGATGTCTCTCAAATTAGGTGCTACTTTGTGGATTTTAGATTCTATGGTTTCATTGAAAAGATACTAGAGATATAGCCCAGGATTCGAACCCGTGACCCACGCTTTTTCGGCGTGTGCTCTACCAACTGAGCTACTTGAACTCTGATGCTAACATACTCTATTTCTCCAGTCGCCATATAAGCTCCCAATCATCCACCGGTGAACATCGACATCCAGCGTCCTTGCAATTGGAGACCAGCCTCCCTGCGAGATAACACTTGAACAAGGAAACGTGGGTAGAGGACATGCTGCGATAGCGTAGCCTACAGGTTCGATCCCCGGTGGTTACGTACTTTTATTTCTTGAATGTCTTTTTTCAATACTGATATTTCAAATCATCTCTTCTCTATGATATTTTCTGAGGTTTTAACAAAGTCCCTTAATTTGTTATGGTCTGTGGCTTCTCCAAAATCAATTCAGGCGTACTTTGAAAAAAATAATAAATTAGCTAACGATGACGTCAGAAACAAACCCTACGAATTGTCACCCACATAAAAAAATTCAAAATGTCTATGGACAAAACAGTTTAATGATACCAATTTTAGAGCAATAATGATACAGCATGCAAGTACAGGACGTCTTTCTACACATTTCTTTACCTTCTAGCTTTTAGACACAGAATTGTTTTTTCTAACAATGCCTCTTTTGATCGCATTCGAGGTCTTGTCAATTTCTTGCTGTGTCATGACGTAACCGCCTCAAATACTTTAAATGGATGTTTTACCTGCAGTTATTGGTTAATTGAATAACGCATCAGGTTTTGTATCTGAGCGACAAGTATTCGCACATACTCTATTTACATGGGTATGGATCCAGAACTGCTGCCGATTGGCCTTGTGTTTACATGGAATCCGGTGGATTCGAATTCGTTTGGATCTACTATCCGTACTACAGTCAAAGCGGACACCTGCGGTTCCGGAAAAAAAGTCCGCTATTACCAGGTGTCCGTTATATAAAGGTTTTCAACTATATCTGCCTAATTTAGTTAATCCTAATTGATTAGTCCTAGTTAATTAGTCTTCCTAATTTCGCCAAGGAAAGAAGAACAAATAGATACATTCATTCATAACCATGTTATAATTTTCATATATAAACCAAAAGAATAGAGCATTAACAAGAATTTTAGGAGGTAGTATTAGTATTTCAAAGAAGATCGTCGGACACGTGCAGTTCAACTGGAGTAAATTTGCCTTCATGTTTCTCAGGGTTCCTAACAGTTGTATCCGTTCGACATTTACAGGGAAGAGAGTGAATAAAGGTGAAGGACTTGGATAAGAATAACCAATGGATTATACTTTTATGGTGATGCTCGTGTGATACTTCGATTGGAAAAAGCATTCAAGGAGATAACTGAGAACATAGATGCAAAAGTAACTGTGTTTGGAATAGTTGCATTGTTCAAAAATACTTACTGTATCATGAATTTTATCGGTTTATATTCTTCTGATAACTCAGGGACCAAAAAGCCATAGTGCTAGGGGAGCTTAAATGGGAGTAAAATACGAATGTCCGCTTTTTCAGGTTAATTTTAAGGCAACTGTTTACGCGGTTCCGAGAATATGTGTCCGCTGTAACAAGTATCCGCTATAAAACTTTCCGCTATATAGAGGTATTTTAATGAGAGTTTGACCATGATTCGGCCCGGTCCTAGAAAATGTGCCCGCTATTACCAGGTGTTCGCTATATAGCATGTCCGCTATAGACAGGTTTGACTGTAGTGTCCTTCCACTTATGAAAGTGGATCAGTTTGGATCCGATTCCGAGGAGGTATCATGCAAATGCTTTGAACCAAACTGATACGGATCAAAAATAAGGCAACAAAAACTGACATTGCGAGGCCTGTTTGACATCCCTTCAATTCATGTTCTATTTTGTTTCCAATATTGACACATTAGACCTAAATAGAGTACTAAAGTGTGACGTCACGATTTAATAAATATCAGAAATTTGATAATTTTTGGACTCATTGCATTTTTCTTGTTGACATAGACAACCTGTCCAAATTTGAGAACCATACCTTGAGCAATCGATGAGATACGCCCTTTCAAACTTTAAGTCATGCCTATCAAACCCTTGTTAAATGAACCCAGTTCATAATTTTATGAACTGATCAAATTTAACAGAGTTTCCTTGACGCTTTCTCTAAATTCAAAGAGCCGTTTCTCGCCGCTTATAAGAGATTTGAACGCAATATTTTATACACAGGCATTTGGTGGTAGCGTTAACACAGTTTTTGCTCAGTTCATAAAATTATGAACTGGGTTCATTTAACAAGATTTTGATAGGCATGATTTAAAGTTTGAAAGGGCATATCTCATCGATTACTTAAGGTATGGTTCTCAGATTTGGACAAGTTGTCTTTGACAACAAGAGGAAAGCAACGAGTTCAAATAATTATCAAATTTCTGATAATCATTAAATTGTGACGTCACACTTTAGTACTCTATTAAATTCGATCACAACTATCGCAACTTATCAAACTATCGCAAAAAGTTTGAGCACCGTCTTTCTAGTGTCAACGACGCTTTAACGTTGCACTACACTCAATCTACAGACAGTACTTTTTTGCTCCTTGTGGGTTCATCAGTGCAGCACAGAGTGAAGAGAATGAATTTTCGCTATCAAGCAAGCAAGATTGCAAAAAGGCAATATACATACACAAATTTAAATTTCATGCTCTCCTTTTTTTACAGTTATGCCTCCTCCTACTCACTCAACTAAACCTACGAGTACTAGCACCACCCCCAAAATTATACAACCGAAGCAACTTTCAAGTGCATCACCACCCCTTCCAGTCAACAACCCTCCATTAGTAATACCCCCACCACCCGTATCTCCTCCAGTGGCATCACCAATAGCGTCAAGCCCATTACCACCTCCTTCTTCTACTGGTCAGCAAATGCAACCTGGTGTATCATCACCTGTATTTCCTCCGTCGCAACAACTTCAAACGTCCCCACCACAACTGCCTCCTCCTGCACCGTCACCACTTCCCCCTCTGTTGTCATTGCGACATGAAACGCCAGTCCTTGTATCTTCCGGTGATCTTGAAATCCCAATGGTAGGAAAGAAGAGATTTCCGGTAGGCATAAACAAGGGCAAACTGCCTCTTGGTGCGCTCGTTGGACTCCATGTCAAGGAGAAGATGGAAGGTAAGAAAATATGAAACCATCTCGCATAAATGACTTCCAAAGAATAATTACATTCTTTTAATGATAGTTTCCCTTAGAAAAGATACTAAAGAACTAGAAAATACGCCACCGTCGGTACTCAAATTCGTGACCCACGCTTTCGTGGCGTATGCTCTACCAGCTGAGCTTGATGACCTCCAATAATAACATACTTATTTCTCTAGTCGCGAACTTAGCTCCCAAACATCTACCGAAGGGTAGACATCGACATCCAGCTGAACGCAATTTGAAACCAGCCACTCTGCACCATGTGACCTTAACAAAGGAAGAAATACTCTCCGACCGTCATGCTATCCAAAGCCTGTTGAATATTGCAAAGTATCATCGGTGGCGAATGTTCCTATTTCCCTGTCGTCTTTTCAAAAATGATGCTTCAAATCCACTTTTACATTGTTTGATAACTATTCTGTTTCAAAGGCGGTACATATATCAGATATCTGAGAAAAACCTTTAAAATGTTCTAAGCATGCATAAGGTATACTTTCAAAGTGTCAAAAAAGACTTTCTGTGCCTCGTTTTAAATCAAGATTTGGGGTCATGGGCTAAGTTCCAAAAAGGGCCATGAAATGGGTATTTGCCATGCTTTCAAATCTATACATTGCCTTAAGACAGCTGACAGATCTGAGGGGGGACTTCTAGCATGATTACAGTAATATCTTGACTGTTGACATGCCACGTTCCTCAGTTTATAGATTAAAAAAGCCCATAGAGTACTTAATTGTGACGCCTTTTAAGAATCTTTGAACCATGGATATTAAGACGTTGCTGTTTGAATTCAGTTTGTAATGTTGTGAAGTGAGCAGTGTTTCCGTTAAGAAAAGTTATTTCCATCCTTATGCGTACTTTCATTAGATCCCCATGAAATAATGCTAAAAGTAATAGGAAACACATCTTTAAAATCAAAAGCTGAGAATAAGCTAATGGTAGTGCAACTGTAGTATTATTCCGCGTCTAACATATTACCAGCCGTGAAATATGAGGATGCTGTTTAAGAGACAAGAAAGTATCGACGCATTTAGTAATCATCTTTGTGACTAGGTATCCAGCCTTATAGATACGTATTAATGCCATGGAAAAATATTTTCATTTTTACAGCTTCCGGTGATTTAGCAAAGGACCTTAACCTGCAAGCACCAGCAAAAGTGTTTCCAAAGCTGGTCGCCTCTGTACCAGCACCTCCTCCTTACGCAGGTAATTATCCCCCCCCCCCCCCTCAATTATTTATCTATTATTTGAATTAATTAGAATTTAAATTTGTTTATAATTTACGCTTTTTTCAATAGCACGCGTGGCAGAAAAGGTATCGCTCTCATGACTGTCATTTTCTATGACTTGTTGTGGTCTTCTCGTTTCTTATTAATTTCGATAAAGCATTTTCACTTCACTCCAGACAATTGCTGTGATCATCGTATGGCGAAAACGTTTAAAAAAATGAATTGGTTACTCAAGGCAATATTCAAATTTTGAACCACAAACGAACTTTTCATTTATCATTTCTTAATATTATTTTTTGATTCATAACCTATACACGTCTGATAATACATAATTGCAACCAACTGATGTCTTATTATTAACCCTTTACTATGATTTACTCTCATTGAAACAACTGCCTTGAAGTGACTATGAACCATGCTTGGTAAGACTTACTTCATAGTGCCTCGGAGGCGGTTTGAAAGCGGAGAGGCCATCCAGGTATTGGAAGAAATGATTTGGTTCAAAGACATCAAAGACGTTACCTAAAGACTTTCTACAAGCAATCACATGACGCAAGTTATTCAGTAAATAAATCAAATATTTAACAATTTGATGGTGTTATTTTTAACATAAGCACTGGTGATAGGAAAGTGGAGGGTGGGATCCAGTATATACAGCTTTAACCATTGCTGTCTAATCATTTCTTGTTTTACTATAATTTGTAATTAGAGTGAGTTTATTATGTGTGGAATATGGGGATACAAAATCGTAAAAGAAAAACTTTAGTACACTACCAGGAAAATAATTAAACGACCTCAGATTATACGTAGCTATGAGGAAATAGACATTTAATTTTAGTAAAAAGGTTTCCATCTTTTACACGCACGTGCGTTTTACGGTTATCTCGTTTTTTCAAATAAGACAGTACTTACTGTTACACATTCCTTGACGGACTAGGTATCAAAATTAGTCAGTGATCCCGAGTCCCCATAATCGCACGCAAGACATTCAGATGCCATATTACAAATGACACGATTTATGAATTTTTGACAATTCACAATTGATAGAAGCAGTAGGTACCCTCGGAGGACCAGTGTGTTATTTGACAGTTGCTACTGAAGAATAATAATTCTCATCGGTA
>JAAAKM020006971.1:114907821-114928228 GCA_010016025.2 Alatinidae sp. Z8VKAUB7J3
TAGAAGCAGTAGGTACCCTCGGAGGACCAGTGTGTTATTTGACAGTTGCTACTGAAGAATAATAATTCTCATCGGTACGTCTTTGACGCAGGGCGTAGTTTCTAATGGCAATGGGGAAATCGGAGCACAGTATAAACGCCATTTTATCTCGCAATGGTTTCACTGCGGTGTATTGTAAGTCAGCCCCACTACACACTTGTTTACACCTGACCACTGTTTAACGCACGCAGGTAATATATAAGTCTATATCACTAAATGTTTGTTTCTACAAACTTTGTTTCTCACAAGTCAAAGAGATCGTTTAAGAAGGTATATCGTTTAATCAAATAGAAAGATTAATCGATGGATTACATTTGCAGAGAGTTAAATGCAACTACATAGATTAAATGATATTTACTGCTACGGTTTGTATTACTAAAGTTTACAGTAATGAGATATGGAACCTCGTTCCTCAGACCTCAGTAACTCAGCCCTGGCTCCTCTAAAGTGTTCCCATACCCCTCCCCCCTACCCATCTTTGTAACTAGGTCTCCAGACTTATAGGCACGTATCAATGCCATGGAAAAATATTTCATTTTTACAGCCTCCGGTGATTTAGCAAAGGACCTTAACCTACAAGCAGCAGCAAAAGTGTTTCCTAAACTGGCTGCCCCTGTACCAGCACCTCCTCCTTACGCAGGTAAGAATTTCATCCTTTGATTATTTCCTTTTTATTTTATTTTTATCTTTTATTTCATAACGTTTGCACTTCTAATAATACAGCACTGCAACCAACTGATTCCTAGAAAATTTCAATAATGGTCATGATTCAGAGACAACAAAAATGTTACTTAATTATATTTAAACAGTGTTTCCATTCTTAAAAAATTTGTCGGTGAACAAATCAAACTTTTAGCACTTTGATAGCAAACGTTGTAAGAGAGTGAAGGGATTTCTCCAGTCTAACTTCAGCTGCTGCGGTCTGATCACATGATTTTTGACTAAAAGTCTCCAGTAAGGAGAAGTTGCTATAAGTGAGCTAGGGAAAGGGGTACAAGAGAAATAACGACAGTTCGTTTAAATTCTTTACAGAATACGTTCATATGACCATCGCAATTAGAATTTCCTTAAAACCTTGTTTTAAGGTATTTTCGTCACACAATACTTTTATAGAAAACCCGACGATGTATCTTGATTATGTTTTAGTGCTCTTTTGTTTGACATTTTGTAATACACCATCATGTAAGTATTCAACATGGCAAGACATATTGTACTCACATCACTAAATATTATTTATTGCTAATGTTTGTGTTGTTGTATCTTATCCATTTCTTGGTTTTCTGATACATCTAATTAGTAAGGTTTCTTAATATGCTTTCAAATTATTCTATGATTGATCAACTAAACGATTAATACTATTAATAGTATTGATATTAGTTATAACTCAATGCCAGTATCGGTATTTTTAATGTCACAGTCATATTTCCTGCTGTTTTTTCCTAGCATGATACAAGAAAGAGCAGGAGTGTTAAATCAATATCAAAATGTAAAAAAAAGAAATTTATAACCAAAAGATAAAAATAGTTATAATAACGATATACAGGAGCTGTCCAAGTCACAAATTACATTGTCTCTTCATCTTCGCTAATGAGTATAGATAAAGTATATATATATATATATATATATATATATGTAACAACTGCGAAGCAAAATATAAAAAACCAACAGCAAACAACACCACGAGAAAAAGCGTAAAAAGTTCACAACAAAGACAATAACAAACAAACTAAAAATAACAACAACGAAAACCACTGCGACAAACAAACGCGACCAAACTATAGAACCCCTGGAAACTCAACAACTAGCAATTAATTATTGATTGATTTATAGATAAATTTATTAGATGAAAAATTGATCTCATATGTACTTGTCTTTGTGTTTCACGCAGAGGATATAATCATCTCAGTCTATCAAAGTCTTGGTTGTTGGGCAGATCTAAGTCCCTGGTGGCAACCTACTATTGGAGCCATTCCAAGTCTAGAAGGAAAATATCCAAGGCTGTCAGATGATTTCAGGCGTCGAAAGGACCCAATAGGTACGTATCACTCATTTCAACTTTATATCCAAAGTCTTGAAAAGTTGGTTTGTAGTACAAAATTTGAACACTGGGTGGAGAGATTCCTTGTGCTAAAAGTGTTCGGCAGACACTGGTTACAGAAATCGTCTGGATTGAAGGTAAAAACGTTTGACCAAGACTCTATAGGAGAGGAGAGGATTAAAGCACGTGCTGTAAAATAAGAGATGTATAAGTGGCATATTTCCGGTCACATGTATTATTTCTGATCGTGTAATCTTTTAACAAGTTCCTTTTGTCAAAAGGCAAGCTGCGTCCTCGTTTTGACAAATGTCGTTTTTTGAGCTGCAAGGTGAAAAGGAGAGCGCACCTTTGCTAATACTCGAACGAATCCTCTTGGTACATTGGCCGCACGTATCCAGTTTTTAAATAAATGCTGGCCAATTACTGATTTCCTTTTATAGGATGTAGTGACTAAGTTTTTCTGCCACGCTTAGGTAATAGTTTTGAAACTGTAGTTGCATAACCTAGGCTCCCTGCTATTACCCTAACTCTTTGTATTTATTATCACGACATACTAAATTCTTAAGTGAGTAGAGTTCCCCAATCTCTTAATAATGCCTTTGAAAACATCAAAAGCAGAAAAAAATTAATGACATATTTTTGTTTGCACTAGTGGCTCCGTCTGCTAAAACCAGAAGACCAAAATCTTTCAAAATCTGTCATCTGTGGCTAAGAATTAAGGTAGAGAGTACAGCACCAGAGCAGAGCAACAGTAATTGCTCCGTGTTAGTTATGTTGTTTAAATATCTAGCCATTATCCTAAAGATAAATATATCCTGTATCTATATCTTTATTTTACCATTTACAGGGCTCCACTCACTTATGCTTCGTGCACAACTCAATAAACTCATTTCTTCTGCTTATCCTCAAGTTAACCTTCGTTTTGTTTTCCGCTCTTCCCTTCGTTTATCTACTTTTTTTTCAGCTTAAGGACCGAACCCCCAAATTACTGCGCTCAGGCGTAGTATATCACTTTAAGTGTCACTTCTGCGAAGAAGCGTATTTAGGCCAGGCAATACGCCAATTTCATAGGCGGTTGTCTGATCATTTGGGAGTTTCACCTTTAACTGGAAAAACGCTTTCTAGCCCTCCATATTCGAATTCGCGAAAGATTGACACTAAAATCTTCACCTTAGCTTTTGAGCCTCGATGGCTCATTGGTTAAGGCGTTGGTTAAGTAATCATGAGGACGCGGTTCGAATCCGGTCAGCGCCGTTAATTTGAAAGCTATTGTGGTAATGCTCCACTCTTATATATATATATATTGGCTTAATTTACAAGAACGGACATTACAAGCGCATCAATTAAACATTAGTTACGGCAGAGGAGTACTCAGGCAATATTTGAAGGGGGCAGGTAAAGTTCTCCTCTCTCACTACGGACCAGGACATAACTGATTATACTTCTTGGTGAGCCAGTGGCAATTAGTTTACTTATTTGCTGAACTAGGTATTTATCATTCTCATGGTAGATGACTGCTTGATAACAACAATGTAATTAGAATGGATTTATGATGGGGTGAACATAAAGTAGCCACTACTTGCTGTTCTCCCTCTGCTAATGAGACCAAGTAAAAATGCCTTTCCTGGACTATGAACTACATTAATCTTGATGCATTTCAATGACTCCACAAAAAAGAAACATAAAGCATATTAGTTTAATTTACTATTAAATATTTACTCAGTAATTTGAAAACTGTTCAGGCAGCTATTTGTTGATAGTACATGATCTTGCTTGATTTTGCTGTCAATTAGAAGACCTTTACCAAAGACAACAAGTACAACCACTTGCAAAGAATTCTTCAATATCCTTGTCATTGTTGTGGATCTATGCCCATAGTTTGCAAATGCTGGACCCCCCCATCTGTCTGGGGGGTGTGTGCAAACTATGATGCCTATTTATGGCCCAATGTAAATCAAGACTTGGTTACAGGATGCTGTATTCGGTCACATATCAATTGGCATCTGATGACTTTTTACACCTTTCTCTCTTGTGAGTTTTAATAAGGGGAATTTCCCTGGGGATTTCACCCTTTTGAAGGCATATATGGATGTTTCTAAGGGAATGTAGGAGTATATGACATATGATTACTTATGGTGAGGCACATAAACTGATGGATGACTTAAGCAAGTAAGTAGGCCCATTAAGGTGAACCCCCTTTTAATTGTGTACAGACTACATGTACATTATATACATTGATCCAAACCACCCATACGTAAATAACAACTCTCAAGACAACATGCAACAGGAATTTTGATATCCCTTTATATCCCTCAAACCTATTTCTCGCAATGTTTCTATCTTATAACCTCTCACAAACAAATTCAGTAGAAAGAATTCTGTCTATATTCAGAGTTACTGTATATAAATAAGTAATCTCCCCTTTAAGCTTTCTACAGGGATATCTTGCCGTGAATGTGGCACAATATCTGTCACAATCAATTTCAATTTTGATAAAGATGAAAAGTGTCTACGAAAAAATTGAGATTCGGAAAGTTTGGGGGGACAAGGCCCCCTCTGCCCCCTGTCCCCCCGTCCTTGTTCTTACAAACCGCGAATCATCTCTGTCTCTAGTGGATTTGCTACAATTTTGAGGCCCTTTGGCATAGCTCATTTCATAGGCCTAGCTTACATTTGTGTATGTAGGCGTCCATATCATATCATGTTGGTCTTCCTTTCAGTACAGTGAACTCATGAGATTTATACATATATAAAATATTGGGTTGTTGACAAAAAAAATGCACCAGCAAATTATTTAATGTGTGTATTCTTGTGAATAAATCTTAGAAAACGCCGTTTAGAAGTATAGGCCTATATATACATGATTCGATTCTCAGCAAAATAATGGGCTAAGTATCTTGGTCTGTTTCGCCTATACTTCGTAAGCACGTAGCAAAATGAAACATCAGCTGATTTGTAAATGTCAAAAAATCAACAAACTAGTACTTGGTCACTCACCTCCATATCAAACCACCTTTGCCAATGACTCCAAAGTTATCGAATCCTCAATTTTCAACATTGTCTGTGTACGTACACTTCTACATCATTATTTTCATTAAAAGACGTATCAGATAAGTCCATATTCTCTGGTGGAAAGTTTATTTACCATTGTAACCTAGAAGCAATCAATTACCTACAAAGGCCATACATATCAGGACGCAAAAAATGTCTAAGCTTTGGTGCTATTTTTGTGTAGCAACTTAGAGGGATCATGGCTCAGAGTTAGTCTACCATCTTTCCTGGAAATTTAGGGAATGGAAACGAGACACGAGCGCCAAATTTGAAATAAGGTCTCTTTCAGCTCGTCTCTCATCGCCAAACGGCGACTAGGCCGTCACAGGGATCACGAGGCACTAATATTAAACACGGGACTCAGCGAAAATAGCAAAAGTAAAATTTAGCCAAATCAACGCCAAATCTCAACCATGTAAAACCTTTCTAATCCCATGTCAGACCGACGTGGAACGTAAAATATTCATGCCATTATGATTACATTCACAAAGAATAGGTCACAATTTTAGGTGTGTTGAGCAAATATATTTGGTCGAAAATTACCCGCCAATTCCAAATAATGTTACTTTTCCTAAAAAGGGCCTTTGGACATTTATGTCGTCCTATACTAGCAGAAGTAATGAAATTAACGAATAAAAACCGCCCTTTGTTCAGAAGTAGTAATTTTCACGTATAAAGCGTCTCGAATTCTTCCTCCGTTTTATCATCCAGAAAGTCCTTACGAAGACTGGTACTAGGTCGAGGCACAAGGATTTGCGTTTGAGTATTGCCTTTCTAACCATTAGAATATTAATTTCATTTAGTATGTAAGAAGTCTTTCTTCCAGAAATGCTTAACAAGTAGCATAAAGACCTGAACACTCAACTTTAAAGACTAGCAGTGTTAAGACCCTAAACCCTCGTATAACACCACAGGTTAAGAATTACAACAGAAGACTACGTGAAGGTCTAAGGTGAAGAAGAGGATAGAAAATGTACTTATACTTCTAGCTTGTTTTTCATAAAATTTTGCACCGGGGGGAATTGTAAAGGAGGGGCATTTCCCCGAAATGCTTCCCCCCCCCCTGTAGCTATAGGGCCTTGTTACAAGGTAGACGACTACTTACTTGGGCAAATGCAGGTTAGAAAAATTAGGAAGATAAGGTTCATTAAGCTGATTCCGTCAAAGCAAAATAAGTATTAGATAGAGGATTTGTAGCTACTCAGAATAGGCTAGAGTAGACAGATTGACAAAAACAAGATATGTAAACCTTACCTCGCCACTTTATTCTTGCAATCTGCCTGAGGCGCTCCATCATCTTCTTCCCCAGTATTCTGTCATGATCAAGTCTTTGGCATAGGAAAAATATTCTGGCACATTTTCTCAGGTTTCCTACTATGGATATGGTCCGTGTTTCTTTGGACGACTTATTTTCCTTTCCTTTTGTTTATTTTACTGTTGTTTTGATAGGATATTTTCTGTCATTGAAAGGATCGTTGTAGACCATGGGTCATAAAACGTACGATAATTTTAGCACTATTTTTCCAGGAGAGAGTCTTGAAGCCAAATCAATTACATAAATATGATTAGACGAAGACATGACAAATGATTGTTTATAATTTTATTCGATGGGATTGAGTAAATTTCCAAGGTTTTTCCGTGTTTCTTTGGACGACTTATTTTCCTTTCCTTTTGTTTATTTTACTGTTGTTTCGATAGGATATTTTCTGCCATTGAAAGGATCGTTGTAGACCATGGGTCATAAAACGTACGATGCTTTTAGCACTATTTTTCCAGGAGAGAGAGCCTTGAAGCCAAATCAATTACATAAATATGATTAGACGAAGACATGACAAATGATTGTTTATAATTTTATTCGATGGGATTGAGTAAATTTCCAAGGTTTTTCGCAAGACGGCATTGTATAAAAGCAGTATTCTCATTCTCCAATCCAGAGTCTATTGTTATCTGAAAATAAATAAAACTCCATATGAAACAATATTTAGTATATGCCATGAGTAGGACACAAAAATCATAAAGTATTTAGATTTTGACGTTTTATAGTATATCATGCAACATTCTCAAAGCAAAAATTACTTTTGCAGGGTATTCTTAGCTCTCCTGATACGAAGAAAATATTAAACAGAGGCCTGTTAATTAACGAACAACTTAGATGGCATAAGGGGTATGAACGGTTAGTCGCGTTTAGTTTCCTTGACAAGGAGCAGAAAGTCGGAAGGAGTAGTCTTGAGAGTATTGAACGGTGACATGGGGTGATTCATTGATCTAGCATTTTGTCGGATGTTAAAGAAAGACCGTCTAAGAGTTCGTTTTTCTGCCTGTCCTGGTCGAGATGCAAAGATGATCTGAGATCCTAGTGTATAGGTCACCTACCTTCTAACTCATCTACAAGGCTGAGCATCATTGACACCCAAATTGGTATACTGGCTTCAGAATTCTAGGAACGCGCTCTTTGAAAGGTAAGCACTGGGATACATGTTGCTTAAGACGAGAAACAAACCATACATGTATGGTAGGAAAGGCCGATCAGTAGAGTCTGCAGTTTTTAAAAATAAGGTTGGACCCCATGCCTTGCTGCATAAGAATATTCATTCCAATTCGACGTCAGATATTCTTCAAGCTTTCCTTTCTCAGCAACTCACGTCGGTTCAATGCAACATTGCTACATTGCTCAATGGGAGGCCTCGGATAGGGTACAGTCAAAATTGTTAAAATTACAATTGTAGAATTAATAAAATGCAAATAAAATGCATATGATAACTGATAATGACTCAAACCTCTCTGACCATACATAGCTCGACAGGAGCCCACGGGTAGGGTTCACTTTAAAAAGTTAATAAAATGTAGATAAGATGCATATGATAACTGGTAATGAACAATCTTTTCTAGACACAAAATTTTATAGTTGATAAGCATATCTGATTCTATGACTATTTAATTTTTAATTGAGCTCTTGACAAAAATAGATTTAATAATGGATATTGCGTTGAGTAACGGATTCATTCTACTAAACGTTTTCGCCATACACTGACCACAGTAATCGTATCGAGAGAAATGAGAAGGCAATCACGTCGTAGACCAAAAGAAGTCGTAGAAAACCCTCATCTACGGGCTGGGACTCGCAAAACCAATCTCATCTCTACTTTAATTCACCGTGCTCTGATGATTTGCTCAAAAAGTAAACTCGATGAGAAATTAGCCAACATTACAACCGTTTCTCGAGAAAACGGCTACCCAGAAAATGTCATCAACATTGTCATTTCCAATCAAATTACCAAGTTTTCTTCTGACCCAAAAGATAGCCCTATGAAGTACCCAGTATATTTGCGGCTACCGTGGATTGAGAACGCTTCCTTAAGTTTTGACAAGAGAATAAAATCGGCCGTGACCTGTAGTTTCCCCACTGTAAAACCGCGTGTTCTTCATTCCACCCAAAAACTGCTGCCTGTTGCGCCAAAAGACGTACTACCTGTCACACATAAAAGTTGATTAGCTTACAAATTCATGTGTCGTTGTGCGAGCGAATATATAGGTCGTACGTCGCAGAGGTTACATGACAGAATCGCACAACATGTGGCAGCCTTCATTAATAGACGCAGTAAAATTTCCAAAATTTTACCGAATCGTTTAAACAAAGCCAAGTCAACAGATCCCAAAACACACTCTGTAATAGGACAGCATATGACTGAAAAACCATTATGTGCTGACAACTATCAAGACGATTCGTTTAAGGTATTAGCCAAAGCCCGATCTCCTTTTCATCTTGCCGCTTTAGAAGTGGCATTTATCAAAACAGAAAATCCGGTACTCTGTTGACAAAAAGAACTTGTTTACAATTTAAGCCTTTTTAATAACATGAGTGACAGAAAACGTGTCGCTCTTGTGACCGTTATTTTATACGACGTATTTTGGTTTTCTCGCTTCCTATAAATTCATCGCAATAGATTTCTCATTTCACTCCATACAATTGCTCTGACTACTGTATGGCGAAAACGTTTAGCAGAATGAATCCGTTACTCAACACAATATTCAAATTTTGTACAACTAACCAACTTTTCACGTATTTAATAATATAAAAACTACATCGGCTAGTTGAATTTTCCGGTAATGGTATAGTATACTATCCTGATGTGAATTGTGCGACGCTTAAAGTTGTAGAATATGTTAATTTGACCACATACTCAAACTACATGAGGTGTTCGTTTGGAGATCATGAGGCCGTGGTTTCAAATACTCTCAGCTCGATATTGAAAGCTTTTGTGGCAATGCTCCACCTTTAAATATATATAATTGAAATGTGTCTGCCGAAAACATATATATCCTAATACATATAAGCCTAGTGATAGTTAGTTTAGATTATGGTTAGTTACTTATTAATACCTTCGGTGCTTAAGATATCTTTTACATACAATTCATGTGTAGTTGTAGAAACTACATCCTTAGATATAAAGTGATACTAGCTGCGGTTAGATATAATACGACGACATTTTGACTCGGAGGTTGATGTTCTCATTGAATAAATCCCAGAGATCTACAGAGGATGCGATCGATAGCAGTTTGCGCACCACTTGTCTACTAAGTTGGGTTATTTAGAAGTGTTAAGTATTTATACCTTTTTAACCCTACCTTACATGGGCTTTTTGGCTCTTCTCATACATGGGGGGGGGGGGGGGGGGGCTAGTAGGCCCGCGGCATAGCTTTGATTTCAAAATCAATCTTAACCTCCTCTTATACTCTTTTATGGTTCTTTCTTTCATTTCAGTTTCGTTGATCTTATCATACCTAAATAAGTGTATCCTTTCTGTTCAATTTCTTTCCTTATTTCATCATTTGGAAGCACTATTCTATGACATCTTACAACTTTTCCTCTCTTCATTACAAGCACACCACATTTTCTGACCCTGAATTCCATTCTAGTATCGGAGCTAAATATGTGGACTGATCGTACCAGCGAATCTAACTGTTCCTCATTCTTGGTGTAGAGCTTAAGGTCGTCCATGAATAAAAGATGTTTTACCCTAAACTCTTTCATTCCCCACTCATACCCTGCATTAATTTTACTAAGAATGAATGACATCGGTATCACACTCAGCACAAAAAGCAAAGGTGATAAACTATCTCCTTGAAAAATTCTTCTGTTTAATTCAACATTGCCAAGGTCTTCAACATTCGAAGTAAGTGGAAGTTTCCATTGTTCCATACTTTTCCTCAGAAAAGCCCTTACATTTTCAGCAATACCAAACAATTCCAGGCATTCTTTAATCCAACTATGGGGGACAAAATTGTACGCTCTCTTATAATCTATCCTAGCCATAGCAAGATTGGTGTGTCTTTTTCTACAATCCTTCAACACCATTTTGTCAATTTAATAATTGATCTTTGGTGCCTCTACTCTTGTGCTTGCAACCTTTCTGTTCTGCCGGTAATAAATTCTGCATTTCAAGGTAGTTATACATTTCTTCAGCAATTACACTTGTCAGTAATTTCCACCTTATTGGAAGGCACGTAATCGGACGATAATTGTCAACCGCTTTTCCTCTTGCCGGATCTTTTTGGCACAGCACTGTGCGACCATACGTCAACCAACCAGGAAAATCAATCTCCCCTTTCAAAATCCTGTCCAGCTGGTTCGCTATTCTTTCATGAAGGCTGGTGATACTTTTTATACAGAACCCCTGGACTTTGTCGTTTCCTGGTGCTTTCCAATTCGGCATCTTCCTGTACTTTCATTTCTTGACGCTTGCTACGTCAATTTTTTTTGACTTACATTTTTACGTTGACTCGAGTAAGCAAGTAAACAGCGTCATAGCTTAGTCATGGCCGAAATACTGAAAATCCATCTCAAGTGCATCCCATTTAAGCTTTGATGTATAAAAACACTTTTGCGGAAGATAAATTATAAATTTGCAAAGGAAAGCGTATAGGTAATGCTGGACTTTGTTAATTTGAGCTAGCACGATACTCCAGCAGCAAAAGGGTTGCCGTCTTAAACGCCATCTTACGGAAGACACTAAAAGTGGAACTAGGGACAGCTTGCCTATACAAGAGCAATGACTACGCTATGATGCTCTTTACTTGCTTACTCGGGTCAATCGTGTAATGTAAGTCAAATACATTTGACTTAGCAAGCCTCAAGAAATGAAATCGCAAGTTAAATTGTAATAATTACGAAAACTTGTTTGGCTCAATGTTAAAATTATCAGCCCTAAAAGTTACTAATGCTTGATGAGTGTATACAGACTTAGCGAAGAAGGAAATTATAACCACTGCCTCTGTCGCCATTTGTGCCATGTTTGAGTCCGATTATCAGAGCATCGACATCTAACATCGTCAGGAGAAGCCACGCCTGGTTTCGGCTACTACTTCTCCGTTTCATGACGTGTCTTACTGCCACCCCTTAAGGAAGTAATCAGAGTTCTGGTGTTGTTGAGTTTCCTTTCGAAAATCTATAGGCCCCTATGCCTTAATTTCAACGCAGAGTGAAACTTAAATTATTTTTGGATAACTCAAAAACGATGACTGACTATATGCAATTGTTTTGTTAAAAGATTGTCTCTGCTTATAAATAAATATTTATGAAGATTTATTGAAATATACTAATGAAGAGAATTTGTCCATACTTTATATGTGGAACGTGTTACGACGTCGCTACTGACCTGTGAGAAAACAAGTGCGGAGCAACAAGATTTGGAAATTTGATGTTCACTATTAAATCCCTATCACATTATCATAATACGTTACAATTTAATTAAAATACATAACGTAATTGTCCGTCAAACGTACGGCTAATCATTTCAGTTTGAGGTGGGTTTTTCTTTGCTTAATGTGGAATTCGACGTGGTAGCGTTAATTCTTGAACATCCGCGGCTTTGGCTTGATTGTTCGCAACTCGAGATTAAACCTGCAGACACAACTGACCCTGTTCAGATAGACGAATCTTAATTTTCGGTGATGTACCTGGGTTGGCATTTTTTGGGACGCCTTGTTTTCTATTCGTCAGCCTTTTTAAGAATTATAGCGTTATGTCGGTTTCTGTTTGTTTTTCCACCCCCTCTTTTTAGCCGTTCGGAGTTACAAACTGGGTAGCGAAACCCTCCCAGATGAATATTGATCATCATGACAAACGCAAATTCTTTGCTTCGCTCCAAACATCAAATCTGAGTTCTTGAAAGTCGATTGATTAAGAGCCCTTGTCGACACGTGTTTTTGTATTGAAATGCAAGAGTATGTCTGCTATCTACGTTTTCTAGGCTTTAAATTATCAGTTGTTGTGGTTTTAAATGTTCACGTAAGACTAAACGAAGTTGTGCCGGGACCCCACGCGGCTACAAAGGAGTCAAATACTCTTTCAAATACAGCTCTGCTACCGAACTCACAATCTTTAATCATGGCTTCAGCAAGCAGGAGTCCAACCTCTTAAGCTCTCATGTCCAGGCCTTCGAAGTGTTTAAGTAATGAGGCATTAATTCAACCGCTGCATGCTGTAGGGCTAAGCTAGCTAATCATTAGGTCATTGCAACTAAAAGCAAGGGATGAAATGGCTGCCAGGCGATACTCGAAATAGCTTCAGCAGAGCTAAAGCAGTGTGTGCTTACTGTATAAGACAGTTACCGACATCTTGCACTAGATAGCATGCTAATTTGCCACAGCCCTTTAAATCAATGTTTTTAAAAGATCATTAGAGAAATAGGAAATATGCCAGCACTGGGGATCGAACCGGCGTGCGCTCTACCAACTGATGTCCGATCCGATGTTAACATGTTCTACTTCTCTAGTCACCGCATTGCCTCCAATCATCCACCGGTAGACATCGACATCCAGCTCAACGCAATTTGAGATCAGCCTCTCTGCGCAATACCCTGTGCAATATTTATGAATGGGAGTGATCGCCAACTACTGCAACACGTCTCCAGTAGCAGGCTTACAGTATGTGGCTTGAAATGTTTTTATGGTAACGATTACTTTTACCAAAGCATGTAAAACGCCCACTGCATTTTGTGCTATACACATTCAAAGACGCTTTACAACTGGCATTACAACGCAGCTCAAGCCCCCTTTTAATTTTTTTCCTGATCCACTCCCTGGGTAGGGTGGACACATTACAGCCACATTCGGAACTCGTGTGTTTTCTGCCATCATAGCCACGTTCCAGTTTTACACCTTGGTGCTCTAAAACACCACTCAGTTTATAAATTACTCAAGCATGTAACATTGCGACTTTGCTCGAATCTACGAATTTCATAACCTCTTGGTTGATCAGACGGCTGCTCTAAAAACTTGGCCGCCCTGCCCCCAATATACCTGTACCCATATTTTTGGGCGTTTTCGCTCACGTAATGGATAGCTAAGGGTCTGTTACTTAACATTTTTTTCCTTACACAGACTACGAAGCCCCAGAAGCGACCCAGGAATTGGATGTAAGACCGGTTCGTAAGGGGATTTTACGAAGAGCTACTGGAGCACGTGTAGGTTAGTAGAAATTCCATTTTATTCGAAGTTCCGCCCCCCTACATGGTACTGTTTGCAGGTTTAAAAGGCCAAAAAGAATTTCTATGCCAACAGTTTTTCCCAGGACGGCTAACTATGAGGTTTTGTATCACCAACAGTCTTTTCTTTTACTTCAACCTTAAACCGTCCTTACTTCTATTGTACAACTTCCCTTTTGAACAAACGTTTATGATCTTATTACATTTGTTTATCCCGTAAACACAAATAACTCCATGCTGAGGGATGATTAGTTCTCTGTGAGGTCATGTAATAAATACCCTAGGGAAACAAAAGAGTGCAAATAAAGGGCATATTTTCCACTCTTAATGCGATACAAGGGTGTGATCAATAAACAGTTGCTGTTGCTCTTTGCTTGTTACATTAATGCAGATGGGTTTTTTCTACCCTTCCAAATATCTAAAATCCTCCCCTATTGTCAATATTTGGCATTTCTGAGTCGTTAACTAAAGAAAATTCTAGTAGGATTCATGGACTATAAGACACTGGCTCTTTACGTTACGTACCCCTTCCGTAAAATTTCTTCGTATCACCTCTGTAAAGTGACTAACAAAAGTGGAATTGAAAAATTGATATCAAATACAACGAGATGAATATAATAATACGAAGTGTTAAATACATCCAAATACAGTCTTGGAAGTGCAAATGTATTTACTAAGTACAACAACAATTTGACATACTATAGGCTCTTTTGTTGTTCTTGATTCTTTTGTATGCTCGCCCCTCGTCCATAATATTGCCTCGTATCCCCAGTATAAAGTGACTTACCAAAATGATATTGAAAAAGTAATATCAAATGCAGCGAGATGAATATAATGATACAAAGTGTTAAATACATCCAAATACAGTTATGAAAGTGGCACTGTACTTACTATGTACGACCTCATTTAGACTTACTATAGGCTCTTTTGTTGTTCTTGATTCTTTTATATGCTCGTCCCTCGCCCATAAAATTGCCTCGTATCCCCAGTATAAAGTAACTTACCAAAATAAAATTGAAAAATAATATCAAACACAACGTGATGAGTATAATAATGCAAGGTGTTATATACATCCAAATACAGTCTTAGATGTGCAACTGTACTCACTAAGTACAACAACAATCGTACATACTGCAGGCTCTTTTGTTGTTTTGTAATATTTTTCCTTGGGTTACTTTTACTATTTTGTTAGTTATGTACGTATTTATTAGTTTTCTAATTCTCACAATTTAAGTACTGAACCTATACAGTATTAAATTTGACACCGCATCCTGTAAGCCCTGTTTTGATGCTTCATGCCACAAGGGGTGTGGTGATGTCAAGCGAAACTAATGACATCCCAAATTTCAGTAGTACAGGTACCCCTGTTTAAAAAACATAGCTATATGAGCTCTCTCAAATTTTATTAATAATACTAAATTTTAGGAATACAGGGGCATTTTAGGGCATCTTTACAATAATTGTTAATTTGTTTTGTTGTTTTGTTTTAAGTTGACTACAAAACTATCGGTAATCCATCGGTAATCAGGGGCTGCGGAGATGTTTCTCTCGGTCGCTTCTCGGTCATTTGGCTAGGAACCTGTGTTGTATCTGTTCTCATTGATGGCACGTTGATGGCAGGTTCCTTCCGTGGTCCGTGAGAGGTGGTCCTACTGGGAGGTTGAGTCTGCTTGGTGGCTTACTTCTCTATCCGGTAGCCTAGATTGAGGGGCGTCGCCCTTGGACGCCCCAGCTGCCCTTTATTTATTAGTTAGCCTGTTTGGTGGTTTTTCTGCTTATTTAGGGTAGTTTCAAAGTCGGGCCCACAGCTCATCAGGGGTCTTTGACTGAGAAACTGGAGAATGGGGCCTCTTAATAATTTTAGAAACAAAGTATCTATACAAAGTTAAGCATGAACATCTTGAGTAGAAAATGTAGCAAGACATAAGAAAATAATTCATTGCCTTATTGGAAAAAGGTCACACTGGTAAAAAAAGTAAAAGGACGGCTTGCCACAGTTAGTTACCGCCATCCCTAACAATTTAGACCCTCCAATCCAAGATACCCTCTGCAGCCTCAGATAGTACTCTTATTTTTGATGAAAAGATCAATTTTTTAGAAATTATATTAGCGTGGATTCATTTATAAAGCGCACGAGAGACTTTTTTAATATTGTTACTTTCTTTTATTCTGCAAAGGATAGATATATGTGCCATCAAAAACAGTCACTAGCGGCTGAATTTTATAAAAGTTTAAAATGAGCCTGTCAAAACCCTAGTTGCTTATAATCTGACCGTAAAATCATGTAGTTTATAAACAGATTTCACCCGCAACAGATCAGGAAATGCTAGAGAGCAGCAAATTCACTTTATATGATGATAATTTGCTTGCGTGTGTTTTACATTAAACGACTAAAGTAACCGAGTTAACAAGTTAATGGTTATGCTTCGCGTTTTATTTTGCATGTCCTTATAGACTTTAACGAAATACTCTATCCAAATATAAGCCCCGCCAACAGCTCCACGAATATAAAACGTTCCCCGGAATACGTACCAATTTACCTATGCCAGTGCTTGATAAAGCTTGTGTTTTTATGTTCCCTAACCGACCACTCCCTTAAATATGCTTACAAAAATTCTTAGCTATCTTGTTAGAGACTATGATCAAAATAATCAATTACGAACTTGTATTATATAGGAGGTATAGCATTTTCCTCCCTACGGGAACATTCTGCCAAATTTAGGAGCCACTTGTCGAAGCCCTGACTTTTTATTGGACCATATATTGCCTTTGCTTTTACGATAGGGTCTTCTTCAGGATCCGATGAAGATGCGATAAATGTTTATATTAAAGTACGTACCGATATTCATCTGAGTCAACCATGTCGCACTTGTGAGTTCTTTATTGAATAATTTCTCTACTATTTCATCAAGGCGAATGTCTTTAAAAGCAATACCAAGAATCATCTGTAAGGAGCCCTCGTTAGATACAATGATTCCTTCTAGCTTCACTCCATTCCATCCAAACATAATGCAAGTACCATGGAGTCTAAAGGAGGCAATAAATAAAAGGATGAGCCAGTAGTTTTTATCTAATACTAAAATATAAAAAAAGTAGTTACTTTTAATCTGTTTACTTCATAATTATCTGCTATTTATAAAAACAATAAAAACATAAAAACCTTAGATAGGGATATTGCAAAAATATATTGAAATAAGTATAGAGTAGAAGGCTCTATGGCGTACCGGGGTGGTAGGGATGGTGTAATTGCCCCACTTAGAATCTTTGACTTGGAGAAGAACGTTCAAATTATGAGAAAAGGAGTAGAGCTATGATGTGAACAGCCCGCTCTCGCTTATCCGTACCGTAATGCAGAGCATATAGAAGCGTGTTCCTATTAAATATGATGTAGGAGGAGGAGGTGGTGGTGGGTGAAAGCTGACAAGGAAGCTATCATGCCCCTTTTCTAATAAATTTTGCATTTGCCACTGTAACAAACCTCAATGAAGAGGCTCAGGGCACAACAACTGAACGAGGATTAGGGTATACGATATAGCACACTTGTGCAGCAGATAAGAAGAAAAACCCTTACCGAAGGTGAAAGTTGCTGCTTTTGATTCCAAAAGTTGACGTTATTTTGAAATCCTCGATTCCGAAGTCAAGAAACTTGAATTTTTCAAGCAATGCATCACTTGCAAACTTGCTCCCAATCCATTTGACCAACTGTCCAGTACTTATCAGTTCTATGTGTCCTTCAAAATTAAAGTTATCTCCTTTCTTTGATAACTTTGTGGAAAAGGTGATGGAATCCAAAATGGTCTGTGTGGACGAAAATGCAAAATTCCATTCATCTGTTTTTCCACTATAGCTCACCCGAATGTCAACATTCATTAAACTGAAAAAGGACTTAAATTTGATAGGCCCAGGAGACACAACGTGGCAAGAAAAGTCCATAGTTTTGTAATCAAATTTCAATTCCTTCACATCAATGTAAGGAGTCGATCCTTTCAGAAATCCAGGAAGAAGCTCTACAGCTTTTGGTGACAACGCTGAGAGAATTTTAAGCAAATCCGTCTTCCAGTCATCAGGGAATTTGAACTCAACATTTCCATTTCTTATAATAATTTTACAATACAATGTATCAGGGACGTCATCTACTTTGAGCTCGGGTCCAACCTTCTTGATGATTTCTTTGATTGGTAGCTCCATTTTCAATGTGACCCCTTTGCACAATGTTTTGCCTTCTCCGATGTAGGCCTTCAAAGCAGCCAATATTTCTTTGTTGTTAACCATGAGGATGTCGTCATTGGAAAATACTGCAGCAAAATTCAACGTGATGTCCTTCAAGAGCGGGATTTTGGAAAGATCTTTTCCTGTCAGTTTCGAAAGGATCTTTGTAGGGGACACATTCTCCATTGATGCCACCACGCCCACAGCAGTGTTCCCATCTTTCGGTTTCTGTACAATTACATATACAGATCCAGTAAAGAAGGCTGTCGTTGGCATGCCCGTCATGGAAAACTCGAACGAACCCTCTGGATTATAAATTCCGGAAATCTTTGGCTTCTTTATGACCAGACCTGTGAATTCTGAAGTTTTCAAAGTGGATCCAGTGGCATCATCTCGTCGGGATACCAACACGCGCTTAACGCTGGCCGACTTAAAGTAAGACTTTTTCAATTCAGCAAGTATCCGGAGGCGCTCTGCCTTAGACACTTCCCAAGCAACCTTATCAATTCGGTCTCCTTGAGTTTCGTCCTTGTCCTCAGGTTTTGCAGCCGTGAAAAGTTTCGTAAAACCCGAAATGGACAGTTCATCCATGCTGAATTGAAACATAATGCCCTTGTCCCCCGGCTTCTTTTTTAGGATGACTGCGATTGAGGTGTCTTTGACTGTTACTTTGCCATCAATATCAAGAGAAAGTTTATCCCAATCCACACTTCCGGTTTTGTAGTTAAATTTAATGCCTAGTTTGGCATCAGAGACTGATAATCGATTAGGTATAATTTCCAACTTCTCGCGAGCGGTAGCATCAAAAGTAATATCACCAACGCATTTATCGATTTCGACTTTTCCTAAGTCAAACTTATCTGGGAGGAGGAAGGTTTTGGTTTTCTCTGCGAGTTTATTTTGAGGGAAAAACCGATCAAGAATATCCCCAAGGGACAACTTTCCATCACAGGTATCCTTGGAAGGTGATAAGGAATATTTACAATCTCCGGTCTTTAGTTCCACTTTACAGCCATTGATTTCAAATGTGGTGCCACCTGAAAGGCCTGCCTCGATGAGTTTTGTAATAGAAGGCAACTTCCCTCCTCCATCTCGCTTTGGAGCTTCATCTTAAAGTAAAAAGGGGAAGTCAACATCACATTACACGTATATACTGAAACCTTGAACAATTGACTGTTTCTTGCTTGTATAGCATTTTTGGGCTATACTTGAGGTATGAGTAACTATAATCAGTATGTGTAAAGTATTATAATGTTGTTAAAGGGATAAACTTTCGGTTGCCGGATGTGTATTCCATCCAAAAGTTGCAGTCTGTAAACAGAAAACCTACTCCTTGTCAAATATAAGAGTTTATTACTTAACGGATCTTTGTGTCGGTGTGCAGGCAAATATATAACATATATATTATATATTATATATTATATATATATATTATATATATATCAGTTATTGTGATCTCTCTTTTCTTTATACTTCCAATAGTGCTACAGCTGCCATTTCTATCTAAATATTGAATCCGAACCATCAGCATCCTCCTGATCACATTCATAAAATACGCTAACGTTATCCTTTTTACCTCTTTTGGTGGGATCCACTTCTTCCACGATTTTCCATTCACAATTGAAACATGGTATCAGCAGTCCCACAATCCACAACTTGATGAGCATAGTGACTGTGCTTAGAAGCGTAGAGCTGTTGTAAAGAATAAAACGTTTCCAATAAGGTGAGTAAGACACCAAAAAGTAATGGAAAAAAGAAAACACGCATAAAAAGGAAACCGTGTATGACACCATTTCGTCTACAAAGGGCTTCCTAAGCTCATTGGAAAATCTATCTTGAACTCAGGCGCTTACAGTTAAAGGTATCAACCAGAAAGTGAACTGCAATGTGGTACATTCCAACTAGGGTATTCTATTGTGAGGAACCATAGCATTGTTGAAAAGAGCTAGGTAGGAGTAACTAAATAACAAAAGCCTTCGCAAGGGAGACATGAGCAGTGCAAGAATTCATATCAAACAGAGAGGCAGATAAAGACGCTTAGAATGGCAAATCTAAGAGATATCAATGGAACAGTATAGTAAAACATATAAGATATAAAATGAATGAGAGATGGGAATAGTTCTTTTGATAACTGCATTAAATATAGGTGTGCGAATAAACTTTGACAACAAAGTCGAGTCAAACCGTGCAAAATGAATCAATTAAAGAACAAATAATGGTAGTCATGTCATCCGTCCTAGTTTTTCTGTAAACTCCTCGAGTAAGATCCAACAGAAAGCTCCTCAAGTAACATCCATCAGGAAGATCCTCCACTAAGATCCACCTGTACGATCCATCAGTAACATATATCAGTAAGACCCACCAGTAAGATGCACCCGTAAGAGGCTCTAGTAAGGTCCACCAGTAAAATCTACCAGTTAAATCTACCAGTAAGATTCCCCTGCAAGATTCTCCAGTCAGATACTCCAGTCAGAGCGCCCGATAAGATCACCAATACGATCCTCCAATGAGATCCACCAGGAAAATCCCCCAGGAAGATCCCCTAGGAAGATCCACCAGGAAGACCCACCAGGAAGACCCACCA
>JAAAKM020006971.1:114928328-114941643 GCA_010016025.2 Alatinidae sp. Z8VKAUB7J3
TGAGATCCACCAGGAAAATCCCCCAGGAAGATCCCCTAGGAAGATCCACCAGGAAGACCCACCAGGAAGACCCACCAAGAAGGTCCATCAGGAAGATTCTCCAATGAGATCCGCCGGGAAGATCCGCCAGGAAGACCAACCAAGAAGATTTACCAGGAAGATCCTCCACAAAGATCGTCAAGGAAGATCCTCCAAGAAGATCCTCCAGGAAGATCCACCGGGAAGATCCATCGAAAGAACCCCTAGTAAGATCCACCAGTAAAATCCACCAGTAAATTCACCAGTAAGATTTTCCTGTAAGATTCTCCAATCAGGTCCTATTGTCAGATCGCCCGACAAGATCACTAACAAGATCTTCCAATGACATCAAGGATCAAAATCCTCCAGGAACATCCACCAGGAAGATTCACCAGGAAGATTCTCCAATGAAATCCACCAGTAAGATCACCAGTACGATTCTCTGGCAAGGTCAAACAGGGAACCTAGGAGTCTAGGGAACCTACTTTGAATTCTTTACCTTAGTGAGTACTTTTTAAGTGTAATCTTTATGATAATATTCGCGGTAAGAATTATCCAATTTTGAGGCATATGACAAGAATTTTGCTAAACCCCAACTCGCATACTTGTGTATCATTATTTGGTAGTGTGTGGTTTTAGAGTGTTATTTATTTGAAGTATGTTCTTGCTAAAAGTAATTTAGTTGATTGATTGATTTTCAGTGAGGTACTTGCTTGAAATCTCTGTTTCATTTGATCATTTCCTCGCAATAACACAGCATTTAAATTTTAATATTTTACTTTGAAATGATAGCAAATTTGTAAAAAGAACAATATTTAAAAACAGATTTAGGCTCAGAACAAAGTTTGCTAAGGATGTTTAGGCTTGGGAAAATTTACAATATTGTTATAAAATAGAATTCATTTTTTATCTATCTAGTTCTTTGGGGGTTTGTTGCTTTGTGGCGTTTTGGTCCGATACTTTTACACACGTGCGTTTGTGTACAATATATTCTCTACAGGACATACAAATGAAATGATTGTGCATACTTTATCAGTCTTTACCAATACAACTTAAACAGATTCTACATAGACGATTGTGATGTGCGTTAAGAACGTTCGAATAAATTAATTCGTCATTCGAATGCATTCGAAAGTAGGACTTAATAACTGAAAAAGTAGGAACAGGAAATGCTATATGGCATTCATAACCCTAATTATTCCATTGCAAATGAATACTTCTGCTTAAAAGCCAATAAGTTCATTTTGAAACACTGCGGTTCTTTATCTTTGACCTATAAACAACTGGAGTTCTTGATTACAATAACGGATATCATTCAAAGTGAGACGTTGTATCGACCAGCAATGCACATATCATCATTTGTTCCAAGGAAACGTATCAATGGCCAATCTTGGGGCTTTATTTATTAGGGAAATGTTATTAATGTTAACAAATCTTTCAGAAATGTGCCATAAATAATGTATTTAAAGAAAACAGTTTTGGCTTTTAGCACGCCCGCCATTTTGTATAAAACGATGAATATCTCCGATTTCCCAACTCAGATACATGGTCTTTAATTGGGCGAGTCTAAAAAGATTCCTGGATCATTCTACCAAATTTTAACTGGATTTTAATAGTTGAGAATTTTGAGCTATTAAAGTGACAAGCACAAGAATATGGACGAAGTAATGGCGTTAGCTTTGAACAATTTAATGAAATTAAAACCTTGGAGCTTTATGTCTAAATATTGAAGATTGTTTTTGTCTTCGACCCTTATGGAGTGATTGTTTGGCAAACATTTTCAAGGCAACTAGACACCGGGCATTGCTCTTTCATAAACAAGTTGGAGGGAGCCTGTTTTAGATATGCAAGGCAGACTACAATGAAATACAACGTCCGACATTGCTCTGTCACGAACGAGTTTGCAGAAACCCTGTTCTAGACATTCGAAGAAAAATGCAACGAAACAAGATATCATCAAGAAGAGGGGATTTCAAATGTCAATTCTGAAAAAAGAACACCAGAGAAACAGAAAATATGTCTGCGGTGGTCATGTCCTGTAATGTTCCGTAACTATGGCAGTTGAAACGTCGAATTCAGGTTGAATAATGGTTTGGAAATTGATAATTCCTCCAATAGCAGATCATTTCTCGTCTCATTCTGCGTTAGAGACACAGCGTTAAAAATTCGTGTTTAAAAAGTGAAATAAAAGGAAATTGTGGTAATATGTTTACTTTTGAAGTGAGTACAATTAGAAACAAATATAAGAAGGAGAAAAGGGACGTGGTAAATGAGGAACAAAAAAAAGGAGAAATGTACATGACAGACGGACAGTCAGAATTGATAGAAAAACGAGAGACCTTGTCTGATAAAAAGAGTTTGAGAGTCACAATTTCCAAAATATGTCAAAAGGATGTACAGTGACACAATAAAACACAGATTTATTCATGGAAGAGTTCTCTTAGGTACAATTAGACAGCGAGGTATTTTTAAATACGTAGTGAGAGGTATTCACTCCAAATCTTTGAAAAATTGCTATTCACTTCTGCATCATCTTCTTGTAGTTGTAAACAATCTTTAGAAAGAGCTACTTCATTGTCATCTACTATCATGTGAACCTTTTTGCATACGTCAACTTGTTCTGAACTTCTGAAAACTGATGACCCCTGATCTTTTTGAGATTCCTCACTCTCTATGGTACTGTCAACTTTCTCAAAACCAGATGCTTCATCTTTGCTACTGCAACTTCTCACGTCCTCATCACACACCGCTTCAATGTCTGCACTTATACGTAATGGTGTTTGCACGTTTTGCACAGCCTCCTTTACTCCGTCCTTCGCAGTGGTTGTTTCCACAGTTGCTTTTTGTTGCCTCGGTGCATCGATTTCTGAATAAAGCCTCTGATTGGTACGTTCAAGCTCATCTATCGTATTCTGGTACGCTTCAATTTGGTCGACATGCTGTTGCATTGTAATGTCCTGAGTAGCTAGCGCACTTTGGTACTGAAAGACCAAACCTTCCATTTCGTCCCTCAATTCTCTATTTTCCGTCATCAACTCCTTTTCAATCTCTTGCAAATTACTGATTGTTGCTTTTGCATCCTCCAGTTCATCACAAACTTTGGAATGAAGATGTTTGATAGAAGTGACATCAGGGAATAAATTTGTTCCATCGTCGTCATGTTGATAATTCATCTTGGCAGTGGTTGATATCAAAGCACTTCCACTTTGTTGTGTCTTGTTGTTCTGCTGTATTCCATAATCACAGAATTTACGGTCATCTCTTATTACATCGGATGATTTCTCTTCTCTTCGGTAAATAAGTATCTCTTCCATCAATGTGTTGTTTTTCTGCAATAGAATGCGATTCTGTTCCTCAGCTTCGGACCTGATGCTCTGTTCTTCACTTAAGTACGACCTATATTGTGTTAGTACATTTTCCAGTTTTCTTGCGTAGGTCTTCAGCTGTTCATATTCTGCTAAAATTTGATGTCGTTCCATTCGATATTCATTTTCAATACGTAAGTGTTTCTTTTCTGAGCGTCGAAGTTCTTTTATACGACCTTGCATAATACAGTTATCGCTCTTCAATGCGGTCAGCTTTTTGGAAGTCTTATCTGTGATGTAATAGGTGTTCTTCGAGGGCTCGATGTATGTAATAGCTCCATTTATGGATCGTATATAGATTTTCGCCTTTTCGACATCAGTATGAGATTCGCTGCGTTGTAGTGGCATGATGTCGTTATTAGCTGACAATATTCCGAGAAAGTTGCCAGTTCAAAGGATACCACTATCTATAAAATGCTGATTTTCAGCCATTGCGAAACTGTAAATTTTCCTCTCCACCTCCTCCTACATTTTAAATATTTGTGTCTCAATTTCCTACATCTCTGCTTTTCGCATATGCAGACAGCTATGAACTAATTTTCTACACAAATGAGAATACTTCGCTAAGCCGCAACGTAAAATACTGAAAATGTCTTTTAATTTGACGTCACAATTATTTCAGAAGTTACTAGTGATTTTTTTTGCTACGTAAAGAGTGACGTCAAATAGGAAGGGGTTTTATGGAATTCAAGGTTCAATGAAAATGCAATAGAAAGCTGGTGAATGAGAGTTATGTTTACAAGTGTCTTTTTTTTACATTCTTTAAATGTACTCGCGATAAGGCAGTCTTCAGATCTTGATTCGCAGCGCTATACTAATTCTGAGTACAATTCTATCCCCATCATATTTTTCATTGTTTTTCAAGACAACAGTGACTTTCTAAATAGATCAATTAAATTGTGTCAACGTTAGGAGATACAATTGTCACTTTCGGCAGGACACCAGAAAAATAGAAAACATGTCACCAGTGGGACTCGAACTACTGACCTACCCTTTCTCAGTGTGTGCTCTACAACTGAGCATGTTGACTGCTCATGTTAACATGCTCTATTTCTCTAGTAGCCACATAAGCTCCCAATCACCCACCATTGGGCAGCAGCTCGACGCTATGGGAGACGAGCTTCTCTACACCATGGAGCCCTTTATGCTCATTGAAAGTCTAAAAGTGTCTCCAAGAAGAGAGGATTTGAAACGTTAAAGAAGACACTAGAAGCATATTTAAATTGGCAAGAAAATATATACCGTACTGCTTGTAAGTCAATACTTAGGTGAAGAAACTAGGAGCTTTGTAGGAGTGTAGCTACAATTTTTGATGCCAAATACTCAGGTTTAGTAAAGACAGTATAACGTAAGGTATAAAAGAAAACAGAGCTATTTGAAAGAGGGAATAGGTTTTTCATGCCTTATTAATGTGCAAAGAGCATAGCCATGTTGCATTAATTTCATTAGTTCGGTTCTTGCAAGTAACAAGTCTGAAATAAACATTGACCGTTATGTAGCAACTAGATAATAGAAGGGAGGATCGGAGCAAAACCACATTCAAACTTTAAATGAGATGTACATTAAACAAAGCAAGGGGAAATGCGAATTGCTTTAGGCTTTCCACAGAGCTAAGTATTAAAAGTAGTTACTTGGAACAGTGATTTATAGACGAGAAGCTATTTTTAGTTAAATGTTTAAAAAATATAAATGTAAATCCAAAAAATTCGTTTGTTGCAGTAGAATAACTGATTCTTAGCTTCACGTGTTGTAGAGCAGAGCGGAGTACGCAAGCAAGTATACAAAGCACAGTCAGCGATTGTGTGTGCTATACGTCAACTGCCACTAGAATGTTGGAGTGAAAAGGCGACCTTGCCTCTGCGTGGGCAAAGGAACTGTTTGTAGCAGGAGCTGAGCTGCACTCATTCTGATAAAGCAATGGCTATTGGCGGTAGTGGATAATCGACTATGAACACTACATCAAAAGTGTCGCCAAAGTATACTAACGTGGCGACATGCACTATCTTTCTATTGTTGTAAACAGTCCAAAGACAATTAGTTAAGCGTCACTAGAACTCTGCATTGCAAAGGCCGCCAGACCTTGAAGGGGAATAAAGAACTCTTCTGTATCGCGAGCCTGGCTACACCCATTGTAATTAAGTAATAGCGTTTTTGCTGCCTATAGTAGCTACATATAAAGACAACTCAAAACTCAGTTTTGACTATTTACAGGTGGCATCAGACTCGCAGGAATCCCTGATATGAACACTTCATAAAATTAAACAAAGTCATCTCCTTTGGCTACGGCAACTACACAATGTAAGAGAGTACGGACGGTCCCTTTTTGCAATTTCTTAATCAAATGCCACTAATGAGCAGAAGGCCTGATTTCGATACCCAAAATAAACAATAAAACCATTAAATAGGCCTAATAATAAACAAAGGGCAGTGGGGTATCCAAGGAAAAAGCATCGCAATTTACGCTACCAGGTAGAGAAGCAAGTCACGAGGCAGTCTCAACCGCCCCGTAGGACCGCCTCTTACGGATCATGGAAAGTGTCTGTCATCAATAACAGCAGTTACTTCATCCAATCCTTGCCGAAAAGCCGTTTTAACCCCGACCCCTATTTACGTCGTTGAATTCTCGTTCCATCCGACTTAGAACTGGTAATTTCCAAATTAAAGATCCCAGATAAGTAATAAATCCAGCATCGAAACTACCTTAAAAAAAACTTTAAAAGAACCGAACCGACTAGCTCGATGCTGCTGAATTTGGGCTGCAGGCGGTGACATAAGCCATGAAACATGCTCAGCCACTTTATTATCCATAGTAAGTAACGGCCATACAATTGACTGCTATGAAAGGCACATAAATAGATAGACGATTTCTTAATGTAAGAGATGCTGATCGTGAATGTACGATTCGGAGCTCAATTTTGCTCTTGAATTATGTGTTTCGGGTTGAATTTGTTAAACTTTGGAATAATTGTCCGAGCGAGAGAGAGGGCACTTACTGCGTCAAAATTTTTTCTCTAGGAGCTTGTAAATTTATCCACCAGAATCTGCCAGTCACTCATTTTGAAGCCGTTGAATACAGTCGTCGTAGCAACTGTTCCCGCCCAAAGCGCTTTTTCATTCAAAGTTTGTTGCTATACGATAACCGCTGCTCTTAAAAAGTTTTACTCGAAGTTTTGAGATGGAGCAAGAGATTCGTGATTTTTTAGCTTTTCAGACGAAGAGGATGTATCATTACATGGTATTACTGATCACGAATTAAAGTCGAGGCAAAATGAAACGAACGTAGCGATTTTCAAGTCCACCAGGACCTGTCTGAGTTTTAAGAGACCAACCATGACACAAGTTGTGAAGAACGTGATCACGGTGTATGGAGTCAGACATTTACAGATACCGTATCTGAGATACGAGACTGAAATTGATTACCTTCGACAGAGAAGTTGGCTTAGCAAACATTTTGGACAGAAGCGTTTGGGAAGTTGACTTTTTAAACCAGATCTTTCCGCCTCATTTATAGCACGTAATTGCGAATCGGTCAAGTAAGTACGCGATTTATAAAGATCAAACAAATTTTAAGGCGCCGACAAAAAAATCGGCTAAAAAAGTTTGCTTTTATAAAATTATCGCTTCACTACGCAGTTTACAGTTTACGATACAGTTCGCAGGTATCTTTTGAGAGCGGCAACGGAGAAAGCCGAAACTCAAAAGTGTGCGTTAAATTTATACTTCTTATTGTGACGACGTCATTTGTAGTGTGGGGATTCCCTGACATAAATTCTATTTCTAGCATTTTGGGTGAGACGACATGCCACTAACTGCGTTTAGCTTTGTACATCGTTCTTAGTATGTTTTGCGAAGCTATGATCACATAACGTGTTCTCCTAACAATTGTAATCATTTACGTCTACGCGAAAGCCATTTTGGGTTGTTCGGGAACACTTACGCACGTACTTAGAAGTACTTATAGCTTACAATAAAAAAGAAGAGACATCATAATGTATATCAATACTGGAAATCTCATGATGATTTCGTTAATTCTAGACTTCCATTTACTGGATTGCGACCAAATTGAAAAGCTGTGACGATGTTCCTGACCCAATTGCTCCTTTAGATCAAGTTAAGCAGGGGGTACTCTCGTGCATCTATATCTAGTTTGGGCTTAATTCACACACACACACAAGCACCGTTGGACAAAGATCTGAAGCTCTGTTTGTGGATAGTAATGATTGCCAAAAACATTGAAACTGCAGTAAACTGATAGGTCTTTAGGAATCTTCGCCAAGTCCTGTTGCTTACAAACAATAACATTTAAGCCTCACTCTGGGATATATTTGAGAAGTGAGGCTAACGTTACGTGATCCGAAGAGTAACTCGGTCAGCAACACTGATAATGGTCTAAGGTAGCAGACGTGCTGTTTACAATTACCAGTAGTCATTTACAACGATATGAACGTAAAATACTAAACTTGTTCCAAGAGAAACAACTACTAAAATTCAAATAAGTATAAGTGTACTTTCTGTGCAGAAACCTTTATGTACCCTAAATTTAGACAGCAGGTGCATGGATCAACTGCACAAAAGCGATAACACTTAATACGCTGACGCAACCAGAACGATAGCCCGCATTTCGGATATACTCCACTATACGAATCAGTTAATGAGTATTTTGGAGATAAGAAGGTCGCAATGGAACGGTAGAAAACAGCAATGATAGTTTGTCGTTACTGCTGCAAAACTCAGCGACAAACAAAGAGGTCAGCTACGTCACACATTAGAGCCTACTTAAAAGATGTTGAGACTCATACCTTTCTAAACGTCCTGGAACATCAAGGCGATCAGATTTTCATCTTCATGCCATAAGAATACATCAAATAGGATACGATTTGCTCAGATTAACTGACAAAAGTTGATATAAATAGCGGAGTAAAGGGGGCAACCTCGTACAAGTCGCGGCTCACAACCCCCGGGCCATAACTTGGGCTGGGCGATTTAATACATCATTATTCCTTAAATCACTTTGTCCTCCACTTAGCCTTGATACTGGTTTGTCTCTATTATATAAAATTAAAGTGTACTTTATGGCATGAGATTAAAGATGTAACCAAAACAAGAAATGTGCTTAGAAAGCAAAATTTCAACCCAAGATTTGCGTTTGTTGGATGACATAGCACCCCGGTTGCTACCAGGCAATCACACTGGCCAACAAGGACCCAATCTCCCTTTGGTTATCTACTGTTGATATCAAGAGTCACACTCGTCATACGGCGTATATTTTACAATGGATTGCTATTCTCACAAGTAGGAATACCCTATGCGCTATTTCCTAACAATGATATGGGGGCGGACTTTATGCTCTTGAACAGACGAGCAATTACAGTAGGCCTTTGAGAATAGTTCCTCCCACTGACGGAGGTATGAGGTAAAAAAGAAATGAATCAGGTAACTGACTTGTCTTTGCTGAACGATTTGGTCACTGGACGTAGGAAATCGTCTGGAAAGCAGGGAGAAAATGTTTTAAAGAAGAACCCATATTGTGGAGGGGGCTTTTGCTACGACCTTAATATAGACACGTGTAAAAGTGATTTATGTAACTACGTAAAATAAAAAAAATAGTAAATTCTCCTCTATTTGCGCTAGTCAGCATTGTCTTTATTATCGTTATCACCACCACCATCACCACCATCACCACCGCCATTATTATCGTCATCATCATCATCATCATCATCATCATCATCATCATCACCATCACCTCCACTACCATGTTTCAACCAGGCATATTGAATGAGCCAGTTACTTTTAAACTTTTGTTTAGAACTGTTCATATAAAATATCTCTGGTCTGTCTAGATCAAGTTGTTCTGTGTGCAGCATCCTTGCTGCAGTAAACACTGAAAGTGGCCTTGATTTCAATCTTCTTACAGTAATCATGGAGCATGGTTTCATGAAATTCTTCACTAATCTCAAACTACACATGTAACAAATGATGTATTCTTTGAGTCTTCTGTTAATTAACAAAGTAATCTAAAAATAAATCAATACCAGTAATAGGCCTACTAAGTCATATTTGGAAAGTTAAATCAATAGTCGTTTACCTTAAATGCCATACTTGCAAAAACCCTTTAAAACTGAAAATGAGCTAACTTTGACAGTGCATCCACAGTTGTGTAATACACCAGCACCAACACTGAGGAATTCTTTTTAAACAAAAGAACCTAGAGATGGAAATTTATCGCCATAAAAGAACTTTGCATAGGTGTTAGTCTGTAAAATACCACTGTGCCATTACTTTAAGCTCAATGACCGTGTTGGCAAAGTGACTGCTCAGACACATCGATTGAAATGGATAGAGTCTGATTCTCTTCTTGCAATTTAGAAAAGAGGTCAGTTGTGTACAATTAGTCATTTTTGCAGCAAACCAGAGAATTACACAGATGAGCAAAAAAGAGTTTAATTTCAACTTATATTGTGAGAGCCCAAGGGCATGTATTGCACCCACTGCACTTTAGTACTGGTCGTCACTGGAAGGACATTCATTCATCAAAAGACCAGTGTGAATGAGCACCACCCTAGCCTTTGTCACAGGCAAGCGCAAGGCATGAAGCTGTCAAAAATCAAAAACCTATCATATCTCATACATAATTCATAAATACAACACAAACCCAGTAAAGTTTCAAAGATTACATCATAAGCCTTCCTAATGCAAGAATGCTTAACCTCTGAAAGATTGGAGAATTCGTTACATCATTGGAGATTTCAGGTAAAACTTGGAGACTGGGAGGCAGGTCTACTTTGAGTGTGGTTGTTAGTAGGTCTTAGAAAATTTGCAACCAACCCAGCACCTTCTGTTGAATTGTATGAATGTCCCACCTTTGTTTTGTTATCTAAAACTCAACTTCACTAGTTTCAGAAGCAAAGATGCTTAAATCATAGGATCATGCCTTTAGACATTGATACAATGTCTTTTTAAGTGAAGAAAGGCCATCTTCATGGGATGTGTTGAGGGTACAGACAAACTACAAGCACAGCACATATTAAGATAGTGGTCTTGGTATCAACTACCAAGTTGTAAATCCTTTATATAAGATGCCACTAAAGACAATATATACTGTAGATTAAAATCCAAGAAGTTTGGATATTTTTTGTGTGTAGAAACCTGAGTTTGAAATAACTGTGCAACCAGTAATGTTCAAAAAGAAGTTTGTGTATTTTTGGCCAAAGGTATAATATATCTTGTTTTGGTATCTCAAATTTTAAAATTTGATCACATTATCACATATATATTGATTGTTTTTAATTGATTAATTATAAACTATCCCTGTTTATCTATTTTGCAACACAATTTCAGATTTCAAAAACAATTAGGATGCTTGTTGTTCCCACTTACAAAATATTTAAAGTAGTTTTCTCTTTAACAGACATTAAATCCGTATAGCATTGTCTTATTATTTTCCTCAGATGTAAGACCTGTGGTGATTATATTTATAAAGGTAGAAAGTTCAATTCAAGAATGGTAAGAGCATGTCTGAACATTCATAATTTTATTATCTTCTCTTTCCTATGTGTATAGGAGATTTAGTATTTATATGCAGGCACTAACCAATTTATACAACTCACTGTGATGACCGTTTGGGTATGAACATCAGGTTATAGCTACTCAACATTAATTTATCAAAGAGGATGTGGCCTGCTATGTACAGGAAACTGTTTTGAGATCTTAACTTTTCTGGTCTCTTAGGCCAAGCACATGTTTCCTTCTCAGTTTGGTTTATAGGGTGTTGTGTCCTTACAATCCACTGGAAAGATGTAGCAGGCCAGATAGTCCATGCACAGATATCAAAACAAGTAAGAATATATATAACCCATCAACGTAGCTCTTGACTTATCTCTTAGTAAGTACATTTTGTAGTGAACTATAACATTACACAATTGATAGATAATGAAGTTGATAATTAGGTCACTTAATGTACATTTCATCAGTATAATTGGTACCTATATTGTAGAGTTCACGTAAGATTATCAACATTATTGTGGGATGCTGTGATGTCATTACATAAACAAACATAATGATTGCAGTTGTGAACATACAACATAGGGCATGTATGTATGTCAAATATTTTTGCATCGAGAAGCGAGAATTGAAAAAAGATTATTTAATGCTCATTAGGGCCTAAAAGATGCCATTCATGGCCAACCCCCTCCCCAGCATGCTGGTTCACTTTGGCCCTCATATGACACTTACCAGCCTCTATTTATAGTATACTCCCACAGGATCCTCTACTCTCTGTATACTGCTAACATTTCCTTATGAAATGACAAAGAGAGACGTGGCATAGTGAGCCCCTGTGGGAGCAGACCAGATAACAGACTAGAGTAGTCAATGAAAGAATCTAATGCAAAATAGAAAATCATAAAATACCAACTATGTTTGAATTGGGTCAATAAAATGAAGTAGGACATTGGGTCTATTAAGACCTATTGGGACAGATGTGGAGAGCTTTTAATATGTATATATACATATACATACACACCTGGATGCAGAGAGCACAAGATTGGAAGGCGAGGAGAAGATTGTGGAGGCTACCTACCAGCAGTGGCGTGAACAGCTGACATGACATGACATGAAATGACATCTATATATATAAATACATGTACCGGTATGTATGTAGGTATTTATGTATGTTTATGTATACATAACTAAACAGACTTTAAAATAGCCCTAAGTTAAAAATTTATATAAAAACATTAACATTAAAATTGGGCTCTCCATTAGCTGTCCTCTGGCATAGTAACAGTTGGAAAACGATTTCTTATTAAAGAAATTAAAAACAATAAAACGTTCTTTAGAGCATTGAATCTAGAATATCTATGTATATACAATAATATTATTCTAAAAGTGTTTCTGGTTAAAATTGTTAAAAATTGAAATCACACTGAATCTGAAATAGCTAAGTTATGTACAATAATATTATTCTTAAAATGTTTTTGGTTAAAATTATTGAAAAGTGAATTTGAAAAATAAAAGAATTTAAAAGAATTAAAAACTTCCAATGCAGAAGAAGCCCTCTACTGTTATGAAATTCAGGGAAACCTTGTATTGCGTTTCTTTTTTGATGTTTTGAAAGGGTATTTGGAGGATACTTGGGATTTTGTTTTCAGATAAGTGCTAGCCTCCCCGTGAGGATCCTTACTAGAGACTGAGTGATGTCATGCCATTTGGGAGAATGCAAGAGCATCGCCTTGCGGGCATGGCGCTTACGGGGAGGATGACAGCACCAGTAAGCTATGGTACTGCAGTAAAGTAGGCAACCAGTGCCACAAGGGTCACCACACATGACAAGAGACGATCAGGCATCCCCCCCAATTCCACCAAATTGCCATCTTGAGGGTCTGTACCCATTCCTTTCTTGTGATTGTTCTTACCTTTACATTGCAGGAAACTATCAAAGATGAAACATATCTTGGACTAAGAAAGTACCGATTCTACATAAAATGCCCCAAATGCCTCTCTGAGATTACATTCAAGGTAAGATCCAATTATATATATATGATCATGATCGTCATCATTATCATCGTCATCATCATGATCATCATCATGGTCTTTTTTATGGTGGTAAGGCCATGTCTTGGCACCTCATCTCAGTTTCTATGGCCTACTTCTCATTTTTGTCAGAAAATTGCTTTCTGCCTCCTTCCTTTTATCAGTTCAGTTCGCTGTAAGTGAATTTAAAAGCTGATAGGCTGACAGGACCTTGAGCTAGTTGTTTTTACAGGGTGAAGAGAAGACATAACAGTCAGTCATAGTAATGCGAGGAATAGAAACTCGTTTAGCAAAACTAACTTTGACAACAAAAGACAATGTAGACTTGAGACACCTGTTCAGTATATCGTAAGAGGACCAAAACATCATGCTGAAAAGGCTAAACTTTTCATTGATGAGTA
>JAAAKM020006971.1:114948695-114961248 GCA_010016025.2 Alatinidae sp. Z8VKAUB7J3
ACCTTTTACAACCTTTTGTAGAAGTTCAACATTCAGGTCTGTCAGAATGGTGCGAGTCAGCGGTCTTAATCTAAGATAGCACGATTTTTCATTTCAGTGAGAGACGGTCAGCACTACAAGATTAACGAACAAGAAAGATGGATAATTCAACAGTATATCTCCGTGCGTAGCGGAAAAACCAAGCTCAAGAATGAAAGAAAATAAGCGTATTCTTCTACAGAAAGCTTAGGAGAAAGCTAATGAATAGTTAACAGGTGTAAATCGATGTTTTAGAACTGATCTCGAGCTGAAAACCACTCGTGAAGTCTGTTGTACTTTTCCTCGACAGGTTTTATCGCCTATGCGGTGTGTTGAAGACCGATTTACACATCAATACAACATGTTTTCAATCAGTGATTGTGATAAAGCTGATGACAAGGAATAAAGCAAGTTTTTATTGAAAAGTTTACAATGACAAATGGAGCGGTTAAGAGAATAAGAAAACACAGCCACCGCTGAGCGCCAAAGCCATTTTGACTTCAGCGTCTGGATATAGAATGGAAGCAGGTTATTTGTTCCGAAATGCAAGTGAGTCCGACGAGGAAGCAATTATTGAACTTAGTAATGGGAAAAAGTGTCATTTTGCTTCCTTAAGGGGATTGTTTCAAACAAGCTGTAGTTCTTCGCTCTGGCATGTATTCGTGGCTGAATTTAAGAAAAGTAAGGAAGTTATTGGATGCGTAGCTCTGCTAGTGACAGACAGTGGTACTACAATTGTGGATGTATTACTTGAGTTTTCAAGAGAACATTGCGATCAGAAACTAATTCGAAGTTTCAGCAAACATTGTTATACTTCAGTTCTTCAAAAACATCAAGGTGTAGTACGAAGGAGAGGAAATTTTAGTGTAGAAACGTTATTTCAAAGTTGTCATCGAACGTCGAATTTTAGAGTGATTGCAGAAACGATTGCTTTGAGAGTATATTGTAAACCAGCCGTTTTGGACTATATTTCAAGACCAACAGATTTTAATAGAGGGACAACACAACGTTTAAATTTTGAGGATTTTTTATGTTATTATAAATCATCGATGATTTCTAAGGATGTGGTGAAAGAGGGGATTTTACAGCTTGGAGCTGAGTCTTTTAATGTTAATCAACTTTCATCGCCTGAATACAATTATCTGAACAATCAAGCACTGGTTTTTATTAAAACGATGGAAAATTCAACGGATGGTAGAACTGTAGAAGGAGACGGGTATTCAAATAGTTTGAGTTCTTACTCACTTCATCCCTTAAAGAGCGAAACCTCAAATGATACCGGGCATGTTTTGACAATGCTTAGCTTAAAAAAGCTGCGGTTATCACAAGAAGGTATTTCTTTTAGGTTAACAATGTATGGATTTCACCCAGAATGGACCGTTCGCCATCTGGAGCATGCACTGAGGCTTATTTTTGAAAATAGCTCAACGTTAGAACCAGTTACCCTTGCTACTATCGTGAACGAAGAATCAGCAGAATTGATCAGACAATATTTCAAAAAGATGGAAAGCAATTGCGATGAAGGAGATAAGCCTCTCACCTACTGTTATCAGAACTTGCCTTGTTGGTTAATAGAGAGAGAAAAAGACCTCAGAAAAGGTATTTTTATATCCTAATTATCAACTAACGTATTTTGGGGTTACTTACTGTACGAAACAGCTACATAGAGTCATCTACTTCTACCAAGCTACCACAAGGAGTAGCCTACACGATTCTTTTTATAAGCAACTCAGTTGCTTAGGTGTGAAGCCTTAATTTGGTCCAAAATCTAAGCAACAAGCTAAGCAACTCAAGGCCTCAAATTCAAAAGGGACAATTTTTAAAACACCTGAAAAACAAATCAAGAAACGTTTTTCATTAAGAATTGATTACAAACTGTTGATACATAACAAATATCACACTATTGATAATGTGTCAAGCAAAGAGATCAAAGATCCAACTATCATTTGGTATTTCATCATTTACAACTGTCATACGAAGACAATAATTCCTCCAATTTTTCGGTATCTTCTGCAGGACTGCCATATTAAGGATGCCGTGGAATACCCATACACGGTCTATATCAGCAGTGTTCCTACTTCTTTAGCGGCACGCTTGCAATTTTGCTGATGCAAAACACAATAGCATCTCCTCCCCCTAATCAAGCAATACTTCTTGTATGAATGTACCAAACAACCACTGTGAATCCTCGTAGATTATCATTGGTTTCACAGTATTCAAATTATCAACATGAGAAAGTAATGTATATAATAGTCGTGAAAACACATGGAATTAGAAAAGTAGCTGATGAGTATATACCTATATCCCATTACCACAACTCCTCGACATACCCCTGACAAGTCCTTGATTTGCGTCAAAAATCTCTGACTACAAATTATACTTTGCTACAATAAGAATTTCTTCCTCAAATGATTACAAGCAGCATCGAGACCTCATTTGTGGGAGGCAGTTCACTCAGTTTAAAGAGTTAATTCAAGGCATGGCAAGACTTCAAACTCCTTCCAGATCAGTTATACCTTCAAAGATTTCACTAATTTACTGAAAAAGGAAAGATGCCCCTGAGGCACGCCTGATTCGTCTTTGATCATCAGAAGTAGTGCACACCCTGTATCAGAACATACTTGAAGCATGTTCTCTACACCTGACTGCCAGTAAACCGGCCAACCATGACGCTTTAGTCATCTAAACACACTAAATCACACGTAACTACCTATCAACGGAGACTTGTAGGTCTACCATTACGATCTTACCTTACACGGTAATGGATAGGCTTCGACACTTTCTGTCCAACTTCTCCGAATGTAAATCGCTTCAGATGCAGTAAGAGTACAGGCGGAGGGTAACTGATTGACATTTCCTTTCGAGCAGCTTGGGGTGTCTTGCATTTGGGGCACCTCCTGCAGAAAAAAAATCGGTTGGGGTTACTATTAAAATTCCACTTCTGATATGTGCTCAGCACAACCTTTCTTCTGAACCGCTTAAAATTCTGGTCCTTCCTGTTACCGTGTGCTCTAACTTATGGCTGTTAAGTCTGACCTCAAAAGTGAGGCGAAAGGTATTGTCCAGCCATTCGTAAGTTAGCTACTATAAATGAAACTGCTATGGAAGTCACTTATTAAAAACGACATTCCTTCCACTTCCACCTTACGTAATCCGTTTTAACTTACACGCAAAGAATAATGTAATGTTGCCGAAGACTCACGCGCTATAAATTGGATCGAATTGATGTAAAAACGAACCGAGAAGCAATGTTTTAACTGACAAATATAAATTTGGCAAAGATGTTCATATTTTAAACAGCGTTTTTTAGCAGATAGGTCCTTTCGTAAGCCCTACGTGTCATCTCATTGTACGACTACCACATATTAGGGTTTTAGGTAATAGAATGATTGGATATAACTAGCGAGTACAAATTTACAGCGCTCTCTCATATCACTTTTGTCTGTAAAAATAACCATTTTAAAGATAAATAGAAACTAATGTTGGAGCGTTTAGAGCATCATAATACAACTTAAGCAGACTTCTCAAGGGCTGTTACTTTTCACGCAATCTTTATCCTTTTACACTTCTGAAATCCTTACCCTTTAAACCCAAGAAATCTTGCCGTTGAATATAGCAGCACAGGAGAGAACGCAAGAATTTTTGGTAGTGCTAGGATACCAAGAAAAGGGATCGAGTTTAAAATAACAATAACAACAACTTTAAACGGGGATGATAGGCGATAATAGTTCGTTTAAGAATAATATCGATTGTTCCTTTCAGGCAATGACATTGACACAAATCAATGATATCTATCAAACAGAATAGATAAAATCCCCTCAGTAAATTGAACTACTTACCATGACTCACTCTCACTTAGGCGCTCCGGCTCCATAAACAATGAGAGGCAATCATCCAACGTACACTTATCCATCTCGATTTTCTCATCAAGAGGAGAAGGATCCATAGCATGAAACACCGGCGGAAGCCGTTCTTTAATGGCGGACGCCTTTTCTTCGCCACTTTGTGATATTACCCAATCCAAACTAATAAAACTTGCTGAAGATAGCTTTTCTATCTTAAAGTCGTCGTGCTTGAGTACAGTTACCTCGCTGTCGGCTTTAATGCGTGTGAACGCCCTAATAACGAACTCGGAAGAACTGCACTCGGGCCAGTCTGCTGCAGACGCTGTCGCTGTGTTATGAACTACTTCGTCCACTCCCTCAGTGTTATCCTTTGCTGAATTTCCTGCCTCTTTCGAAGCTGCTTTTTCATGTGCTTCGTCACACATTTCATCTTTGACCGAATAGTAAGCATAATTTAATAAAGTTTCCTTCAGAATGTTGAAAGATGCAGAAGACTTTTTAAGGGTTACAACAAACGGTAATCCAAACTGAAGTTTCGCATCCTTCCGGCATTCCGCCTTATGAACGATCCAATGTTTCGACTGACAATCCCGCCCGCAATAGGCTACTGCAGAACAACGGGTGCAGCGTTTCAGTTTAGTGGCAAGAGAATCCTGGCTTTTACTGCAATAAGAACACTTGTGGAACTCGAATTGTCCAGTCACATGCTGTAGCACGGGTACTGACACGAAATCTTCATCTCCTCCTCGTGTTTCGCAAACAACTAGGTACTTCTTTTCCAGCATTGGTCGCAGAGGGGCATACTCATTCATACTGGGTTGATAAAGCCCGTCTAGAACAGGGAAGGCTTTGAGAAAATGTGAAGGAATATCAACCTTCCTGGAAACCATGTTGACCAGGTGCCACACCTGTGCATTCAACGTTGAAATTTGCACACGCAGATGAAGAGGTGTTTTCTTTGGATCCTTGTAGAACAAAATGACATTGAAAACCTTCTTCTCCATTGCTATCGGTAGGGAAATCTGTGCACAAGGATCGAACGAGTGGGACACCTGTTGAAAGAAATGATGCCAACACAGGAATTTACTATGGGAAAACTCCGGGTATTAAGCACAGCGGCTAAAGGGTATAAAAGCTTAGCAAAAAACAAAAATCAAAATATGTTTCGTTGTAAACTCGTGCACTACAAATGAAAATGAAAAAGTAAATTCCAAAACATAGAGGGAATAAAGTTTTGTCCGCCGTCTTGCAACTCATCCTGAATACTTGCACTCTGAGGTGTGTCAAACGAGAACGTCTTTAAGCATGAAAGTGTTTCCTTTTTCATGCAATTTTTACGTTTTGCACCACACGTTAAACTTATTGATGAAGATCGACCGAAAAGAAACCAACTGTTCATGGAAACTTGAACAAATATTACAATATCCTTTGGGACAGCTTTCTAAACACCACCATCTCGAATCTTCGAATATTGTTGGCATGAGTTTTAAACAATAGTTTGCATGCGAAATCCTGTCTGCATATACTGAAAAAAAGAAGCGAATTTTAAGCTTTTAAAGATTAAAGCAATTACATAGTTACTGCAAAACTGACATTATGAAACTACACATTACTTTCAATCTCATCGAAGACGAACGAATCTAAGCTGACGAAACATCCCCTCCTCCTCTTGCGACTAAAGATTTCCTCACGTCAGTCATTATTACCTAGCCTCGTCTTATGCTGTCCATTGGCTGCCATATAATCAAACACATAATATTGTTGGCTTGCAATCTGCTTAACACGGTTACAATATTATATACTCAAGTAATACACACCTCCCCGCCCATCAGTAAGAACATACAGTGAGAAATGGTACCTTATGGCACGATGCACATGTAAGCTTCGACACCAATTGTCCATGAAACATTTTCACTATCATAGAGTTGTTGCGTACGATGTGTGCTTGCCAGGCAGTATCCGATCTCTCATTAACTGTTGGTCCGTCCGTTTCTTTTGAAGAATATTCAGCGGCACGATCAAGCTTCCCTTGATTCAAATCCTGTGAGAAAGCGATGTCAGAAACTGGTATTAAAAAATAAATGTTGATTAATTGGTGGTAAATAAGAGGGGAAAATATAGCTGTTCCCAAAGGGCTTGGGGAAAAGAAAATTGTTGCTCCTCCTCCCACCTCCCCCTCCTTAACTCCAAAGAGAGACCATTTAATTTGGCCTTCAATGACATATTTTTCCTAAATAAAAGATTCTTGTACAGTCACAATTGACGGCCTAATAAGACCTGAAGTGGCCGTAATACGTTGGTTTCCATGTATAATGGATATCACTATTGTCCTTTACAACAAGAAATTTCGACAATATCACTTTTGTTCTGATAAACCATGACTATTAGTTCAGAAAGTGATAAGACTTTATGGGCTCTGTTAATATTGACATCTTCAAAAAGCGGGTGGGGCGAGTCAAGGGTCAGCTGTACACAGTTCTGCTGCAGAATGAAACCGCAAGACATTGCACTGAGATTACAGGCTCCGAAGGGATGACTGAAAATGTCTCTACATCTGAGGTCAAACTCCGATTGTGACCAACGCATTTCCTTTTGTTAAATCACTTATTCTGAAATTCTGAAAAATATATGTTCTAGGCTAGTTATGTCGCTAGAGCCTAGAAGGATGTCTATCCAAGGTAAAATTACATAGAGCTGGAACGCGTGTGTCGACTAAAGAAATACGCAGTGGCTGCTGTAAATCAGTTGGCGTCGTGCGAAAGCATCGTTAATAGCCCAGGTTAAACGATTTTTATTTCTGCCGTGCTCCTCTGGCCAGGACCACTGATAGGAAAGGACACCAAGACAAAGGGCTTCAGGCCTAATATAGACAGTTAAGTGGCAGCAAGGGAGATGTTTACCAATGGCAGCCTTTCAATCAAAGACCCCTGATAAGAAATGGGCCCAAAACTGAAACTACCCTAAATAATCAGAAAAACAACCAAACAGGCTAACTTATATATAAAGGGCAGCTGGGGCGTCCAAGGGCAACGCTACTCAATTTAGGCTACCGGGCAGAGAGGTAAGCTATGAAGAAGGCTCGAACACCCAGTCTCACGGACCATGGAAAGAACCTGACATCAATGTGTCATCAATGAGAACAGATACAACACATGATCCTAGCCAAATGACCGGTTATCAGTGGCACTACCTAACATTATACACTAGGATCAACAAAGGCAATTGCTCGATGCAGTTAGTATCAGTAAGTGTCAAAGGAGCAAATACTATAGTCTGCCTTTGGGTTAAACTCTAATGAAAAAGGCAAACTACTTTGAACTGTTACGGATCATTAGGGGAGATTAGGACTCTACAAATACATAAGTACATTCTTACTGTAATTCTAAATGTAAATACACTGGTGATGAACGTACCTCGTGTAAGTTATCCAAAAGTGAAGAGAAGAATTCTTGTGCATCACACTGCTGCAGCCCAAGAAACAGAGAACATCTTTTGCCCATGATATTCTTAAATGTGAAAGAAAAGAGTCAATAGCTTCTTAAAGCAACTGTCATTGTATTAAAGATAAACAGTGGTAATGTTTTGTATGATTATCTCTGTGTGGGAAAGATCAATGACAGCCACGTGACTGATGATCAGGCGATAACTAACACTAGCATGACATGGCAGCACAAACAAATGTAGGAGGAAAGTAATGTGAATATGAGAATTCTAAAGCACAGTAACACTTGCACAAATGCTACTATTATAAAGGAGCACAAAGTGGTTACCATTAACTGCAATTTATGGCCACGGTTATTAGTATCCTTCTCAGATCATTAACTACTACAAGTAGCAACTAAACGTATGTATATCCAAACTGTTGTGTCCTATAAACATTGTGTTCAATGACAGACTTTCGTTATTTGAGTAATGCCCACTGGTGCCACTAATTTTCGGGAAATAGTACTACACGAATGCCTGAAATGCGGCTGTTATCAAAGACAACTTTACGTTTTATTCTACAAAGTATTTCACAAAACTAACTTGAAAGATTGATAAAAGTCACAACATGTGCAACCGTGGAATTTTCATATTTTGGTATTGGAAATGGTAAAGTCGGAAGTGACGCATGCAATTCTGTAATCGACTTTGATATCAAAGCAATTTCTTTAATATTACCTTAAGAATTGACGGTCTATGAGCTTTTTTTCCTGTTGTCCAAAGCAATTTAATGAGGTCGCTAAAGGCCTTGGCCACTTTGCCACCTGAACCAAGTGGATTTGCTACATTAAGGTACTGCAAATAATTGTCACCTACAAACAGATGGGAATAGAAGATAAACATTCATCATCCATAACGAGGCAGAGATATCGGTCTGGAAAAAAAAAATGAAAAAATGTGAGAGAGGCTACGTTTAAGAAGTTACAAATATAGTCTTGTATAATTGGGAAGCACCTCGCGAGGCCTCGTTTCTTTCAGATAAGACATTAAAGTCAATATCACATTTCGCCTTAGTAAGCTTAATTTCTGTTCGCTCAGGTTCTTTGAACGTTATGCGTCCGTTGAAGAGTTTTCTCAACACAGTGAAAGACATCCATTTCGTTGTATAAAATTTTAAAATTGCAAACGACTCTTCAACGGGAGTATAACGTTCAGAGAACTTGAACGAATAGCAATTAAGCTTACCAAAGCGAAATGTGATATTGATTTTGATGTCTTATGAGAAAGAAATATAAAGTCGGCTACAGAATTAATATATTAAAAGAAGAAAAGGAGCTGGGGGAGGGAGGGGGGTGGGGGGGGCGAGTACGATTATTTGGAACTCGAGAGTACTTAGAACGACTATGGTTTTGAAAAGGGAGAATAGTTAATAAATTTATTTAAGTACGAAAGGAAAATCTGTCAAGAATATCGAGGTTGGGAAAAATTTAGAGTTTTCCTATAGAACAGTGTGTGTAGCCGAAGATCAGTAAAAGAGGAAAAATGTACAGTTTCTTTTAATATGAAAAGTATTTTCTGTGTTTGAGTTGATAACTCTTAATTACAAAATTCATTACAAGTTTAAGCAACTGATAGTGCTTTTGGCAAACGCAAGTTGCAGATTAATAAATGAGTACACGAATAACTGAATAATTAATTGTATATGTTTGTATTTGTATGCGAATTGTAAGAAATTAACATCGTGTTTTACCCCGCTTCTTATTGTTGTACATTATCAGGGATGATTACAAACTTTAAATTTTCCGTATTTCTCAAACTGCATTGGGCATAAAATACACGTAGGGTTTTTTAGACGAGCTTTCGGAAACTTCATGCCTTAAAATGTTCTTAGACGTTTGCAAAAGAAAACCCCAGAATTTTAAAATTTGTTCTAACTCTTATTTACATATTATTGATGTACTAGTTACGGCATACGGCGTCTAGATGAGAAATTATGGAAGGAAAGTTATATAAAGATACAAAAAGGGCAAAACTTCCAGAATGACATAAACAGACCATTTTTTATCAACTGACTAAAGTTTGTATGTTTTTAGTGTCCAGTTCAAGCCTTCTCGATTTTACTCTTGGCTTTTACTATGTTTAAGGTTTGGGGTTTATAAGCTGTGTTCTTATAGACGGACTACGCCGGACTACGCATAGAAGAGGGGCTTTTATTTTCACGCTATCTGTTTCATACAGCTGCTTTTGGGACCGAAAAATGTGTATTTCAGTCACCAGTGCTTTCTCTTCTCCACTCTGAGGAGTTTGTGCCCTCAATTTACCGTTAGGCCTACGAAGTGGCTTATTTCACATGATCTTTCAATCGTGATTTGGATGATTGAAGACCGGCGAAATAGCAACAAGCTGCAAGGAGAGACAAACAATTTTGTGGTTTGTCTGACTAGTAGACCGCAAGCAGGCTGCACTCTTTTATCGTTTTTGCTTGAGCTACTAGAAAGCATTGAGTGAGTGCACTTCCATATACTGCCCATAGCTGTCTTGCAACTGGAATACAGCGTTGGTTTCCTAAGTGTTTTGCGGGGTTATTTTCAGTGTTACAGCGGACCGAGAAACCACATTTTTCAGCTAATGGGTTTTGTCAAACATTTAAAACTGTTCCTCTATCCGCCCATGGTTTTTATATTTATGAACGACTGATTGAATAACTTGTTTTTGTGGAAAACAATTCTACCTTGATTTAGTTTCTAAACAAAGGTCTGTCTGTCGAAAGAACAATTACTGAGAGCCACAGACCAACTGCTTGTCCGTCGCTTGTCACTAAAGGCTTTGCCTTGCGGTCAGAGTGGTTTTCTTGTTATTAAATGTGAACGATGACCCTGTATTCTAGCTGAAGACCGAAATGTTTTAAAGAGGCGCGACATTTGTTCCTTTGGTTTCTCTGCTGTGCTAGTTGTGGGTTTTTTTACTTAGTTAGTGGTTATTATTTTGGACGAGTGATGTCGTGTTTTGAGTACTTAAATGTCAGGTTGATCAATCATTCGGTTCACCATCGTAAACACATTAGCAATTCTTGTAGAAGGCAGACCAAATCTACTAGGCATTACAGTACCACGCTGTTCTGTCGAAGGTTACCACAACCTAGCTGAATTCCATATTCTCAACGTTCAGCTTCATTAATCTAAATTTGATTTTATTCTCGCTAAATCACATTAAATGAATGAATGCAAGGGTTTGGTTGTCGTGACGCCACGGGCACCATTATTTCCCGCCAACACAATGACAAGGGCGCACCGTGTAAGTTAATTGGGTCCTTATCAAAACCGCTGCAGAAGGAATTCGTATTATCCGTCGAGGTCTTTCTGAATCTGGGTTCCATTGTACGGAGGAAACTGACGACGAGGTATTAGTTTATGGGCAAGGTACATTCTTTACACTCACGAACAAGATGAAGGGTGACGCTGCCTGGAAAATAGATGTCTCTGGCTGTATTTGCTGTGAGCGCATAAGATATGGCAATCAAGTACATTCTGAAGTCAGATTGCCCCTTGTGTGACAATCGAATGTAACGAGGCGCCGTGAGGATGACGGGATTGATACTTCGGTAAACCTCGGATAGCTCGGACTCAAATCACTCGGATCTTCGAGGAAGTTTCGTGGTACCGTTTGATCTGTAGCGTTTTTGAAGTTAAAATTCGTTGGGTATCTCGGATTTCACATTTCGGATCTTCGGCTACCTTCGAAAAGTTTTCGTCATTTTCGATACTCTTCACAGTTTCTGACGTAAAACCTCAAACGATGCAGGATTTTTCATTCAAACAGAGCAATGGCTGGCTACGGCGCAGCTGTAAAGAAACCAATTTCCACTAAAACGTATTTATTATTACCAATGGTGTACAGTTAGGTAGTACATCGTCATGGTAGTATGTCATGGAATATCGTACAAAAGTGAAAGAATGCTCTATCCTTGTATAACTCCATACTGGTAGACCCAGTTGATAGTAACACTCAATGGTATTTTTACTACAGCCGTTCAAAATGATTACTTAGTTATTGTAGACAATGAGACAATAAGAACAATAAGAACAATGACATGCGTCATCAAGTTTACCCTTTGTTAATAGGTATTGTTTTAATAGATTTATTCAGTTACTGTTTTCATGAATATAAACGTGACGGACTAGTATCTCAACGTCATCTTCATCAATTTGGTGCCGTGATTAGGAACAGTCAGGTATTTCGTCATCGACACCCCATAGTAGAGAAAGAATGTAGAAACCTCTGGGCTAGAATGACCACCAGGTTGATATAGTCACTGAGTGGTGATTTTTATGAGACTCCTACCAATCGATAGCATAAACTTCACTTTTCCCGACAACCTGGTATTTCATTTGTTTGTTATAAACAAGAACAGAAACAGTTTACGTACTGCACGGTAACAGGCTACAACATTAACGCAGGTGCTATGATTTAAAAGTCCATCGCTTAGTTTATCGTAGGAGACTTACGTTGATATGTAATCACGTAATAAAATTACACGGTGTTCGTAATTTAGTACTGTTTGGTACATATCCTCGGGAGCAACAACTCCTTTGATTATTTGGGGTTTTTTAGAGGAACGGGGGTGTCCTAATAGCAGCTTCATATGTCTCAAACTAGAAGCGGAGTTTTCATTGAAGTGTATTTTTCATGCGTGGGGATCAGGTTCGAATGCGATTAGAAAACATAATCATACATTAAATAGGTGAACAACCGTAACCTAGTCTAAAACGTGAAGCCTCGAAAACCCTTATTGTAAACGACGGAAGGTCATGGTGATAAACAATGCTGGTGCTATCACCACTTTTGCAAGAGCAACTTAGATTTAACCCGTGCCAGGTAGACAGCTAATGCAAAGTATCATGGAGAAGAGAGGATTTGAAATATCAACGACTAAGGTCTAACTTTGAATGGGCTTTGGACAGATAGACGAACCGGATGGCAGTCTTTGGTTAAGTCACATGGCGCAGAGCAACTGGTCTCCAGTTGCTTTGAGTGCTATGTTCATGCCCACTGGTGGATGGTATCTAATTTGGCGAACAGAGAAATAGAGTATGTTAACATCGGAAGTCTCGTAGCTCAGTTGGTAGGGCACACGCCGCGCTAGAGTGGGTTACGGGTTCGATCCCCGGTGGTGAGATACTTTCTATTTCTCTAGTGTCTTTTCAGTTATGACATTTTCAAATCCTCTCATGTCGATGATACTTTCTTATGGAATAGTTATCATTATT
>JAAAKM020006971.1:114966010-114994633 GCA_010016025.2 Alatinidae sp. Z8VKAUB7J3
GACGATTTTTTAAGCTACGATACGAGTTAGTCTCCTTGACTATATATGGAGTAGAATTGGCAACAGTATACGGACAGTATACGGAAATACTCGTTTGTCAGCTACCAACCTATTCGCAATTGGTTCAAACTTACGTATTCACAGTTGGTAAGCTGTCATTTTCTATATACGGTAAAGTAGTAATACGTACCATTATCCAGCACTTTCGTATATAAGGACTATTGCGTTTCACTTGCCGTTTGTCCCTCTGACCAGGCAAGTCCGTTCCAACAAGTGGCAGACCATTGCATGGTTAGTCGTATTCATGTTTATACTCTGTTCAGCAAACGTATTTTACTAATTTATCTCGATAACTTCTTTGTTACTGTTAGGCACGATCAGTTGCAATGCAAAGTTCAGAACCGACTCATTTCGTAGGCCGCGTATTTGCTTGTTTTCTTGTGTACTCGCACGAATTTAGAAAAAGCGGAAGAAGATAGTTTGTTTCGCGGACGTCCTGGAAATCCTTGAAAGATCTCGTCGATGTTTCAAACTTGTTTCCGATACGCAATTATGCCAGGTTAAGGCCTTTTCTACGTGAAATTTGTAGTTTATTTTGTCGTTTTCGTATCTGATACTAATGAAACTTGTACTGTACTTCTGTATTTTGGCTTAGGCAAGCGACGCGGACTTAGTTTGTTAGTTGCTGCCCGTTTTGCCTGTTTTACCCGGTTAATGACCGTTGATGACCGTTTCAGCCCGTTAAGTCAATATTTTACATGCCCGTTTTGTTTTGCTTGTTTCAATGGAAATTGAATTTGATGCTAGTCGCGATAAAATTCAGAACTACCAGTTGTTTTTCGTGCCATTCCAAACTTTTAGCGCCGCTTTCACTCCAAGAATTTACGACTCCACTCGCGCCAGCCTTACAATAAAAACTTTGAATCTCAAATAATGAGTTTAACTGGCATGCTACTGTAAAACACTTTAATACGGGAATATTCTTGGAAGGATCTAGAATGCTGCTTTTCAGTTACAACATTTTCTTGTGAAAGCAACCGAACTCGGAGCAGCAGGAAGTGCTCATAACAAAGAGGAACTCTATTTGTGATTCTTGGAAAACTGTTGGCTGCATACCCTGTCAATGCCGTTTTCCTTGAAATAATCGTACCATGTGCCGTTTTACAAAATTTTCAAGGAAACCTGAGTGATAAAGGAATATCATCAGTCCTCAGATCACCACAAGTAGCAACTGTAAGCTCTATAAGAAGCTGTAAAGTTATAGATCGAGTGTCATAAAATTTGGAAATAGACATAATGTTTTCAGAAACATTCTGTACCAATAACAGCACCTAAAGAAATGCGTACCATGCTAAACTTTGATTTTAGTGCTCACGATCCCTGGAATGAAAGCCGTCCTTGCAATCTTCTCCTTACACATTGCTCCAGTTTACTATAATCATATATCAATGCAAATTCATATTATTCCTAAAATTCAATTGAGTGAGTTACACGAGTTTTTCACACTGTGAATATCGCTATTCACAGAAGACTCGCTAATTTGCGTTACTCGCTATGGTCTACCAAACTGATTCTTAGTGCTACTTTCGCACCCACGCCCTTTTCTACGATTTCTGTGCCACTGGGACTCTTACTAATAGTGGTGGCAGAGGTTAATGTCAGTTTGAGAGAGGGGCAGAGGACTAAGTCCTTCAATCAATACGTTAACATAAAGTATACTTTGCTCAAAGTATTTTCCAGCCTTCTCGCTGTCAAATGTTGGCGTTACCGGAGTCTCGTCAGGTACAATTTTTAAATATCTCCGCTTCCAGCGCTCCATAAACACCAACTGTCCCTTCCTGTAAGGTTTACGCATATCGCTGAATACTGTGTCTCCCGTCCACCGGAGACTGATGGAGATAGATTCAACTATAAGGAAAGTTTATAGCTCGTGCTTTTGTCAACGTTTTGTTCCTTGGTCAGATTTCTGTCTTAGATGCGACTGATATTGCGTCGGAAAGAGTTGAATTCCACCTTAGCTTTCTCGTAGCCAAGTGGGCATTGGCCCCCTAAATTTACTATCATCCCCCATTTCTTCTGTCAAGATTCAAGCATCATGCAAGTTGTAATATCAGCCCCCACCCTCAAATTCAAACTAGCCCCCAACGTACAGAATATACTGTAACGTGAGCGCCGCCGTCTGAAACTCTTCATACAGCATGCTATAGTAGAGACGCAATGCATTACACATACAATATATCATGAGTCTTTTCGATCCATTGGAGGAACTATTACTTCTCTCATAGTTCCTCAGTCACTCTCTTCATTTACAAAGTTACTTACATTTAGGTATACATAGAATTGACCAATCACAAACTAATTACAACATGGAAGAATTTCATTGGTTTAGAAGCATCAAGGAGTAGCTAGGCTTAGCGTGTTAGTAGTTTATTGGTTGTTAGTAAGAGGACAAATATTAGTGACAAGGGGAAGAGGAAATTACATTATTAGTTTACAAATTCTCTTTCATGACAAAATGTATATCTTATCGGGTCGAGCGTACTCGGACGTCTTTGACAGTTTTCCTCCACTCTTCCCGGTTCTGCAATGCTTTAGCAAGTTCTTCCTTTCTTAGGGTGGTATCCCCGTATATTTGCTCCATAAATGTTGTACGTGGACGACCTCTTGATCTTTTGCCGTGTTTGGGCTCCCGTAGCAATAGGTTATGTAACAGCTCTTCTGGTCTTTCTCCAAACATGTCCTATCAAAATCAATCCCTTACAGAATAGCCCCTCAAAATTTTCTAACTTGGCTAGAGGCCTGGACCCTAGGTAACCTAAAATACGTAAAGTGAAATAAATATCAAAGGGTGTAGATAGAAATTGTAAAGAATGCACAGGATTGTCGTAGAATGAGTCTGCTTAAGTTGTGTCGACTCAGGCGGAATATATAAGATAAACCATCCATAGTCTAAATAGTAAGCCATGCAACGTAGTGTACCACTTATACCGTAAGCAGTATGTACGCACCACTAATACAGAGTTAAGGCGGGGTTTAAAATTGCGTTTGTTTAAACGTACGTGTAATATTCTTATTATGCGTGATCTTCAACATACAGTAGACCCACATTCGACATTTTAAATTATTTTCTTGGTTACTTAGTTGGAAGTTTACGTGTTAAACTTTCCTATCAAGCTTCTCTCTAACTCGTAATTGGAAGGACTCCCTTTCTCTTAATCTGGATACTGTACGTTTGCTGTTGTTTTTTGCGTATGTTACTTGCGGACTTCACAATTATCTTTGGTATACCATATGCTAATAGTATTTGCAACAGCTTGCTTTTATGGATGGAATCAATGAAGTTCTTGAAGTCAATGAAGGCGAAATACACTGTTAGGTTTGTTTCCCCTTTGGCTCCTCTAATATTTTTCTAATGGTAAGTATCTACGAATGAGTGTTTTTTTCTCTCTGATTCCATTTTTGATTATATGTTGGTAATAAACATGTGAATCGTCAACCGACAAATAACCCTAGAGAAAACGACAAAAGGGAAACTATAGACAAAGTTTCATATGCTCAAGAACGTTTTCACGTCAACTTCAAATTGACTACTGGAAATTTGCTAAACTGAACTCTGTCTCCTACATTGCAGATATTAAACGGCAAATGGAAATGCAATCTATTACATTCTAACAAGGGGAAGTCGATTTTCAATGCAATTAAACACATCTATGGAGCAGAGACAATCAAATACGAGACGCAAGGGAGATGAAGTTCGCGTAAGAAAACCTAGTTGTATGCAATAGTAAGGGTTTTAAGAAAGGTAAAAATATGCATTGTCAAGAATCTATGATAAAAATCATCCTCTTATATGTTTGTACTAGTATCACGCTCAGAGCGATACCCCTTGCTGTTGTCAATCAGGGTGAGTTCACCAGATTTTCTTGGTATTGGTATGATCACCTGTACAATCCTTCGATGTGGAAGCTGTTCATCCGAGTGGGTAAAGTTTGTGAAATCCAGTAACACTGTAACAGACCTTCGACTGGGAAGTGTTTTCTGAGTTTGTAACATGCCATCTTCATCATGACTTTTTCAGGGTCATTTTCTTTACGGCTTTTTTATATTCTTTAGCGCTTAAGTCACCATTATCGATGAGCCGTTGAGCCAAAGAATTGGTTCGACGATATCGTCTTTGTCTTCTTCTTCACCAGGCTCTCCTGTGTATTTTAAAAATGGTAAAACCGGTCTAGATTGTGACCGTAGATTGTAAAGTTGAAATCGAGTAACCTTTTATCTTTGGCGTCGTTGAAATAGCAGGTGAGAGAACATACAACAAATAATTTTCAACAAAATAACATACCAAGAAAATATTTGCTTTTACCATGCCATAGGGGCTGAAGGTGAGCACTTAACCCTATCTTACATGGGGGGGGCTAGTAGGCCCGCGGCTACACATTTCAGCTCATAACTTTTAAGAGGCTGGCACGATTGACACGAAACTTGGTGACTGCTCTTACTACTACCACCACAACCAACACCACCACTACTACTACTACTACCACTACTTCTTCTTCTTCTACTACTACTATTACTACTACTACTACTACTACTACCACTACTTCTTCTTCTTCTACTACTACTATTACTACTACTACTACTACTACTACTACTACTACTACTACTATTACTACTACTACTACTACTACCTTTACTACTACTACTACTACTACTACTATTATTACTACTACTACTACTACTACTACTACTACTACCTTTACTACTACTACTACTGTTTATACTACTACTATACTACTAGCATAAAATGATTTATTTATCAAATCTTTCTTTTCTACTACTACTACTACTACTATTACTACGACCACAACTACTGGTAAACCTTTCAGACCTGCATTAAATGCTGTTAAGATATTAAAGAGCTAATATCCTAATAAATGTTGACTAGTCAATTTGAATTTAATAACTCCTGTTTATATTTTCTGGTTAAATGTTTCTTAAACGAGGTACTTGCTGCCAGTAATCCACATCTCTGCGTGTGCACTAAAGCGACTTCGAGATTTTGTCTTGATTGATAACAGAGTCCGAATCAAGACTCGTATAGCTATCTCGCAACCTCTCAATCAAAGACTTCTAAGTGAGCAGTTGGCCCGATTTTGAAACTACCCGAACTAAACAGCCAAACCAGTTCATATAGATGGTCTGGTTAAACCTCCAAACAGGCTCAAGAAAGGGCATCTGGGCGGTTCAAGGGCAACGCCACTCAATTTAGGCTCAGGGGCAGAGAAGCAAGCCATAAGAAAGGTTCAACCGCCCATTAGGACTGCCTTTCAAGGACCATAGAAAGAATCTGTCGTCAATGAGAACAGATACTACATCCATTCACTACCAAAAGGCCGAGAATCGAAGACCCTTGTAGCTGTCTTGTGCACCTTAGAATACCATGTTATGCTCAAAGCCACCCAGCATTCCACAATACAGTTCTGATGTGACTCGAGGACAAACTTTACTCTGTGGCCGAAGTTAAATGTTATTTTTGTATACTTTGTTTACAAGTGTACTGTACTGTAAAGGCAAGGGAAAGAAATAGAAAGAATAGAGCTGATGTGAGAGATATTGGTCCACTTTAGGCGTGAAAAAATTCAAGATCTATGCACGTTGAAAACCAACCAAAAATTTTCACAGCTGCCTAAGGAAATAAAACTCCATTTATAGAAATATTTGTGAGAGCATAAAATCATGTCCATATGAAAATAAATTTTTAAAGGCCACGGCTCATTTTAGATGGAACAAATTAAGCAGGTAAGACTTGGGTACAATACTATTCAATTGTACTGCACATATACCAGTTGAGTATTGATGTGCGCTTGCAGTGCTCCTGGAAAAAGTGGTGTTTCAGTGGAGGCTTAAAAGTTTCAAGAGTGTTACACTTCCTAATTATTATTAGGAGTTTATGCCACAAATTAGGTGCTGCATTTGTGAACGCTCTGTCGCGATATGACTTGGTCCTGCTTTTTTATTCATTAAGTAAAATTTTTACTTCTACTGAAACGTGCTTCGAATTAAATGGCATTATAGAGGAACACAGGGAAGTTACCAATTTACATTACTTTTTTTAGATCCTTGGACCAAATCCAACGTATTACCTTGGGGTACAAATTTTCCAACAGTTTGAAGTCTGAGTGGAAGCTCTCCTTGGAAAACCTTTCCGATGAAATCATTTCCCGAGTCGACAGGAGTCTTAAGTCTTTGCACCACAAGATAAAGGCATTATAAAATTTTTGTTTGGTATCATTTGAGCCTGAGGGTGATTCTAAAAATATTCTTATATTTTAAGGATTTTGAGCCTCGCGACTCTTATAAAAAGAATTCTTATAAAAAAGAAACAGTGTACTGTTAGATGAATGCAGTGCTCTAAAGGGCCAATATGGCAATCACAGCTCAGAGAAGTAAGATGATGAAAATCCCTTTAAGCACCTGAAGGTAAGAGTCACAAGTTTGATTATAATCCGTTGCTTGACAGGAAGCCAGTGAACACATTTAATGGCAGGATTAATGTGGTCATATTTCTTGGCAAGAGTAAGTATCCGAGTGGCTATTTTATAAACAAGGTGAAGAAGCTGTATCTGGTAGTCAGGAATACCATAAAGAAGAAAGTTACCATTACCCAGATGTGAGCTAATGAAGGTATGAATCAGTTTTTGAGAAGCTGCTTCTGTGAGATATTTTCTGATCTGACTTTTTGTTGACAATTACATGGTTTTACCAGGGCAGAGACATGAGGTGGAAGTTTCATATTGTGATCGAATGGAGCTCCGCGATTACGAGCAGTGGGTGTTTAATGTTGCAATCCCAATATGGGCTGAGTTTATAGTAGCTTTATCCTTTTGTTTTGAAGGAGTTATAGGCACAACCTCTGTCTTTGCCTCATTCAACTGAAGCTTGTTATCTCGCATCCAAGCTCGAATACCAGCAAATTACGAGCTAAACTCACAATAAAACTGTTCGTAACAGTTCCTTTCAAAAAGAATAAAACTAAACACTGTACAACGATCAACCAAAGGCTGATGTTAGGGATATGTCGCACGTACCAGACAAACCTTCAAATTAACTTGTAGATATTACTTGTGAAAAATTTGATAGCTAGTACTTTTTTGAATGTAAAATTATGGATAATAAAAAATACACGCTAAAATCGTTGCTTATCCGACCCCGCTAGAAGCTTATCCGCCCTTATCCGACCCCGACCGCCCTTATCCGACCCTGCCCTTATCCGACCCCGCCCTTATCCGACTCCACTAGAAGCCTACACTTCCATATTACTAAGAGAGGAAGATATTTAGTTCATAAGTAGAACAAAATCTGAATACTGCCTTGAGTAACGGATTTTTTCTGCTAAACATTTTCGTCAGACACTGGTCAACGTAATCGTATGAAGTCAACAGTTGCTGTCACCACTGTTTGGCAAAAGCGCTTATCCAAATCTGATAATCAATGCAATATACCGGCAGATATCTACTAACTCGGAATACAGGAGCGGCGCCACCAAATCAAAATTGGGGGTAATGGGATGGCTGAAATATTTAAAAAAGGTTTCGCTTTTTTATTCCAATCAAGCATCAAAGGAGATTTGTATCTTTGGCGTTCTGACTTTATATAGGACTTTATTTCTTCCCTTCTTTCTTGTTTCAATAGTTTCTTTGTTTTCGTTCCCAGAGAATGACATTACTTAGCAAAAAGGGGAGGTGGTCCATCCCAAGTGGCTAAGATCGCAAAACTGTACAATCGATCCTTATTTAAATAAATAGTAACCATTAAAGCAATCAATACTTTGAAAGCACAAAATTTTGAAAGAAAAGAACAAATTAAAATCTGTACTTAAAATAGATGAAAAAACCTATTAAACTATTGCAAAGACTTCAGAAGTCATGCTACTTTTTAAAGCTTTCAGGATAAGACAACATCCGATTCTCAAGGGGTATCTAAACGCATACCAAATTTCCATTATCAATTGTTACAAAACGTTTAGAACGTATGTAGTAAATTGTGCATATACCTCCTTTTGACTACTTATAAACTTCTAAATTTGTAATTGTCAGTTATTGGAGATGGATCACAGCAAATATTTATATTATAGTTTTAAAATGTAGTCATACACTCTTGTCAGCTATAATTCGGAAATAAAATCTATCCCCGAATACCGAAACTGTTGCCGCTTGAAATGTACATCAAATCAACCCTTTAACAGACGTTCTGTTCAGAGTAAGGCTCATGGTATCATCATCATAACCAAACTTTTTCAAAGTCAAGCTCATTTAATATTAAGGTAAGATTAAGACCAAAATGAGTGCAGTCAAAGAACCATAACCGTTTACAAAGCAGTAACAGTATTTGTGCCTAAAGGCATGTATAACTAAATTTAGTCAAGCTATATACAGCGATGCCTTCAACTGCAATCTTAAAAGCATAATTGCTGTATTAAAGATTATACTATTCTTAAGAAGATTGTCACCAGCCATCAGTCCTTTAGCGACTGCACTGATGATGATGTTAAAGAATGTTTTCTTTAGAAATTTCTGGGTATGGTGATACAAACATATTCCAGTTTTAGTTTCTTCTTCTGATACATTTTAATTTCGAGATCAGTTGCATTATGAATACACAAAACAAGTACATATGTTTACCAATAGAGAATTGCTACGGCTTTGTTTTCCTGGACAGAATTTTTCATGCACCATTCCCTTGTGTTTCCGTAAGACAGCATTAGACGTCCGTTACTAATTTTGTAAATATCTATAAAACATATTATTTTACTTACTTTATTCTAGAGTTATTTTAGAGAATTAACAAAAGAAAAAATGTTAGAATACTTCTCTGATTTGTCTCGCAATGGATCGTTCTTCTTGGTCAACCATAACAGATAGCACTCTTTGCATTTAACAATTGCGCCACCTGTTTGTGAGCACTGTAGAAAATTTTTATTCCATGCATCAGAAGTAAGCTGCACTAAACATATTTTATGTTCATCTACCAGAAAAATGATGTCCTCTCCGAACTCGTTAGAATACTTTTAGTTCTTCAACTTATAGCACAGGAAGCGGATAACGCTGGACTTGCCGGCATTTGCCCGTAAGAATTACCTTCACTAGCCTGAGTTAACTGAAATAACGTCTAGTTTTAGCCCGTGAAATATGGATTCAAAACAAATTCGACTGCGAACGTCCTACATTGCTATTTAGTCTTTATAATTAGAGAAATAAATAATTATTACCATACTGCCACTTCTTCGACATGATACGTAGGGATCCTACAAATTACATAGGTGGTATCTCTGGCATATAACTGTGAACAGTAAATCCTAAACGACTGTCTTGTACTTCCTTTTGGATGTTCACAATATGCATTACTGCAAATGAACAGTTTAAGAAGCAACAATACACTTCTTATCAATGACAAAAGCAAGTAGCTTGGACACCAATGAGTATAAAAATACAAATGTAAGAATCGCTCCCCCTCTCCCATTTTCTAGTTGATTGTTAATATCTTATTGTCTGTATGTTTTGGTTTGTTTTTCTTCCTTGTCATTGATTCCCCCCTCTTGTTGTCCATCCAAAAATCTTCTAATAGCTTAATGGCTTAACAAATTTAGTGTAAGAGCTGTTATGGAACAGGAATTGGAACAGGTAGTGCATGGTTTTCCCCTGTCCTTTGCAACTCCATTTTAAAATATGTGTATTGTACCATGTACGTTTTTTTGAAGTATCACCAAGAAAAGAGGGCTCGAAATATCAGACATACAAAATACACAAACTTTTTTATAAGCAACTTGGAATTTTAACCAGAAGACAAGTTATTTAATTTTCAGGCTAAAGATAGTACTGAAGTTCCTTAATTGTTTGCTTAATTTTCAAATTGCTCTACAATACTTAGAGGGATATGAAAAAAGAAAATCAGAAAGAAAATAAACTGTTAAAGTTTAAGTGTAATAAAGTTTTCTCCTTGCAAGTAAAAAGGTATTAACCATAGAGAGATATAATTGACAGTTCAGAACTTCATGAAATCAAACCATTTTCTGTCATTAAAAGTGGGAATTTATCAGTTGTTTTTTATTGCTTAAATGCAAAGTTGGGAAAATGCCACTAGTACTGGAGTTGCTTTATTTTTCAAATTCGGGTACAGTTGCTTATAAGCGAGTTGGTTAAAAAAACGTGTATGTCATTACTTTTGACCCGACGTTTGACCCATGTATTCGAGGCGTGTATTTTGCTGACTATGCTAGGTGACCCAAGATGTTTACATCCTCAATTCACTAGGCGCCACATTAGCTCTCGATCTTTTACCGTTTAACATCGACATTCATCTCAATGCTATTGGTAACCGGCTTCCCTGCGCCATGTGACGTGACTGGGAAGGACGACTTTCCGACACGTCATATTTTCTAAAGCCCATTGAAAGTTACAAAGTAATTGACTAGCATCTCTGTTGGTATTGCAGTTCTTCCATGTTTCTGTATCTTTCATTAGCATTAAGCACTTGGTTGCAGTCTTGCAATATTTATACGCATGCTGATTTCAGTTGGCCTCCCTTTCCATTTCTTCCTGTCCAACTTTTCCAAAAGACTGAGATGCTCCGAATCTTTTTCCTTCAGATGACCGAGGAAGGAGACACATAAAATGGTTATAGATCATAGTTATGGCTTCAAGCATAGCATATGATCCGATTACAAGGAAGAACCTACTTCTTCTTCTTCTTCTTTTTCTTTTTCTTACTCTTCTTCTTCTTCTTCTTCTTCTCCTAGCTTATCCCGCTGTTTGCGGCGTCGCTGCGGCAAAATGTCCTTGATTTGCACTTAACAGAAGGAACTATACAAATTGAAAAAAGAACCAGTAAACAATGACATCTCACAAACATCTAGCTACCTCAAGCCTTGGTTTTCCACAACTTTACTGCAACACATTTGTTTACTGTAAAAATGTTTTTCAAGTACCACTTGAAATATGCTTACTCAAAGTAAGCTGTCACTCCTTCTTCTTCTTCTTCTTCTTCTTCTTCTTCTTCTTCTTCTTCTTCTTCTTCTTCTTCTTCTTCTCTTCTTCTTCTTTGTCTTAGTTGTGTCATATAAGTTAATAAACATAAGTGTCCTTACATTTTAATTATGATTTTTTCATTCTCTGGGTGGGCTCGTAAAGTGTACGTACAAGTACCCGTGTAGGTATCTACAGCTCAAAGTAGTAAGCTGATAGTCGTAGAAGCCGTACATCGCGTACAGACTGCCACTGATATTGATTTTCAGCGAAACTTTATATTTCGGGTTGAGGAACACTTCTCAACAGCACTTAGCTTAGGGCTAGGCCTACTATATATACTAAACTATACTGCATATTTATTCCCAACATTGACCTATTGTCGCGATTTTGTAAATAATTTTAAGTCTACTATTAGCTAATTGACTCTGCTATATAGTCAATATGCCAAGAAATGACGTTTGTCGCTCCACGTAAATAACTTTCGGGACTTACTTAATTTAATTGTCCCTCGGGTTTCTCATTACGGCATGTCTCATCACCAAATGTAGCATTGTGGACTAGACTGCTTCATTCTCTTTGCGTCTCCAGCTAATTTTAGCCTTGCGAATCCACTCTTAGTTCCCTACACGGTGTTATCCTGGTCCAATGCAATTTAAATCGAACCTCTCTGATAGTTTCATGCCCTCCATTCACAGCCATTTTGTGCACCACGTTCCGATAGTTGTTAATAGAGCCTCGTATCCAATATGACGCTTCACTTTCACAACAAATATGGCTGCCCTCTATACTTGGGAGGAACAGATCGATAAGCCTTTAGTCAGATTCACATTGCCCCAAGCTCAGCAGCTAGCCCGTCCAAAACTGGGAGTAAAAGTCCCTTTAACAGATGCGCCGTAGTATTCGCAAGTTTCTTGATAGCCTATTCGATGAGGGCGAACGCGTCTCCGTGTTAGTTACGGTGGACAGGATTCTGACAAGATTGATCACTCTTCCGACTGTCTCTTCCATTGAGGGTGGAGGGCCATCAGTATAATTAAGCCTACTATTAGCATCCAAAATACGAGTTTACTCCACCAGGAGTGCAAGAGAGCAAGATAGATTGGTAACCAGGGCCAGAAAGATAAGCTTACATATGTTGGTCTCATGTGACAAATAAATGAATTTGAATAAAAGGGGTCCCAGGAATCTAAAAATCGTCTTAGATGTAATATGTACAACGGTACCAGGATTTCAGTTATGATCACATCTTGAATGAACAACCAATAGACACTTAGATTGACCGAGGAAAATTATCAGATTCCATCTCAAGGAAAAGTTCGCAGCGGAACCTTATTAAGAACTAACCAATAAAGTTTAACATCGAGAAGAGAGGATTTGAAATGTCAAATTTGAAAAGAACACTGTTCTTTTCAAAAATAACAGTTTAAAATCCTAAGGAAGACGCACTTTTATTCCGTTTTCGAGCTATTGACTTATGCTACAAAAAACAACTGTTTCTTCTGAGTTTGTACAGCAATTAGCCTGTAATCAAATTGGCAACGAAATATGCGGAACCAAAAAGGACATAAACTTAAGAGTTTAATCCACATCGGCTACCATGCTTGCCTGGTCATAACGATAAGTTTGGGAAGTGAAGTACAATGGTCGTGCAACGGCTATGAAACTCGTGTATAACGGTAGGTTCTAAAATTGACCGTATTTAGTACATGGTAGCCTATCCACTGCGAATACCCTAGGTTAGTTGTCGACAAGGTGCCTATTTCCGTATTTGTCCGTATCCTTACTGCCTAAACTATTCCCTATTTTGCCAAGGACACCAAATTATACCATAGCTTGAAAAATCATTGCGTACGTTATCGCATAGAATAGTTTGTCACCTAAGATGACCTTTACGTTAAAATAAGCTACACTTACAAGGCCACGCACAAAAAAACTACGTACCCTTACCTAAAAATGACGAATTGATATCCTTTCTTTTCTAGGTCAAAGTGAATTGCAAGTTATCCTTAAATTCTAAACAGTTTACCATGACTGGGTTAAAATTGGCTATGTGGAAGTAGATTATTTTGTCTTCAATGCAGTTCTAATCCTGAAAGTGTTCTTTATAATGACACCAGGAAACTTGCAGCAACCTGTCTTAGGGACCATCGCTCATTGCGTCATGTTGATGACACGTCTAGTCCGGTAATAATGTCATTGTTTCCCCGTATCATCCCCGTGTCTTGGCCACGGACTGGTGATCACTGCCCGTAGTTCGCAATTCAAAGCTGCCCGTTAAATGAAGAGGTTAAATGCAGAGTTTGATATGAATTTTTGCTGGGACTTTGATTTTGCACCCAAATTTCATAGCTGGCCTTAACAGCAAGGTGGCCGCAAGGACCGAGGTGCCTGAATTAGGAAATTCTACTGGTAATTCCATAAGCACTACTGAATACCAATATAAGCTGAATTTAATTCTGGGTTACCACATGCTCCGACTTCCTATGGATCATAACCTTTGCACAGGTACCAAACATTTGGCAGAGTACCATCGCTATACCCAATGTTACACAAATTTCCAGGACAATTGCAGTATGTTCAACCATACCATTGATTATAAATATCCGTCTAATATTCCAAAATCATGATGTCTAATTATTGTGTAACAACATAAGTCGATTGAACATTTTATGTTTTACTTACAATAATTAATTACTTTAACTAGGGAACTTTTCATCATTTTGGCAAACATCATATCATTACTAGCACTTATTTACTTATATATTTATATATTGAAAAATTTAAACAAAATTTAATGTTCAGACTTTAAATCTTAATACTAACACAATGTTACTGGATAAGGAATGGTTCTAGAGACGAAGAGAGAAGATGAAGAAGACTTCTAGTTGTCATTAGGTTTGGCCATAAGTATTAGTTTGATCCAGTTCCTTTTATATTGACCAAAGTCTTAGGGAGGGGAGAGTGTCAGACTCCTGAACAATAAGTAGGTGGACATTGTACAAAAACTTACCATTTATAGATAAAAACACCGTGATGACGTTGTAAAATGTAAAATAATTTTGAGTCAGCTGTGTTATCCTAGTTATCCTTTGATGTGATCACTCCAAGCTGTTTTGGGATGTAATTGTGGACAGTTAATTAGAAATAATCAACGTACTTCGCGAGCAGACTTCAGTTGTAGTTGATTTCTAGTGAATTTATATATCTTGACGATGGGTTGAAAATTACCTCTGAACCTGAAATACAATGGATCTTTTCGTAACATTAACATTAACATATCTCTTGATACACAATAAATTAGATGCAAATTATAATCTTTCCGCAAAAGAGAGTATGAAAGTTAGAGCAATAAAACACTACAGCATGATGCTTCAGTCGGTTTAAACCATGACTAAATCAAAACATTCGACTATGATTTCCGTAAGGCAACTAAACACCTGATAAACAGAAATTAGATTAAAGCGAAAATCTATCCAAAAAACGTCGTATACAAAATAGAGCATTAAAAAAAGAAGGAGAGATGTAACAGCCTTCTTCAGCTATCTCTAAATAAAAAAATTCGCCTATCCCTTTCCCTAATTCACCTCAACTCTTGATACACAAAGATTACATCGAAATTAGAGCCTTTCGGCAAAAAAGATCAATCGAAAAAGCAAAGCATTAAAAGACCACAGCAGGATTTATGAGTCGTTTTGAGCTATATCTAAATCGAAACACGCGACTATGCTTTTCGGTAATAAACCTCAACTCTTGATACACATGGATTAGATTGAGGTTAGAACCTTTCCGCAAAAATAAACTATAAAAAGTAATGCATTAAAAACCAAAGCAGGATATATCAGTCGTTGTGATAGATATCTAAATCGAAAAACTCGACTATGCTTTTCGGTAATAAACCTCAACTCTTGATACACAAGGATTAGATTGAAATTAGAATCTGTCCGCAAAAATAAACTCTAAAAAGTAATGCATTAACAACCAAAGCAGGATGGATGAGTCGTTTTGAGCTCTATCTAAATCAAACACTCGACTAACCTTTTCAATAATAAACCTCAACTCTTGATACACATGGATTAGGTTGAAATCGGAACCTTTCCGCAAAAATAAACTCTAAAAAGTAACGCATTAAAAATGAAAGCTGGATAAATGAGTCGTTTTGAGTGATATCTAAATCAAATCATTCGACTATGTTTTCGGTAATAAACCTCAACTATTAATACACAAGGATCAGATTAAAATTAGAATCTTTCCGCTAAAAAAAACTCTAAAAAGGAAAGCATTAAAAACCAAAGCAGGATGTATGAGTCGTTTTGAGCACTATCTAAATCAAACACTCCGCTATGTTTTTCGGTAATAAACCTCAACTCTTGATACACAAGGAATAGATTGAAATTAGAATCTTTCCGTAAAAATTAAATTTTATAATGTAATGCATTAAAAACCAAAGCAGGATGTATGAGTCTTTTTGAACGATATATATATCAAACACTCGACTATGCTTTTAGGTAATAAAACTCAACTCTTGATACACATAGATTCGATTGAAATTAAAATCTTTCCGCAAAAATCAACTCTAAAAAGTAATGCATTGAAAAGACCAAAGCAGGATGTATGAGTCGCTTTGAGCGATATCTAAATCAAACACTCGACTATGCTTTTAGGTAATAAACCTCAACTCTTGATACACAACGATCAGATTGAAATTAGAATCTTTCCGCAAAAATGAACTCTAAAAAGGAAAGCATTAAAAAGACCAAAGTAGTTTGTATGACTCTTTTTAGCCTATATTTAATAGAAAACACTCGACTATGCTTTTCGGTAATAAAACTCATCTCTTGATGCACATGGATTAGATTGAAATTAAAATCTTTCCGCAAAAATAAACTCTAAAAAGTAAAGCATCAAAAAGACCAAAGTAGGTTGTATGACCTTTTTAACAAATATTTAAATCAAAACACTCGACTATGCTTTTCGGTAAAAATAATCAACTCTTGATAAACATGGATCAGATTGAAATTAGAATCTTTCCGCAAAAATAAACTCTAAATAGTAATGCATTAAAAACCAAAGCAGGATGTATGAGTCGTTTTGAGCTCTATCTAAATCAAACACTCCACTGTGCTTTTCATTAATAAACCTCAACTCTTGATACACAAGGATTAGATTGAAATTAGAATCCTTCGGCAAAAATAAGCTCTAAAAAGTAATGCATTAAAAATAAAAGCTGGATAAATGAGTCGTTTTGAGATGTATCTAAATCAAAACATTCCCCTATGTATTTCCATGATTCACCTCAACTCTTGATACACAAGGATTAGATTAAAATTAGAATCTTTCAACAAAACATCGTCTAAAAAGTAATGCATTAAAGCACCACAGACGGATCTATCAGTCTTTTTCAGCTATGTCTAAATTTAGACATTCGACAACTATTTTTAGTAATTTAACTAATGTCTTGATAGACATCAATTTGATTCAAATCAAAATCATTCCGCGAAAATAAACTCTAAAAAGTAATGCATTAAAAACCAAAACAGGATGTATGAGTCTTTTTGAACGATATATATATATCAAACACTCGACTATGCTTTTAGGTAATAAAACTCAACTCTTGATACACATAGATTCGATTGAAATTAAAATCTTTCCGCAAAAATCAACTCTAAAAAGTAATGCATTGAAAAGACCAAAGCAGGATGTATGAGTCGTTTTGAGCGATATCTAAATCAAACACTCGACTATGCTTTTAGGTAATAAACCTCAACACTTGATACACAAGAATAAGAGTGAAATTAGAATCTTTCGGCAAAAATAAACTCTAAAAAGTAATGCATTAACAATCAAAGAAGGATGTATGAGTCTTTTTGAGCTATATCTAAATCAAAAACTCGACTATGCTTTTCGGTAATAAACCTCAACTCTTGATACACAAGGAATAGATTGAAATTAGAATCTTTCCGTAAAAATTAAATTTTATAATGTAATGCATTAAAAACCAAAGCAGGATGTATGAGTCTTTTTGAGCTATATCTAAATCAAAGACACGACTATCCTTTTCGATAATAAACCTCGACTTTTGATACACAAGGATTAGATTGAAATTAGAATCTGTCCGCAAAAATAAACTCTAAAAAGTAATGCATTAAAAATCAAAGAAGGATGTATGAGTCTTTTTGAGCTATATCTAAATCAAAAACTCGACTATGCTTTTCGGTAATAAATCTCAACTCTAGATACACATGGATTAGATTGAAATCGGAACCTTTCCGCAAATATAGACTCTAAAAGGCAATGCAGTAAAAACCAAAACAGGAAGTATGGGTCCTATTCAGCTATTTCTAAATCAAAAGATTCACCAATGCTTTTTCCGTAATTCACCTCAACTCTTGATACATAAGGATCAGATTGAAATTAGAATCTTTCCACAAAACATCGTCTAAAAAGTAAAACATTAAAGCACCAGAGAAAGAAATACCAGTCTTTCTCAACTATGTCTAAATTTAGACATTTGACAATTATTTTCAGTACTTTAACTGATGTCTTGATAGACATCAATTCGATTCAAATCAATATCATTCCGCGAAAATAAACTCTAAAAAGTAATGCATTAAAAACCAAAGCAGGATGTATGAGTCGTTTTGAGCACTATCTAAATCAAACACTCCGCTATGTTTTTCGGTAATTTAAATATATTATATAAATACATATTATAAAATATATATATGTATGTATATATATATATATATATATATATATATATAGAAATATCATATATGTTATTTAATATATTTAAATATTTTAACATCTGAGCTTTGATTTTTAAGGAAATTTCTTGCATTAATGAACATTAAGGTTTTATAGTGTTTATGCAACTTATCGCGTTGTAATTTTTTTTCTTTGCCTAATGATTGCCTTAAGTTTACATAGTTAATAAAATTGATGGTACATATTTATTATGAAATATATTATTACCTTAAGCTTAGTGGGTGGGAAGGCACCTAAATAGTTTTAGGTGTCCGAGGCATGAAAAGGTAGGGAACCCCAGTTTTAAAGGGTTGCAGGTTACCTACAATCACTTGATTGATAACTTGAGCGCATTTACCTATTTACGTTGTAAAGTAAAAGTTTAGCAATGCTAGGAGGCCCTTGGATCTTTAAACTATCACAATTTTCTCAAATCATTTTAATCGGATTTTTACTCAGAACTTGTTGAATTTCTTCGAAAACTCCTAAATTTGTTCTTTAACCACGCGCGGAAACTTTAAAAATGTGGAAACGTAAATTTTTACCATATATAGTATGCAAAGAATGAGATTATAACTATGCATCCGCTGAGAAAAACTCTTTGTGCACTGAAAATGTACCAATAAATTTGCAATAAAGTCACAAAATTATAGCATAATAGCTAAGACGGTTACGGTGTTATGAACACTTTTCCTCGCTGAAGGGCCTCCTAGGCCCTTTCCTCCCGACACCCTGCCGTCTTTGCCGAACTTAAGTACCTGTCCTGCCAGCTGTTATGTAAGTAGGCCGTTATTATTCCATATGAACTTGTGCCATTATTTGAAATTTCCTGGACATCTCATTCGGAATGGTCTCGATGCTTGCTTTTATGCTAGAGGCTTAATAAAGGATTTCACTACGGCAGAGATGAATCAGCTATGGAAATTCCAGGATTCAAGCATGATCAGCCATCTCTTATAAAACCGTTAATGTGGTGTTACATGCATTGTTTTAAGTGGGACTTTGTTGGTTGATTGATTTCTATTTCGTAATCGTTATGAATAGACATTAAAGAAACAAAAAATATGCCATCTTCAGGACTCTAATAGGTGACCCACGTACTGACTGAGGGTCAGATGGGCAGGCCTTCCTTGGTTAAGTCACATGGCGCAGAGAAGCCGGTCTTCATTTGCGTTGAGCTAGAGGTCGACTCTCGCTGATGGATGATCAGGAGCTAATGTGCCGACTAGACAAACAGAGTATGTTAACATCTGGGAACACCGAGCTCAGTCGGTGAAGCACATGCCACGTGTGCGTGGCTCACGGGTTCGAGTCCCGATGGTGTCCTATTTTTTTCTCGTATCAGTTTAAATCTGTTATTTCAAGTCTTCTCTTCGCGACTATATTTCTTAAGGTGACAGACATTTTGTTATTTTTTAATTTCCTTAGGTTCATGCAAATTTCTCAGAAATTGAGAATGAAGCCCAGAAAATAGAGAAAATGAAGGAGGGTACCGATCTAGGGATAAAACAGACAGAGGAGCAAGTTGCAGTGTCATTGCAGTACAAGAGCAAGGTTGAGCAAGAGAAAATGAAGAATTTAGATCCTTCCAAACGAGAGCAAATGGAGAGGCTGGGTATGGGAATCAGTGGGGTGAGAAGGTTAGTATATTTTTAGCTTCCATATTTATTCAATTAACGTTTAAAAAGTCGTTAGTGGTACGAATTTTGAATATTGCGTCGAGCAACAGATTCCCTTTTGCTAAACGATTTAGCCATACATCGGTCACAGCAATCGTATGGAGTAAAGTAAGAAAGCTGTTAGCGAAGAATTTGTAGGAAGCGAGAGGACCTAAGAAACACGTACCTGAGCGACTCATTTTCTGCCCCTCTTTTGTCGACAGAGCATCGATTTCTTTGTTTTGATGAATGCGGCTCCTAAAGCTGCAAAACGGCATAGAGATCGTGATTTAGCCAAAGTCCATGTATGGCCAAAGTCCATGTACTTTACAAAGACCCTGATTTAGCTAACAACCTAAACAAATCCTCTTGGTAGTTTTCAGGAATTATTGACTTTTCAAGCAAATGCTGTCCAATTCCCGAGTATGTTTTGAGATCCGTTGCCTTGGTTTTGTTTGGACGACTCGGTAAAATTTTCGAAACTACAGTTAACACCTCACTGTACGTCGCGTAGCGCGAAGGCGTTGAGTTCCGCACTGCGTCGAGCTTAGCATTGATACTTTTAATTTATTCGTTTCCTTACTTACTTGTTTATTTGTTGTTTGCAACGATGTTTGTAACAATTGCAATAGCGTTAAGTCAACAAATATAAAATATGCAGTTTGAATGTAAGTCCTCATAAAAGCAAGATACGCAATAAAGGCTTTAATTACAAATAACATAAGAAAAGGTCCTAGTAAAGAAAGCTTTTTTAAAGCATAAGACATTGAATAGAAGGCATTGTCAATTGCTTTGATACTACCTTGACATTGACAACCGTGTTGTTATCATAACTTGAAACGTCTTTTGGTTTTTATCACCACGTCAATGTAGAAGTCATGATCATCACAAGATTAAGTAAGTTACAAGGCATAGTTTGCAAGGGGGTCTGGACCCCCACCTAGAAAAATCAACTCCCACCTACAAAGACAACTCCCACCACTCTATAGGCCAACCCCCACCTGGAAGAAATTTTTTGGTATAAATTTCCAAGACTTCAAATTGCCGCTTCCCACCAATAATGTAAATAGAAACACTAATTTAGAGTTCTTCCATTGAAACATTTCCTCACTTGAAAGGTTTCACAATGCCACCTCCTGGAAGGAAAAGAACCAAACGCCCAACTTCTTGAGAGAAAAACTTTTCTTAAGTTAGTTAAACCAGAATCACTAAAGCAACTTTTAATTTGAAGTGGATACTACCGGGTAAAAAATTTAGTTTAGACTGTTTTACAACCCCCACCTGCAAATATCAACCCCCACCGTAGAGGCCAATCCCACCTGTAAATGGGATTCGAGCCAACCCCCACCTAGACAAAATGTTTTGAAAATGCTTGACCCCCCATCTGCCGTGGGGTGGGGTGGTGGGTGGTGGTGCGAACTATGCAAGGTAAGGGTTGTATAGATAAGATTGACCCGACAAACAAGATCTTCATACGGTCAACTTTTTCTCTTGTTTTTATCAATCAAATTTGGCATGAGGCTGTAAAGTGCATATGCAGTTCCTTCTATTTTTTTCCAGCGAGTTCACGCATTCTGTCATGGACAGCATGAGCACCGTAGAGCAGGTAAAACCGACATCCAAAAAGGAGCCGTCTTACAAAGACAGATATTCATCGTCTGGAGGTGGATTTTTTGACTCGTAAGTGATATTTCGTATTTCAGTTCCCTTTTATTATCAACGCCAGTTGTTTATGCAGTCAAAATAATTTTCAACGGGTACTTTTGTTTGGTGTTCCCAAGGCATCGCCTTTACATCTTTTCGTAAGATTCAGGGTTCCAAGTGCGACCACTAATAATATGATTATCTGGTAATTTCGAGGAATTTGTTTCCGAAGGAGGAAACCTGGAGTTGTCAGAGAAGTCTGCTGGCTACGAAGAAAAGAATGTTTTACACTTTTTTGAAGGGGGTTGGGTGGTATTTGGGTCACGTTTTTGGTTATCATTCCTTTTCATGCCTTGTGCCATCATGTGTTCATGAGTTTAACAATGGAATTTAGGTTAGTCATAAGAGTCTACATCATCTGAGTATTTTCCAACTGTGACTGAGGAAAAAACCAAGAGGAACTTTCACTTCATGTCACTATTCGCCTTCGAAAAACGTTGAAGGGGTTCCGTAAAAGTTGGTGGTAGTTAAAAGCTACGAAAGAAATCATTTCAATACACTGATTGACCTTAATTTCATGACAAAATCTCAGCGTATTTGAGAAGAGAGTAGAGACATTCCGGGTATCTCAGGGAATTTTTATCTCGGAATTTGCGGGGAAACCTTAATCTTATAAAACTCACACTTGAAGCATTGCAGTCGGTGATGCTCATTGCTGGAATCCAAGCGATAAACTTTGCATGGAGGAAAGTCATAGGTATCCGTGCATAGGCAGAGGTATTGTTGCTTTTTGTACTCAGTACGCAACTAAGAGGAACAGAAATTTCCTAGTCATTAATCTTTCCCCAGGTGACGGGTTCTTTGTAAATTGCACACATTTTAAATTCACAAGTTTTGATGAAATAAATACACACCTCAATCAATTCCTACGAATAACCTATACTAGTAATGATTCCGTCTGCTTTTAAGCGCTGCTTTTATTACGCTTACCGAACTTTGTCTGGTTCATATTTCCGTAATTTGCGTGATGTGTATTGCTGTATTACAGTGGACACCCGTGTAACTACCCATCGTTCAAATTAGTTCAACATATCAGTACGACGATACCGTTGTTGAACAGCACGAATTTAATTTAGGAACAAGACGTTTGTATACGTCGAAAATTTTGGGTAATCGAGATGCTTTATGTGTATTTTTGCACAAAGGTAAACGTAAGTTCATCGGAAACATTGTAAACTCTACGCATTACATTTGCACTTCTCCCATCGTCTACCGTAAAAATATCGTAATATAACTGTCTACACGTTGTAAGCAATGTGGAAAGGGCCTCCCCCAAAACACGACACTAGAATTGATCGACAAAATGTAAATAACAAGAAAGATTTTTTTCTCCAAAAACGATTTAGATGTGATCTGTTTACGATCGCTTTTCGATCGTTCGGGTCGTCGAGGTTCAGACCGTCGAGATTTGAATAGTTGAGGTTTGGATCGTCGAGGTTCAGATTATCGAGGATTCACTGTAGTTGAGGCTCTTGATAGTGTGGATTCTTACAAAGGCCCCCAGTTAAAATACTGATGAGTATGCTGGGTAACAGACTTATGGTTACACCAACAACTAATGTAGTAGCCGATAATGGAGCATGTCCGGTTGCCACAATTATAATTTAAGCTTCTCGCCTTTCTCTGAATGATTTCCTGTTGATATGGAAGCTTGAACTGATACAGGGTGATTATCGTTGCTCTAGGCCTACTGGGATATCAGTTCCATTGCGCCACTGGCGGGCGTACCTAAGACTTACGTATATGTTGACTGAGAACAATTAAAAACATTAACTTTTTAAATAATGGTTAAGTCGACTGTTGTATCTATATCAGTATAGTGTCATAAAGCTTTGAATAAATTGTTAGAAATTTGAGTCTGGTTAAGCTGAATTTGAGGTTTATTATAGATGCATGTAGCCTTCGTGTAAGACCGAAACAACTGCTTTGTATAGGTCTGTGAAGCAGACAGCGAAAAGTCCTCTGTGCCTTTACAAGATTCCTGTGACGCGCACTCGCAGGTTACATAATCAAGAGTCACTAAACAAGGGAAACTCATTCGACTGTGCCAGTGTCGATCTATCAATACGTTGCCACCTTCAAGTCGTGTCACACTCGATAGGTGTGATTCTTTCATGTACCGGTCCTTTTCAGTGACATTTCGCAGCCTGATTCGCAGACCCTTATAAAGAAGTTTATTTGAGTGTGCAAGACAGGCTATTGACATTTATCTTATTGAAACGTTTACGCCAATTTGGTGGTTACAGACCTAGCTAAACGTCTTTGTTAGGGTCTGCGAATCAGACAGCGAAAAATCGTCCAGGCTTTTAAAGTCACGATGCTTGCACATGATTTTATTTAAAAGTATGCTCATTTAAACGCCATGGATGGATAACACCTATGTATTGTGACGTGCTTGAAGGTGACAACGTATTAATTGTGAAGCTTGGACGACTTTTCGCTGCCTGATTCGCAGACCCTAACGAAGACGTTTATTTGAGTCTGCAAGACAGGCCATTGACACTTATCTTATTGAAAAAGTTTATGCCAATTTGGTGGTTTCACGCCTGTGTTACAGGCCTAAGCGTCTTTGTTAGGGTCTGCGAATCAAACAGTGAAAAGTCGTCCAGGCTTTTAACGTCACGATGCTTGCACATAATTTTATTTACAAATATGCTTATTTAAACGCCATGGATGACACCTATGTATTGTGACGTGCTTGAAGGTGACAACGTATAAATTGTGAATCCTAGACGACTTTGTGCTGTTTGATTCGCAGACCCTAATAAAGAAGTTTATTTTGCTTTTCAAGGCAGGCTAGGATAAGTGCACAAGTAGACTGTACTTACAGCATAGCCGTTTATCCTTTTACAGATATGGTATTGAAAGTAATGGCAGCTATGTTGAACAGCCACCAAAGTAAGTGAACTTACATGCACAGGCGTAACTGAGAGTGTTGTAGCTTGTTCGCTCGTCTGTCAAGTTTACCTGTCACCTTTCTTATTTGTGTATTTGTTTGTTTATTTATTTATTTATTTATTTATTTATTTGTTTATTTATTTATTTATCTATTTATTTATTTATTTATATATTTATTTATTTATTTATTCAATTATTTATTTATTTATTTATTTATTTATTTATTTAATTAATTAATTTATTTATTTATTGTTTACTTAGTCAGGTAGTTTGCTGGTTGGTTGATATGTGCAAATGTGTGTATGTGCGTGTGTGTATGTGTGTATGTGTGTATGTGGGTATGTGTGTATGTGTATATGTATGTATGTGTGTATGTGCGTATGTGCGTATGTGCGTATGTGTATATGTGCGTATGTGCGTATGTGTGTATGTGTATGTATGTATGTGCGTGTGTCTGTATGTGCGTATGTGTGTATGTGCGTATGTGCGTTAGTGCTTATGTGTTTATGTGTAGGTGTGGGCATGTGTGTATGTATCTACGAGTGGGAGTGAGTCTCCAAGCGGTAAGTAGACAGATACACTATCACTATTTGGTCCTTTTTAAGAGAAAAACACCTTTTTACTTTCGTTCTTTAACCCTGTTCGGCAGGGGTGGGATTTACCCTTTCCCCCAAAAAATATTTATTCAGTGAACGAAATTTAATTTTAGATATTTCCTGAAAATTTCAAAAGAAACGGTGTGTAGCTGTCTAGTTATAGGTGTTCGGAATGAAGTTAGTTGCTTAATTGTTTACTAGTGGATTTGTTTTCTGTTGTCACTCATTCACATCTCTTTGTCAAACGTGCATGAAAAATGGTGAAAAAGGGTGTCCCATCTTTCCGTTCTATTCGAAATGACAGGCAAGTGAACCTATAACGTCAACCTGATAGAATTCAATCGATTTTCAAAGTTTGGTCCTGATTTTGGCATTTGCTGTTAATTTTGACTGACGTCAGCAAAAAGTAAAGAATCTTGTGAATTTTTTTTTCGGTTTTTAAAACTACTTATAAAGGGCTATATCCGTGCCAAATTTCAACTCGCTACCACATTCCGATCAAAAGTGGGGAGTAGTTTTTAACACCCCCCGCCCCCCTGCCTTTAACGTACATGCAAATAATCCATGCTGAATAGGGTTAATGTTTCTATTGTGATTGTTCTTCTCTTATTTTCAAACTTAAAATGAAACTTTGAAAACTTTAAATATCGGCAAAACATTATTATCTTGTATAGTCTGGTAAGGATTTTTGAACATTGGCACATGGACTGGTGAAAGAAACAGTTTTACATATAAAGGCGGAAAATATCTCTGTTTATTTTCTGTCTGTCTATCTGTCTGTCTTTCTGTCTCTATTTATGTACGCAGAGGTATGTATGTTCGTATGCGTCCGTCTATATTGAATATACATAAAACCAAACCTTCATTTAGAACAGGTTTCACCCTATTCCACCAATCACAATGCAGTCTTTGTAATGAGATGTCGTAGCTCATGTCTTCCTCTCGGAGACAGGTTATCTAAACCACCTTAAAGTTCATGTAGAAAATAAATGCAAAAAGCTAGCAATAACAACTTAGTTTTACATGTTGAAAACAGCAATGACGCCAAGGGATTGACTGGGATAGATAAGTCTCCTCATTAGGTCCCAGATCATATGTTACGGATCTGCACAATTAATAAAGATCAGGAAGGGTTTTGGCTTAGTGTTGAGTTCACCTGCGTTACCAGACAATCGCAAATCATTATGCTGTTTTGAAATAACTTGACATAAATTACGTAGCATGCTTTTAATTTCGTGTCGGATCTGTTTTACCCACATCTATAACAGTTAATAAAAGATAAAAAAATCACAAGCTACTACTTCGAATGTGCACCATGTATAAACACTTTTTTGTATTTTCCGGATCTAATTTTGCAACTAATTCTGAATTTAGAAACTTTATTTTAACACTTGCGTTTGTGAGCAATTTAACTGGTGTTATCTGGCAACTAGGTTATAGCTGGACTGAGAGGCAATCATATACAGAGGATGTAATGCATGACTGCTTCATTGTCCCTTTATTTCAGTTAATTATAAGGTGCAATTCCGAGGTACCTTGAAGGTGGCTCCTAGCGCCAGGGAGGGGGTGAGTTGTAACAGAGTAAACGGTAGATAGGTTTGCTTACAATATTTGGAACTTAGTTTTGAAAGAGGCACTTTTGTGTCCTAGAAACCGTAATTAGCTATGATTCAAGTCCCAAAACCTTCCAACGGGTCAAGAGAAATTAGGGAAAATATTCACGGGTTCAGGAATTAATTTCCCAGTGGAGATACGACCCGCTCTGGACCTCAGAGCTACAGATCTGATTCTAAGTACGATTTAGGATCCAGACTGAACACGTTTAGCGAGCAAACTAAAACCAATGAAGGTCATGACAGCTATCATCAATATCTTATTTCAACACTTAATCAATACATGTCATATAAGTTAAATAATTGAAGGAAGGCGCTCATAAAGTAAAACAGAAATCCCAATGTCACCTCTTTTTAGGTTGTAATTTGTATCCTTACCAATTGTTAAAAAATAACATGTTTAGTATGTTGTTACTTTGGCCAATAGATAGCTTTTTACAAAATGGTCGCTTTATGTGCCTCTATCAGCAACTAGAATAACTATTAAGGAAATAAAGGGCAGATTTACTTTGTCGAAAATTAGTCAAGAGTGAGGTCCCAAAATTCACATAGCTCCATTCGCTATTCTCTGACATATCTTGTTAAGAAGAACACTTACAAATAACTCAAAGTCAATATAAGACAGGCAATGTCTATCGAGTAAAGGTACTATTTTATTAAGTTGAAGTTTGGCTTTGTTTTCCAAATAGTTATGTATCTGTGACATCTTAAAAGGGTGACTATTGCACTATTGCAGTTTTAAGGTTAGAACTTCATTTTAGACATTGTAATGAGATATACGTCAATGTATTTTTCTCGTATTAGGTTTCTTAGTAATGTTATTATTTGCATGGTACAAGTTTGTCATTAAAATCTAATTTTCTAAAAACAAAGAAGGATATTTTCTACACCAAGTCGTCGAAAGTAATAGTGCTTTAAGTAAGATACGATAATGGTTATTAAAACGACAATATAAATACGTATATTATAGCTAATCTGGCTAAAGATGGAGAGTATCTCAAAACCAATATTTCTGCCTATCTCCACTGTATATTACAAAATTACTATTTGTCGATTTTTTTTAGGTTTAAAATATTGCATTACATCAAGTAACCCGATGAAGCACTTATATTTTTACGTTCCGAACAGGTTACAATAAGCACGAAGTATTCTAAAATAAATTTGCTTGAAAGTCTTGTGTATCTCCGCACGTTTTCTGTATATTTACAAAATCTAAAGTAGATTTCTGGGAGGGGAGGTCTGCCTTACTATTTTGACCGTCCTACGCACCTAGTTTGAAATATGATAATTGTGTTACAAATAAAATGAGATAAAATGAGTATATAGATTTTCCACTAGCTGGGATCACTGTTAGGTTTACTACCTTGCTTTAAGCTTTAAAGGAGTGACTTAGAATGCATTTGTTTTTAAATGCACATCAAGCCATCTGCTGATTAAAAAAATATATACTACCCGTGTCCTCTACTCCATTATGAAACAATCTTTGTGTACCTCCGCAAATAGTTTAACATGAATACTGTGGAGCGCTCCTTGAGATCAATCCCAAAATACAACTTAAATGCAATCTTCCCCACGTATGTGCTTATGAATTTAAATTACTTGATTATATTTACAAGAGCTGCACCCCATATTTTTCGGTAGCTTACATCACCGAGTTGTTTACACAGTTATCACCAATAGTAACCAACAGCTTGTAAAATCACCCCAGCCAACACTTACACACCATGATTAATTTCATCTTCACAATTATAAATAGATGTATTTATGATCGAAGTTTTTTTATGTCTCCAGCTGCAAGATGTGTAAGTTTACTGTCTAGGAAGTCACCGCACCAACACTTGCGTCTTTTTAAATAATTCGTGCAACTTGTGACACTTTTGTGGACATTTCCTCCCTGCAGCAAGTCTGTATTTCTTTATTACAAGGTAAGATCATAGAATCTACGTTTCTATGCTGAGAAATCGTTTGCAGTAAGATTAGTTTTGGCACTAAGTAGTTTAAAGACAATAAGAACTAGCTGTCACAACTGTGTTTAGAAAATAATGGCCAAAGAAATTTTACGTTCAGTTATTGTTGGTTGAAAGTTCTAAGACCTCCAGGCACGGTAAAAACTTGGAATTTCTGTCAACGTAATTTTTCAGAAGTTAAAAGCTTAAACAATGTATTTAAATATCCTATTGAACTAATTTACAAACAAAAAAGTAAAAATTACGTATTTGTAAAAAACTTGTATATTGTAAATTTATCCGTTTCGAAGCTCGCTCTGTTTATGCTCAGATTTCTTAGTTGCTTCATTTTTTGGCATGATCAAATTTATTTGGAATAGAAGAGGAAGATCTTGTGACGTTAACTTTGATGAATAAATAAGATGTACAAGACATGCGGT
>JAAAKM020006971.1:114998863-115035129 GCA_010016025.2 Alatinidae sp. Z8VKAUB7J3
GCCAATTGAAGCTCTCGCTTGTTGTTTTCTTTACCCAATGCAGCAAATAGTGTAAACAACTTAACATACTAAAATTGCTAACAGAAGACAGAGTTCACTTGGGTGAGAGAGATTTGGTAGCATTAAGTTTGGCAAGATTGTTATGGAAGTAAACATAAAGGTGCAACTGGCGATATTGAAAACTTGCTTATGATTACAATGGGGTGGAAGTGATGATCCAGGATATTGCCATGGGTGCATAATTCGCATCTGTGAGCATACTTATAAAGATCCAATAATTATCCCAAAATTATGGTATGTACAATTACAAGAACTACTGCCATGTCTAGCACCAAAGAGTGAGCAGATGAATACATGTCTTATTCCATTGAGAGTGTGAATGATGCTGTAATTCTAAGCAGGCTCTTCATACAACATTCCAATAGTAAGTTAAAAGTAGGCCCGGTTCAAATTCATTGTTTTGGTCATTGTGTGGAAAGGGGTGTTTCGTGATGATATGCATATCTTGCTTTGAAAATGACACAATGCCTGTCGCATTCAATTTCAATTTTAGTAAAGCTTGGTGGCCACGGAAAAAATTGAGATTTGGCAAATCTTTAGGGGGGCATGGCCGCCTCTGCCCCCTATTCCCCCTATACCTCCATAAATAAACTTTACCAATACCTCTCTTACAATATGACCATATCTGTATACGCCCAATTCAGATTCATCATCATTTAACTTAATTTTCCACAATGAAATAATGATTAATTAATTTATTTTATGCATCAATTTACTGTAAGCAGACAGTCATCGGCTTACGATTCTCTTCTGTATAGATTAAGCTTACCGTACATCTGCTTCCCTTCAGACAAATGTCTTACAAACATATGTTACAATTACTTGTCATTATCTACAGCCTACCAGTTTATCAGATATGCATACCTTTCGTATTCTATTCTTTTAAGTTATTGCTGGGGAGAAATTATCTCAAAACATCAAACGCGCAATTGTTCCTCTGTTAACATCATATAAACACATATGAATATTGGAGAAAATGGGCTGTATCTTTGATGCTACTCTGGGATTTACGCTAATGTACTCATCATATAACTCAACGGAAATCTCAGGGGAGAGAAGAGCTGAAAGTTCTGCTGTCCCAAATCAATTGAATTAACAAATATATTTATAACAAGTGGATACGTTTATAGAAATGTAATATCTTTAAAACACGCTTAAATCAATATTAATATAATAGTATTGCACGAAATGGCGAAAACATTATGTGCTTAAAATCTTGCTCGAGAACCCAGACTGTGCCAAAGTGTACACGGACGATTGCGTCCGTATCATAGGAAAGGGCAGCTGGTCTGCATTTCAGTTGCCCGTTTTGGAGTCAGTCCACATAAAATTAAAAAAACCTTTGCTTTCCAGACAAAAAAATTCGTTTTCTCACTAGGCCTATTCAATTAATCTTGTTTTAGTGGATGCTGATTTGTTCAAAAACACAAGTCATTCAGGCAGTCATTATTCTGATCGGCTTCTTCACAAATACAGCTGGGTATACTCTTTCATACGTTTCATTTCGGTCATTCTGACGATAGTACTCTGAGGGGTGTCAGACGAAAAAAGCTTTTAAGTACACAATGTTTTCGCTATTTCGTGCAAAACTATTGTTTTGTACAACAAACGAACTATTTAATGTTAAAGTCTGTATTATTTACTTTGTAGCGTATTCAGCATACGATGCAAGGCCAGTGGCAACATCTTTATCAATTAAACGAAGTAGAGATCAAATTAGCATCTACGAGAAATTATCACGGACTGTAACGAAACAGAAACAAGAATTATTAAAGTATAAGAAAAGAGAAAAACAATTAAAGAATCTTGCCAGACGACTAGCTGCCAAATTAAAAGGAAAGGAAGGAGGAATTCTTCCCAAATTAGATCCGAGAATACCTTGGGTATTCGCAGTTACACCAACATATGCAAGATTTACGCAAAAAGCAGACTTGGTGCGTCTAGCGCAAACACTAATGCATGTTACAAACTTGCATTGGATAATTGTGGAGGACTCTCCGTATCGAACTGACTTAGTCAGCAAACTTTTGCATGAGTCTGGTCTGAGTTTTACTCATTTAAATGTTAGGACACCTGAAGATATGCAGCGAAAACGAGGCGAGTCTCGACGTAAGCACCACCGTGGTGTTGTTCAGCGAAATTTAGGGCTTAAATGGTTGAGGGAAAACATTGATCCGGAAAAAACTGCAGGAGCTGTATACTTTATGGATGATGATAACACGTATCATATTAAATTGTTTGATGAGGTAAGTTTTTATGCATTAATCACTCGTAGTCTCTCCAAGGGACACTCGGTTCTGAATCCTACTTGGTATCAAGGCCGTGGACCTCAGGCGAGTGCCGCGAATGGTAATAAAGGTGGCTTCAAGAGGCAAAACTAACAATTTTCTGTTAGGAATATTTTTGCGCCTTCAATTCTCAAGGGTCTTTGTACGTCCAAAACCTTTTCCTTGTAATAACTGTTGGGTTCGCCGGAATTAGCATCAAACAGTGCAGTCAATTATTCCTTCTATATATTAGTTATATTTTTGGTATCAGGCAAACATAGTACAATAGAGTTGATGTATCTGCATGGCTCTACGTTGAAAGTAGTAGGTAGTAGTCACAATCTATGTCATTTTTCTTTCGCTTGTCAAGTGGTGGCTGTTATGCTTTTTGTTAAAATCAGTATTGTAGCAGATTCGCTATCCTTGTATCATCATCATTGCAATTCATCAAGTGTGAGCAACCTTCGGCCCCTTTTGGACCTCCATAACAGCAAACTTTGTTCATTTCCTCTTCCGACCCCTTCCTTAAATTTTCCAGAAGGCAAATTCGTTTAAAGTCCTGGACTCGTCCACATTTTCGGGACTGTCAAACTCTAGCTACGTCTCTGGTTGGAATAAATGTCAAAACCGACATTGTATCAATTTCACAGTCAACAAATCGGCACATAATAAAAACGTATCAAGACATAGCTTTTAATCAGGAGGCGAGTAGCCTTCCATACATGGGCAATAGTGTGTTAAACGAAATATATTTACAAAATTAAATTTTTAATTGCTGCAATGCTAAAGTTTCTCTTAAGCCACAAATTGGGTACACCCCCGTCCCTAGAGGAATGGTATTGCTTTAGTTTCTTCAGTTTTGGGAGTCACTAACGTTTTAATTTGGCTTAGATTATTTTTGCCCTCTTTCTTCGCCCCTTTACAGATGCGATGGACAAAACACGTATCCGTATGGCCAGTAGCCTTAGCCGGAGGAGCTCGATGGTGTGGACCAATTGTTGAAAATGGCAAAGTGATCAGATTTTTTACAAATTGGGCTCCAGAGAGATCGTTTCCTATTGATATGTCAGGATTTGCTGTAAACCTGCGGTTGCTTTTGAAGGAGAAAGGTAGTGCAGTTTTTAACAAATTAGCACGCCGAGGATACCTTGAGCCAACATTTCTAGAGCAGCTTACTACAATGGACCAATTAGAAGCATTAGCTGATAATGCCACAAAGGTGTGTATGAAAATTCAAGATTATATATTGTATAATTGTGGTGCAACAACCAAGTTCGACATGCTTATGTTTTTACATGGGCCACAGAAAATTTTCCAAGGGTGTAGTAAACCAATTTTAACTAAGGTTAAAGAGGGATCTATGGGAGTAGTAAATCTTTTAGAGACAAATTCTTTTCAACTATAGTTTCCTTATTTGGCGCCTTTTCGATGGCAAACCTTGTGCTATGCGTTTATGCCAAACACTGATCATAATACATTGCCTAGAATAAATGAGAAAATAATTTCCAAAACTATTATCACTGCCGTGACATACTTTTAGCAAAACATTTACCTAAAATGTAACGTGAAGATGCACATAAATTAAATTGACTTGGTTAGAATAGAATAAAGTATCATGCCTTAAAAGTGCGATTGATGAAGTCGAATGAAATAAAAAGCACTAGAGCTGAACGGAATGGAGCAGCAAACATAATGCAGTATAGTATCTATATGACATCGTACTTAGATCAGTTTAAGAGTGGAATCAAAAGTGCAATAAATTTAAACAAATATAAAATGGAAGATATTAAATTAAAGATCAAGGGAGTGAACTGAATAAAGAGCAGCGTAAAATAAAGCGAATTAGTAGTCTACGCGAGAAAATAAAATTCCGGTGGGATAAAACACCATAAAATACGAAATGCAATGAAACGAAACGAATTTAATTGGAAGGAAATGAATTTGGGAGGATAGTGAATATTATAAAATGAGTGAAATGAAACATAGTTAAAGTTATGAGAATAGAATAAAGACTGAAACAGAATAAGATCAAATGCAGTGTTATGGAGTGAATCGCAGAACTTAAGTGGATCGGAGAGAGTGAGTATGAAATGGAAACAGAACATAACAAGTTATATAAACATCAGTCGCCCAAACTACTCCATACAGTAGGACTATGAAACTTCAAAATCTAATTAAGTGACAAAGCCAAAGTTAAGGAGGTACCAATCTGTCAGCTGTGAGCAAATTTGCAAAATAAGCGTAGTGGCAGCGCCAGAGGGAGGCTGGGCGGCTTCAACCGCTCTACATTTTCCTAATATCTTTTTTATGACAAAAACCCCAAAGAAAACCCTGAAACAAAAAAAATTGTGGATCTATTAACACAGTAACACTGACTGATTGCATTTTGCCGAAAACAAACGAATGAACGCCTGTCGCGCGTTTTCACCGATCTCCCTTACTTTTCATTTATAAGGGAATTTAACTGATTAGCCACTCAAGGTGTTAGGGACATTAGCTAGACGCTTTGGATTTGTAGAAGTCTAAACAACGTCTCCAGTCGCTTCTGGCATTTTGCACTTCTCTCAAACGTTGGGCGTGGTGCAACAGTGTAAATACTCACCATGTGAACTATCGCTGAAAGCGGAGCTACTGCTTAGATTTCTTATTAGTTGCTTTTCTTTCAATCTTGGTTTTTTTAAAAGAAGTAGAGAGTGGTCTGAGTTAGTTTCAGCAGAGTGTGCAGATAATTCGTGAAAGAGCGCAGCAATTACTTGGATAATTTTTTAATGAAGTTATTCCATTACAAATTAACCAAGTTATAACAGTACTTCCTGACGCCTGTATATGATACTGACTGACGAAGCTCCTTAGCATAAGCTTAGTTTCATATTATAACCTATTATAGTCCTGCTTGGATTTATTATAGATCTGTAGAATGACATGATGGTCCACTCGCACAATTTCCGGCTTCAACCGCGAAATACCGGAATCTTGTATCAAGTGATCATTTATAATTTATGGGAGCTCTTTCGTAAAAGAACTCTCCGTAGAATGTTACATGCTCATGTCGTAAAGATGCGCGTCTATGATATAGGTGTTGTAGGCTGTTCATCCTAACGCGCAAAATAAATTGATTTGTTGCTCAATCGACTTTCAAGAAAAGGGGAAGAATGACACTTAACAGACAAGATTCTGCTTTAATCCTGACAGAGCTTCGATATGCTCTCGACATTGCAGGTTGCATAAATCGATTGAGTTGAATAAAGCGTTAATATTCTTTAAAATGTTTTTAACATTACTAATTGGTTTCTGTTATTAATAAAGATGGGACAACGTTGTCAGTAGGCGTATCCAGAGGCATAAAACAGGATATTATGTTTGCATCAACAATGATTGAGTACGGAAATATATTCACTCTTATCACTTATTGGCTATCGGTGCTAAAATACAGTATCTCATTCCCACTGAAAGAGGGTCTACTAGTAGCATGACCGCTTGTGCTTGTGGAGTCCTTTGTTACTATGAACTGGATACTCCGAGAGCAAAGCAGATACGCTAAGACAAACAGTGAATTTTCAATTAATGGTCAAGACCTGATTGGGAATAGGGCCTAACCTCCGCGTTTCGTTATAATCCTCCATAACTGAATAAATTGTTAGATCTTGTCTATTACAAAATCTCTGTGGTCATGGCTCTTCTATCATGACATGAACAACTGCTTTTCTTAATGTTGCCCCGAGCAAAACTCTGATTTTTGATCTGTTACAAATAGCTACATATTTCTCTATAAACTCTACAATAGTTTGATCAGAGTTCCAAGCAGTTTGAATATCATATTTTCTTGTACTTTTGTTTCCATTAATACCATTTAAGTAGTTCCAGTAGCAGTTTCGTTGGTGACATTAACAGCACTTTTGAATATCTTTCGATCCAAATTTGGCCGAAACGAGAACGACAAACTTGCAAGAAAGACTCATTTGCCAATGCCATTACTTTTTTTCATAAAGTTGAATCCATCCGTTTGATGCTCAATTAGTTTAAAACACTACAAAGTAACAGTTACTGTTATCTGGAACCCGATACACTCCATTTTTACTTTCGTCCAAGTTTAGGCACTTTATATCAGTATTGCTGATACTATTATCTCTGTTTCATTTCCATTTGTAAACTCTAGTCCATATGTAGTTACAGAACCTATGTATGATTTGCTATATTTTTATGTATCTCTACAGAATTATTTTCAAGTATCTTACTTTTTAAACAGATTTTCTACCTTTCCGCATTTTCAACGCCCTCTCAATCTTTCAAAGCAATTTTCTAATAGCTAAATTTTAATATATTCAAAAGTGTCCTCAGAGAATATTAACGGAATGAAGATTTTGTGTATAGTCGCAGAATTGGTTTCTGATACTCAATCGCTCGCACTTTTGATGTCGTTTCAAAAATACCCCAGAAGTGGAAATTTTTAATAGATAATATTTTGAAGAATACTTAGGTCGCGATAGTTGTTGCGTTTGTACAGACAAAGGCGACTGCCAAGCAGTTCTACACGTTTGTGGATTTATACACAACGACGTGTTTTACAAAATGTTGTACAAGATGCTTTGGTTAGTGTTTGCCACCTGTTATATTCATGTAAATTACATGAAAGACTAGTACATGACAGCTGTTGTCATAGTAATTGCTCAATAAAGTTCCTTGCGGCATGATGGAATAGTTTAGTACGCCAAGTTGAGTGTGCAGTCAAGACGCCATCCTTTATATATCTTATGGTGTACATTTTTGTTAGCCATTAAATTAGAAATGGAAAGCTTCGACGAAGACAAAGCCAAGGCTCCCGGCAAGGAACTTGAAACAAAAATTAGAAATGCAAAAGCTTTTCTTTTAAGCAGTACAACCGCAACAAGTGCAAATTTGTAAGTGAACTTTCTTAATGTATTATTTTTGTTGTTTATTTCCTGGTGGCTGGCTGCTTTAAAAATGTATTGAGATATATTGTAACCGAATATTGAGTTTTGATATGTCTCATTTTGTACCACTGTCGCAAAAGCAACTGAAAATCTGTAGTAAAATGTCATGTTGGCTTCACACGTCTCATGCCAATAGTAGGAATGGGTCCAACTTTAGGCTACCGAATACACAATAAATGCGACATTAATTTCCTTGATACAACTAGAGCCTTTCCGTAAGTGTACCGGTGAGTCATTTTTCCTACGTTGATTTATACTTAAAACTCGATGGAACGTAGTTTTAGTTTAGAATTCAGTGGTGTAGTTTGCAGCCAGAATTATTGCTTATGTACTCTGTAGGCCTAGCCTATATCAGCACCCACACTCAAATGGAGTACTAGGTATTGGTACTAGCACCTCTTTATCAGATTCGACAGACCTATTTTAAGCCTCCAATTTGAACTCGGCTCAGCTAGGCCTTTATAGTGTCTTTATGTTTATATTGCAAACACAAGTTGTTAAGCCTTTCGAGAATTTGACGCTGTCCCTTCTTTCGCAAGTGTTTTCAACTTTTACTTGTTTTCTTTGTGAATTTTAGGTATGATCATCTGGTAACTATCATCACAAAGACCTTGGAAAAAAGATCTTTAGATATTATTGGTATGAACACCTTTTTATGTCAGTACATTTACTTAGAGAAGATTTTAGATTTTGCCTTGAAAACCAACAATGTTAATTTCCTCATCTTAGGTTTAAAAACTAAATTTTAATAGTTTAGTATTTGACCTTATTATATTATGACTGTTTTTCAAAAACATCAGAACAAGTTGAACTATAAATAGTTCATAATTATAGCTATATCAAAAACACGTTTATAACAGTGCCATAAGAAGCAGGAACACATTCTTCATGAAGAGGCCCCTTGCATAATTAAAGTTACAATTTCCCTAGTCAATTTTTAAAAACCTTTTTGATGATGATTTGTATTTCCATGAACTTGTTGTCAATTAATTATATTATCATTTATAATAACAATCTTTACAAAATCATCATGCTATACTTTTATGTATATAGAGGACTTTGAAAGTATCAGCTTAGATGAAAAGAGAGCCAAATTTGTGATGCCACCTGATACCATACAGGTAAGACATGTGCTTACAGCAGTACCAAGAACAAGTATGCTGCAAATATTTACTTATATTTTCAAAGAAATAATGATAAATATTTAGCATATAGTCGATACTAGCATGAAAACAGGTTAATATCAGTTTTAACACAATAAATTGCATAGGTTCTGTTTTTACATAGGCTCAGTATTATATTCCATGGCAGGTAGTTCTCTTGGATTGTCTTGAACATTTTTCCTATAGGATTTGTCTTGCCTGAAAGTTTCTTTCAAATGCATATAGGCCATCATTATTAAAGTTTGGTATAGAACTATGTGTATGTGTTGTGATAATCAAAACTCTAGAAAAAGTCTCTAATGCCCATGTATTTTGCTCAGTGTTTACAATGCCCATTATTTTGATTTGTGTTTACAATGCCTATTATTTTGATTTGTGTTCCATATTTTACTTTGAATAACATATGTTAAGTTTTCAATCAGTAAACTCCTTTAAATTATTTTGAATAAGAATACATTTTAACATTACTAATTATACTCTTTTTCTATGTATTTGTACTAAAGGATAAAGCAGAGATAAGTCCAACCACAATCTTGGCTCATGAACACAAAATTCTCTTTAATGTAAGTAAAGTGCAATGGTACAATGATTATGGTCATAGTGATTTACCAGTAGTATGCTCCTAGTGTAAGAGTTGAATTAATGTTGTCATTTTCAAAATTAGTTATTTCCAAGCTTTTACTTTCAATAGACATTTTAACATATGTTTTTCTTATATTTTGTGGTTAACTTAAACATTTAAACATCATTGTCAGCACCATCCAACAAAGCCAGATCATTATAAAATCTACCCTTAACCTAGTTTCCGTCTACCTTTAACAGTCACACATGTCCCGTCTCCTAATTTCACATGACCAAATCATGTTAAGTTTCTCTTCCTCAACAATACATCCAGCTTCTCAACACTTCACCTATGAACAACCCCTCACACTTTAAACTGCTATCCGTTCTATTACACTACCCATGTATTTCTTTCATCCTTGTATCTAAAGATTCAATTTGTATCATTAGGATTGAGATTTTAGTTTTATAACCACACATTTATAAGCCAATCATATAATGTTCAAATATGGGATTGTGAGATCTTTACCTTTATCGTAGCTGCCAACTCTATGGTATATGAGCAGTTCAATTTCTATGTAGCTTCAATAACTAATTTCTTTGTGGCTCTGCAAATACTGAGAAAGTGTCTTTATGTTTTCTAATCAGCGGCCACCAACAGACATACCAGATACTCTTGAAGGAGAGGAAGATGCAAATGAGAAAATTTTACCTGATCTCATGGAAAATGCACATTATTTTGAACAAGCTGGTGTGGGATTGGGAAGAGAAGAGACCTTCAGGGTGTTCCTAGCATTAAAACAATTGACAGATACATATAGCCTCAAATCTTGCAGACTATGGGGTATGTCATTCTAAACTTACCTTAGTTTTCCTACGATCAACAAAGAAGTCATTGTAAATTATTAGGCATCGCTCTATGGTTGTTTAATGTATTAATAGCTATATGTATATCTGGTGCATTAAATCAAATATATAAAGCAATGGTAGACTTGTTAAGGTTTATAAGGTAACTGAATATTTTCTATTTTTTGAGCTAAGTGAGTACATTTGTGATTGATTGCATTTTAATCAGTAGTTTCAATGTTGTTAAAGCAATTATTCTAAATGACTGATTTGTTGAGGGATTGGTAACTAACAATTTTTGATTGGAACAGACTTTATTTTTGTGGCACTGGTACTGGTCTTCATCAATAAAAGTGTACCTTCTTTGGTTGCCTCCCTGATATCCTCTGATGCATTAGTGATAGACAATTTATAAAAAAAATTCAAGTACTTATGTGGATATGATTTTGATATATTTCTTCCCAAGACTTTAGAATCATTCATCTTTCATTGATGAAGGTGATTACATGAGAAAGATACAGTATTGATAAAAAATTTGCATGTACCTTTATTTCTCATCATAATTGAATGCTAACTGAATAGATGTCATCAATTATGTCATGATTTTACCTTGTAGTTATATTTATCATTTAACACATGTTAGGTAAAATGTTAGGAATTCAAAACAATTATATTGTGGCTGAGGTTGAGTTTAAAGAGGGTGAAGACCCACACATGAATGATATTGGACTTGCTGAACAGGTAAGATATTTTTATAAAATGAAATATGGCATACTTGAAAAGTATACTCTCAAATAATATTAGCATTAAATTTTGTGTTCATATCATGACATTTCTTGAAAAAGGAACCACCCTTTCCTTTCATATCTTAAGTGGCTATTTTGTTAAGGTTTTACCAGTTTAATAAGTTTCTTACTGATTCTTACAATCTTTCTTTGGCTGCCTGAGTGTGTTCAAAGTGATATGTATAAACTGTCGATGTTATTTACTTAACAATGCCACTCTGTTAGACAGCTATCATGAGCTGGCATAGTTATGTGTCATAATTTGATTTTTTGTTTTGATTTAGTTAGAATAATTATGTTTTCATGCTTAATGGCTATCTATACATCACTACTCAAAAACTTAAATATGGAATATACTTTAATGCAGTTTTGTGTTAAATGTATTTTAAAGAGTATGTAGAAAGCTACCTACGAAACAAAAAAGATGAAATTTGCTATTGCAGATGGTAGTTTTAACAAGTGGATACTAAGTTTCTGACTTTTTACATTTGTACCAGTTTGAACGAACATGCACACTTGAATATGTACACAAAAAGCAATTGATTGATTTCATTTTCTTATTGTAGATGGGCATATCTGAAGATAAGAATCACAATGAAGCTGCTGCAGAAGGTAAGTTACTGCAGGAGTTTGTTGTTATAAAATTGTATCGGTATCGGCCGATCAAGGGAGGCTGGATCGGTATCGGTATCGGTTCGGTGAAATCTGTGATCGGTACACCCCAACCATCAATAGCTATGTTTTATTTATAAATTACAGATTGATCAACAGTTGCATGCGCGGAATTGTAATGTCGTAAAGGAATGTGTTACTACCCTCTCCACAGATCTTGCCGTGCACTACCTCGAAAATTACATTTTACGTATAGGTCTTCACTAGTAGGTGTTTAGACATATTTGGAGGTATTTTCGAATGTATCTATGTTCCTAGACAAGTCAAGTGCATACATTGTCGAGGGCGTTTACAAATGGAGATTCTAATCGACCGACAACTGTGCCTTTGGTTGAAGATATCTAAGTGCAGCAAACGGAAGTGTACGAGGGAATTCGGACGTAACATCTCTCAATAAGACCATGATTGAAGAAGAAGGAGAATAACAACAAACTAATCATGCAAGCTTCTCTAATGCATAATGCCTTTATACAACATAACACGTACATACATGTTTCAACAAAAGCAATAAATTGGTGTTACATCTTGACTACAATTGTGCTTTCATAGGTTCATTCTTACCCTTTCTTTTCTTTGGCTAATTTATTAAGGTGCTAGATAGAAAAAATAGTGAAGTGGAAGAGATAAGGACATATTACAAGCAAAAAGTCGTCACGTTAGAAGATGCAAACAAAAAATTGGAAAAGCAAGGTAGAGAGATCAACTGATTGCTTAAAAGTCGTGTTGCTGTAGGTATTGTAACGATATGATCTGTTTATAAGATCGAAAGACCCCACCAAGCTTTGTAAAACTTGGAAATATGTCACGTTATTTGTCCTGGTGTACACTGCAATGTTCAGACCAATTCTAATTTGTAGCCTCGTGCCCTTTGAGGTTTTGTAGGTCGCGTAATTGTCAATTTGAGAGGGTTTCATGGAAACTTTGCTTACTCCTTCATCTCTGAAACATTGCAAAAATTTAAACCATTAACTTCGGAAACGTAAAATAATTAATCACACAATCCTATTTTGATGTTTACGTTTCTTATCAATAATAAATGTATCGACTTACCTCTGTAAAGTTGGGTGTTATGTTTCTTGTGACGACCAGCTAAATAAGAAGTCCTTTGCAGCCGATTTGTCATAGTTTTTTTAGTTTATCAGCACACCGCAAGAACATGCGTTTTATTCTAGCCTCATTATTGGATTTTTTTTATTTCTATTACTTTGTCAGAAATTTGACAGGAAATGTTCCAATTGGGCCTTGTTACTCTCTTCGATTTTGGTTACCCTCCGGTCCTGGGGATGATGCTCTTGGCAAATCGCGTTATTTATAAATATACTGCTAGGATTTTTTAAACTAATTAAGTTTAACCCTTATTAGTATGGACATAAATATATTAAGGAGCTATTTCTCTTAAATTGCTATTCATGATTTACTCGCGAAAGATTCAGCTGCAACGTCAACACCATATTCAGGGCTTTTAAGGGTTCCTTCAATTTCATGCTAAGCAATTTCTGTTACCTGTTGACTGTTCCCCGCCACACCTTCTATCAGGCGAAAAAAAGTCACTTTCTTTTAATATGTTACTTGTTAACTGCTATAGCAGTAAAATGTAGTTTATAAAAATCGTATATACTTACTACGTTTTGTTTGTTGATAGTATCTCATTTGAAGAGAGAAGTAAATGTAATAAAGGAAAGAAGTGGACAAGAAATAGAGGAGTTGAAGCAAACCATTCAGCAGAATTTATTGATCGGCCGACATGAAAAGGAGAAGGAGGTAGGGATTAAGATACTTTTTAATTCAATATTGTAGAAGATACGATGTCTCAAGTGAACATGATAATTTTCTCTTCTAGAAACGAGGATTGATTCACTGGTGTATTTAAGTGGAAACTTTTAAAAGCTTTTCTGTTGGCATGAAGTCGTGCAGTTGCGTTATGATATAAGGTGATTATTTGAAGATTCAAGTACATTGACCATTTTAATTTTTATCTATTTTTGTACTATGTTAAGATTCACGACACAGTTGCTGCCTTCGAGCAAGAGAAGTATGATATGCAGAAACAGTTGGCAAAATTATCACAAGAACAAAGACAGGAGTATGAAGAAAGGATAAAAAGATTAGAGAAAGATACTGATGGTCGCTCCTCAGTGTTGGTTAGTTCACAAGATAATAAACTACCATTATTTATTACTAACTGTGCACTGATTTTATGAATAGCATTATTTTCACAAAATAGGGATCCTGTCTGTCTCTAGCTTTCAGTTTATCAACGCTGTAATTTTGATGATCATGATAAAGATTGCGTTCTTATTAACAGGTTTATTTCTGTATCGCCAGGGGAAGATTCACTTATCCCCGATCATATTTCATCTTTGGGACTACCCTGTTATGAACATAACGCGCTCTTTACCCGAAGAGTTGGCTTTGTAAACTGAACGAGATATAATGCCTGATGCGATAAGTAGTTCCATGGCATGATTAAAAGAAATTTGTTTTCATCGTTTAATCTACATAGGGGCTAAGCACAAATGTTTTTCCTATTTTGATACATGCTATATTTATTCTATGCTTGTCTTAGACCAATACCATTCATAAACTGGAAGAGCATAATCAGCAGTTAAGTAAAGAATACAGTTTATCACAGAAAGAAGTCAACAAACTATCAGAAGCAAAAGTAAGTTTTGTAAGAACCAGTTGGAAATTTTGTTGTAAGAAATGGCATGGGTACTTTTCGTAGGAAAATGATCTAAATGCCTTCGCTTTGCTGTGGACAAGTCAGAGCTTACGCTTTTGTTACAACTCCATTTGATGTGGTTATTTTTCTTCTGCATTCCCAGTAATAGGCCACGCGAGCATGCGCTGCATGGTCTAGCAACTCTTTGGTGCGGAGGGGCTTGCCTTCCCTGAAATCTGACCCCTGAAAGAAACTTTGCATGTGCTCGCAACTGTTCATCCTACGTTTGGGCACGATCAGCCCAATCCTGTGACCACGTGTAATGGCCCCTCAGCTGCGTGGCCTTTCGCGATGTCTAGATCCTGTTAGGATTCTTCAAAATGTGTATGATAACACTTCATGCTAAGTATTGGCGCAATCTGTAGAAATGTGTGGCGTCGAATAAAGAGCGGACAGATAAAATGCTTTTTTCATATATAGGTAGACCATCATCTGTGTAGTTGGTTTTAGTTTAGGGGTGATGCAACACTTTATAAATATTTCACCAGCCGTTGTTCACTTTAGATCATGTGTGCACCATATCGGATAGCTTTTCACAATGAAATGAAAATCTCTACAATGTAGCAAGTACGGAATACTCTGTCACGGTGCTTACTGTTCTGTGCAAGTGTTGTTGAATTTCAAAGGAACACATCGTACATGTGCTATTTTCTTTAATATGTTGCTCATGTCGGAGTATAGGGTTTGTGTTACAGTGTGTTGTAGTTAATAGCACAGGAGAATTTTGAAGCTGTATTAATACGTAGGAGCCGCTTCAAAACGCGTAAAGTCGATTTTTCTTGCAACTGCCGCTTGATCCTGCTTCTGAGTTGAAGTCAATTAGTGAGTTTAAAGGGGAAACTGAGGGTCAATATGGACAAAAATATCTATGGGATCTCTGACCTAGATGCTACAGCCAAGTAACCTAGCAATGGTCTTAATGAAGATCGTGTGGCAGTCAAGTTATAGACCTTTCGTACAAATTATAAGAAAGCAATTGACTGTAGAAAACCAAGGTGTGGTAGTATTGTCGTGCCATATTATGACTTAAGTAAGAATTTCGTCATACAATACTGCACTACAGAAAAGCAAGGTTTCAGTGTGATACGAAAAGAAGTTTTGGCATGGAAAAAAACTCGAATCCCTGTACACGCTATGAAGTCATAAAAGCCTATCCGATAAATGACGAATCACTTGCCGCGTCTTAACCGCTACCCTGTATGAAAACCATGCCGAAGTGAAACTTTTCCCAGCGTGAATAGACGCTCATCCAATATTTCGAAAAGCTATCCAATATGATGTGTACATTGTCCTAGATATGGTCTCTCAGAGTTTTTATAACTCCTTCCTGAAACATTTAAAGGATCTTTCGTGCATAGATTTGTTAAGCAATGGTAAATGTACGACTGAGACAATTATTCTGGGCACGGCAGAGTAGTGCTTCGCATAAGAAGTTGTATATCTCATGTGTGTTTCGCTTCCTAGTCATGTTTCTTTCTTTCTTTTTCCTCGATAATTGTAGGTTGAATTGCAGGATAAATGTAGCACCTTATCACATGAAAACGATCACTTGAAGAAATTGTAAGGACAGTAATTATGATTATTTTAAAGACTTAAGATAACATATCGGTAATTTTTTACAAGTGTTGATGATATCGTATGATCCTTGCACTTCCCCATAAGGAAGAATGGGAGTTTCTGATGTACATGGAGTGTTTATTTACATATAGGTCGCTAGGGGCTTCTTCGTTTGTGTGATGTCACCGACACCGAGCGTGGTAGGTTATTCCAATGTACGTGTTCACTTGGTGGCTTTAAATTTATGTTTAATGTGAGAAGGAAGGTAACAGGGAAGCGTTGGTACTACGTCCAATTTGTGCCATATAGGTGACGTAGGTTTTGGAATTATTTATGATTTTGTACACGTTGCAATAAAAAAAGTGTTGCTGTTGATAAAGATCCAGGCATGCTACCAAAATTCAATAGTCTCTTTTTGAATATAAGTAAACTACCACTATATACCAAAGCTCAACAATGCCTGTATACACGAACTGTATTGACAAATACAGTTTCGGAAGGTTCACCCATTTTACTCATCATTCTTGTGAACAGCTGAAGTTAGAAAGTCAGAAAATACTTTTAGTACAAGAACTTAGAAGTCAAGAATGCTGTTGGTGAGCAAAGAGAAGTACTGGAACACTTCGTTGATAGATAATTTGGAGTAAACTCTTTTGTAGTAGATCGAACTTAAACAAGGCAGATGTGTAGAAAATGCAAGTGAAAACTAAAAGGTGGAGACAAAATGACAGTAGGTGGTAAGAAGGGAGTTGGGACGCCTTCTTTCGGTGATAGATGAAATGTCTAAAATGTTCCAAAAGGTTTTTGTGTAATTGTACACTCTGCTTGACTTTCACAGAAATAAGGAACGAAGTAACGGCCTGATTAATTATAATAGTAATCTTTACCTCATTCCTCTGGTAGCAGTGCGTTCTAAATCAAGTTACCCCGATTGTTACCACGATTTACCAAATGCATCATAGCCAATGTGTTAGAAGGGGCATTTCTTCAGCTAAAAGGCTCAGATTTAATCCTCCATAAATCACTATCTACAAATGTCACAGATCTGAGAGAGGCTTGGAGGTAAATAGACGTAGAAAGGATATGCTGAAAAATCTTAGTAAACGATAGTTAAGTTGTCATGTGGAAGCAGTACCTGCTGTTGTCAGGAATATCAATATGGGTAATGTTTACAGAGAAGTAGTGTTAAAATGGTGTGTTATGGGTATCATGGAAAGCTATAAAGTGATAAAGTGTGATAGGATGGGCAACTATCATAAGAAACAATATGGAAAGGAACTGACGTTAAGTGTCACGACAAAAGGGTAGTATTGTAATGTATCACACAACCAACGAAAAGGCAGATGAAATTGATGAAGGACGGGAGAAAGAAGGAGTAAGGCTATATACTCCTTAAACGATATCATCGTTCTGGGGTCTACATCCATGGTGTTACAAATCGCCTAAGAACATTGAAACCACCCGATGATATGAATGGTTGTAATAAAGTGTCGAGAACGGTCCTTTCTTGCCCTTTTAAATCTTTTCCTTAGATCTTGTAGTAATATGATAATTAAATTATTTTAATGTTAACGTGGTTTCCTTTGCTACTATTGTCAGCTTATATTTAGTTTTTGTCAAAACTTTGCCAGATTGCGCGCCAGTATGATAAAATTGTATTGCAGTCCATTCGATTCCCTTCTACTTATAGTTTTTTTAAATGCTTGGATTTTAGGACTGAGAAACTTGAAGCGGAAAACCGAAAGTTACTTAATGATCACGATAATCGAGTAAGAACACTTAGAAAGAAGACTGACAAAGCAATTGATGATATGAAGAAGGAGCACTCTCTTGCGACTTCCCAGGTTTGTATGATTATGAAGTCTGAAATAGCTAGTTGCTAGTATACTGAACTTTATGTTAACTTTGATTCTTTTTACTGCAAAAGATTCATATCCCTAAACCCACTGAAAAGATGCTTATAATAAACACATTTGCGATTAAAGGTTATATTTTTTATTCAAATTTCCTTACTTCCAAGTTACGGGAAGTAAAGTGAACACTAGAAAATGGAATGCAAGACTCCAAAACTGTCGATTGTTTTTCTGGAATTGCTAGAACACAGGAAACTTTTTCTTGGATATTGATGCTTTTAGCTCGGTACTGTATGTTAAATATTGTAATAAATGTTAGAAACTACCACAGTTCTATGATACCTGTCGCGACAGCCACTCCTTAGGAAGCGTACAATGTGTTCAATTTACGTAATAGTTGTCATCGTCAATCCTGTGTATAACAATAGGGAGTGACTCTTTGGGAAGAAAACCTTCATAGTCCTCCAGCATGAAATAACATTCTGCAAGTCGATCTTGGTTCCTTCCTTCAACGTAATACGTTACAGCTTCTTGCCATTTTTGTCTGTCGGCATAGTAGTCCCCGATACAATTCCAAGCCTTTTCTAGTAAAGCATCATCTAGATGAACACATAAAATCAAGAAATGTTGACAGATCTTGATAATTTGGCATGGCAAAAAATATTTGAGTTTATCCGGTGAGGTATCATACCCTCGATTCAATTTTCTTAAACGTCCTTCTTTAACTTGTAGATCAGGCCGGTAACTAGTGATATCATTTTCCGAGGCAACGTAATGTTGGGTGCTGACACTTACTACTGCATCCTTACTACTATAATAGAATATAATGATGAAAGCCAAGTTATAGCTGAGATATTCCATAAACTGTGAGATTATTTGAAGAGACTTTAAAGTTTGAAATTCTAGCGGAATGTCAGACTAGTCGTAAAACCCTTTTATGGGAAAGGTTATATTATGTTTTCGGCTTAAGACAAAGAGAGCAACCACTAACAGCCGCATATTTCCCTTTTTCTCTAAATGTATACCTAATACAAATTACAGTTTAGGAGAACCTGCTTCACGTCCGTTACAGGCCCGTTACAAATCCATCTTGAGAGATTCTCAGTGCAGTATGTTACTCAAGTTAGCACAAAAAAATTGCTTTGGTTTCATACATTAGAAAATAACAAAAATAGCGAAAGTGTGCTGAAGACTAAATTAAACATTTCTGTGGCGAGCTGTCACCATGCCCAATCCTATGAACACAAGTCTGATACTTATTCAAGCTAAAAGGTCTACAAATTTCTAAAAAGACCTCAAATAAATTGTAGCACATAAGTGCAGGATAACCGTAGCAGTACTTTCTGAGTTGGGATTACACAGAAGCGTACATTTGAAAATTGTAAACAGCAAGCGGCGAGAGAGGTAGCTAAGTACGATCGTATGTTGACCTTCAACATAAGACCTTTACAGCTGAAGGCATCTATTCATACTCCTACGTTCCAATTTTAAGATGGCCTCGTGGTAGCCCGTAGATTCGTACGAGATTTATTTTAACATCGCAATCAGAATAACTGACGTCACTATCACAGAAATAATCAAAGTGATAATGGCTCTACGGACTCCCAAATTTTAAAGGTGGCTGTCATCTAGTCATCCTTGCTAAAAACACAATCACTACCACTACTATATCATTATTGTCGTCATCCTCATCATCCTCATCATCATCATCATCATCATCATCATCATCATCATCATCATCATCATCATCACCATCACCATCATCAATTATCAAAATCAGAGTGTCTGTGATCATCACCAAACTAGTAACTACTTTTCCCTCCAGCTCCATGTCAGCTCTACTCACCAATCTATCTAACCGTTATTCAAGTATGTGTGGAAACCTCTGGAGCGTTAAAGGGAGCAAGCGTAGTGAATGTCAAACTCTCGACTGTAACTCTAGATTTCACTGACCTACTAACATTGAAATGAGAAAGAGAAGATGCTAAAAGGTAGCACGAGGTAGCACGATGTAGCACGTAAAACGGACAGTGTCAACCCCTCTCGACCCTGTTTACACGGGTACGGATTTAAATTAATCCATATCAGAAACAGTACGAATCCAATCCAGAACTGGTTTGGGTCTGCTAGCTGTACCAATTTGGATTCACTTTTGAAAGTGGATCAGGTTGGATCCGATCTTGAGGAAGGCCAGAGCCAAACTAGAGCGGATCGAAAGTGACGTAATAAGAAATACAACGGCGAGGTACTTTTACGTCAACGCTATTCATGTTTCATTTTAGCCCCAGTATTGGTGGATTAGCTATAACTACCTATTGTTCGTATTTCACAATTCTACTTCACTGTATTTCGTATAACAAAAGAAGGAGCTCTTGCTTCGCTTTGGAGCCAAATGGATCCGATCCCGTCTCAAGACCTCTAGAGCAGCGTGATTGGACCGGATCTGATCCATTTGGATTCGTACCAGTTTGGATCCATAGCCGTGTAAAGAGGGTCTTAATCAATATCAGAAATCCAGGATACTGTGTGAAAGATGCTGATAAAATGATTAGAACTCAAAACGTACTTACCACCAGCATATCCTGATTTTAAAAGCTGCACCACTCTAAACCAGTCACCAAGCTTCATCCGCAGATCGATTGCAAGATCTCTATAAATAATAACAAATGTAATTGTTATTACTAAAAGGAAAGCTTATTACAAAATGACGAAAAAACATGGCTGACATCGGCAATGGTTAGTTTTACAGTTCGGTACAAAATCGTATGACTAAGGCTTCCAAATTAGGTTGGGTATATCTTATTTAGAAAATAAGTTTAGCGTTACAGCTAACCGCCTGCGTAAATAGGTGCGTGTATATGGTATTAAATACGTAAGACGGCATATATTTATAGGTTTACGACAATAATTCAGCCTTGTGCAATTACATGTATAAGGACGAAGTGCTACAGGTGAAGACAGAGAAGGAAAAGAAGTGCCTTGCACAAGTTGTTATTATTTCTTTTAATATATCCTGCAATTTCGTTTAACGTTCAGCGTATCTGGCTTCGTTTTGGATTAGAATTTCATTTAATAGGTAAAGCCATACTAGAGAGCTCATTCTAAGATTGACTAATGATAAGTAAGCCCACAGATCATTGGGAGAATAAAGCATGGCGCAAAGTCTCTTTTCAGGCTACTGGATTCCGAACCGGTGTGCCTGAAATTGTCTGCATACATAACAATCGAAGATATATAGTCCTCTGTGTCACCACTCATGAAAAGAAATTTGAGAAATCAACCAATTCCATGTAAGACATACTAAATATATTACCTCCTATCCATGTCTAAATATGTCCTTTCTGCCTCATCAAAGCGTTGGAAGTAGGCTGAAACCTCTGCCAATTTTTTGTTCTCACTCTAGAATACAATGTAATAGCATGCATTGTTGAGTTTAGATACAAAATATAAACTCCAGAATGCATAATGTAGATGACAAATGCATAAGTGCTTTATGCCTGTTTAGACTGATTATTCACTTACCGTAAACTAAAGTAAAAGCACGTGATAGAAAGTAAAATTGACTTTTACAGGAGCCCACTAATATGACGTCAATCCTTTTTTAACGGTGGCTTCTCTTCAAGTATACGGATTCTAATAATCCTTAATAGGCGTACGTTTATACGGGTTCCAGATGAAAGGCGTGTTCAGAAGCTGTGTATAATTATACCTATTTTGAATAGTACATGACTATGCAGGCTAATAAGCAACTAATACCCGACGCTTTGGGCCGAAACCTGGCATCATTTACAAAGAAGTGTACAGCTTTTTGAATCAATAGCATAGAGATACAAGAATGGCTCAATAAAGCTGTATTATGGGGAAGGAGTCATTTCTTTTAACGAAGACTACTAACTTATAAGTAATTTAAATCCTTAAAGAGATAACTTTTAAGAAATGCTTGCCGATTAATAAGTGATGTCCGAGAAGTACTTATTTTTGCGCTGAAAATTTCGAATAGTTTACAAACTTGTAACAGTGCAGCTACATTACTACATTACATGATCTTGTTGTCATACAAGCGCCTACGGTTCCCAAAACGCAACTAAACCGGAAACACCGGTTCAGTCATAACGAACTTGGTTACATGGTAGCAACGACATGCTTAATACAGTACTGCTGCAAAAATGTCTATGCTAGTATGTTTATGTATGAAGTAAAAGTCGAAGATAGAAACTCAGATATGTGCCAATAAATGAAAGTAAGACCATTAAGGTTTCAACTTTATGTTTAGGGGTCACAAACTTCGACTACATAAGCATGAAAGTATTTCCCCCTCCCCCTTGTTATCTTCGGGACCCCCCCACTACCATGATCGATTGGAAGTTAGGAGGGTCTCAGCTATTATAAGACTTCTTACGCAAAGCCCTTATACTCCCTTTAATAAGAGTATCGGCAGATGTAAATTTTAAATATTTAGAATATTTTGTCAAGAGGAGCATGAACCCAATCTGATCCGATACGAATAGAGGCTTTCAAATGGACCTACTCTTTTCTTTATTCCCATTAGATTCGTATTTGGCCTACATCTGCATACCTTTAATTTGAAATAAAACCTCTGAGAACACTTCATTAAATTCGTTCATGGAGACCGTCTCACTACCACGTTCTCTCAGTTTTGGTATTTCACCCGACACCCCATCTCTTCGTAACAGTAATAAAACTATGATGGATTTTGGCGGTTTATTTATCACTACAAAACCCCTTTATGCAATAAAGGATTCTTCTCCTGCTATCAAACGCTGGGATCCTTCAACACGAATCGCTATTAAAATCTTACTTCTACCTCAGCAAGTTGGAAAAAGCTTCATCGCCAACCTTAAATAAGAGGTGATATATCCAACACCTGATAACAAAAGCCTTACTGATTTTCGTTTCCTTCCCATCTCAACTCGGGTCTTACCGTAAAAGGTTTAGATAGAGCCCATAAACTTACAAATGCATATCTCCTGTTAACACAACCTTTCGCTGAATATCAAACATGGGCAGACTTTGAGTACTTTGCCTTGTTAAAATGAAACATCAATGTAATCTATCTACAAGCATGACAGCAGCTGTTGTCCGAAAATTTTGGGCAGAATAAGATCATCGGATAATCGCTACATGTTTAATATGGAAGCTAATTGAAATTACTCCTTTCTCCTCATCGTCTATTCTGCATGTCAGAACTAAAGCCAGTATGGTTTTGCAAATCCTGGAAACATCAGGTTGTGAACTAACAATTAACTCAAGCAACTCGTGGGATTTAAATGTAATTGTCGGAAATCTATTTGGATTTCACTGTAGTCTGGATTTTGGTAAACCGTAAGATAGCTATTTCCGATACCTACGCAGAACGGATCACTTTGTATTTATTCTTCAGTTTCTGGCTCCAGAGGAACGCCTCATGGCCGCTAAACCACAAATGAGCATTGTAATACACGGATCATTCAGTACAATGGCATGCAGCCGTTACAACTTTACAAGATATCGCATATCGTATTGGCTTAGCCAAAGCTCTGATGATGTGATGTACGAAGAAACTTTGTGGTTTGTACTGTGTTACTTAATTGAAACAGATTTGATGTTGTGCTTTTAAACTCGTCTATGAAATTGTTTTCCTTGTCTTTCACCTGTTCTTCGTAAATCCGATCCCTCCACAACTGAACTCGTATTAAGTTAGGTTGAAGTCAGTTTTTGTACACATCTGCCCTCCTTAGTAATAAGCAGAGCGTGAAGGAATTGTTAAGGAGCTCCATCGACATAACAAGCAGGAGTTTCAACCAAGAGCGTGGAGTGATTGATGAGGATTCTTTATTCTAGCCAGGCAGCTAGCGTACGTACAAAAATGAAGCTAAATAGAAGGAGGTGAATCCTATCGGATAGGCGACACTATATGTGAAATGCCGTGCTGCCAAATTACCACAAGCGGACAGGACAAGGCCACCCGAGATTACAGTATACTCACCCCACTTAGGAAGAAAAGTCATCTAAACAACAAAATAACTTATAAGTATGGCCCATCGGTTTGACTCATAGTTCTGACTAAACAGTATGACTTATCAGCATGACTTATCAGCATGACGCGTTAGTATGACACGTCAGTATGACTCATCAGTATGTCTCACCAGTAAGACATTAGTATGGCTTGTTAGTGTGATTTATCATCAAAATTTTGAATGAGGAAGTCCATACTGCTTGGTTTCTTTATCACTTAGAGCTCTTGGTGTAGCCAGAGCTACGTATCCTCTTGCACAGAATTTGAAACACAATAGGTTCGATCCTCACCCTTTGCCTAAATGGACTGACAAAGCGAGTGATTATAGCTACATGGAAAAACCTGAGGATCGTTGGATTGACTGTATTGTACTTGAAATGCATTTTTTACGAGAATCGGTTATTTAAGTTTAAGTTACAAGCGTCTGTGATCTAATAAGTCGGCTTTAACGTACAAACTAACTGTTCCCTAACACGTCGAGATGAGCAAGGAATCCCATTGCTTACTTTACAGAATCGATTAAAACTATCTCATTTAATTCCAGTTCCTGACTTCGTGAGCCGCAAAACACACTATTATATCTAACCTTTAACGTACCAATTTTTCGCAAAACATAGTACAAGTCAAACAAGATTTCGTTTTTACATTTCAGGTTTCTAAATTCTTACATCAAGTTTTGCAATCCTCTTGGAGAATTTGATTCCATAATAGTCGTGGCATCGGACAAATGCCTTTTCTGCAACTTCTAGGTCCAGGCGCTCAAGGGCCGCTTCCGCCAACAACCTCCTGAAAAAATTTAAAATGTATATTCAGAAAATTAAAGGAATATTGATTGCTACCTTTCACTACTACGTTTAACATCACAGTTTCCACTTTATAAATAATCTCTAAGTATCTCAAGTGTTTCTCAGATGAGACATCTTAGGGAGCTTACACACCGAAGTGGCATTTGCGACGTGGCATGCGACGTGGCATGCGACGTGGCATGTCACTTGGGAATGAACCTATACAAAAGCACTAAACCTTTCACACCGAAGTTTTTTCAAAAATTGCTTTACATAGATCACAGTCCTGCTTAAATAAGAAATACAAATTTGAATGGCAATACACTAAAGGATAATTAGAAACACATATTTACACTTACACCTAAGACAATTAACAAGAACAGGAGCAAGCAACAGCAAAGCTTGGATTGACTGCATTGACTTCAATGTTGATATGGCATTGGATAGGAGTCGTATTTGAAGTCGCAGCATTTTGAATTGTAGTATTCAATGGGAAATTACAATGGTTAACACACGTCAACTGATATCTGGATGAAGAAATAGGGCATACTTCTCAAATTTAGCTAAGCGGAAAATTTCGGGCCATAGTAAACAACCAGATGGTAACTCAAAGCGATGGATGGCAATTATCATTTCTGAGCAATAGGTAATCAAAAGAAGAATTCAGATTGTACTAGCCCATGCTCATTCTTTTAACTGATTTGTTGCAAGCTGATGTTAGTCGAGATTGCAAGAGATGTTTCACAAAATATAATAATATTCTAAAAAATGCTTCATTGTTGTTTTCAACTCCTATTGTTGCTTGCAAAAATTCTGTCAGATACTGCAAAGAGGTGTAGTAATCGATGTGCTTGTGAACTTGGTGTTAACCTCCTAGACGTCCACCCCTCTTCATGCACATTATGCAAGAAAAGCTTAACAAACAGTTTAATCCCAATAAGATCCTAGCAACTGGAAGACATTCTGGTTTTCCTGCTTAGATTTGGTGGCGTGTGTTGATGTCTTACAGACCTACAAGCATAATCAGGCACACAATTCTTGAATTCAAAAAGATCAACATAAATTTCCATTAGGAAGCACAGACTAAGCCATATTTTATCATTTTTTATAATCATATTTAAAAGAATTCGTGCCGGGCAACGTAATGTGTGTTTTCAGGTCCATATTTTATAATTAGATATACCATGTCATAAACGTCAGGTCTGAACGTAATGAGAGACCATTTCCATACGAACGACATCCCATTGATACACAAAGAAAGGCTGTCGAAGGTTTAAAATGGTTTACGAGACTAAATTTTGTTTCAATGCTGAAGGATTTTAATAAAATCGGTTGACTTTGACACAAATCGGGCAGTACATTTCACTCCAAGTTTTCAGGTGTCAAAATTGTCATGTGCTCCAATACTAAGCCGCTATAAAGTCAATTTTAACTTCATGGTTGTCACGCCAACTTAATTACTTAGACTCTTTTTGCTGTAGTTTTGGTATTTTGACTTGTTTTTCATGCTAATTGAGGCTTGGTTAAAACCAACATTTACAGAAAGTAACTCTATTGATATTAAATTGCATTGTCTTAAAGAAGATTGTTGCCTTGTTGGTTGTTTTGAACTTCACATTCTAAACTACGATTTGCTCATGAAATAGACCACGTAGCCTGTTGTCCGTTTGCGAATCATGGCCGTTTAGACCGATTTAAAGTTCATGCAAATTAGCTCTTACGAGGCACCCATTCAACGTCCTACTTATGGCCACCAGTTAAGGCCATTGCTTTACAGCCCTATCAACATACCAATTCCTAAAATTCAATGAAATGAAAGAAGTATTGTTTCCTGTTAGAAGACACAGCGGCAACGCAGCCTTTATAGACACTGGTACCATTGACATAACATCTTTAGTTGGAAATGGCAGTGAAAATAGTAACTAAAAGTAAGAAAGTGTTTAATTTGCTTTTGCATTGATACTGCAAAATTTCACTAAGCAGAGAATGTAGCTACGCTTTTATAGTATGACAATGAATCGTATTTCCAACATGTTGTTCGCTTTTCCAGACTACTTAAAAATTTTGTTTTCGGAGGGATGGGGTACTCATTTGGCTGTAGCTACAGCAATCCAATTGAAACTAATTCAATACTGCAATACCGCACGAGGCCTTAGTGAGCAAAAACATAAACGAATTTATAAAGAAATTAACCTTTCCAAAGCCTTGCTACCACTACAAGTAAATAAATTTACAACCCTTCAATCTGAAGCTTAAATGTTAAAATTGAAATTTTTCCATTTACTGTAATATTTTACTAAGCATTTGAATGACGGTATAAACAGTGATTGCTACACCATTAGGAACTGTGGCAGCACATGTTTTTTTATTACATCCATACAATATCATACCTACGACACACAATAGCATAATAGTTTGCAATTGACACTCCAGCAGGAAGCGCAATCTGGAAATATAATTGCCAACGTAATGATCTTCAGTACAGCCAAAGGTTGGATGCGGAAATGTATATTTTATATGTATATAAAAGTGTATAACATTTAAACATTCGTTGTATGTCATTCAACGTAATAATCACCCTACACAAGTGTCCACGGAGGTCGTATATCTAAAATGGTGCAGTAGATAAAATTCTACTCTTTCACTATATGCCATACAGCATAATAGTTTACTTAATATCTAAAATAGCTAACTTAATAGCTAATTTATATGACCCTATAGAAGTGAATACAGAGGTCGTATATCTCAAAGGTTACAGGGCAGAATTAAGGAGCACACACGTATTATACAATGCAAATTTAGTGCGTCTTCAAGTCATATGGCCAGTTACAAGCATACGCAAGTCGTTCCTAAAAAAGGCTCAGCCGTTGCGTGACAATTACTTGAAATATTAGGAGCAATTAGCTAAAGAAATGGTTTAGGGTAAAAAGACTCTCTCCTAGCATTATTTATCTTGCAACGCAGAAAAGTGTACTGGTTAAAAAGGAAGACGTCTCTCCATCGCCAACAAGAGGCTATTTACATCTTTTGAATCTTTCTGTTCACAAAAGTGATACAGTACCTCTTAACTAATCAAATTTCATCTTCAAAGGTAGTTTTCCATCGTACCTTCCACTAGAATTTAGTCTGTGACCATCTTTGATACAAATCTCGTTTAGGTAGATATTCTATTTTGTGCAGGTTTCTGTTTGACAAAATTCATAAATTGTATCTAAATGTAAATACGTAGTATAGCAACTGAACAAATATTTCAACTGTTGAAGTTGATATTTTCTGTTTTTCTAGCACCACTCACAACTTATCATTCACTTTTCTCTATTCTCATTAAACGTTCAGAATTAAACATTTACGAGTTTTTCTTTTGGAGGTATTCTTTTGTTGCAACCATCAAACTGTTCACCTTATATTGGAATTATATCGATTGCTATTTTGGATATCATATAAGAGTTTACACGGAGTTGCATTGTGAAATTATTGTACTTGGTTTTTCCAGGAATTATTTGATAACGATCCCGTTACTAGATCATTTCCCTGATTTTCAGATCAATTTATTAACATCTTGATCGGAGTGGACTATTTCAATCGAAGTTCATATCTTTACCACCATAATAACTCTTCTATAAAATACTTATTCGAATCACCACAAATATTGACACAAAATCTTTCGTATACTCAATGGCAGCAAGATAACGTTTATGATGCACTTGACATCATAGTAATACTTTGAAATCATAGTGTATAATAAGACTTTCGTTTTCCCTGGCAGAAGAAATATGCGCTAAAGTAACGCAGTTAAAAGCTTGGCATCAGTAAATCTAGCAAAGAAGGTCAAAAGGGGAATTTAAAATTGATAGACAAAATATTGGTAGCATTCAAACTGGATATCAATTGTTCGCAGACATGAGAAGTGTGTCATACGTGCTTTCTATACACAAACCAGCCTGTGATGTAATCCTGTCTTAAAATCTTCCACTTTTATTACTCATTGGGACTTAAGAGGATGAGGGTGCACAAAAAGATTGCAAGACAAAAAGACCTGAATGTCGGTAGAAGTGTACGTGTTGAAGTTGTTCCCGATAAAGAGGCATTCATCGGTTAACAGAGCTGCCAGGCCTTTTGATAAATATTTCTAAACCTTTAGAGTCTGGACTCTGTACAGTAATCACACCACTGGCCCTTCTCAGCCTTGTTGATTTCTCGTGACTATACTCCGTGGAGCCTCTAATACTACGCCCTGTCATTCTGCAGACAGTCTATAAACAATCTATTAATACAGATTTTGTTTCATTGCTTATGGTTGATAAAAACATAATACGGTCACATTTGATGTACACAACAAATTAGATTATATATCTCTTAATTTGGTGATTATTTCAAATTAAGGTCAACTCTTTTCTTCTACTGTGTTTTAGGACAACATCTGTTTGCTTGCAAACTTGTGAACAGTGAATGACTTTCAACAGTCGTAGACGCTACGAGAAAATCAGACAGCGCTTAGCATTTCATCATCTCTTTAATCCATCTGGCTCAAAATTATTATTTTATTACATAGGTCAATGCTGGCTTTATTCAACCTTTTAAATGAATTTAAAGAAAGTATCTTTCTAAAGCCATTATGACATCCGCCTTCACGTCTACATGCTCCAAAGATGAGCGAACACATACAGAATGATCAGTTAAACAGTTAACCATGGACATTATTAGTATACCACGAGATAAATCATATTGTTTGACTTTGTCTCGTAACTTGAGGTGTGGTAATACACATGGAGTCACGGAGTTTACGTATCCATTATTTTGCAGCGTGACAAAATGGAATTTGAAAGCACTAGATATGGAAGTTGAAGTTGAATAACTCATCATACAAAGATGCCTAATTTCGCCGGATTTGGAGAGGCAGTGCTACATTTAGTTTATGTGAAAAGGGACTAAACATCTCTGCAATTGCGGAAACTTTTTAAGATAAAACATTGACTATTTTGGTCAGTAGAACCTAACTAAAGCTCCCAACTAAAGCTCCTCCTCCTAAAGTAACTTGTTTGTTTTTCTTAACGTTTGTGCCAAACACTGGTCATAGCAGAAGTCTGGAGTGGACGTAAACAACGTTTGGGGAACAAGTTATAGGATAGAGGAAGATTTTAGTGCTTTGTAAACAAAAATAGGCATATCAGTAATGCGTTTACCGTCCCTCGTGTTAAAAACATATTACGCTCTAAACGAATTTATTTATTTATTTACTTATTTGTTTAAGTCGTTATTTTATGAGGGTGGCACTTAATAGCTTTCAGCTAATGTAATGGTGCTAAGCTAAATCAGCTAATTTAACCTAACCTAAAGTTAACAAATTCCGATAATTAAAGTGATGTTAATGCTGCCTTAGGTCCATCTGCAGTGAGTTGAGAAGAGAAGGAAGGATTCAGTGTTAAAGAGCAAAGAGGCAGAAGAAAAAACGGGCAGTAATACGAACAAATGAAGCAATAGACAGAGAAACAAACATGCAATGCCCAGATCATAGCTTAACGGCATACGTAGAATAAAAATAAATTTAAAAAATATTTTTTATATATACGTTTTGAATATTGTTTACTCATTGTAATTGTTCCATTTATTATGTATTGTGGTCCAAATGCAAGCCGAGAACTTATTGCAAACCCAAAAAAAATTCAAATCAGTTTTACACGTCGTTGACAAGAAGGCAAGGGTGGTGAATATAAAACTGCCGTGGACCATTTGGCCTTTAAGGGTTCCTGAGTTCCTAACTTGATTGACCCTGAGCTCTCTGGAATTAAAAGTCCCTTTCTGCTCGTCGATACGTGCCACTATTGCCCCTTTTCTACCACTACATCCATGCCTGATGCAGCTAGGAGCTTCTTTATTTGCACGATCCGTACGTATACCTGCCTAGCCTATCTATCGCATTATTCGTTGTCCAGTACAACTTCACTCGTTCACTATAGAGGTACTATAAGTGCAGCACCATTACTAACAATAAAATAATTTTTCCCTACACTGACCTTCTATGTGGTTTTCTTCTTCTTCATGCTGCTCTGATATCTAGGTCTTAATCGATTCAAGAGTGTTTAGTTACTTCTCTCTAGCAACTAGATCCTTTACTTATCTGATCTGAAATTTTTATGACATTTGGTTGCACTTGCGTCTTCGTTATGGCCCGCTCTAAAAAATGTAGATGTTTTGTCAATCATTGCCTTTGCACGTTGATATATCTTTCTCCTTTTTTGATGGTATTGATATTGCTTTCTAGAGTCTATGTGTATTATTTTTAGAGTTTTACAGTAAAAGTACAGTAAAAAAATTTATACTTTGGTTGAGTCTAGAATACAGCGATAGCTTTTTTAGGTGCTCCTTTTATTTTCACTTTTGAAATCCTTTAACAGACACGAAAATAATTGATGCAATTTTATTATTAAAGTTTGCCTGGGATGTGAAACTCTTTCGTCGCTTGTTGTTCTAGACCTCATACCAGATATTACATTATTTTCCCTTTTTTATGCTTTGCGTAATGTATTACTTTTGTTCTTTTAACACTCTTTTTCAAAGCTGTTTATAAATGAATTAGGAAGAATCGGGTTAATTTGTAAGTCAATCGATTCTCCTACATCATTTCCAATGGATAACTACACCTAAATTCGGCTGTTTTTTTCTAAGTCTGCCTAATTTTAGCAAAGAACATGTTGCCAACAGACCTGTAACGTGGTCTTAAATTTTTGTGTGATGCTAAGAGCATAACATACTACATATTCACTATTAAAATCATAAGAATATTATCTAAACATACGCGAAGAATGTTGTGTGGCCTCTTTAGAGAAGGGATTATAAGCTCTTAATTGTCGGTGGTATTGAAAGAAATTTCTTCCGTCTTAAGGCTGCTTAAATTGGATTTTGTCGCCGTTTTATGAGGCTACAACCCCCAACAGCAAAGCATTCTAATTCTCGAAACATCGTTCTTAAAAAGGGAGAAACTCAAATCATGATAAAAGCTATCATCTGAAAACCTAAATATCCAAAAAGTGGAACAAATGTCTACCAATGGGATTCCAACATATTGAGGAATAAAATTTCAGCCATTATTACTACTGTGATACTCTATAAACGAAGAAATGAATTCTCTAAACAATAACTTATATTGTGTTAAATATTCTTTTCACCTCGAATATTGCGTTGAGTAACGGATTCATTTTGCTAAACGTTTCGCCATACACTGATCACATCAATCGTATGGAGTGAAATTAGAAAGCTATTACGATGAATGTATAGGAAACGAGAAGATTGTTTACCTCATTCATTGCCATTGATAGCAAAGTTTTTTATGTTTTGAGTCTTTGTCTTGTTGACAACTAAGTTTCAGGAGAAATTTCTGCCCTTTTAAATCAACTTGAATGGGATTTTGTTACTTTTTTATCTGCAAACCCCAAAAGCGAAGCAATCTTATTCCAGTAGCTTCAAAACGGGGAACAGTTTTTCTCGAAAAAAAGACAGAGACTCAAGACAAACGCTACCATCTGAAAACTTAAATTTGCAAGAACTGGGTCAATATTGCTACCAATGTGATTCCAACATGAATCACACTCATAGTTTGCAAGGGGGTCTGGACCCCCACCTAGAAAAATCAACCCCCACCTACAAAGACAACCCCCACCTACAAGTCTGAAGGCCAAAACCCCACCTGGAAGAAATTTTTTGGCATAAATTTCCAAAAGTTCAAATCACCGCTTCCCACCAATGATGTAAATAGAAAGATAACGCTAATTTAGATTCCCCCAAAGAAACATTTCATCACCTGAATGGTTACACAATACCACTTAATTTAATGACTTAAAAGGTTTCATAATGCCACTTCCCTGAAGAAAAACACCCAAACGCCTACCTTTTTGAGACAAAAGTTAGGTGAACCAGAATCGCTAATACAACTTTTAATTTGAAATGGATACCACTATCTAAACTATGACACGCTAAAACGAGGGAGGGTTCCTCTACCAAGTTAAGTACAGGGATTTAAATTTACTAGTTCAGGTTTTTTAAAGAAATAAAGTGGAGAGAAATCCCAAACAAAAATAATAAGAATTAAAGAATGTGTTGTCTTCATGCATTTGCCCAGTGTCCCTGGCGGATGATAGCGTCCCTCTTAATTTGATAAACATCGATCTCTAATCAACTTTTCATCATTCGTAGGTAGGGTATCGTGGCGCCTTTCCCACGAACAAAGTTTGCTTCCCAGAACACGAGATGATAAACAGGTTGTAGGGTGTCGGTGCATCGGAAGATACCGTACTAATGTCACAGTAGTGCCTGTCAATTTCTAGTAAAAGCTCCTCGCGTATGCAGTTACACGTCTTTAAGATATTCTCAGTGCAGGTTCGTGGTTACCCAATTATACTTTCGGTAAACCTCACAACAAAGTTAACTAAATTTCTTAACCAAATTTCCCTACTTACACTTTGTTCTTGTCTTCTACTTCTTAAAGCAAGATTGTACAACTGTAGAGTTGTACAGTTGCACAACCAGTGCGCAAGTAAAGGGCATGACATGTCAAAGATTTGGCAGCGAGCATAATTTAGGGAATCAAAGTTTAAGTAGGGTAGGCATCATAACTTTTATATGTGAACCTAATCCGCAATTCCGGCCTGGATAATTTCCTAGTGTCGGCTATTTTTGGTTAGAATATGCAAGCCAGTAGGTGTTAATTTATTGTTCCCAACAATAAAAAGCTTTCGTGGTAACCAGTAAAATACAGCTGATAACTACCTGTTAGCTCAGCATATTAATGCATAGCAACCACTAAGCAGACGCATTTTTTTCAGTCAATATCCCAAATATGAAGTTATTGAGCCGATTGCTCTATTTTATCACCAAACGGGCTTTGATGAGGGAGGATATAGGGTTTTGGGTCCTAATATGTCGTTCCCTTTTCGTCTTTTAATTGGAAGCAATGACAAAAACAGTGGAGTAAAAGCACATGCACGATTTAATTCAAGGCACAAGGTGGAACATTTACAGTTTGTTTGGAACAGCGATTACAACGAAGTGACGCGAGTCGCCTGGTTAGGAGCAACTGATTAATACAGGATTTTAAAGATATTTTCTGGCAACACGGTTACGTTCACATGTGAACCAATTATACCGAGAGAGCACAAATTTTAGGGGATTTGCGTAGTCTGTCCAATTTTAAAGACGTTTATGTAATTATTTTTAAAATAATTCGGTTGGACATTATGTCTTTAATGGGTAATTACCGTAAGTGGTTTATATATTCCGTTGCACAGAAATTAGAGAAAAATATCATTTTTTTATTGTAATGGTAACATTCCCAGCTCTAAATTCGTTATTACAATATGCAAAGATATTAAATATCTTGCTGTATTCATGGATCTTAGCGAAAGGTTATTTATTGCTTAAATAAGTACTTGTTCTTATGGGAATAAAGAATGAACTGTATAGTTACGCCTAATGTTTACTTATGGGAAAAGGCACTCAAACGAAACAAAGTGCACCCTCACTGAAACCTAACACGCGAGTATTAATGCCTGTAAATATAAAGTCAGATATGCTATGTTCTGTCATTGAGAAGAAACTTTTAGATGTTTTCGGCCGAGAAAAGCGAGCCGAAAACCTTAATTATACACCAATAGTATACATTTAAAGTTCCCACTTTAGCTTTGTAAGAACTTTATCTATGTCGTCGGTCCCAGAAATTGTCTTTGTTAACAAGGGTGTCACATCTTTGTCTCGATCTAAATGCTGCTGCAATTTTACAAGCAAGGAAAACTAGATTGAATTATGGACAGTTATTTACGTTTTAAAACATAAAGTCCAATTTATGGCCCATGCTTTACATATATATTTCCCGCCTGAGCTTTGAAAGTACCTTATCACTGCCGACGGCCCCAGAGTTGTCATTTAAAACGATGTTTTATCTTTCACTCGTGTTTTTATTGTTTAAATTGATTCACAATTCAATTGCCGCTAGTAACTTTACAAGCAAGGAAAACTAGATTGAATTATGGACAGTAATTTACGTTTTAAAATGAAGTCCAATTTATGGCCCATGCTTTACATATATATTTCTCGCCTGAGCTTTGAAAGTACCTTCTCACTGCCGACGGCCCCAGGAGTTGTCATTTAAAACGATGTTTTATCTTTCTCGAATGTTTTTATTGTTTAAATTGATTTACAATTCAATTGCTGCTAGCAATTTTACAAGCAAGGAAAATTAGATTGAATTATGGACAGCAATTTACGTTTTTACCTATGCAGTGCAATTTAATTTACATTTATAGTTCAAACTTGAGATTTGAAAGCACCTCCTCTTTGCCAACGGTCCCAGAAATTGTTATTATTTACAACAATGTTCTATGTTTCTCTCGCGTTATATTGTTTCTTTTGGTTTAAAATTCAATGATAGTAACTTTACAAGCAAGAAAAACTGCTGGTACAATTTTACAAGCAAACAAGAATAAAGGGAATTATGACAGCTAGCATTTTATAAGCAAGAAACACTAGATGCAATTAAGGACAGTAGAGTACTTTGCAATCATGTAGTATGATTTAAGACCAATGCTTTACATGTATAGTTCACACTTGAAATTTGAATGCACTTTATCTTTGCCGACGGTCCCAGAGATTGTCTTCATTTACAGCTGAGGTTCTGCCATACTGTCGTGCTTTTACTGTTTATTTTAGTTCAAAATTCAATTGCTGATGTTACTTTTACAAGCAAACAAGAATAGATGGAATCATGGAAGCTAGCATCTTACAAGCAAAGAAAGCTAGATAGAATTTTGGACAGTACTGCACGTTGTAATTATGTAGTATAATTTTAGACCAATCTTTTTATATTTATAGTTCACACTTGAGATTTGAATGCACTTTATCTTTTAAGACGGTCCCAAAACTTGTCTTCATTTACAAATTGAGGTTCTACCATACTCTCGTGCTTTTACTTTTTATTTTGGTTTAAAATTCAATTGCAGCAAGTACATTGAAAGCAAGAAAAAAGTAGATGGAATTATGTACAGTAGTAAAAGCTATAATTATGTAGTTCAGGATATAAAAAGACTTTTGTAAGCGGATTACTAGTCTTAAGTGATACGTTGTAAACAAAATGAGGTTGTGCTTTTCGTATTGCTAGTTAATTCTATCAGGTCATGTTAACAACGGTGCATTAATTTGCATGAATATTAAGTGGTTGCTAGTTCATTCACCTGAGGAGAAACATGTGCTTTGGTAGAAAGATTGTCATGATTCAAAGCTCTTCTTCCTTATTTTGCAGGCTGCCTTTTTCACATAAATATTAAGAGTAAAAGTTATTTTAAAATGTGAGAAAAAGAGGATTTCAGTTGATGAAAACAATTTTTTCCCCTAAATCAGTTATTTTCATTCTCCAAAGTTCTGCAACAATGTTCATTGCATACGGCACCATGTTTCAATGAGGTATTTTACAAGAGAATGACCAAAGGCATTTGCAATCAAAGCTGCTTGATATGCTTAAAATCTTTAACTACTTTCACTGAGTATTATAAGCCTATGTCTAAAAATTTATCGCTGGCAGTGAACGATATTTGTAACACATTTGACGCTCTTTTTAAACAAGCTTTGATTTTACACTTATTTTCTAAAATCGTCCGTACAGGAAAGTTTCCACACTTTAGAAATTTGATGGTGCGGTGCAGAATTTTTAGTTTTTGTTGACAAAGAATCTCCAAATTCAAAATATAACACCAACCTGTGTTGATGGCAACAATACGAAATTACCTGAAAGTACCCTTGAGTTTCTTGTATCTAGTGTCTCCGTCAAATACTTAAATTCCAGTATTTGAAATATGTTTAAACAATTCGGATTCCTTTTCCACTAAGATTGTTTCTCAATAACAAATTCTTTCTTACCGAGCCGGCATTCTACAATTCATTGTTTCTGTTCGTATGTCATTATCGCCAAGGGTAGACTACGGTCTCAATGATCGTTAGATCATTCGTGCTGCTATTGCTAAAGGTCCGTACACACACTCATTT
>JAAAKM020006971.1:115035229-115054850 GCA_010016025.2 Alatinidae sp. Z8VKAUB7J3
CAAGGGTAGACTACGGTCTCAATGATCGTTAGATCATTCGTGCTGCTATTGCTAAAGGTCCGTACACACACTCATTTAAAAAACATCTCTACAGAGTGGCTTTTTATAGAAATCATAAATTGACCTTTTCCAGTTCATTGAATTGGATAATGAGATGCACGAAGGATAATCTTCAAAATGACTTTTGCAGTTGGCAACTTTAGCAATAAACGATGAATTGTTTTCAATCGTCTCTCCTCTTAGTAGGTGTGCTGTTTCTTGATGGGTTTGATTGCTCATTAACAAATACAAAATTTCTCATTACGAACTCCTAGCACAGCATGATATCAATAAAGCTAGATTCAGGAAGGATGATATTCAGCTCAATATAAAAATCAATTTTATTTCAACTTTAACTTAAGGTTGACAAGGAAACGCCGCAAACACGTTTGTAAATAGCCTTATTTGCTACATGCTGGCAAATAAGTGCCTACTGTAGAACTGCACTTAAAAAACAAGTACTTGAAACCCTTGTACAAGTACTTCCCTACTAGGTTTAATCTTTGTTCACAAGAGTAATACGTTTAAGTAATCAATAAGTAAAAATCGATCGGATATCTACAAACTAGCATTTGTTATTATGTAAAATGTAGTTGTATTGGAAAAATTAGCAAATTGTAATCAATAATCCATACTTCAAATCGAGTTAATTGTACTATGTATTACTCCCTTTTTCATCGTTAGAGCGGCAGTAAAATGAGAGCCATTAACTCCTCGTCGTAGCAATAAGATTTGACCATATGTAGGGGCCGTGCCTACCTCTGTCAGGCATTAAGCAGCATGAGATGAAATCGAAGCATTCGTATTACCTCCGACTGCGGTCGATCAAGTTTTAAAGTAACATATAAAGAGCTTATTCATCGAAATCATTAATCTGATATTTAAATACAAAGCTGAAGTAAACTAATTTAGCGATTAAACCATACCAAGACAAATATACTCAATGGATAAATAAGGCACCGTCCTGGATGGCAAAGACATGTACATGGGAGTACATGGGAGAGCGAGGGGCCAAAACAAAGGCCTAGGCATTTAAGTCAAGTGAATATACGATCAACAATAAAAAGAGAGATAGATGGAATCGAATTGCTTTGGATGTGTAACACAACGTTCTGGTGGTCTGTCTTGAAGTAGCTCAAAAGACTTGCAGTCAATTTTAAACGTTTGGTAACATCTTACTGCAAGTCGGTACACTTCTCTCTCATTCAACATTGTAGAAAAATAATTTGAGGCACATATTATAAAAGACGTCAGATGATGCACTGCGTTGTCTTACTTCCTTACAAATTCGAATCCTAGTGTTGATGGTAATTGTTATGATTTGTTGTAGGCAAAACCTATTGACATTAAACTAGGCCTTCAATATATTAGATTGGGTAACTTGTTTAATACAAGACAGAATTGTGAAAGATTCTGCAATAATTTTGTCTGAATATTTTAGTGAAAGTAAAAAATATTTAGGGAAAGGGATTGCAAAACTTTATCTAAGTTAATTCTGTTTAATATTAAAGTAGGACTGCTGAAGTTTGTAGTGTGGATAAAGAAATTTGTCTGATATACACTATTCAAACGAAGGAGTACTTATGACTATTTATGGTGCTAATGAACCAGTCATAATATTCACATTGATCTCTTCACTTTTCTATAAAACTGAGAAAGAATGGTTTATGTTGCATCATGATTTTCCATGATGATGAAATGTAAGCTCTCTAATGATTGAGTTTTTCAACGGTAGCTGCCAACAGATGGTGCCCTAGAGCTACAGAGTGCTTTAGAACTGCAGAGATTGCCAATGGCAAGGTGAAACATTTATTTATCTTTGAACATATTTGTTATGCCTCTCAACTCTAAGAAACCGATGAAAGATGTAAAGATGCCCCCTTCTCCATCCTCTGGCTACAAGTTTCTCTGCCAAGGCCTAACCTAACAGGGCTGTTGAAACATACTGCATTTAGGGAGGGGCAGCTTCTTAAGAATGGTCATGGGCATATATTCCCATGTTAAAAATATTGAGAAAAGCTGTAAACATTTTAACACAAGCATCAGCTTACATTACCACCCTCTCTGGGGCACTGGGAACATTCAAGGAGGTGAAGGATGTGTCTCTCTAACCAAGGGGGCATTGGTATGAAAAGTTTGGTAACCACTGACTTAACATCATTTCAAAACGATAGCCGAAAAATGAATACAGGATGTCTTCATAATACTTTCTTAACATAATCGGAATGGTTCGTAGAAGTCAACAATATCCATGGGTTTTAAACATTTGGAATTCTCAAGGTGCAACAAATTTATCAATAAGGTAAGTTCGATTTCAGTCAAGCACTCGCATATATAGAAGTCATATAATAACTGAAGTACTGAAACATTAAATTAGAATATTCATTCTCCCTTTAATGTGTTTTGTAGCACTCTTCAACCAGCTTGTTCTTGAGGCAGCAATCCTCTCATTTTGAACAGAGTGGTAATAATTTTAATTCCCATTAAATTCACAGCAGAAGGATATCGGAAGAAGTTTTTGTTAAAGGAGCGGTAATAAAATAGCAACACTCATTCTCATTTAGGTATAATTTAATAGGCTTTAGAAAAGCCTTTTAAAACTGTTTTTCTTAGGACATAATCTATTGGCTTTTGGCACTTGGAGGCAACGTTGAATAAAAGATTTTCCTGATCTTGTTGAATGCCGTTTTTATCAGGCATTCCCACTACGTTTCTTCAATGCTTCAGTGTGGTTTTGTTAGCTGCCTTCAAGCAGGTCAAAAGAAAAGAATTAAATTGCTGTTGTATGCCTCACATTCTAATATTGCATGTTATTCCATTTGTATAACCATCATTAGGCTTTAATGCTGACTAGACATGATGTAAAAAGTTGTGTTACGTTTTGATTATAGAAATTTGCTGGTGCCACATGCAACATTCTGCTTTACAGTGATTGCTATCTCTCTCTTAATCTCTAAATCTTCTTGTGCATATCTCTCTCCTCATTTCCTGGTTTTACAATCTGTAGTTGTCTTGAATATTTTATGCTCTACCATTTGGATAACATGACTTGCAAATCTCACCATTTTTATTATCACAATTAGATATAGACTATTATTACTCAAATGTTATCTCATATCTTTCAAAATATGCAGTAAATCCTGAAGCCAAAATCTGAGTGTGCAACTGCAAGCTACGTACAATATGATTTCTGTGTAATTTTGCAGGTTTGGGATGCATGTGGTTCAGGGAGTATCACGTTTGATGCTCATGAATTAAGTCAGAGTTCAGACGAGGATTGGCACTTCAAGGATCTTGCGTATATCATAGAAAATCAGGTTATTCTTAGTGCTTTATACAAGGAACTCAAAGAAATGAAAGATTTAATTGAAATTAATTATGGTAAAAGAATTGAGGATGTTGTTACCCCACAAATAGAAGATAGAAGCATGGATTACGTGGAGGTCAAATTGAATGATGGTGAGATGATTCAAACAAAACTACTTATAGCAGCTGATGGTGCAAATTCAGCAGTTCGAAATAAATTACGCATGAGTTACACAACACGAGAATATGACCAGCATGGTGTAGTTGCCACACTGCATCTAGACAAGGTAAGATCAACTTTCTGCACTTTTACATTTGCACCCTATTTAGACAACAACTGGATTTACTGTTTATTTCATCAATTTGCATAAGTTTATAGAACTAACACAGAAATGGCCATTAGTAAAAGCTAATACGAAGCACTGAAACTTTTAACTTGGAATAATTCGATCTTCAAGAATATCCATATACCCACTCTTTGCTTTGCGTAGTAAGGAACGTATTCCTGTGTCGGCATTTACTGAGTTCTAGAGAATGAAACCATACAGCAGAGTGTGCTATTTGGATCTTTGTTAGGATCTACACTAAGGGAATACTAGACTGGGAATTAATTTTAATTGATTAAGCAAAGGCTTGATATGTTCTACGGAATAATGAGTGATTCTGGCAGGGCTTTCTAAGTACCCTCAAACCCAGTGGTTTGAACGAAGGGGATAGACAGCTTGTTATTGACCATCGAGACTGCTGGATCTCAAAACTGTTGCTTTCAGTAACAGAGGGAGTGCCGAACCGCTCTTTACATGCAGGTTGGTCCTTGTGTTGTGGGTCTATGTTCATTAATAGAGGACAGTGCTTTGATGGCTTTATTGCACCTCCCACTAAGGCAGAACCCCATGAAGTCTCCCATGCCATCAGTGAGATGGGGCAATGTGAGGGCAGGGACATTGATTATTGTAAATAACGGTCTCTGGAACATAAAAGCAACAGTTATACAGTTGTGGAAAGGGTCAACAGGATATACAATTTGCTTTGACATAGTTGTATGGAAAGCACTTATCAAGTGCGTTTTGCACTGTACTTACTCTAGCCGCCAATTGTAAACTCTGTCAGGTTCGTTACAAAGTTTCTCCATTTCTTTCCAGCCAAGTGACAATACAACAGCGTGGCAGAGATTCCTCCCTACCGGACCAATTGCATCATTACCGGTATGCTTATCAGTTGTTATTTATACACCAAAAGTAACATTTGATAATACTATTGCCTGTAAAGTACACATTTATTAAGAGAAATGACGCCTACGGGACCAGTGAGTGTCGTTGACTACGTACTTTAAAACAATTGAAAACGTAGTAATGTGTACCCTGGCCATTTTTAACCTCACAGCAATTCTTTCTGTTTATTTACCCCTTGGGTACGGTAGTCTCTCAGTAACCCCTCCAAATTTACACATGTACAAGTATTAATGTACAAGTATTAATGTGCATGCCTTGTTAGGTTCGTTCTTTCGAGCAACATAAATGTCAAAAAAGGTACTTCTCCTTCAGCTAAGGCGAGGAAAAATGATATGGTGACATAGTAGAAACTTTGAGCCCACAAGCAAAAAACTATTTGTTATGATTAATTTAGTTTTAAATGAACTAAGTGGTAGTTGTAGTTAATGCTGTCTCCAACGCTCTCTATTTATCAAATCAAGGTAAGGTTTACATTAGATTCTTGGAAGCGTCTGTGTCAACGAGCATGGAATTATAATCGTCGAAATTGTTGTTATTTTCAATATGTACTTGTTTCAAGTAATTTACCTTAGGCCGTTTAATTTTTACATTAACTAAATTTGGCGGGAAAAATAGCCCAGATTTAGCACAAGTTTAATTTAGCGAATGGCTTGTGTATTTTGTAGCAAACTCTCTACAACGTACTACCATACAACAATCTTGATGTGAATGGGTCTTTCGGTGAAAGTGTGTCACTTTTCTGAACCTCTCCAGTTAAAACCGCAGGAAAAGCAGGGAAACTAAGTGAGGGCCAAAAAATCGTTAAATATATTCTTGGGCGAATTTAATTTAGCGAAAATATACCGTATCACTAAAATCGCTAAAATAGCATGGCGCAAAAATTAGACGGCATAAGGCAAGTAAAGTAAATGGCAATAAACGTTGAATTACGAGACTCCCGTGTGAGTGAGTGTACTTAGCCTTGAAAATTTTTTAAAGCGTTTTGCAATTGCTAAGGTTTGCTTTTTTGTGACAATCGATTTCGCGTGACCAAACCCAGTGTGACTATTTGCAGTCCATAACTAACTAAATTTTGTTGGTTGTGGATGTCCAAATTTCGGGCAATGGTGGTAACAAGTCTTTAAGAAAATGTCAGAAATTTTATATGTGATGGTAAACTGCATTCCTTTTTGGTTTTTGATTTGGTGTGTATCGCGTTAATGTGTTTTAGTATGTGTGTAGTGTAGCATTGGATAATGTAAGGAGGTGTTGTAGAATATTCACAACAATCTTGCGTAAAGACAATGAGTTTCGTACGTACAGAAAATGTTGTTTATGGTCCTGTAAAGTTTTGAGGTAAAATGCCAGGTAATGTCAGGAATAGCGGGATGAAGGTAATTCGGCAAATGTAGGAATTTCAGGACTATAATTGAAGTGATACATAGTTGTGTTGTTTAAAGTACTAAACATGCTTTGGATAGATTAAGAACCATTCCTACGTGGACGACAATTTGGCCAGTTGCTTAACCACTTAAAGTTGTATTGTGTTTTATTTAATTTTTACTCTGTAGTTGTCAGAGACAAAAAGTTCTTTGGTATGGTCAACATCCCCGTCTCATGCCAAGGAGTTGTTGCAGTTGTCAGATGACAGATTTATAGATGCAGTTAATAACGCATTTGTAAGTATTCAAATCTGCTGTATTTAATAAGGCATTTACGACCGTGACAGTTATATCAAGAGGACATGTCAGTAGACGAATGCATCGCAACTATTATGTGAATTATTAGTATTGTTAATACAATAAATTGTTAATCTTTACTAATATCCGTAGCAATAAGGTAGAAATTTGGGTGCGTTCAAAAATGCAACGACGTGGCCGTGTAACCTAACCTTATGGAAGTCGTACTTGAAACATTTCTGTTTGTAGATATGCTAATTTTGAAAGACACTAGAAAATAGAAAACTAGTTTGTCACTGAAGATTTGCTAATAAGGTTAAATGCATTTTAAGCATTTTAATTTTTACAGAAAATTGGTTTATGACAGGGTTGAGGGAACTTTTATGAGGATGACGGTTCTAATTTTTTACATGAGGGAGCAGTTCGTGTTTTTTAATAGAACACGACATTCGTTATAATTTCAAAAGTGCGGTGCAATGTACTGTGCATATTTTCATTGTTATTGCCCGTATATAAAGGGCAACACTAATAAAATGATACAGTATTGAAATCACGTAAATTTCGGGAGGCTATCATAGCTATAATGAAGATAAAAATTAAGTGGCTTAATTGTTTTGTAATTTGGGGATGCTTTAGGCTGAAGAAAGCGGCCAATCAAACCTGGGGTGCCGTACGTATTAGCTTCAACATAATGTGAAAGAGAATTTTCGGAGAAGACGAATGGTTAGGTTAGTGGATGACATAAATACAGAGTTCTATTAAGAATTTTCTGTGCTTCTTATTTTCATTATCGACATCTATTCGACATTCCACAAGTATAGCGATGTTAATCAAAGGACAAAGATACTTTCGTGATTAGTTTTATCAACAAACCCATCAAATTTTAAAATTTAATGGTACATTATGACAGACGTACTTCTTTGTTTCTCTTGTAGTGGGAAGACAACCCCCGCGATCCTATTGTGGACGCCTCCGGTCGTATGCTGCAGGATGTCCTTGGAACTCTCAGTCCAGGTATGTAGACCTCCTTTTTTTGCATTTAGTATGCACACAATTACTATCTGTTCCGTAATGTGGTATATATGTATTTGGCGGCGGGGGTCCGCCTCTGGGGATGATTAAGCTCATAAGGAAATTACGTCTTAAATATGTCTAAATTATCGTAGTTTTGGTTCTTGTACAAATGACCAAGATACTGGCCAAATAATAGATCGAGTTGTTGGTTACTACAGACGAAAAACGGCAGAAACTTTTAAAAAGGTTGATTTCTGAGGAAATAAAAGTTGATATGCTCGTATCCACAATTAGGCAATGTTGCCGTGAAAACCAATCATTGGCAGTATTTGTAAAGAAGCTAGGAATTAAGTAATGCGTGTTAGGCAATGAATTGGATTATTCGATTATCCTAAGGGAGCCTACACACCAAAGTGGCAAATGCGACGTGGCATGCGATGTGGAATGTCACTTTGGAATGAACTTGTACAAAAGCACTAAACCTTTCACACCGAAGTGGCACGTCACGTGGCAAATGCGACGTGCCACTTCTATGCCACTCGAGAAAAGGACCTGACCATTTTCAAAATCGTGCCACGTCGCACAGTTGCTTCTCGGCCAATTAGGATAGTTTTTGTTCACATCACATGATCAGCTTGGCATGTGAGGACTAGGGTAAAGGCTCGCTTATCTGTTTTTCTTTGTTTGGAAGGGATCTGGTAAGTGTAACAATACCAAAAACTGCATAAAAAGTAACAATTTAGTCAGAAATACGTTGTGCAGTAACGATAGCAATTTTAGCAGCAGTGTAAGCCTCTCTGATAGCCATACCATTTGACGAAATTCTTTAATTATATGTCTCTTATGTAACAAGTGGCCAACTGTGGCCACTAGTTCAAAGAATTCTCTATTACCTTTCCTATCTTACGAGGTTTTGAGGTTTAACTTGATTTTCCTTCTTTTTTTGCACGATGCTGTTCAAACTTAAGTCGTATTATGCATTTGAGACCCTTGTTATCGGTTGTGTTAATGGTTCTACTAATTTGTTTTATGTTATACCCTTTACCCGTTTGGATTTACTAATTTATAAATCCATCATAATGATCGGTTGCAGCACACCGACTACCAAGACCTTCTGTTTCCCCATGCATCAACAATACAGTGTACAAGCACTGCCGACGTATTGAGACTAATCTTCGATAAGAGACGAAAAATCGTCCGAAAATGATATAAGTATGTATTGGGACTATGATTTATATGTTTGGGTTTACTTCTGAAAAGTTGGATGATCCGCATCAAGCGTAAAATGAGTTTTTGGAGGCCGGCGTCAGTCATCAGCGCAGTGTGCCTACGTACAACATTACCAATTTATGCAGTTCGTTTTTTAAAATGATTAAATTTTAACATCTGTACAGTCGCTTATCTTTTCTTAGTTATCTTTGTAAGCCACTGACCAATGATGGCAGACTGCTCATTGTAAACCGTCGATATTAATGCAGCTTAGAACTTCTTTCCACTGAGACTTGAGAAATGTTGTGGGCACATGGGCTTTGTGGCGCTCGGTTGAGAATATCGCACTTAAACAGTATCCTTACCAACCTAAGACCATATGTATTGGAAGAACACGGCTGGATTTGGTAGATCAATAAGGGTTGAAATCTGTTATGCGCTCGGCTTCCTTTGGGTCATCTGTTCTCATCCTGGATGTTTAACTACGGTCGAAATGAATATACCAATTGCCCATACGATTAATCTGACTGTAAAGTTTGTGATTGAATTTTGTGCGTATATGTTTCATTACTAGTATTCGAGATATCGTTGGCAAGCGTTACACACGTGGTGTGGAACATATTAGAGTCAATATCAGTTTTTGCTCTGGGATTCAAAGACCAGACGTCTTTCTACATTCGTATTTTATTCACCATCACTTATAAATGTAGGGCTTTTCTGCATTGTAAGGTAATATATGAGTGTATAACTAAGAAGCCACCTTAGTTGTTTGAGGTTTTCTTGACAACTGTCGGGACGGGATATGATTGCGACAGTCTGATGGACGGCGAGAGATGTTCAGCTTTTTGCGAAACCAGAATTATTGTATTCTTGTCACCCTAGACTCCCCTAAGTCTCTGTTTGTGCCACCGATTCTTTGATAAGTACAGAATAGTCATAATAAACTTGTAATCGTCTCATAAAACGGTTTGGAGTTTCACTTCCCTCTGAGGCCGACTTTGGTAGATCGAATTTAGACTTTCACAAAAGATATTTCCAGAACAGATATTGAAGTAGATCAAAAGCTGCAATAGACTAGTGCTTGATAAAATATGATGACTTGGTCCATAGATTTTCAATGTTAAGTGATCACCTATTTTCAACGTTTTTTTCTTTAAGCTGAATACCTTTACACTGACCCTAGAGATTACTTAGCCTTGTGTCACCAAAATAGGTGAATGTTTGTTATTGTTGACATTACTGATGTTGACGTTATCTGTTTTGGCAATAATGGTACAAAGCGAAGGTAATACTTACGACAAAACAGCCTTAGTGTAAAACAGAATTATCAGTTGCTTAATTTATTTATGAATTGCTGTGCCATTTTATCTTATCTGATTTCCTTTTATCATGTTCATTTCATGTTGAAATAATATGGCCTTGTCGAATTTTTGTTACTCTTTATGTATTTTGTTTCGTTTTCTATTTTTTTTATCGTATTTTTTAGTGGTTTTTTTTTCAATTTTTTTTTATGTCATTTCATTTTTTTTTACTTTTCAAATTTGATTTTTTAAAATTTATTATTTTGTTTATAAATTTTAAAGATGTTTTTAACATTTTCTGAGTGGTCTCAACAGTTAAATAATTTCTGCTGAATGAAGTAAGCAGATAAGGAAATACAACAACAGAGTTATCATTCAAGAGCATGTCCATGACGTTGCAACTGCCGTTTCGCAGTATTACTAATAGTAATGGAATGCATGTATGATTCGGAAGATTAGAAATGCCCAAAAGTGAAGAGCACACCTTAACCCAGTTGCCCTTTTTTCTTTTACTCGCAGGATTTATTCCTTGTATGTGTAAACAACGCATACCAGCTCAACTCCCATTTTCGAGTATGAAACCGACGTTTTCATTTGCCTTTGTTTTGATGGCACAAAACTCTTGTTTACAGAAAATCAGAAGTTACAAATCGATCCCAGCGATTGTTTTCATTCTGAAAGCTTTCCCGTGCTAGCTTCGTAATCCTCAGAAACAAATTCTAATAAGTATTCCGTTGTCGCCGTAGCAATACTAATTAACATTTACACTAATCCTTTAAAATGTAGATGTTTCGAAGTGATTATTACAAGCAAAACTTTTATTTTCAAGTCACATAACGTTGTAGAGGAAGCTGATAAAGTCCAGCCGTAGTATCTAAAGATAGGCAGTGAAGCTTGAAAGTGGCAACGCTGAGATAGTTGCCAAGGGATCCTACTGAAAGTAAACACGCCCATCGATGGCATGAACGTACGGGAGTTTTTCTTTGGATATGGATAGCCTACTAACCTTGTATTTTTACGTTCCTTAAAGTTGATTGTCTGTTAATTTATAGTAGATTTTTTGCGTATTTGTGATTCTATAAAAACCTTATACACATACACATACACATACACAAACACATACGCATACACACATATACCAAAACACATTATGGAAGATAAAAGAAACGTCTTGAATGCCATACGAGTTGCAGCTTATTGAATTTTGAATAACTAATCTGTGGAAATTTTAAACCAAGGATCAGTGCTTTTTAAGTATGAAAATACATGTGCAAAGATTATGAGCCGGAAAGTCTTGAAAACTAAATTATTTAATAAACTGCCCGAATTTTTTTAAATCGCCCTGGGTGTTGATTTCCAAGCATTACGGCATCTATCTACCTAGTTTACTATCGTTTATATTTGGAATTTTTCGTCTAGTTTAATATTTGGAACTTTCCCCAAGGCACTAATTAACTGAAGGTTGAGCTGATAAGCAGAATATCTAGTATTAATCAGTGGTATATATAGCATCGTTGTTTTTCACCTTGGATTTAAAAAAAGTTGATCTCGGTATATTTGAAACTTAAGAGAAGTTACCCTGGAATGTTGCGAACTAGGGAGTATTTCTGCGGCCAGGAACGCGCTGCTCGCGGCTTCCCGAGCCGATGTATGTTGCCAATGTTGACTGATGAGACAGTGTGTGTATATGAAATTCCCGTCGATGAAAATCTCGGTACCCGCTGGGAATTGAACATTAGTCTTCCGCATGCAAGCCAGACTTGGTAACCACTGCACCACAGTCGTCGGTCGTCGAGACAAAGAAATTAAACTGTAATGGTTTGGTGTTGTCAGTAGGTATGTGTAAGTGGTTAGGATTCAGGTGGTCAGAGCACGAGGTGGTAGATATCGTGGTGCTAACAGTGTAGGTGGTAATATGTTTAGGAAGCGTCGCATCTAGGTCTTTAGGGACAGATATTGTAGTTTTGTTACTTTAAAAGCTGGCTCATTGCTTTGAAGGGGCGTATGGGATGCCGTTAGTGGGAAGAAGATTTTTATTTGGCAGTCTGTTATTGTTCATTGTTTAGAGGTGGCTTCTCCATGACGTGTTGCGATCTATCTTTAACTTATTACAGATCAGTGAAAGGAGAAATTTAGTACAGCTGACCAGCAAACTGTTGTAAAACCCCGGTCTAATATATTAATTTGCTCAAGGTGCAGTTGATTTAAAATCTAAATGTCTATTTTTGTTTGCAAATATTTGTATTTGGATGTGTTTGTTTCTCGTACGCATTTTATTGGCAGTGACAACTTGTGTTCGTTTCACCCATTAAGGAAAAAGTGCACTCTCAGCACCACAGCCTAATTTGTTTGTTCCCAAAGCGAGGATATTCCTTTCCTGTCTTCGTTTAGGCTGTATGTATCTTAAGTATCAAAAACATTCAGGTTAAATGATTTTCAGTAGCAGACAGCATGTCCTTTTTCCGGTGAACGGAAGCCGTGTCGCTGTTGAGCAAACGATAGCAACGCTTCGAGAATACAAACGTCGCCGAAACATGTGACACTCGTCAGAGCTTGGCTACTCGTGTTTGCTTTATGAAATGCTTGTTATCCCAAAGCCATCCTTCTAGCCAGTGTCATCGATCCTAAGGTGCCACTAATAGATTCTTCCAACGACATCGAGGTCCACCATTTTTTGAAAGTGTATTCTTCCAGCACAACAGAAGGGTTTGAGGCCCACGACTTAACAAAGACGCAGCTTGTCTGACTTTTATGATGACGTATCGTTGCGTTGGAAACTTCACGCTACGTTACAAATAACGTCCATAACAATAAACCATTCATATTGTGTCTTCCCTTCCCCCCTCCCCCCGACAAATTCTTAACAAGGAGTATTCTTCATTCCCTTGTTGAACGAACAGGGGACTATGTTCACGGTAAAGGGAAGAGCGTGAGAGGCTTAAGAAGACACAGGACACTATTAGATAAGGACAACTGCACCGAATTGGACTTGATGCTAAAACCCTTTTACCCTTAAGCGATATTTTGTGACAGGGGCTGCCCACATGCCCCGTGAAAGCTTTTTGCGGGTTAAGTCTACCTTCATAGTCCTTAATGGCCGACAAAGTTTGTGTTTTTTATTCTAATATGCTGAAGTAACAACTGAAATGCCAGGCGGTAAACACAATCTGCTTATAAAAATTACAGCTAGGCTACGTATCTTAAACGAAAGAGACATATTGATATTTTTTTTATTTTTTATTGAAAACTAAACCAACGTTTCGTCAACAGTTCTGTTTGACAAAGCGTTGGTTTAGTTTTCAATAACAAGAAAAAAAAATATCAATATGTCTCTTTCGTTTAAGATACTTAGCCTAGCTGTAATTTTTATGCTGAAGTACCGGAACGTAGATCATACAGAAAGTCACGTTCGAAAACATTCACGGATGTTTTCGGTCAAAATTATTAGAGATGTTGCCAACTGTTTTCAAATGCATGAATATGTGATAAATGCAGTTCAGTATATAAAATCGTATTGTTTTAATGAGTCGACAATTCCGGGTTATTTCATTGTGGATGGTGTTTACAGCCAGTATAGATGGTAACATTTAAACAACGAAAATATCAACCAGCTGATACTGAATTGATGTAAACCATTTGAAGCTGAGTGTATTAAAATAGTGTCTTGAATTAGAATTCATCATGGAAGGTGCTGCCAAAGATAACTGAAGTATACGCCATTTGTATTCTTCTCAATGCTTACACAATTCATGTCTTCTACCTGTTGACCCCAGTGAACTTTAATTGCCATTTACCTAAAAATACATGAAAACGGTGACATTGTTTCAATCTACCGGCAGATTACGGTGGCATTCAAACAGGGGCAGCAAATGACGTTTACGTATCTGAATAAAGCCTTCCTCCCAAGTTTTCCTCGGGGGGGACCAGCCTTACCCAGATCACCTTGAGTTTTCAAGCCACCTTCTTTGCATGTTGAAGTGGGTCCTTGTTGGTTAAATACCCCAGCAGGAGGACTTACGTCTTTACTCCCTGAAAATGCTTTTATAAAATCGATTTCGAAGAGAATTTCAATAAAATGCTATGAATATAAACACGATTTATCTGAGGGTACAATATGTTCTAGAAATATCGTAGAACACAATTAATAACTTCTTACCCGCGGCGACGCGAATATCGTAGTGCTTAGTTATTTTAGCAGTTAACAGCACAAAGACGGACATAAATAACTTTGTGTTTAGCGACATTGGCATAAATATGTGTAAGGATGTAGCCTGGATACTAGCCTAGCATGATTCATTATGTAACTTCGTCCTGTATATATACTCCTGTAAATTCTCTATTTGTCAGAATCCACGTTTCTCATGATTGAGTAATAGATAAGTAACCGTACGTTATATCTATTTTCTGCGTTACAACGCGCTACACTACATATTGGCGACGAGGATTGACTGATGTATTTACAGTTCTGTAACTGTTACCCTACTTAGTGCAGGGGTTGAGTCGGTGTTATTTCTTGCCAGTGTTCTCCGGATCGATCCCAATCAGCACTAAAGGCAATCATATGAGAAAATATGTCATGTCTCACTGAGTAGCTAAGTATAGACATCTATGGATATGGCACTGATAAGGCTTCACAGCTAAATAGAAAGTTGGTAAGGCTGCTGTTAGTGTTTAGATAGAGACTGGTCTCCAAAATCGTCGACTTTAATATTGCACTGTGTAGTGCAATGGTTAAGTCGGCAGTTGTGTTGCGAGAGGCATATTTTCGTCAACCTTTGATATTATCTCACCTCACAAGATATGACGGCTTTATGAGAATCACTTCTATCGTCCTACGATATAACCTATGGCAGGTACACGACGATCACATTCCTAGTCCCATCCTATCAGGTCCGACGGCTATATGAGTAACACTTTCCTTTCCCACCGTATAAGCTATGACGTCTATATGACAATTTCATCCCCTGTCCCACCGGATAAGCTATGACAGCTACATGAAAACCACTTCCCTTGTCTCACCCTGTATGCTTTGATGGCTATATGGCAATCAGTTACCTTGTCCTGCCCTATAGGCTATGACCACTATATGACAATCTCCTTCCTTTCCCACCCTTTAAGCTAAGTCTGGTGTATTACAATTAATTTCCTTGTTCAACCGTCTACGCTATGACGTCCATGTGACACTCAATTTCTTTGTCCCGCCGTATAAGCTATGACGGCTATATGACAATTACTTTCCTCTGTCACACCATATAAGCTCTTGCGACTACATGGCAATCATTTTTCTTCTGACACAGCATAGGCTATAATGCCTATATGGCAATCACTTTCTTTGTGCCACCATGTAAGGCATGACGGGTCCATGGCAATCACTTTCCTTGTCCCACCCTATAAGCCATGGCAGCTATATGACAATCACTTTTGTTGTCCCACCGTGTAAGCTATGACAGCTACATGAAAACCACTTCCCTTGTCCCACTCTGTATGCTTTAATGGCTATATGACAATCACCTACCTTGCCCCACCTTATCAGCTATGACAGCTATATAGCAATCACTTTCTTTGTCACATCGTATAAGGCATGACGTCTATATGACACTCACTTTCCTTGTCCCAACGTATCAGCTCTTGCCACTACATGACAATCACTTCCTTTGTTCCACTATATGAGCTATGAAGGTTTTATCACAATCATTTCCCCTCTCCCCCCGTATAAGCTATGACGCGTATGTAGCAATTCCTTTCTTTTCGCACCCTTTAAACTATTTCTATTCACTTAATGTCTTTTCAAACGCTATAGTGCAATCAATGACACAATCGTTCACATTGTTACGCCACTACAATCCTATTTCTGTACCTTTCCACTCACCCTTTTTGCGTACATCACAATAATTTGAAGCTATGACGGCTATATCGCAATCACTTTGCCGCTATATGACAATCACTTACCTTGTCCCGCCCTATAAGCTATGACGGCTAATTGGCAGCCACTTTTCTTGTCTCACCGGATAAGCTACGGAGGCTCTATGACAATTACGTACCTTTTTTTCACACCATAACCTATGAAAGCTATATGACAACCACTTCCGTTGTCCCACCCTATAAGCGACGACGGCTATATGGCAATCACTTTTCTTGACCCACACTATTAGCTGTGTTAGCTGTATGACACTAACTTTTTCTGTACCACCGTGTAAGCTATGATGGGTGTACGGCAATCACTTTCCTTGTCCCACTCTATAAGCCAAGGCAGTTATATGAGAATCACTTTCCTTGTCCCACCGTGGAAGCTATGACGGCTATATGACAATAACTTTCCTTGTCCCACCCTATAATCTATTGAAGCTATATTACAGTCACTTTCCTTGTGCCACCGTGTAACCTATGACGGCTTCATGACAATTACTTCCCTTGCCCTACCGGATAAGCTATGACAGCTACATGACAACCACTTCCCTTGTCCCACCCTATAAGCTCTGACGGCTATATGGCAATCACTGTCCTTGTCCCACTCTATAAGATATGGCAGCTATATGACAATCACGTACCTTGTTCCACTCTATAAGCTGTGAAAGTTAATGAAAACCACTTTCCTTGTCGCACCCTACAAGCTATGACGGCTATATGGCTATCACTTATCTTTTTTCTACCCTATAAGCTCTCACAGCTATATGGCAAGCACTGTCCTTGCCCCTCTTCATAAGCTTCGACGGCTATATGGTAATCACTTTCCTTCTCCCACCGTGTAAGCTATGACGCGTATATTACACTGACTTTCTTGTTCCACCCTTTAAGCTATTTCTATTTCTATGTCTATGGTAAACACTATGGTATAATCAATGGCAAAATTGTTCACAAGGGCACTCCACTACAATCCTATTCCTGTACCTTTCCACTGACCCTTTTGGGGTATATCACAATCATTTTCCCTGTCCTAGGGTATAAGCTATGACGGCTATATGACAATCGCTTACCTTGTCCTGCCCTATAAGTTCTGACGGCTATATGGCAACCACTTTCCTTGTCTCACCGGATAAGCTACGACGGTTATATGACTATCACGCACCTTTTTTCCACCCCATAAGCTATGACAGATATATGACAACCACCTCCGTTGTCACACCCTGTATGCTACGACAGCTATATGACAATCACTTTCCTTGTCCCACCGTTTAAGCTTTGACGGCTATATGACAATCACCTACCTTGCCCCACTTTATAAGCTATGACGGCTACATGACAATCACTTCCTTTGTGCCACTATATAAGCTACAAAGGCTTTTTGGCAATTATTCCTTTCCCCCCCTGTATATGCTATGACGTGTATATGACAATCACTTTTCTTGTCCCACCCTTTCAGCTATTTCTATTTTATTAATGTCTTTTCAAACACTATGGTACAACCAATGACACAATTATTCCCAAAATCACTTCACTACAATACTATTCCTGTACTTTTCCACTCACCCTTTTCTCAAACGGCTCCTATAAGCGTGCCCTGCGTTTTGTGTTTATTTAACTGAGGGAGGAATAACTGAATTGAGAATCTCAGATAGTAAAGGAAGAACCAGACGGGAAAAGACGCTTCTTGCAGTTACCAGATTGGTAATTGTTTAAAATATAAATATCGATGTAAGATTTGGGAGCAGGGGATTTCTATAGTTTACATGCATTACACAGTACAAAGGTTGTGATTTAAGGTAAAATAAGAGAAAGACAGAATAAGGAAATCGGGCCATAAAATGCAGACAAAAAAACATAAGGAGTAGAAATTAAACAGAACTCTTAATGGAAAGAGAAGTAGGAACAACAAACAATTTAAAAGCACTAGAGTTCCACTCTTGAGGGGAAATGGTCCATGCTGCAGTAATCTTGTATCACATGGAAAGAATGGCACGGAAATCAACATCGAGATTAGAACAAAATTGTTTTGATAAATATACAAAAAACATTATGCTATGCAATTTCTTCATATCTGACCCTATATAAGGGGCGCAGGCCACTTCGTCGTTCTCCGGTCATTCTTTAAAACTGATTGGAAAGTTTTCCTAGAATGTCATGAAGTGTAATTGCTTCGAAATTCCAATTTTGGGACTTTTAGAAGTATTTCTCAAAAGGTAGCTTCCCCAAAATGATTATGACCCATAAAATGAGGTACTCTACAATTCTAGGCTTCTGTTGTTTAGACAGATGGTCAAAAGTTTAATACTAATTATGCTACGTTATCAGCGTTGCATACGCTTTTTAATATTCTCATTTCTAAAGGATGGTTTGCACATGCAACTTATTGTTTTAATACATCTGTGAGCCGAACTCTTGGCATTTATCATACTATTAGAAACGTTTTTGTGTTTAAGAAGGCACCTCTTATATCTTGACTTTGCTACAAACATTGAAACCCTGTTTAGACACAGAGAAACATCAGTAGCATCTGTTGCCTCTATTTACAATTAACAGTAAAGGAATGAGTCAGGGTGAATGTTATCTACATTGAAATGAATGGAAAGTGAAACTGTTTCGCTGTTGGAAATGTATTAGATGGTGGAGGTTGATAATTGCACATTCAAGTCTCAATCTTGTTTCTCTTCATTATTGACAAAAGGAGAAGTCCTTGTATAACGAGATAACTTGAAGGAAAAACACACTAGGCTTGTGCGATGATAGCGTTTTACCAGGGATAAATTCTCTTTCGGTGTATGACAAATAGCGCCGCCGCTTTGTGGGGAAGAAGGCCGACGTAGAGGTTAACGGGTGTGTGGTCACTTGGGATCTTCATAGGACAGAAGCAATTAATGATTGATAAGATGATAGACGCTTAAGTTTCACAAATGATCTCAAGATAAAAGTAGTCTTACACGGCATTAGTTATGTTCTAATGAGATTGCACAACTATCGGGGTATTCTTTTACATAAACGCTTTGATAATTACAATGATAATCCATGAGCGATAGCATGTTGATAAAGACTTTATCAGCACTTTCAACAGCAGTATAATGTGATGATATTAAAATAGGAGAACATGGGAGAGTCCATGGATAGGATAGCAACAAGATCATGAAATTGGCTACATGATGCATAATTGACTTTCCCTTTGCTTGTTTATGCAAAGATAATTTCGTTATTCAGGTTCTTTTGAAGCAAGAAAATCTTGTCAACACTAAGGACGGGTAGCGGTAAAAGCTTTAAATCAAATCTTGCGGAAAAACTGATTTGTGTTCACATTTTACGAGTGCGAAAAAGATAATGGGGGACAAGAGGAGATGCTTGAATACATGCATTGTAAAAGAAGGTCCGTTTGCTGAAATAGTGTGTTGTAGTAGTCAAATGATCTGGTGTTCAAATACAGAAATTTGAAAAACTCATATTAGATTTCATATGGTTATGTGCTAGGAAATACCGTAACTTAAAAGGACACTATTCAAACTATAATCGTTCAGCATGGAACGCTTGTGCTAGTATAGAGACCTGTAAATAAATGTTCTGTGTTCATCCTTCTGAGCAATGATAGTCACTGAAACAAATCTTTTTAGATTTCTTTCAAACCCATTCTAAAAACTAATTGCAGTCATCATGATAAATATATGTTTGCATTGTCGTCCAGGCAAAATATTTTAAAGATTACAAGCTATGACTTAGTTTAAAGATAAAACAACACAAACTAGAGCACAACGTGATCGCTGAAAAGAATAAACAATTTTACTTAGGATCTAACAATAGAATATTTAGAAATATATCATTAACGGGACTCGAGCCCGTGACCCATCCTTTCGCGGCGTGAGTTCTACCAACCGAGTTAGGTGACCCTAAAAGTTAACATACCCTATTTTTCTAGTCATCACATTAGTTCCCAGTGATCTATTTA